>OY728148.1:1594648187-1595898187 GCA_963277665.1 Viscum album
AAAATTCACCATAAGATAATTTTGATATTATGAATCCAAAAATAAATTCCATTTTGAAAAATAAAATTTATAAAATTTCAAAAAGTGTGTATTAATATTCATAACGACCGGTTTGAATGGTCATGGTGTTATAAACTCTATGTTGCATACAATGCAAGCTATTTAATTATTCAAAGGGAAACATACCGTGGAAGCTCGAAGTGTTACATTATCCCATACTTAAAATAATTTAATCATTGAAATTTCTAGAATAATACTTCATAAAAAGATTTGGGCGGTTCTTCATCATAAGTTCCTTGGGTTCCCACGCTGCCTTTTCCATCTTATGATTTCTCTACTAAACTTTTAGTAGACAAGTCATATTGTTTCTCAATACTTATTCTCTTATATCAAAAATCTTGATAGAAACTTCACAATAAGAAAAATCTATTTTCAGTTCAATTCCTTAATAGGTGAGTACAAGCATTGGGCCAGGCATGTATTTTCACAACAGTGATACATGGAACACATCATGATCTTTGGATAGATTTGGCGGCATTGGAAAATGATAAAAAAAATACAATTCGTTCTAGAATTATGAAACGTCTGATGTAACTGAGACATAATTTTTCCTTCTTACTAAATCTTAATGTAAAATAGGGATCACGATCCGAAACAATCGATAGGGGTACTACATCAAGTCTTACAACTTCATTAATATATAGTCCTGGTAGACATTGAAGTGGAAAATCTTCTCCTATAGTACGAAAATGTGATGACTTGGTAAGAAAATCAATAATTACCCATATCATCTCATTCCATCTAGGAGTCTTTGGTAGTCCCATGAAATAATCCATCATAATATCATCCCATTTCCACTCAGGTATGGGAAGAGGCTGCATGAGTTATCTAGGATGTTGTCTTATAGACTTAATCTATTGACAAACCATACATCTTGACACATAATCAGTAATATACCTCCTCTTGTTGTCCAACTAAAAATGTTCCTTCAAATATCTATGCATCTTAATTCTACTAGTGGGTATAGGAAAATTAGAGCTATGAGAATCATCCAACAATTCCCTTTTTAGATCAGGTATATCGGGAACACAAAGTCTTTTCGAAAATTTCAAAAATCTATATTCATATATGAAGTCACTAAATATCCCATCATTCACAACTTTAATCATCTTTTGAAGCTCCACATCATCAGTCTGGGAACTTTTTATCCTTTATAGTAAAAATGGTTTAGAAACTATTTGAAAAAGTATTGATGTTTCACCTTCCATGGTTAGTCCCATATCCATCTTTACTTGATCCATGAAAATATGATCCCTTTCAACTCTGATCTTGTTCAAAACTCCATGATCCTTTCTACTCAAAGCATGTTCCACCTAATTTTCCTTCCCTAGGTGCTAGTATATTGTGAAATCATAATACTTGAGTAGTTATGGCCATCTCCTTTGCCTCATGTTGAGTTCTTTTTGTGAGAAAATATACATCAAACTCTTTTAATCAGTATAATTCTCACAATTTTCACCATAGAGATAGTGTCTCTATATTTTCATATAAATGATTATAGCTTCTAAATCATAACCGTGAGTGGTATAATTTTTCTCATTAATATTTAGCTACCGTGATGCATAGGCAATAACTTTATCATTCTGTACAAGGACGCAACCAACTCCTTTCTATGAATAATCACTATAAATAACAAACCCATCATTCCCCGATGGAAGAGTAAAGATAAGATCATTGAATAATCTCTTCTTCAGTTCATTAAAACGTTCTTTACACTCTTTTGTTCAAACAAATTTAACCCTTTTACATGTGAGATTGGTTAATGGGTTAGCTAATCAGAAAACATTCTAGATGAAACGCCAATAATAACATGCTAAACTAATAAAACTGCGTACCTCAGTTACAGTCATTGGTGAGGGCCATTCTTGTGTTTCTCTTATCATAGAAGGACCAATATGGATTCCATCCATAGAGACAATATGGCCTAGAAAAGAAATTTCTTGAAGCCATAATTCTCATTTTCTAAACCTCCAATAATATTCATTTCATCTATGGGTTTTCAAAATAGTGCACAAGTGATTTTGATGATCTTCTTAGATTTTTGAGTATACCAAGATATCATCAATAAATAACACTATAAATTCATCATAATATTATTTAAAATCTAAATTCATTAGATACATGAAAACATAGGGTGCATTATTCAGTGAAAAAGGCATTATTGTAAACTCGTAATGCCTATACCTAGTAGAAAGTGTTTTCTTCGGAATATCTTCTTTATTCACACAGAACTGATGATATTCAGATTAAAGACAAATAATTGAAAAATATTGAGCTCTATTAAGTCCTTGAATAAATCCTCAATGCGAGGTAGGGTATACTTGCTCTTTATTTTTATAACATTGATCTCCCTGTAGCCAATGCACAACCTCATAGATCCATCTTTCTTCATAATAAAAATAACTGTGGCTCTCCATGGGGAAACACTAGGGAGAATAAATACTTTATTAACCAGTTCATCTCGATTTTTCTTTATTTCTATTAATTCCAAAGTTTCCATTCTATAAGGGGTCTTCAATATATCCTTGAACAAAAAATTAAATCAATAGGAAACTCAATTTTTCATTCGAGAGGATGTCCAATTAAATACTCTGGAAACACTATAACATATTCATTAACAATATGTATATCCTATATTTTAACATTCTTTTCCTCACCCATGGTTAATTAATTGTCTTCCTCCCCAATAATTGAATTTAGTTGAGCTACTAGGGGTGGATCTTGATAAAAATCAAGTAGTGATGTTTCTGCTCAACAGATATGGTACTCCTTATCACCATAAAAAATTGAAACCTTCTTCTTCTTACAATAAATTTTTTAATCATGGTCTGAAATCCAATCCATTCCAAGGAATATATCAAATTAAATCATGGTTATTATGATATGATCAATAGATAAAGAACATTTATATGCCCTTTTAAGAACTGATTCACACAAATTTCTTGCAATGATACTTCCCTTAAGATTTTTCACCGACACATCCATTGTAAAATAAAACTCGATATATCTAATTTTCATAGAAAAATTGAAAGATATGAAACAATGCAATGATTTAGAATCAAATAAAGCATTGGCTAAACCGGAAGAAACCATTAAATCACCTACCACCACATCTTTCAGAGCTTTAACCTCAGCACTAGTGATCTTATAATCTTGTCCTTACTGCCTTGGCCTTTTCTAAGGTAAGTTTACTTGGTGATTTAGAAATTCATTTTCATAATGATCCTTTTATTTACAATTGTAGAATTCAACATTGACAACCTATTTCTTTCCCTTGCAACCACAAGCTTGGTGGCCTTTTTCACGAAACTTGTAATAGACTCCCATTCCCTTTAGGAAAGTACCAAGGTTTTTCTTACCACATTTACCGTAGAAAGGAAATTCAACTTTTCCCTTCTTACCCTTATTTCCAATTCCAAAGTGTCCAAAAGATCTCTTATTCTCTTTATTTTCTTTAAAGTTGTAAGACATAGAGAATTCATTTTGAATCTTGATACCACATGAAACAATATCTCTGGATGATGAGAAGGATAGTAAGACTAATTATCAAAAAAGAAATTGTTTTAACCCATGAAATAATCTATCAATATTACATCTTGGGTTAAATATATAATCTCCTGCATGCCTTGATACCCTTGTAAAGTTAGCCTCATACTTTGCGACATTCACATCCTCCTTTTGCCTCGGACTCAAATGTTGTCTTTCCATATCTGCTCGATGGTCATGAGGAAATTATTTTTCTTATATAATATCTTTAAACTCCCTCCATTACATAGTTGTTACTTCTTCGTCTTCTTTTGTGTTTTGAATTAATGACCACCATGGTTATACATCTCCAGTGAGGTGATAAACTCCCATGAAAACTTTTTTCTCTTTCGCTACTCCCCAAAGCATAAAATATTATCTCTATGAAAAGTATCAATATCTCAGCTAAAAATGGATTCATAGTCCCATTTAAAGTTGGTGGTTGTTACCTCATGAAGCGGTCTAACGTGGATCCTCCGCGTTGTGGATAAGGTTACTCCATACGAGTAAGATTATTATTCCTAACCCAAGTGAGTTTCCCTAGTATGGTGATAAGATGACCATCACCAGTTTCATCCCTAGCTCCTCTATAATTTTCTTGAGTAGAATGGAAATACCAACATCGATTACGTGCATTGATACAATTTCCAATCCTTCTAGTAGGTGGAATTTCTAAACAATGGAATACACTAGATTTGTTTATGAATAAAAATACATAATTCCAAACATGTAAAACACTTAACATAAGTTGAACAGTTTATGGATATAATCCATAATCATAAAAATGTTTTCTTTTAGGAGGTATATACTCACAAATCCTTCATAATGGTTTGTAATGAAAATGTGAATTATCCTATGAAAATCTCCTAGGACTGTCATAACCAAGAGTGTAGCAGGGCCCATTATAATGTTACAGGATACCCCAGGTCAAGCCTGAAACTCCATGTCAGAGTTTTCACTCTTATGTACGTCTATACCAGAGCCAACTCTACTTACACATATCCAGACATGGACTTATTTCTTTTAAAATTCACAAAATATCTACATTACCAAAATTCTAGGAAGTTCTTGTATACTAATCCTCAAATTCTATATTAGGGTAATGTTCTCTAATTAGAGTTTTTCTAAATATAGTTTCCAAGGATTGTATTAAACTTTCTCAGATACCAAATGTAATGCCCTATCCCTAGTTACCTAGAGTAGGTGCATTATTAAATAAAATTGGCATGATCACAAGAGATCATGTTTCTAAAGATCGATTAGTTTAGTAGCCTTGTAAGTATTAGATTTATAATTAAGTTTTACATTACATCATGAGATAAAAACCAAAACAACATTTTTCCCCTTTGAAGACACTTAAATCTTTGATCCTATCCATGCGAGTCAACTATGAAATACTTCCTCACATCTTGGGAAAAAGAAGACATTGAAACGTGTGATCTCAGATTCTTAGTAAGGATAACAATATAGCGATAACTTTTATAAATAAGCAAAAAAATTAAAGGAACTGTATAAGCCTAAAACACAAGACTTTTAAAAACAAACAATAGCATAATATGAAAAATATTAATCTAATAATGTCATTTACTTATTCACATAGATATTCTACTAGTTGAATAATCACATGAAATATCAATAGCCTATTTCATAATGATAGAATGCATAATGTTGGACATCATAACAACATATTCAAGGCCTCATGACATGAATAAAAATAAGATATTGTCAAGGCTTATTTCCAAGACACTAGTTTGTCTCATGATACCTACCAATGCATCGAGGAGCTATAGCGGGATCCACCCGTCACTTACTAAGTCCAATGCATTCCTCAAATGAAAAGCTTTAAACCTAACATAATAATTCATATTAAAACTAGCATACGAAATCTAAATACATAATCCATAAAACATGAATGGTATAAAAATAAAAAATCCACAGTAAAACATATCACAAAACCTTCAATACAATATGGAATATTTGTATCATAATAATTCAACGTCAAATCTGTTTAAAATACATCAAAGGAAGTTTACATAGATAAAATAAAAAATCCTTGAGAGAAATATCACTTTCTATTATGAAATTATTTAAAAGGAATGTAATTTAAAATATTATTATATTCTTGTATGGGAAGCTTTGAAGGTGTTATAATGGTGGAAAATAGACGCACTCACTTTACAAGTTAAAAAAACATTCTTTCCTTAATTTTGTTTAAAAGGTCACAAATGACCTTATTTTCAAAATTACTGAATGAATCCATTATAAACATTTTACAAAAATTCATACAATGGTATAAATTACTTTAACTCATTTTCTAGGAAATTATAAAAATGTTTTCAAATACATTTTTAAGAAACATGGATGTGGATAATAAAGAGGTTCTAGTAGAACTAACCCTTACCTTGTACTTTTACTTGATCGTGGGTATTATAACCTTCTATATAATAATTAAATCATTGTTATAAAATCATACAAGAAACTAATACATAAATATGATATCATATATGATCTTCTAATATTTCATTATTAATAATATTTCAGTAGTATCTTTGTTTTGAGTGTTAACTGGTTCGTTTTCCTTTATATGGTTGGTTAAGTAAGCCGTGTTTGTAATGGATGGGATGTATTTGATTCATATCCAGAAAGAAATTAAGTTATTAATAATTATTTTTATCAAAAAATGAAAATTAACCTTGATTGATTACAATGGGGAATTAATCTCATCGCGTTCATTGAGACGGTAATCCATACATACGCACGAGCGATAATATCATTATATTTATGGAGAAATAATATGTAATTAGATGGTATATCATATATAACAAATCATTAAAATTATTTATGTAATATTTAAATCAGTTATTCTAATTATTATTCCCATCTAAATAATTATGTTTTTGAATAACAAACTACACCACGACATGGAGACGGTAACCCGTACGTACGCAAATATGGTGGCATGTCATTAATAGGATGGATATAATAATGAATATGGTTGTAACATATTTATAATAAAATAACAGTATATATAAGGTACTAGAGTTACGATTTTTTTTTAAGGAAACAACAATGAAAGAGGAAGTGGAAGAAGGAAAGAACTTTGAAAAAGGGTGGTGAAATTATTAACTCTTCTTCGGGTGTTTCCTTTTGAGTTGATGAAATGGGATCCTTAGGTGGGATTTTTAATAAAAATAATTACTATAGGTTTAATTGAGGGTAGTTGGGAGGATATTTTAGTGGGGGTTGTTTGAGACAAATGGATTTTGAGGTGTGATTTTGAGAGATGGGAAGTACCCTTTTATAAGAGTGGTGAGGGTCACATTAGGAATTGTTTGTAATATTATTTTATTATACAATAATTTTCTTTTTATAATGGCTCCAAAATAAATTATTTGAATGAAATGGTGGGGATGTGTCGAAAAACTCTCAAACAATAGGTTTTAGATAGGTATAGGTTACCATATTAACCTTATCTTTTAGATTTAACTCTTGGTTAAATAGTCTAACATTTACCATGCCTTCTGGTATATTTATATTCTATGGTTAATAAACTAACTATAAAATTCCAAGTGAACCTAAATTTGTTCATTATTGACATATATATAATTATATAAGTCTTTTGGCCGAACCTTAGATTTTTAGAACTATTACATCATTTAATAATATATTATTTTTGTTTTAAAAACTCATTTTTTCCAATTTTGAAACTATTTAGTATTTGATTTTTGATAAAGTATTAACAAGTTTATTTATTCAAACAAAAATTATTTAATCAACTCAAACATGTCATATTAAACTATAAAATTCTTGTAATTCATCAAAAGCCTCAATTTACATTTAATTTGATATTTATAATATAAATTATTTTAATCGTTCATTAATAAGGGAATTACTGTCATCATTGTATCATAAATAAATTTAATTAGGACATGTTTATGGTAATAATAATATTATTTTTACCTTTAATTACCCTATTTACTTTTAACTGTGGTAAATAAAAGTCAAAAGTTACTATTCACCAAAAATTATTTTCATCTTATTGAACTACATTTTTCATACTGATGTCAGCTATGTCTCTTGGATTTTTGAAATTCAAGTCACCAAAGTAGTAAAATTATGTTTTATGCAAATTTTCAAACACTCCTAGAAGGTGGGTAAAGGATCGTAAAAAGGTCAATAAAATTATATATATATATATAATATTATTATAAAATTACTATAATGAATTAAATTGAACATATATAGGTATTATGTATCAATTTTTACCTAAAATAAATTTAAATAAAATAACTTGTTATTTAAATAAAAAGTCAGTTTTAAACAATAACACAATGTTTTTCCAATATTCATTAAAAATGAATGTTTTCAAAAAACTACCAAAAATTCACCTTAAGCTAATTTTGACATTCCGAATCCAAAAATGATGTCCATTTTAAAAAATAGAATTTATAAAATTTCAAAAAGTGGGTATTACTATTCATAATGGCTAGTTTGATTGGTCTTGGTGTGTTAAGACTCTTTGTTGCGTACAACACAAGCTATTGCATTACACAAAGGGAAACATATGGTGGATGCTTGGGGTGTTACAAATTTTGAAAGTCGATATATACCAATTGTCTATTTTGAATCATATTGAGAACAATTTCATTATTTTATTTTTAGAAATTATTATTTCATTAATTATAGGTATAATATGAATTGGACTCACCCCATTGGTGTCTAAAATGGGTTATAATATAATAGTTTTAAACAATCTATAAATTAACCTTTTCACAACATCTATTAATTTCATGTTGCGTTATATTTACTGATGATTCAATTTTTTGAATAATCTTATAAACACAAATATTATGGGTAACCCCTAAATGTTTCACAATGATCATCATATGTCTTTAGTATAATGAATTTGAGTGTCTAACCATTTATTATATTTATTAATTTTCATAATTTATAAAATTATGATAGGTAGTTTTCCATTTACATTATGAAATATTTATATTATACTGGATTGAAGAAGTTGTAGTTCTATTTTAGGGGATTGTTCCCATTATAGTGTCATCACTGTGAATCCATTGCGTTAAATATTAATGTATAATGTAAAAGTATTAGTAAAATAACAAAATAAATAATAAAAATAATAATCATTTAGCTCCTCACACCTATCACTATATAGATTTGGGTTAGGATTTAATTTATATTAAATTATAGATATTTCAGAAACATTTGGTCCCAATAGGGATGTAATATAGATGATTATATAAAGAATCATTTTATTTTATTCGTATTAAAATAAAATTTTTAAAATAAGAAAATTTGAAAAGATAATGTTCTTTCTAATGGTATTAAACAAATTATAGGATAATCAAAATTTCATATTTTTCTCTAATAATAATTGGAAAATTTCTTATTTTAACCTCTATAATTGTATTATAAAATTTAAAAATCATCAAACATATTTTAAATAAATAATAGGTTGTACCTTTTTCTTCTTCTATGATTAGGTTGTAAGAAACATTAACAAAATTAAATCATTTCACTCTTACAGGTATATCCTCCAGAACACCTACTAGATCAACATTGAATAGATTAGATTATTTTACAAAAATTACAATCGATGTTTAATATTTAAAATGTATTTAAAAATTGATAGGTTTAGTAACATTAATTTAATTTCATTTGTGAAATAATGTTTCAACAAATATAAACTCTCATATGATGTACGTAATAGAGAAAGTACAGGGTTATTGAATGTTTCAGTTTAACTGTAGAGTAATAGGTGATTAAATATTTCTTCCAAAAAATAATTTTAATATCTTTAATATTTCCACATCATGGTATATATCTCATTGAATACTAGTTTACACAATTGGATTCTATTTATCATATTTTGGAATGGGATGTTTACATCCACCTTTATCAAGATTCCAAAAATTTATTAATATAATCAATCTTTATTGGTTCTCTTCATGAGATAATTCATGAAGGGAATAGTTTTCTTTATCAACAATCTTACTATTTCATGATTTTCCTTATAGTGGGGGTTCATGACTAATAATGAGTTAAAATTCTCTTCATAGTGAGAATGGATATATATTCATACAATTGCTATCTATTTATTATAAGTAAATATTACTTATTACTTGAAATAAAATTTATCCAAAGTAAAAAATGAATTGGCCAATTTTTTCTATCACCTTTTTGAGTTCAAACCCATGTTTGGCGAGATAATATTTATTTTTACACTACTACAACAATTTTTTTCTCAACATGTATTTTATTTTGTGATTGTGGTTATATAAATGATTTTATTAGCTTATATATGGTTTAGTTCTATTATACAAGTTGGTGAAGGTAGATATTTTTTTTGAAATGCAGACTTAAAGGTTAGTCTTGTTTGATATTTGTTTCTATCTCAATATTGAATTTATGAGTGAACCATAAATACATGATTTAAAAAGTTGTATTGGATGAAATAAATTTTATATATTTACTTATAAACATTAAATAAGAAAATAGTGATACATTAAGATGCGTTTTTAATGTTAAAATCAACTTTTCCAATTATCAAATTTTTACTAAGGCAGAATCATTTATAATTTTTATATGGAGATGTGTTGATCATTAATATATTATATAAAAGAAAATGATGACCCAAAATTTCATCTATTAGATTTAATATGAAACTAAAACATGATTATTTAATAAGATATTATGTTAAACATGGATGAAGGTGAAGGTGGTAACAATTATGTTCATGAAAGGGTAGAATGTTGTGATCATGGGGTTTTTCTACCAGTTTGAGAAATTGATGTTAGAGAAGGATGAATGTAGAGGACATGATGTCATATGTTAAATAATGAATATAATTATAATATGTTTTTATGTTTGATAATATAATATGATACTTTGTTAAATGGTATTATGGGATGTTAAACGATGGTCACCGAATTTATTCAAAGAAGTTGATGACTGAATGAGCTACTAATGAGTTGTCGATAGAGATTTCAGAATTGCTAAAGTATTCTAGAGAATAATTTTATTTATATAATTGTTTTCAATTTAATAAATAAAATATTTTTATTTAAAATGCACTTGATAAATAAAAGGTGATGTTGAATTGGAGGAAAAACTATGTAATCAATAATATTATTTTGATAGTTAAAAATAAAAAATAGTTTATATGATCAAAATTATATTATTATTCCACTAATAATGTGATATTTATTAACATATAGAAGTCAATATATGGGGATTGTGGTTTGTTGAGTCTATAGAAACTGATCTTCGATGAAGTGGGGAATATGTGCGACTGATCAAAGAATGTTGGAGACCAATTGAGGAACCAAGCATACATTGGTTTAGTAATAGATTAGTGTGATGTTGTATTGTCCATTGTTGGTGAATAACCCATGTTATAGTATGATGTGTTCTTTTAGGTCAACATAGGATAAATTATTTTATGCTAAAGAAGATAAATATAATGATGTAACTTTCCTACATTATTGGTGGTAGTTAAGAGATTTAAAAAAAGGATGGGGTTAGTGTCTAATTATTTTAAGATGAATTTTGTGAATGTGATAGCTATATAGTTTTGGGAATATATCTAATTTTATGTTTAATGAATTTATTCTATGAAGGTAATTCTTTGGGGGGGGGGGGTCCTAAAAATAAATAATAATATGTTTCTTTGTGGATTCAATCATTTCCTTGTAGAAAAAGATAGATTATAAGGCCTTGTAGGTCGAATCACCATAGAAAGACTAAAATAAAATAAAGATAATATGATGAAAATATACTATTTATATATAGAATATACCACTAGATAGATAAGGGTCCTAAAAATTGATTTTTTATATTTATTTATTCTATATTTTTTGTCTATATTTATTATATTTTTTTAATACTATTATAGAGATTAATTTTTATTTATTTTTTAAGGGTCATATTGAAATGAGTTGCAAATTTATGTTCATAATATATTCATTGATGATGATTATTATTTTTTTGAATTATTAACAATAATCTACAATATATTTTCAAATGAAAAATCAAAAAATGAATTCAATTTCAGATTGTTTCATTATATGAAATTTTAATTCCCATTTCATAAATAAATGGAAAAAATATGGTGGTGTTTATTATAATAATAGTAGTGTGACCCATTTTATTCCTCATAATCAATTTCAAGTCTACATGAGATATAATTTCAAATTTTTTTGGTAACAATGAGTGATGAAAAATAAAATATTATACCATAATGACGCAAATGACGTTTATGGTTTGAAAAATACTAAAGTTTTTCCTCTGCATAGTAAAACCATGAATTGAATGAATTGAATATTTAAATATAATTTCATAATGAGAGATGAATCAATAGTTTTTATCATTGAATAATTGATAGGTGTCTCGACTACATTTATTAACATATTTTAACTATACTAGGATTAATATTTAAATAATACAAGAAATTATATTATTAAATATGATAAGATTTATATCACTGTATTCATATATTTTTAGTCCATTTTTAACTTTTTATTGATTTCACACATTACCATTCTAAAATTATTTTATACGTTTTCATTAGATTTTACATAATTATTTACTAATAAAAATATTTATTTTTTTATTTCTATTTGGTTTCCATGTGTTATATATTTTTTAAATTTTTCTCTAACAAATAATATTATTTCTCCTATATTTGAACCTTAGTACAAATATCTTGTTTTTTGTAATTCTGTAAATATTATTTTGGAGAGATTTGATGAATAATATATCCAAAATTAAGGTTTTTTTTGCTCAGGATGTTTCTTAAACATTCACTGTACTTTAAAAACATTTTTTAAGATAACTATTCATAAAATTGTTTTTAGTGGATTATAAATGGATCATCAAAAACAAACATGTATTTTAAAAGAAATGTGTTTTCAAATCACTACACTTATCAATTTCTAATCTAACACTTGATTATATTTATTTTTTGAAAATGATGGGAGTTAAATGAGGTTACTATCGCTATCCTCAATGTAATGAATTTTTTTGACCCATAATTGAGGTAGTATATTATGGAATTTTTGTTAATAAAATTTAATATTGGTTATATAGTGTTTTATATTATTTTTTGAGGTAGAAATTAAAACATCTAGACTTTATTTTAAATTAATATTATGTTCACTTGTTTTTTCCTAACTATATAATAATATTAAAATAGACTATGATATATCAATAATATATTATTATTTAAAAATAGTCATTATAACCTAGCCATTTTATTTTCAACTATGAATATGATTATTCACATTTTGATATATATGTATATATAATATTTCTGTAATCATAATTTATTGATTTATACTAATAAAATAATAACTAATGTTTCTAAACAATATATTAATTTTGAAATTATTTACAAATTTAATTGTTGTATATTTAGCATTTAAATTTACGCTAATAAAAATTTATAAATTATTCCATATAAATTTATACATCAACTATTTTATAAAAATACATTTCATGTTTGATATGAATTGAGTATAAGATAATTTTAATCTTCAAATATATTTATTTAACAGAAATGGTTACAACTATATTTTGTGTGTGTATATTATGATTAAAATCACTGATATTAGAAAATATAGTTCAAATAATGGGAATCATTTTTTAATTAGGATGTAAAAACATGGTTTTTTAATTTATTAGTATTTTATGAAATGTTTTATTTCATAAAGAATAGTGGACAATACTGATTCTGTAAAAATACTATAATTTACTATATTTTATCAAAATAATTTTATTTTGACATTTTTTGGAATAATTTTAATGTTTATTGACTCAAATATTATTAAACATAATTAATTTAATAATAATATAGAAATAATTATAAATTAATATTGTATAAAATCATTTTGTTCATTAAACGTGTATTGTTTCAATAAAATGACTTTTGGTGGTGTTTTTTCAACTAATATTAATTGTAAATTATACCAATTGTACAAATTAATTCAAAGATATATGATTATATATTCGAAATCATCCTTGTTAAATTATGAAATATATTCAATTTCATTATTTTTTATAATGAATTGGATCCTTTGTAAAGGTATATCACAATGGTAAATAGTAATATAGGATAAATATTGTCAAAAAATTCGGATGATGTCTAAAAATCATTTAATTTTTTACTTATTTCAATGTATGTGATTTTCATAGTCAAATAATACTAGCTTCTACTATATGGAATTATTTTTCCACATTTCATTGGACACAAAATTTAGTTTGTTTTATATTAAGGGTAATTAAAAAATGTCATTGTCTCTAAAATAATATGTTATTAAGATATGGATAAAATGCAAAGTGATATATAATAGAATCTAGATTTTTAATGTGATTAAAAATATAATATATTAATGATATATATTTTTAATATTTAGTAATGATATATTTACGTGTAATATTTAATCAACACCGAAGAATCACTTGCACAAGTATTTGAAATATCAATAAAATTATTCTTAAAACATTTTAAGTGATATGATATGGTCAAATTATGAAGTTATATGAATTTAATATACGATTATAATTTATTAGCGATTGTATATGTATTTTTATTCCAATTGAAATATTATCATGATGTATTTAATTTAAACCAATGTGAATACTCTGAAAAATGTCCTTAAATAATAATTAATGTTTATTTTTTTATGTTAATTAAAAAATAATAAATATCCTACCCTAAATCAATTTTATTTGAATATTATTATACTATTTTTAAAATTTTATTTGTTTTTTAGTTTCAATATTTTTTATTAGATAGATTTCAATTAGTGATAGAATATTTGTTAAAATAAAATTCATTCTTGCATATAAAGGGAAACTCTTGAACCTTTCCATAACACAAATCTTGTTAGGTTTTCAATAAATAAATTACCAAATATATCTCTAATATTGATTTCCCACATCATTAATCCCCTAGAGTGAGTCTGAAGCACTCCCCTGAAGGCCCTGTGAACATTCAAAATAGGGATATTAAAAGTGTAGGTATAAGTCTTAAGTTATTTTTTTAATTTTTATTTTTTCATCTACATAATTAAAACATATCATAACAATTCTATTGTAAAAAATATTTTTATGACTAATATACTAATAATTATCATGTTTATGGTATAAATATTATCTATCAGCATCATCTTTTCACGAATACTGAAAACAATAATCTTGCGTATTCGTGGACTAACTCTTCAATAAAATTATTCGGTGCATTTTTCATCACCATGTAAGAGGTATAGATATCATGAGGGATTCAATGTTATTATATGATATTTTTTGTATAATTTTATATTTTAAATTTTAGAAATTTCATAGACTCATAAATTCAATCCTTTGGATAATAATAATTTTATTCGTGTGTAAATGTGGAATAAAACATAAAAAAAGCAATGTGATTAATTTTTTTCACTGCTCACATCATGGATAATTAAATAATTTTATTTACGGCATAAGAAAATTAATTATATGATCATTAATAACATTATTATAATATAACAATGCACCATTTTCCTTGGTGAACCTAATAATGTTTTTTTAGATATAGAACCAAATGTCATGAAACTATCTAACATGAAAGTATCTAGTTTAGTAACAATATAATATTGTAAATAATTAAATAAAATTTATTAAGATTGGGTAATATACCTAAAAATGTACTTAATAATTTTAAAAATCAATATATTTATATTATTAAAATTATCTGTTAGTATTATTATATATGGGAATTATCCAAGTATGTGATTTCCTTGTTATAGTTAATATAAGGGTGCAATAATAAAATATATCCCAAAGAACCAAATTGAATTATACTATCAAAAAATACTTTCTTTGGAAGTATTTTTATTTGACAAGGTAAATAAACATGATTATGTTTTAAGAAGGGTCATGACTATTTAATGGGAGGAATGTATGTTTTCCCTTAATTGGTTTTTCATGAGTTCTGATTTCTCTAATATACATAAATGATTAATATTATGACATAATAATTTATTAATAAAATTTATATGAATATCATTTTTCAATAATTCCCTATTAAATAATATGTAAATACATATTTGAGCTAAAATTTTATTATGAAAATGTAAAATTTTCTTATGGATATACTTGTTATAAAGTAGACCGATGGGTCCCTTTCCTTTATATGACCCTCACAAGGATTTTAATGTTCATCCCATGTATCAAATTATTTCTCATAAGGACTACGGATTGGTACAAATTATTTCGCGGTCACTGAGTCATTGGTGGGGATTCTTCTTAAAAGAAGAAAATTTCTTTTGAATAGACCCGATGTTAAAATACTAAAAACCCTATTTTGTGTGAAATGTTATAATTTTGTGGAAGCTTCCACATTATTTGGTATATATTTTATATGAAATTTTTTCATAAGTTTATAATACTATAATCATAAAAAACATGATAATATATAAAAAATCAATCCATTATAATAATTTAATAATTATTGGGTTATAATTGAACATGTTCATTTAGTTTGCATTCGAGAATGGGTTATATAACATTAGTGGTAAGGATAATTAATACCAGTATACATTAATAGTTTTAGGAACCATGATAATTTAATATGTCTAATGTTTCTAATATATTTAAAAGAATTATTTGCTTTCTAATGTTTAATTGGACCAAAGTACATCTAAAAAATTTAATTGTTTTTAACAAATATTTTAGGTATATGTTTCAAAAATTATTAACTATTGAATGATTTATTTAATTAATAATACCTTTATATTTTATTGATTTATGATGAATGTTATCAATAGAAATAATAGTCAATACGATATATATTGTTGAGGTTATTATGAAAAAATGTGTTATTACATTTTTATAACTTATGATTTATCATTTATATTACCATGACATGGAAAATAGAATGATGGAATATACGATTATTTTAATTTTTGATGAATTTATGTATGTAGGTATCATCATATTCCTCATATAAATCTAATGATTAATTTTATTATTTGAATAAATGACGAATTATATTTTGGAATCAAATAATATTTTATTATAGCTTTATGGTGATTCACATTATTTATTGAAATGACTAGAATATTTTAGAGATTATATGATTTGTTAATATATATTTTTGGTATTATATTTTATGAGTGGTATATTTTATTAAGATAAATTTTTTTTCCATAGTATAATAATTTGTGAAGATATATTCTTAATCATTGGGAGTCAATTTGTACCTTGAAAATTTTAAATGTATTTAAATATAATTTAAGATGATAATTAGGTGTTGTTTATTTAAGGATATTAGATTGATGTTTTATTTAATAATATTACATATTATCATAATGGGTGATAAAAATTTGGGTTTTAGTTAATGTCAAATAAAATGGGTAATAACTTAGTCAACATTAATTGAACTTATGATGTATTTAATGAAAATTTCTATGCATTAGGAATAACAATGTAATTATTGGAATCCATTTCCATATATAAGAGATGAGATAAAAGATTAAAGTAATAAAAGGAAAAAGGATGAGATTTATCTTTTTTATGTTGGAAAAAATCAAGTTCATATAATTTTATAAAATATCTACCTCAATGGAAAATAAATTCATCAAATCCGAAAAGTCTTATATTGAATGTAACACTCTACATAAAATTTACCAATAAATAAAATCTTCTTGAAGTATGAGTTTTATGGAGGTATTTGTGTTTATAATTTACGAGTCTTAAGCTTGAAATAAATGTTCAAGATAAACAATTTATGTAATTTTATTTAATATATTACAATAATCCAATTAGAGAGAATCAAAATAAAATTGATTTGATATAAAATCATATTTAGGTGAAAGAAAACCCCTACAATTTTTATTCGAAATAAAGTTTTATTATATGTATCAAGAAAAATAACAATAATAAAATCAACTGCAATATATTATTAAAATTTTCTTATTTAAATATGACAATAATAACATAGTTGTTGGAATAGAATGCATAAACAGTAGTAAAAACATTTTTAAATATATGAAGATATTTTTTCCAAAATATAAACATATGAACTCTTTATAAAGAAATATAATCACATCTGTTTTTGAAAACAAATTATATGATATAATATTTATAAAAAAATTTCTTTATTTTTATAAAAGTAAATTAATTTAATCATAATATATGTTTTAATTTAATGAAATTTATTTATAAAATATTAAATACAAATAACAAAAGTATATAGTTTTGTACTAGATATTAAACATATTTATATTATTTTTATACTGTAAGAAAAATTTTATTAAAAATTATTTATGAAATCTCTAGGTTAATATAATCCTAAAATAAATCATTTTTGTTTTTATGGATGGTTTGTTTTTTAGAAGATATACAAAAATATATATTTCGAAATTAAAAAATGTCATTTGATAGCTTTTATTTGATTATTATCAGTATCCATTTTTTGATGTAAATGTTTCAATGTCACGTAAGTTTAATTTTAATAAATAAAATTAATTTAATGATATGATAATCAACATTATAAATTTTTTTGGTGGTAAATAATTTCGATACATTAAAAGTTAGTTTAAAAAAAAAATGTTTTAATTGGAATTTATAAACATATATATAAATTTATTATTACCACTTCACGAAATTAAATCATAGAAAATGGTTTCATTTTATGGAATCATATTATTCAAATTATAGAATTATGGTCTTTTCAATTTTAGTCATAATGAATTGTAACCGTGGTAAATGTTTATCACGAACAAAATGGGTAAAATTTGATGATCTGTATTAAAACACTGTGATAAGGTCCAGAAAAAATAATGATTATACCTTCATTTCATTTTATGAGTGGATTCCAAACGAAATAATCCTGAATTTGGTAATATGCTATTTTGATGCCATATTCCCTTTATTACTATAGTTATACAATTTTATGTGAAGATTTATTAAAACATAACACACTCTCTAACATATTAATTTTTCATATAGAGGTTATATAAAAATTAGATATGTGATGGAATAATGAAAATTTCATTTTTATAACAATATTAATGATAATAATTTTGTTTTTATTTTTAGTGATGGTGTAATTAAATTGAATTTTTCCACAACACTATGAAACACTTTTTTACATAAAAGAAAAATTACGTAAATGATTTAAAAAACATTAAAAGTAATATTATTTCAAAAAATTATAGTGTTATATTAATTAAATTTATAATTATAAATTTGTATTTGTTTCTATTAATTTATATTCAAATTACATTATTATCCTGATGACTTTAAATTAAAATTTTCCGAATAATGATTAAAATGATCTTATATGATACTAAATGATTAAAATTAGATTACAAATCAATATAAAATCATAAAAAAATTAACTTGAATCTTTTTATGAAAAATAAAAAATTCAATAATGATTTTTTAATCTATATTCCACTAGTAATTCATAAAATTACATTTATGACAATTAAATATTTATTTTGTTAAAAATGCCCTTGATTTTTTCTTATTAAATGGAACCCACTTAAAACATTACAAGACATAAGGTTTTTATATTTTCATCAAATCATACCAATATACCAATATATATATCAATTCCATCATTCTGAATCCCCTAGAGTGGTCATAAAACTTCCCCTAAAGGGCAGTAACTAAGTCAAAACATGGATATCCAAATTTGAGGTAAAACTATTAAATGAATGATTTTATGTTTATTACATCTCTAATATACATAAAACCTATCAATTTTTATATAATTACAGAAATATATCCACTATAATAAAAAAATTTCATGTTTATAGAAAAATTTAAACCTCGATATTTTGTGATTTTTTTGAATTAGTTTATATTTTTTGGTTATTTTTAATTTTACGCAAGACTAAATTCTCTTTTTTAATGAAAGCACTATGTTTGGATTACATTAAAAGCAACACAAAGTTAATCTTGCGCTAAATGTAACACTAATATTATAAGGGAATATAATATCCCACAACATTACCATATATTTAATCTTTTAAATTGATTTGATATATTTTATATATCTTATAATGAACCCGATCACAACTTAGCGTGCATCACACACAAAAATGCGTTTCTACGATGACTTGGGTCACACACAATAACTAGTTTTACAGATCAAAAATATGTTATTAAAATATTATTAATTAAGATATAACATAGCTTTTAAATTAGTAAATGTGAATAATAATTAACTAAATTTGGAAAATATATGGTTTATAAAAATATAAAATGAATTAATTGGTTACCAACTAGTTAGAAATGAAAATTTAAACCAATTGTACATAAAAGAAATATTTTTAATTTTATATTGAAAATGGTATATTAACCTAAAAATTAAATCAATTTAAATTAGAGAATGATGTTAAGGAAAAATATATTTTATATATTCAATCAAAAAATAATTATATTCATCCAATATATTTGATAAACATAAGATAATGACAAACCCAAATTTTCTCATAAAATTCAATATTTTTATAAAGACACTTTTACCTTGTTTTAATGGCGATTCTATTTTAAATACTACATTTGGACCTTTTATGAATATTATATGTCAAAAAAATTCCACACTGAAATCAAAAAATAAAATCTTAGGGTAATGTTTTGGTATTTTTATGTGATGTTTCATTTTATAATGAATGGGTGAAATTACCAATTTTTAATTCAACAATTATTTTTCATATGATTTATCTATATCATTAAAATATTTTTTTTAAAGTCACATTATTTCAATTATTATTCAATCATTCCAATTTAGTAAATTTTAATTATTTTCAAGTTGAAATTTCATATAAAAACATAGAAAACTTTGGATAATTTTAACTTTTAAAACCTGCATTGTCTCCCCATCTATGAGATTAAATTTAAAGTAATTTCTACTACTTCTGGGATTGGAATTTGAAAAAATAGTTTCCATATTTTAAATAATAATAGTTTATAATTAATTAAAATTTAATTTTTTGTTATATAAAAATTTAGTGAGTGTAATTAAAATTAATTACAAAGATTAATTTGGAATTAAAATTAACAATGCACTAAACCTTATTCTTAAAAAACAAAATATCATAGAAACTTGTCTAAAAGAAATTTTATGGATTTATTTCAAATTTTTATCCCTTTTATTGAATTGGGACCATTATTTCATCCACTTGAAATGAATAAACGTGGGTGATATTACTTTTCCAAAAAATACAAGAGCAACACTCCCCCTCTACTATAAAAAGAACCCCTTCCACGAACTTAGTAAAACCTCTAAATCCACTTTGGATCAAATAATATCTATCAAAAATGATTTTAAAATCCATCCTATTATCCTTAAGTCCTCTCCTAGGGAAGAAATATATCCATGGAATCCCATTTTTGGAAACCAATATGAGTTACCCAACGAAGGGGTAAAATTATTTCTCAAAATCCTTAGTTTTATTTCTATTATCCATACCATCAAATATACTAATTCAATAAGTATAAAAACACCAATATACTAAATATAATTATATGTTTTTTTCAAAGGACTCTTCCTACAGTTACACACACTTCCATCTAATGGGAAACATAAATATTGTTTATGTGCACAACGAACTACCGCCTCAAGAAAAGATGATTATTTGTTTTTCCAATACAACCTTTCATTCTAGGGGATTATGATGGAAACAAAATTTTTATATTATTTATATTATATATATATTTATTATTTATTAATGCTTCTTGAATTTTTTTATAACAAAAAAATTTATACTTTCTATCCTTAGTAAATATGATAACATCCTTTGTGGACGTGTGGAATATTGCCTCCTCAAAGCGATATGATTTGTTCACACATAATATGGAATGTGTTAAAGATTATTTTAGTGAAAATATATGATAAAAATGAAATAATAATGATCCTATAATGATATTATATTCAAATATACATATATGTGATTTTCTTTCTTTCTTTCAATACGATAATAATTTGAAAGCAATGTTCACACGTACATACGACCCACCTTCTTCATGAATGGTGTACTCCATTTCATTCATATATATTAAATAGATTATATTAGTTAATATATAATTAATATTAAGGAAATTTATATCATTAATTAAATTCTGTAAATGATTATTATATTACAAAGTCCAATGATATATCAAATTATGATATATGAAAAAAACAAAGAAAATATTAACCGAAGCGTAACTATAACATGGAATTGATAACAAGTGGGTAATATTATGTCACAATAAAACCATAAATGATATTTTATTTAAAAATATCATTCTGTTATATATTTATAATAAACTTATAGTTATTATATTGGTGTTTTTAATGAGTATGATGAGATTCAAGACACAAGGTAAATGGATTTTATCTCACATTATATCATTGTGTTATAAGTGACTTATTCACAACAAATTTATTTTTTTTGGTCTATATAGTACATAGGGATATATTCTATGATTATTATATTTTAATTTATGGGTGTTTACATTTCCATTTTATGATCATTATTTCAGGGGTTTTATCTTTCAAAAGTTACCAAATCGTTAAAGTAATTTTTTCTCAATTTTCCTTGTTTTGTGACACAAGACATTTTATGAACCTATATTTTTATATGAGGTGAAAATAATAGCTTGAAAATATTATATAATTAATATACTTCTTTTCATGATATTTTAGACTTCATTTTATTTCTTTTTTTACATGTGTAGTATGATTCAATGTTACCTTTTATCAAAATTGTTTATGATTATTATTTCATTGATGAAATATTATAAAACACATCTTAATAAATCTATATAATTTTCTTCTTCTCTAGTTATTTTTGGTATATTCATGCATTGGTTCCATTTTTAAACTCTTGGTTAAATTTTATAGTTAAGAAAGTGCTTTTAAGAATATATGACTTTACATATCTCTTTATTTTGAAATCTGTGTCCCTTCAACACCATGATATCAAAAATGTTTCCAAAAATATTTTATAATTTTCCAAAGATCTTTAAATGAAACTTTTAACCTTATTTGAAAAAATGGATTTTATGAAATCGATCTCTTTGTCATTTTTCTTTTGATGAACTTCTCTAAACTTTTTACTGTGCAAAAGGAATGTTTGGCAAGTATGGATTTACCCACCATCATCACAGAAATTCCTTTAAATAATCCTTTACAATATTAATTATTTTTAAAATAAACTATTTTCTTATTATTATATAAATTCATAATTAAATGTGGTTTTCAATGGAAAATTATTTCAAAATTATTTTATGTTTAAAAAGCGTTTTTAAATTAATTTCAAATCATACATTATAAGTTTTAAAAATTTTGTTTTCAAAGAAAATAATTTTGGTGATTTTAGAATCATATTTTATAATTAATCAAATTATATTTGAATAAAAATTCTTTTAAAATGTTTTCAATATTATTTTATATGTTCTCCACTAAAAGGTAGTTTCAAAACATTTTCAAAATTTTTTTATATGTTTTCATGATATTTTAAATGAAATGGTTTACATAAATCATTATAGGATTATCTTTAATTATTCAAAGAAAAAGTTATACATAATCTTCTCAAAGCATCCTTTATTATTTTTTGAAATTTATTTTCCAATAAAATTTCGTTCAAAAGGTTTTTTTGTTTTAAAAACAAATTATTAATTAAATAGGATATTTTATTTAGGAAATGATTTTAAAATATATTTCAAAATTATTATCCATATAAGATGAAAAACATTGGTGTTACTGATCCCTCTATGGGGAAATTATTCAATGATTCCATTTATATTTATTCTATTAGAGGTTTACATTTTGATGGAACACTATTTATGAAAGCCATTTCTATATCATGGGTAATATTCTTTTCAAAACCCCTTATTTTCACAAGTTTTTTTTATGATGAAATGATTAAAAACCAATATTATTTCCATAGTTTATGATATTATTACATGAATATTATACCCATTTCCTTTCATGGTTATTATTTTATTGTTTACATTTTTTTGGCACATGTTTCTATGATTTCATTATTATATGGGTGAGACCATTATCACCCTCCCATGTACTGGTTAAATATTTACATCTCATGAGATAGACTAGGATAGACATGGTAGTGAATGTTGAATAATAAGAAAGTCGTGGGAGTGAACCATGACTACCAAGGTAGTACGAGCTGTGAAATAAAACTATTAATATTTCTATGGGACTGAACAACGACTATTTAAATGGTATAGGATGTGAACCCATACTACTATGATGTCATTTGATGTATTCCTTTACCTCTATGGAAATAATTTTAAATGCTTATGTGTCGGGCACAATTCCCTTTCTTATTCCTATGTTATGATTTTATGGACTATGTTATTAATTTCATTACGATTAATACCTTTTGAAATTCCAACCACCCTTACACAATTCATGTTTATGATATAATGATATGTAGGCTATGTTCTTCTAATTTTATGATCATGTTCTGATACCATTATTGTAATGACCCACCAATTATCGTTGGCTTGAGAGCTCAACGAGTCATTACTAGGCCTTAAGCGACATCCCCAAGGTGCCAAAGGCTGGAAATAAATGCCGAAGGGTTTCAAAATACATGGGGGACGATTTACCCTTTAACTGAAAACAACCAACAAATAGAGAAAACTAGATAAACATCTCCAAGCAACCACTATATGATGCATGACTTAAAACCAAAACTACTCAACCATTATTTTCATGAAAACCCAACTAAGTTCAACAACAGAGTACAAAACCAAATCAGAGTAAACAGTGGAAAGAAAACTACAAGACATCAAGATGACAACCCAACTTCATGCTTGATAAGTTCCAAGCTACAACATAATGAACTATCCCAAGAGTGATGAAGTAGTGCTATAAACGTGTGACAATTTACCTTTTCCAATATCCCAATATATGAAATCCGCAAAAGCACCAACATGCCAAAGAAAGGGGTGTGTAATGAAACTCAGTTGGTTTTCCCTGATGACTACCCAACCCATGCCTATAAGATAAAACAGGTTAGCGCATTTATATAAAACAATTTATATGAAACAATTTCAAAATAGTTCACAATTTAGAAAATTCCATGTCAAAGAAATTTTCCCAAAAAAAACCATTTTCCAACAAAGAAACCAAGAAAAGTTTCCAAATCAAATTCACATTTACATTTTGGCACTTACATTCCATTTCATAAATCCACACAACCAACCATTTCACAACCCGTGAAATACACTATGCATGCATCGTTATGACAGTTCCATAAATCCGCATGGTTTGACAAACCGTGCGCCGCCTATGCGCCTTCCCCTCTACTTCAAACTTCACTCCAGGATCTCCAGATTCTCCCATACATCAGCCAAAACTTTTAAAACAAAAAAAACTATCAAGTAAAGGTTACATACCAGAATCCTGGGGTACTACATTCTCCCCACCATTAGAATTTTTGTCCCTGGAAAGTAGAAAACCATTCCTTGACTGAAAAAGTTCTAGCCACAGCTCCTTCATTTCTTTCTCACGTTCCCATGTCTCTTCCTGAATCTGACCATCTTTTCAAAAAATCCTCACTAGGATGATTCTTTTTCCATGCAAGACTTTATGCTGCCTATCCAAAATCTGCACTAGGATATGTACCAACGAAGCATCCAACTCTTGGTCAATGTAATCCCATATGATCACATGGTCAAGATTAGGCTGATACTTCTTCAATTGTGATACATGGAAGATATTATGCACTGCGCTGAACCGTGGTGGTAATGCCCACAGATACGCCACCTCGCCAACGTGTTCTAGTATCTCAAAAGGGCCTATATATCAAGGATATAACTTTCCCTACTTCCCAAACCGATGTTGTCCAAGCTTTGGAGAGATTATAAAAAATAAATGATCACTCACTGTAAATGAAAACAGTCTTCGACGATGATCCAATTAAAATTTATAATGACTCTAAGCCATCTCCATCATCTTCCTAATAAACTGAATCTTTTTCGTTGTTTCTTGGACAATGCTCGGCCAGACTAGTGAAGTTTCTCCAGTTTCCACCCAGCATAGTAGAGAACGACAAGGACGCCCATACAATGCTTCAAACGGAGCCATGAGTATCAAGTCTTGATAGCTGTTATTGTATGAGAACTCCACTAAGGGTATATGATCCTCCCATGAGACACTGAAATCCATTACACAAGCCTGCAACATTTCTTCCAACGTCTGTATCTTCCTCTCATATTTCCCATCCGTCTGAGGATGATACGCCGTGCTCATAGTAAACTGAGTCCCAATGGCTTGTTGTAAGGATTTCTAGAAACAATATGTAAACCTTAGATATCTATCTGAGACGATAGACACTGGTACACCATGTCTCTTTACCACTTCCCAGATATATATTTTTGAAAGATCTTCAACCGTATGGGTTTCACGAATTGGGATGAAATGGGCAGACTTGGTTAGACGATCCACTATCATCCAAATGGCATCGTGTTTCCGGACCATTCTTGGAAGACCTGTAACAAAATCCATTGCTATCTAATCCCATTTACACATTGGTATAGGTAAATAATGTAACATACCAGCTGGTCTCTGATGCTTTACTTTAACCTTCTGACAAGTTAAGCATCGCGAGGCAAATTCTGCCACCTTCCTTTTCATGCCGCTCTACCAAAACTGCACCTTTAGTGCCTTATACATCTTCTGTGTACCCAAATGTACAACCCATATTGAATGGTGATAATAATTAAGGAGTTGTTCTTGACAAACTATAGGTACAACCATCCGATCTCTGAAACACAAAACTGAACCCGCTTCCAATTTCCAGCTATCAATGGTCTCCCCACCATTGAGTTTGGAACTCATTATCAGACATTCTGCATCATGTGTTTGTGCCTCTTTGACAACTTTTACTAGTTCAGGAACAAGCGTAGATGAAAATAAAAATGCAACATCACCTCGGTTTTCACATTCCACATGCATGTCTTCTAAGACCGACATCAACTGCCATTCATATGAAGCTTCTTTCACTAATTGAGTAGACAACTTTCTGCTTAATGCATCGGCCACCGAATTTCCCTTTCCCGGTGTATAAATCATGTCAAAGTTGAACATTTGAAGGTACTCCATCCATCTCCACTGCCTCAGATTCAAATCTCATTGTTAGAAAATGTGTTTTAGGATTTTGTGATCTGTAAACACAGTGAACTTCTCACCAAAGATATAATGATGCCAAGTCTTCAAGGCATGGACAACTGCAGCTAACTCTTAATCACATGTTGTGTAATTCTTCTCATGAACCCTCAACTGTCTTGAACCATAAGAAACAACATGGTCTCCTTTCATGAGAACACAACCCAACCTTGTTCCCGAAGCATCACAATACACCACATACCCTTGTCCTGATTCCAGAAAAATCATGATGGTTGATGAGGTAAGGAGAACTTTCAACTATTGAAAAGATCTTTGACATTCTTCCATCCATTGAAATTCACTATTTTTCTTTGTCAAAACTATCATGGGTGATGCTAGTCATGAGATGTCACACACAAAGCATCGGTAATAACCAGGTAGACCAAGAAAACTTCTTACTTCAAAGACATTCTTTGGAGGTTTCCAAGAAAGAATAGTTTCTATCTTTTCTGGATCCACTAAAACACCTTTCTCAGAAACTACATGGCCCAGAAAACGTACTTCTTGTATCCAAAAATCCCACTTTGACAATTTGGCATACAACGGATGGTCCCTCAAGATTTCCAACACTATCGGTAGGTGTTACTCATGCTCATCCCTTGTTCTTGAATACACCAATATGTCATCCACAAACACCACAACAAAAGAATCCAGATATGGCTGAAATATCCAATTCATCAAAGCCATGAAGAACGCTGGTTCATTCGTAAGACCAAAAGGCATTACTACATAGTCGTATTGTCTATATATGCTTCTGAAGTCTGTCTTCAGAATATCCTTCTTCCAAACTTGAAACTGGTGATATCCTGACTGTAATTAAATTTTGGAGAACCACTGAGCTCCCCTCAGTAGATCAAACAGGTCATCAATGCGTGGAAGTGGATATCTATTCATTATTGTAACTTAGTTAAGTTTAAAATAATCCACACATATCCTCAAAGTTCCAACTTCGTTCTTTATAAACAAAACTGGTGTTGCCCACGAAGACACACTTGGCCGAATAAAACCTTTGCTTTCCAGATCCTCTAACTGAACCTTCAATTCCTTTAACTACATTGGTGCCATCCTATAAGATGGAAGTGAGATAAGACTGGTCCCTAGAAGGAGATCAATCATAAACCCCACTTCTTTTAGAAGTGATAACCCTAAGATGTTTTTAGGGAAAAAATTAGGAAATTAATCCAACACAGTTGGAAAACTATTTTCCGTGATCTATTACATTGGTGCAAAAGTCAATGCTGCCAATTGGTAAGAGATCATTCCCACCAATGGTGCCAAAAATCTCTTTTCACCTTTATTTACCATCCTCTCTCCTCTGAAGAGATGGTCAATTCCGTCCTCCGTCATGAAACTAACAATTCTCCCAAAACAGTTGATGTGATCCTTAAACATTTTCAACCATTCCATACCCAGGATTATATCATAGACATCCATCTCCAACATGGAGAAGTCCCATTTCAGATCAACTCCATCAACCATTATACCACATTATCTACACACGAAGGCTTGAAATTCTCTTTCACCAAGAGGAGTTTTCCGTTTTAACACAAAAGGCATCATTTCAAGTTTTATGTTCAGCAAATTAGAAATCCGAGAATCAAGAAAAGAATGGGATGTGACAGTATCGAACAACACTTTCATGATAGTAGATTTAAAAATAATCATAACTCTCACCATAGACGGTCAAGACTGGTCATCCAAAATCACCTATTCTGCTCCATACAATTTATTAGTTTATGCACTTTTCTCCTTATTGCCTTGTTGGAATTGCCATGCCTGGGGTGTCATGGTATTCCTGGAATTACCATAACTAGCTCTGTTCTACTGGAGAGGCTGATTTTTCTATCCTCGCCCTGTTGAAGCATAAGATGGTTGCAACGCCTGGGAAGTGTTACGCGCACCCAACCTCGGAGCACTGCAACAATATCACTGAATATTATCCATCTTGTTGCAATTGTGACATGATTATGGTGGTGTTGTACAATCTCATTTCATGTGGTCAATTGTGCCACATTGAAAACACCCATCATTCATCATGGGTCATGGAGGAAGATTCACCGATCCAACCGCCTGATTCTGATTTGCACTCCCACTTTGGAAGGAGGTGTCCCTCTTCCGCTTGTTCCCCACATTAGAGTTCCCAACCATTCTGGTGGGTATCATCATACTTCCTCCTCCCATAACTCCTGAGCTGTCTCTTTCTACTACTGTTGCTCTGTTTACCATCTCTGTATAATCCGTAATACAGAGCATAGCTATATTCGAACGAATCTCCTGTCACAAGCTTGATTCAATGATGCATGCCTTTAGCGACACACATTCAGCAACATCCGGTGGAAATCATACTAAATCCATGAATTTAGCTGCATACTCTGTGATAGAGATATTTTCCTGCTTCAGGCTGAACAAGTTAGATTTCCTCTGGATCTTGAACGTGTGAGGATTGAATTGTTTATTAAACAATTCCTCAAATTCCTCCCAGCCCAGGCATTGATCTGTCTTAGCCTGCACCACTAGCTCCCACCGCTGTTGTGCATTATCCTCCAACATATATGTCACCAAATTCACTTTCAGTTCTGCTGGTGTGCCAATGAAATCGAAGATACAATTTATCCTACTCAGCCACACCTCCTCCCTTTCTGGTTCAGAATCACCCTGAACGATGGGTGGATTATGCTTCTGGAACTGGACGGAATGGTCTACATGCCTTGAATCATCCCTCTGATTCCCCATGTCCACCACCTGAAACGCTTGAACGATACTCTGAACCAGCTCTTGGTTCACACATGGTTCAGGTGAAACCAAATTCTCCGCAACTTCATTTGTTTGGTTTCTACTACGTTTAACGGATGCTATTTTCTATATAAAACAACACATTCCGTTAGTCTCACTTCCTATAAACTAAAGGCTTAGCATTTCAATCTCTATTACACCACTATCACAACATCAACTTCCAACCATTTCTAAAATAGATCTTTTTTTCTTTTGAAAATCAATCTATTTTCAAAATACATCTACCATTATCTTTTCAAAATCTTTCATTTGAAAATGTGCTTAAAATTTTCAGAAATCATGATTTTCCATCAAACCATAATACATTTCTCAAAATGGTTTATGCAATCCTAGTGGGATGTCATTCCTCTATAATGCATGTCATTCTCATCTCATTGGCTAAACCCATGACAACGAGACTTCCAACATTCTAGAAGTGTTTCCAAAACACTATGTACCCAACACCTTGGTAACATTAAGTTCATCAATAATGGGTTAGATATGTCCTTTTATTCTATACATTTCAGGTTTTGACAATCCTACTCTTGTCTAAGATGACATCCCAAGAAATAGACAAGAAGAAATTTCAACTCCAAGACCAAGAACATCGATGACTACTTGTTAGGAAAGGACTGAACAAGCTGATACCATTTGAAATGTCCTGCCAATTATCATTATCTTGAGAGCTCAACAAGTCATTACTAGGCCTTAAGTGACATCCACAGGGTGCTAAAGGCTGGAAATAAATACTGAAGGGTTTCAAAATACATGGGGGAAAATTTACACTTTAATTGAAAACAATCAACAAACAAAGAAAACTAGACAAACATATCCAAGCAACCAATATATGATGCATGATTTAAAACCAAAACAACTCAACCATTATTTTCATAAAAACCCAACTTATTACAAAAACGGAGTAAAAAACCAAATCAGAGTAAATAGAAGAAAGACAACTACAAGACTTCAAGATGACAACCCAACTTCATGCTCCACATGTTCCGAGCTCCAACATCACGAACCATCCCAAGAGTCATGAAGTAGTGCTATAAACGTACGACACTTTACCTTTGCCAACATCCCGATATATGATATCTGCAAAAGCACCAACATGCCAAAGCAGGGGGTGAGTAATGAAACATAGTAGGTTCTCCTTGACGACTTCCAAACCCATGCCTTTAGGATAAAACATGTTAGCACATTTATATAAAACAATTTATATAAAACAATTCCAAAACAGTTCACAATATAGAAAATTCCATGTCAAAGCAATTTTTCCAAAAAAAACCTTTTTCCTACAATGAAACCAAGCAAAGTTTCCAAATCAAATTCACATTTCCATTTTTTCACTTTAATTCCATTTCACAAATCCACAAAACCAGCCATTTCACAACCCGTGAAATCCACTATGCATGCATCGGTATGACAGTTCCATACTCATGAGCGGTCTCTCATCAATCTACCAAGTCGTCACAAGGTAATTATTCCCGATGTGCCATTACACTTTTGGCACTGAGCACAAGGTCATATTTCAACCAAGCCTCATAAATGCAATATGAACATACACAACAAGTATGCCCAAAATCCACACCATTTCAACCATGCCAAAACCATTTCAATAAAATACCATTTTATTGAAAAACCTTTTCCCACAACTATTTTCCAAATCCTACAAATCCATATTTTAAAATCACTATTTTAAAATCAAGAAACCAAATTTTTTTTCACAAACCATTCTTTCAATTTCCACAATTTCATCAAAACCCATAAATCATCACTAAAAAATATTTATAACATGATTTACACAAAAATTTCACAATCAAGACCAAATGATTAAATCAATTTGAACTAAGAATTCAAGTTTTAAGTAATAGGAATCGAGAGTGAAGCCACCTACCTCAACAAATTGGGCGAAACCATGCCACAGATGAAGAAAACTCAAGTACACTGGGTCAAAACTCCAAAAATCCTCCTTAAATCTCTTCTCCTAACACAACCAAGACCAAATTTTGTCATATTTGGCATCCAAACCCTTAGATCTATGCATAACGGGCGTAGATCTATGAAAATGAGAGAATAGGAGAAGTATATCTAAGTAGATCTAAGAAACCGATCAAGAATGATCACATACCTTAAGAATCCGGCTTCAATTCGCTAAGAGAGGCATTCGGATCACCTCTGGAATGCTTGGGAGAAGTCTTCCAACCTTCAAGGGAGTGAAATCCCGAGATAAGGCCTCTTAGAAGGTTTAAACAAGGCAATTAAATGTAAAAAAAGTTATATCCACAATTTAGGATCTAACTTTAAGTGACTGCATGGTTAGTCTGCACGGCTTAACAAACGGTGCGCTAACCATGCGTTAGCTTCTACCTCGGACATCCTTCACGCACGAACTCATCACACAATATTCCTTAACTGTGCACTGGTCATGCGTTATCTGCCGCCTCCTTAGTCAAACATGCACGTTTTGGCCGCACGGTTTTACAAACCGTGATCCGCCCGTGCGCCTTCCCCTTTGCTTCAAACTTCACTCTAGGATCTCTCGAATCTCCCATACATCACCCAAAACTTTTAAAACCATAAAAGTATCAAGTAAGGGTTAAATAAGAGAAACCAGGGTTACTAAAATTATGCTCACGTTTATTCCTACATATCTCCCTTGTTTACCCTTACTAAGCACCTAAGATCACCTCTTTTAATGTTTCCTTCCTCGAGATAACAAGATATATTGCATGTATGAGGTTTTAAAAATAGGATCTTGTCTTAGAGAACCAAGTATGGTATAATATATCCCACTTATGTACCAGTGTTTATGTTTTAATGTTTAAAAGGAAATAAAATAATATGGTTTTTGGGTGTCTATTTTTGCAATGTATTAAGTATTCTAAAAAAATGATGTAATTTTTATGTATTACATGAATGGGTTGTTATAATAATCTATTTTTCATTAACCTTATAATATAATTTATTATGAACACTCTTCTCCTATGTAAATGAGGACTACCACCTCTATGAAGAGTTGTGATACATTTATTTACACCATATCCCATGGATCGATATGATTATGTTTTAAAATAATATATATATATTCTATGACATAAATATGGTTCAAAAATTTAAATTTATCACATACACTTTAAACATTCATTCCTATTGAAATTGATAATTTTTCTCAGAAATACATGTGGATTACCACCTCCACGATGTGATGTATTTTTTTACATTTACACCATCCATGGATGATTCAAAATATGTATTTGATGTATAAAAAAGATGATTTCTTTGTGAATTATATATTGTGATTATGGAACCACAAACACTTCAACTGGAAGAACCTAAAAAATATATTTTGGGATTATGAACCGAACATCAACAAACTGTCTGATATTTATATAATAGATTTATTAAATATATGAGAAATGACTATAATGTAATGTTATGATTTTATGATATTGTAATTTACTTGAACATCGTTCTTAAAAAAGATAATATTTTTTATAATAATTTTATATTAGTGTATATAAATGCATGTGGTGTGTTAGGATCTTGGTTAGGGACATTTATTTTAAAATATTAATTTAATGTTTTCATTCATATTCTTATACTACCATATACATGATCCTTAAAACGATTCATTAATATTCTTATTTTTATTCCAGTGATAGTTTAATGTATTTTTTTTAACCATAAAAACCTTTTCATTGGGTGTTGAGTGCAATATATTTAATGTTTTTGGTTTGGGTTATTTTACTTTTTTTTCAAAAATAATGTACGAATGGTTTTAATGAATAATAAATAACCACAATTTCCCATATAATATTAATTATTCATTATAATTATTCCATTAAAAATTAACAGGTGTCTTTTAAAGAATTTATTCCCTCAATTCTATGAATGATTTGATCTTAAATATTTTTCTATGGGAATGTAATTTTGTGTAATCTTGTTGGATAACATAAATTTTTATTACATATAATCTTGAATCACAATTCAAATGATTTTTATAGTCCAAGAAAAACTATATATGTTTTATTCATGCCATTGTTCTTGAAAAATTTAGGTGAATAATGTGTGATACCAGTATAGCTTTGATGTGGGGTGGGATCGATATATAATTCTAATTCATTAGGTAAAAACATGGGGTATACTGGTGATACGTTACTCCTAAGAGATATGAACGAAGTTCGATAAAGAGAATCAATTTTTAGTGATTTTTTATGGGAGTATTCATCAATAATGTCCCAGGTGACCTGCATATTTTTTCCATTCAACAGAGTTATTTTATTGATTTTACTTGGTAATTAGATAATATTTCAATTAATGAAATTTTATGACCATTATAAGTTTAAAGAGTGGGTTTTTCACGAAATGAATCTTCATTGGATACCTTGTTTTACCTGAAATCCTTATTTTTATTAAATCATTCTTTGGTGATATTTTATGAAAATCCATACGCAATAATAATGATTGCATACATATATAGATGAATATTTGAGCATATCATTTATTATGAAAAGGGAAAATTTACTATAGATATTATAAATTTTCAAAAGTAATAATAAGTTTTCATCAATTTTATAACACTTAATGTTTTTTCTATGGACACCCCATGATTGAAAATTTAAATCACATAATCTATGGGTGAGTGTAATTTTGGAATGGCCAGTCATTCTAATACTGGGATTCAATTTAAATGTGGATAATATGTTTTCATTAAAATATGTGCTTAAATTTTGGAAAACTTTTTTTTATAAAAAAAGGGATATTTAGTTGATGTGTCCACATTTTATTATGGATATCATATGAATTAGTTTTTATTGATTATCTAAGACTCTAATACGAAATGATCTAGGGATTGTGTGAACATTATATCTTTATTATTAAACTCATAATTATCGGTGATTAAATCCATGGGTCTTTATTTTAATATTATGTTCAAAACAATTAAGTATATAATGAATGTAAAAGATAATTAATTTAAATTTTTAATGAATTTATCTAATATAAAATATTTCCCCACATACCTAATAAATTATTTTTCAATCTAATAAACTTCCCTAATTTTTATTTATAATTAGGCAAGATCTAAAATAATAACATTCTATTAATAATTTTATCATTTATAAGGAAAAGTTATAATAAATAAATGTTCCTAATATTTCCTATCCTTGTTATCATATACCAACAATCATCATGAACATAGATTAACATAACTCCACTTTATGGGTATTGAATAAAGTTAAGGGGGGTATGTGTGTAAAATCCAGATGAATAGAATAAAATTTTTAAAATAGAGATAAAATGAAATATCTTTCTAGATATGTAATTAATCGGAACAAGATATATCATATAGAATAATATTAATAAGTATATATTTTATTCATCCATAGGGGTAAAAAATTACTCGTTGCTCAACAACTATGGGTTTACTATCCCATCACTAGATAAAAATTATAATAGAGAAAAATTTAAAATAAAAGCACTTAATATAATAACTTTATCATAGTTAAAAAAATAGGTTTCTTAATAGTGCATTTCATATTCCTCTAATGATGATGAAGAATTTTCAAAATCTATCATAATAAATGGAAATGATTTTACTCAAATAGATGACACCAAAAAACTCTTTTTCATACTTGATCACATGTAGTTTTTACATGGTTCACTAGGAATTGTTTTTCTCAATACTCATAAAATACATTATTCTATGTATTTGACAAGTACAGATTGATGGGTGTGGATTCATAGAATAATATTTTCTAGTGTTTTCTTATTTCATTGTGAATTCTCATATTTTCTATTTCCCCACGATTATTAGATGTTTTCCATATGAAATAAATGGGAGAATCATACCCAATTTTGGAAAACCAAGTTAAAGGAAAAATTATTTTTTGGTTGCAAAATTTTATTTTAGGAATTATATATTTTAAAAAATTCTAATTTATATATTTAATCCCATGGTTTTTCTGTAATTTCGACAAATTTATAATCATCTTGTAATTCCAAAAATAAAATAGTGAATTATATGTTATAATATCATCTACATTCTAATGAAATATGAATCAAATTAATATCCATTCATATGTGAGTGATTATTACATGTTCTAAATATTATGTGAAATATATGAGATCCTAATATAGAAAAATCATGGGAAACTAATGACTCTTATGTTTTCAAACAAACATGTCATACTTTAATGTGAGTGACACATACACCCCCAAGACTTATCCTATTTTCATCGTTAAGGATATAATTTCTATATTATGAAAAATAATCACAGAACATCTTCTATAAATACTGTGGAAACTACAAAGATCCCAAATACCCTTAAAACAAGCATGATAACATTTGTTTTGCACCATTTTACAGATAGTTGACTATAAAATCAATATTCCTCATTAATTTTTACATGTCATAAATAGAAGGGAATATTTTACTACAACTATTTTACCGATTTAATGAGCCCAACTGGGGATCCCCCAACTGACCGAGCTAGTAATACACAGGACATAAATTGAGCCTCATTGTTTGCTAGAATATGCTGACCGGAAAAAAAAGGAATAATGATTATTATAGAGAGACTATACCCTACAGTAAAGTGTTTCAATAATAGTGGAAATAATAGAAGTATAGCTTAAATAATATACATAACTTAAAAAAAATAATCGGATAAGTAAAACAAAGAAAAGTCTCGACTAAAAAAATCCAAATAATAAATGAATAATGTGATGATAGTATAAATTTTTAAAAATGATATGCTGATATACATACAAATAAAGGAATATATATATTAAAAAACTCCAAAAGGTTGGTCCTAAACCCCATGTCGGTCACGTCTCCAAGATATAACCAATCCAAAAATAAATCAATCCACTGTAAGTTCTATATTACCTTGTCCAGACCAACATCCATATAATATATTTAGGTACCAAATAGTGTCTTGAATATGGTATGAGTAAAACCTAAAAGGTTGAAACCAAAGTGTGTAATCATATACAATATGAAAAATATATTGAATGAATAATAGAGAAAAGAAATTTTCTAACTTTATAAATTAATACTAAACATGAAATAAAAATGTTGACTTGAAGGTCATGGGAAAACACTAGAGGCCAGTGAAACCTCCTTTGGAACACCATCAAGTCTCATTATTTTAGGGTAGATTCTACTAAATTAAGATGGATCAAAAAATAGGTGATATATTCTCTTACTAAGGATGAATTTTTCATCACATGTCATAAAACAATTGCCTCTTACTTCTAGCTAACACGAATGTCACCACATTATGTACTAGAATATCTCACTTAAATATACATTAATCTCACTAGTATGAATCAAGATACCTTCAATATGGTCCTGATACTTCCCATGTAATCAAATATTCTCCCCTTAGGAATCATGTACCTTTTCTCCTAGTCCTCATGCAGCAGAAAAAACACAACCCATGCCCTCAGGCATCAACAACAATCATTAGTCATAACCATAGAAACACAAAATTTTAATTTGCATCAAACCCTCTTGTCTATATAAAAACAAATATCTCATATTATCAAATGATAACAAAGAAAAATCACAAGTCCAGTATTCAAACAGTCCAGATGAATGAACATAGTAAAAAATGACTAATATATCAAATTAACATCTATCTAGTCAAATTTATTTCAATAATGAGATTCACAATTAATAGAATAATTATATCAATCCATTTTAATTTATCGGTGAACCCGAAGTAAATTAAAATACCACTTAATCAAATTAGGCGAGGTGATTATATGACACGAAATTACAGTAATATTTTATTATGATAATTCTAAATAAAAATAAAAACAATAAAATTAAATTATCCAATTTAATATAGTTTTAAAATGTAAAACATAATAATTGCAAATAAATTCCAACACTGGAACATATATCAGGTGGCATCATTTCTCAGTATTCAAGCCAAAATACCCTACGAGATCCAATGACAGCTTGAAAAAATAAATTATCATTTAACTGGATCATCTAATTTAGTTCGTTGTGTGTGTGGAATGTCAGCGTGATCACTCATATCCAATATAAAATAAATAATTAAAACAAAAAAGAATTGGGGTTTAGACCACCCACCTTGAATATTTAGAAGTATAGATAAAAACCCCGCGTCTTTAGTAGAAATCAACTTATGGATTCCTTTCAATGAGAACCAGATAATCTATTTGCAATGGATTATGAATCATAAGATGAAAGCATATTTCTAAAAATATGGTTATGACATCCCAGGCCAATTTTTTACTCACTTCTGGAAGAAATTTCACTCCCAAAAATCATACACTGAAGGTATAAAATGATGAGGGAGGTGTGCCGAGGCTCATTGGTTGAAGATGATGGTGTGCACAAGGTATTTGGTCGAAGGTATAGGCTCGGTAGAAGTGAGAGTGAAGATACGAATATTATTTCCTATTATTCCAAAAATACCATCAAATAAAATTAAATTAACATTCAATATAATTGCACATGGTGTAATTTGTTTCATGACAAGTGTAACATTAGTGACCTGTATTACATGTAGTGAAAGTTACTTTCATGACATGTCGACATATGGTGAAATATATTTTCCTAACATGTTGACCAGTGGTGAAAAATAGTTTCTTGACATGCCAAAATGTGGTGAGAAATATATAAAGGGTATGTAAATTTTCGAGCATGTTAATTAATTAAATATGTGGATTACTCACAATGTCTTCCACAAACAATAAACATCTAGAAAAAGATTCATGATGTGTATTGGGGCAATATCCAGAACTCACAACTTATTCCAGCTTCACCCCAACAATAATTTACTCAACCCATCATGGTCTTGAAAAAATAGGATTAAATTAATGAAAACCCATTTTAAATAGATTTAACCAAAAAAATTACAAGGTTCGTACTTTTAAAAAATGGGATCTTACATCATACCCACCATATAACATCTCATTCCTAAGTATCTTAATGAATCAAAATGATATATCGGCAAACATGTCTAGCCACTATGACCTCACAATAGTCTCCCTCTCCATGGTATCCTCTTGAACATGCCCACACTCCTTAAGTACTCATACAAGATGCATGTTCTCCCATCATAGATTCTTCTGAAAATCTTCCACAATACATATCGTATACTTCTCAAAGGGAACATAGACATCCAACTCAACATCATCAAAATCTATCACCTGATAAGGTTTATAATTGAATATCTAAATAAAGAAAATATGAAATGAATAATTAATGGTGATATAACACCATGAAAGGGATAAGAAGAATGCCACTGGACTGACCATTTCCACTATCTAAAATGGCCAATGCAACATGGATTCTTGATTACATGGTTTTCTAATACGATGTTTCCCAAGTCTAGGTGACACCAAATGGAAAATTTGATAACCAATACCCAACTATATATTCCATCTCTGTTGGAAAATGTATGATTTTAGTCATCTATGTGTGGTCATCAAGCACTTTTTAATCAACTGATCTTGCTCAGACATCTCCAGCATTAGATTAGGTCCAAAAAGTGCTACCTATCTTACCTCCGACCATAAAAGAGGATAATGACATGTCCTGCTATACAAATCCTCAAAATAATTCATTTAGATTAATTCTTAGAATAATTTATTATATTCTAACTCCATGAGTGTAAAATTCATTCTGTATGAACCACCAAAATCTGAAACACATGCTCATAACATGTCCTCCAGAATATGAATAGTATGCTAAAAATGACCATTGGTCTATGGATGGTTAGTTACACTCAGATGGACCTATGAAATTAAATCCCTTTTTAAACATTTCAAAAACCATGGAGTGAAGATATGATCTCTATTAGAATCAATTTTCCTTGGAAAACCATGAAACAAAAAAAATTTAGACATATAAAGAATACCTAGATCATTAATGGAGAATCTCTCTATAACTATAAAAAAACATGTACCTTAATTTGTTTATTTACGATCACCATCACAACATCATTAATGTGAGGTTATCTAGGTAATTTGGTCACAAAATCTTTAATGAAATCATCCCACTTCCACTCAGTAATAGGTCGAGGTTACAAAAACCATATATGCCTCTGATGATGAGCCTTCACCTACTTATAACGAAACATCTCACCATGACTCCATATATCTTCTTATTCATCTTAAGAAATCGTTACCACATATGGATATCACGATACAATTTTTTCAAACTAGGATGTACCACCCGTTTTGAATCTTGAAACTCTCTCATCATCTCCTGTTGAAAACCCATAGAAACCCAAACTTGAGGATGGAAAAGGAGATTTTCACCACTACCTAGAGACCATACTATTAGATGCTCCCCACCATAGAAACCAAATTTATAAGATGACTTATAACCCCATAATTACCCACTATTGAGGTCACATATTAAAAAATATATGATGTATGAAGAACAGCTTGAAAAATATTCTATCCCACTATTCATTAACATGGAAAAATATCCTGCAATATTTAGTACAATATCCTACCTCAAAATCTGATTAAAATAGATGAGTATTCATTTCCCAAACATAGGGCCCACATATTCCAACCTGTCACTATAAGGCCTTATCTAAACCATGAAATACTATATCTTTCTAGGAATGACATTCTGAAACCATGGTACTAACTTTATATGAATTCCCAATCATTTCACTTTAAAAAACACATTCCACACTTTCTAGTCACTAGTTTCGTCCCCTAAAACATGCCTTGAAATATGTTTTTCACCTATTTCACACCATAATCTTGTCATGAAACAATTATTCACTAATTTAGGCATGATAATAAATTGGCTCACCCCCTGGACCAAGCCTTGAATCATGGTACACCTTACGATACATGTCATGATTAGCGGGTGTCCCCATGAAACATGTTATGAAAGGGGTCACCCATGAATGTCCATATAACCACAGTAGAACATTCCAAGCTTGATATTGATGCATATACTCAATCGAAATCTCATATGAATCCCAAATCATGTGATTTCATGATAATAGAAAAAAATAGATATTAAAAAAATGATGGTGTTTAAATTCAATGTAGATCATCTTATGGTAAATTCTACCAAGACATGGACCCTTCACACATGAAGATCATCCTCCGATATCCCTTGGTGGTCAGCACACCATAAAAATTTCTTTACTCAGATCCACGAGAATATCCTCAATGAAGTCCTTCATCCAACCGTTATAACATTTAGGTAGATTGAAGAATATGAAAATACTTATCTTCAGTATTGGGATGATGTCAAGATATTGAACATGATCATCTCAATGAAAATAGTACAGTAAGATTTTTACTTCTGTTACCCCCTTCAAAACCGACCATCTGTGATGTCACCACTTACTATAGGGACATTTTAAACTCATTCAAGGTTCCTATAACTTCTTTTTGAAAAACTTCTCTTCAGGTCTCAACTGCTATGGTTCAAGGGGAACTTTTGATCAAATACTCACAAGAACCTATTGAATATATTCATGTAGTTATGAATGCAATGGTGCTTCTACACTTCCACCAACAAATAACTCAAGTTCATTTACATCAACATGAATGATTTCCAATGAGATCATAATATATATATTATAAAAAAATCAAAATGAATCACTTTGATATCTCTAAATTAAATAGGCACTCACTCCCAATCCACCATTTCACACATCTTAATGGATATTCACATCTCCGACATGTACCAACCATATTTTTATCTTCATAAACCCCTAGGTTGATCTCATTCCTACAACCATTCACTAAAACAGACTCAAAATTGATTGATTTGTATATATTTATATATAGGAACAAACAAAAATTCTACGACTAACTCTATCTGATGGTTTATAATATTTAACATTCTATAAGATCCCTTGGAACCCATCTTCGAAAACTAGCCCCTTACTAGTGGAAAGACAATTAACAAAACCACCTTTCACCTGATATTATTATATAATTTTAATTTTTCATCCTTATTTCATTTCCTGTCAACTCATCCACATGCTTGGTAATTGCTTGAAATTATTTCATTCATGATATTTCACCTATTATTTTCTCATCCCCAAATTAATCATGCATCAAGCTTCACCCTCCTATCTATGAGTGTCTTGAGGTGTTTGGATATTTCTTCTATTGAATTGATCTAACACTCGACTATTTGGGGACCTCCATCCCTAATGAATGTTGGTGGATTATATAGATAAAACCATCTCATCTACTTAGACATTATAGGAATAGTGAAAATTATAACCCTTTCCATTGAATGCATGACCCTTAGGAAGCTTTCAAAATGTTGAACATTCATATAATACTCAGTATCTAGATAATTCTCTGAATCAGTATTGTTAGAAGAATGATGATTTCCACTCTCCTGACTCTCATATCGAAGATGAAGAGTAAATATTTTCTCCTTAAAGAAAACACACTTCTTATAACATAGGGTAACAACAAGGTCATCCGAAATAGGTGACAACAAAAGAGAACCAATGACTCTTTTTATCTCTAAACATGTATTACCAATTGAATTGGAAATACATAAAAGTTCACTTATTCCCTTTTTCTTCAAGCATAAGAGATATCTAATTTCATAGTTCACACATGAAAATTTACAACATGAAATATGTATTCCCCAAACATGAATGATTCATGTCAATATGTATCCCTATTTTCCAATCTTAATTCACACACACTCATGTCATGCCCTACGAAGCCACAATTCTAAATCTCAAGAAATAATAACATCGCACAACTTGTGAATAACCTAAGGTAAAATATTGTCAAACTGTAATAAGAATACATCATGAACAACAATCACATACATGGGAACTAATATTTTATCCTTTACATGGGTCAACTAGTTCTGTACAAAAGCTCATTAACAAGTTATGACATATCATAGTCCCTATTATAACTTTCCTAAATTGAAAAGAAATAGAAAAGAAAAACTAATGCTCAGATAAAACTTTATAAAATCCTCGACCCATTACTCCCCCAAGTGATCGAGCAGGTTGGATACGTGACCTAAAGAATGCCTCCTCATATGCGAGATGCTTCCAAATAGTAGAAAGGGTCAAACAAATATATTGTAGAGATTATACTATCTGGTACAATGTTTCAATGAAAGTGAAAATAATACCATAGTTGCGAAAATAATAGAAACAACATGAATGAATAATCAAATTTGAAAAACTGAGAATGGTAGAAAATAATGAAATACAAATAAAAAAATGTAATGATAGCATGAATGTCTCAAAATTATATGCTGAAATTAATGCAATTAAAATAATAATAAGACTCAAAAAACTCCAAAACTATGTTCTTTAACCCCATGTAAATCCCATATCAATAATACAACTCATTCTTTAAGCAATCAGTCCACTACTGGGTCCTTTTTCCTTATCCAAACTTATACGCACAAAGTCTATTCGAGTACCAAATGGTGGCCTGGATAAGGAGAGAGTAAAACTAAGTAGGCCAAACCCCCATAAAAAAACCCAATCTAACAAATATCACTACGAAACATTTACCTTTTTCCAACATGGACATAACTATTGGTAAAAGTACATTTTATATTGTTAAAATATTTTACCAACACATATATACCTGTCACTAAGCTCTCAATAAAAAATATGTCTCAAAATGATTTTTTTTAGTGAAAATGGTTATATTACATTTATAAAAATACCAATAGATAATATATGTTTTGGTTAAAGTGTTCAATAATAAATTCTTATGAAATTTTTTTCTATTGGTAATAGTATTACCAATATATAATATCTATTTATAAATTAAACTTGAATTTTTTTATAAATATTTATTTATAGTAAAATTTCACAATATATTAATTACATTTTCATATATAATTCTTTTGATTTAATTATTTTACAAAACATGATTTACAAGATTGCTCAAAATTAAAAAAATGTAATTATTTTAATAATGAAATTTAATACAATACGAATCAATCAAAAACACAAGACCCATACCCTATAAGGTTCCATCACTTCACAAGTACCAACGAAACATATATTCCCCAGAATTAGCGAGTCAACTCTAGCACCAATGACCCATCTATCCCCCTAGACCAGTGAGTGAGCTCTAGCTATACAATAGCCATCAACACACCAGCACCAGTGACTCATCCATCCCCAGGGACCAGTCTGCCAACTCCAATACCAGTGAGAAACCTCAATTAGTTTTTTTACCATAACCTTCCTCTCCAAAATATCCAACACACACAACCAAAGAACATTCAAAAAACATGGCAGCTCCAGTACTAGTGAGAAAACAATCGAGTAATCTATAATACCAATGAGAAACCTATCATTTTTGACATTCCATACCTTTTAGTACCAATATCTACATCACAAAAAACCAAAAATTATACTCACAATTCATTGAAAAATATTTGGATGAATTGAAATCAAAATGAAAATAAAAATAAGTATTAAAAAATGATTTTCATATTGATAATTTTTCATCATCCCTATTGACATATCACGGATTTTTTGAAATGGATTGTACTTCCACTAATTGGTACTCAAATAGTAAATTTGATAGATATAGTGACTGCTGTTCAATTAAATAATAAATTAAACAAGATGAGGCTAATAATATCTCAATATTAAAACAAAAAACTCACGTTTTTTCTATAATTGAATTCATAAAATACTGAAAATAGAAGCCTTAAATAATTTCCATTATGCTCGGTTGTAGAGGGGATAAGGAGATTCCCAAAAATCTATATTTTTTCTTAGAATCCTTCTTTATAATAACTTATAAAGAAATTAAATTAAATATCAATATTTTAAGTTCCCATACATTATATGTGTCCTGTATAAAAATAAATATATAAATATATTTTTATATTATCTATACACTATACTTGTTAAATTTGATACCATATAATTTATTTTGCCTTAAAATTTCAACCACCATAAATTGATAAACATACATTCATTAAATGAAAAAAATAAAACATGGTGTTAGTAGTATATATAATTTAACACCAAAAAATACATTTCATTGAGGCAGTTGTGTAAGAATGTTCTAAAATAATTATATATAAAAAAACTAATATGTCTATGTCAATTAAAAAAATATATAATTACCTTGAAATCATATCTCATCAATATTTAATACTTATGATCAATAATAGAATTCCAACATGATGGACCTGCCACTACAAACAATATAAAATATGGGTTTGAAAATTTAAGAAGAATGAGATACATAACAAGTTAACATCAAAGATACCGACTATCCTCCCATCTCGATAGAAGTACTGGTTATAACTCCCCTCTTGATATCAAAGATTGACCAACCTGTCCTCTCCCATGATGACATCCCATCTTTTGTAATACTACTTTAACATGACCACCCTTTACCTTTATGACAATCGCTGCCACACCCCTTCCCTGACACTGCCTTCTCCCCCTTCTCAAGTGCCACCTTTCCCCCCACCATCCTCTTCGCGACCACCTCTGATGTTGCCTTTCACTACCATATCCTACTTTTCATGAAACCTTATGGTTTTAATTCTTTACATAATTCATATTCATTTATTTAATGAAAATAATTTAGTAAGAATCTATAACCTAGAGTTCATAGATTAGTTTTCTCTATCATTATATTTTAAAATTTTCAAATAGTTTATATTTTATTTACTAAATTACAGTTAACTTGGTTTAAATCATGTCATTAAAATAACATATTTTTCTCTATAGATCATGTAATTTTATTTAATATGAATCAATTCATTTATACTAATGATAGGAAAATTCATTTAATTATATTTTTTTTATTATTCCTAACATATAAAATTATTTACAAACTATACGAATGAATTCGGTATGTACATTGAGTAGTATTCATGTCTTCCTACCACTGATGAAACAAATTATGTACCTTATGTAACCCATATCTACTATGTGAACAACACTTTGAGAGGTCAACAGAAAATACACATATTTCCAAAAGCATTGCTCGATATTTCTTGGATAACATATTCCAGGATAGTTGTACAATGATTGTTTCAATAAATGATTGTGTAAAAAAAATAACAAGAAAAATAAAGTGTATTTTTTTCTTGTAGTGTAGGTCATTAAATAAACTAATGTAATTTTTCTATTGTAGTTAACATGTTCTAGTATCTTAATAATAAATTGAATTGGGATTCAATAACAGAAGACACATAATTCCATGAAATGCGATGCAATAAATCAATAAATATCATAATAAAAAAAATAAATTCATAAGTTTCAGACAATTTTTTTTGATAGCATCTAAAAATGTGATAAAATTGAAAAAATAGATACATGAATTAGAAATATGGTATTAAAAATTAGAAAATTGATAGTATAATATTTATCTTAATATTGGAAAATGGAATCTTGATACTTCTAATTGTATGCCAAATAAATTTATATTCATAATTCGATTCGTTGTATTTGGAATGAAAAAATTTCTATAAAAATTAATAACACAATAAAATAGATTAAATGAAACTGAGATTCTAGATCATAAACTTGATATTTATAATCAAAATATAAGACTAAAAATCATATTAATATCTAGAAACATTAAATTTAAAGTTGGAAATTTTAAATCAATAACATAACATTCAAAACTAGAAACTTGATAATTACAATTATGAAATCCAATTCACTCAATGCAACATAAAATCAAGTTCTCTCATTTTTCATTATAAAACAAATAGTAAAATTCTACAATATAATTAAATATCACAAACTAAAATACATTTATTTTGAACTTTTGGTATGATGTTTAAAGAACATCATATGTATTGAAACTATAATAGGGAGTCAACTATTGAACAATGATGGATAAAATAATTTTTTTTAATAATTACTACTATTTATAAGAATGAATATTTTTAATAGAACCTAACAGAAGTTTCATCCCAATCAAATGACTGGACCACAAAATATTACTAAAAATTATTTTTCAAAATTGAGTTATAGGATGCCAATATTTTATTTTTAGTGAAACAATTTTAATAGTACATTAAAGAATAGTAGCCTCAAGTGCATATATATCTTTAAAATCCTCTTCTCCGGAACCAAAAAACTAACAAAAAAAATAATATTAACGATAATTATAATTCAGATTAAAAATAATAACCCACGAGTAAGAATTTATACAATAAATAGATATGGATCATCTAAAAAACTAAAAAAATATAATACATAATTCATGTATATGATGAAAAAAAGTCAATACTATCATGACTACCTAAGGGAATGTATGGTCATTTATATGAAGAAGACTTTTGTAAATCTATCTGAAAAATAAATAGTGAACAAACATTCTCTAAAATACTAATGGGAACCCTAATATCACAAGGGTAAAAAAACCCAATGCCACATACACAAACTCATATCGATCAGATATTTGAGAGAAGAGTGCCCTATCAAGGGAATCTAGGATCTCTGAATTCTACATCTTATGAGAGACTGCAGAACGGAGCAAACAAATTCCTAGTGTGGTGTCGGGCCTACATCACTTTAGCATAACATGTATCATTGGAGGAAAGTGAAAATATAAGGGCTACAAAAATTGGAATAGGTAGCTGGAGGTTGTCTTAGAAGGCATTTCTGGCTCCCTATGGAAAAATTTGTAGGGGGGAGAAGAGTTGGATAAAGGAGAATAAGAGGTGGTGATGCATGTATTTAAGGAATATGGTACACTGGGGGAGGAGATAGTGAGCTGAAATGGTGGTGGATTTGATTAAGATCAAGGAAGAAGTGAAAATAGTGAAGGATGTAGAGGTATATTTATGAAGATGGGAGTCGATGAGGTGGGGAGCTGGGAGTGGAGGTGGTGGAGAGGGAGACGAAGCCCAATTAGAGTTTCAAAAAAATATTTTTCTAGTTTTTATTTATTTATTTATTTAGTTTTTTTCAATTTTAATTTGGATTTCATTATTCCTAGTATTTTTGGGTTTTTATAGTTCTTTTTAACAATGTAATTATAAATATGTATAGTTATACATCTGAAATAATTTCTATTTGGTTTAAAATATGTGTTAGAATCTTAGATTTTCGTTGTCAATTATTTATTCGTCTCAAAATATGTTTTTAGAAACAATTTGTGCTCCTTTTTTTATGGATTTAATTTTAATTTTAAATATTTTTTATGATAAAGAACTTATAAAAATATAATATTTAAAAAGAATTAGAAATAAATTTATTTTTATTCACTCAAATATACTGCTTTTACCTTCATTGGATAACAATTGATTTGGTTCAAATATTCATAAAGTTTGATTCCATGAAAATAATTATATATATATATATATATATTACATAAAATATTTTAAAGATTTAAATCTTTTTATCAAATATATAATCATTTTATTTTATTAAAAAATTATCTACAATAATGATTAATAATAATAGATTGATTTTTTGGAAAAAAAATTATTTTTATTAATATGATAGAGTTATAAATTTAATTATTGGTAAAGTGTTTGTTGGTGTTAAATTGTAAATACCAATATATATGTGTTGGAAGAAATAAATATTGGTATTTAAATTTAATAACAAAAAAACTTATTATATATTGGAATTGTTCATTTTCACCATCATATAAGATATCTATCATTGAATTTTTATGGGTAAATGTCATTTTTCTGTATTTTATAGTGTATGTAATATAGGGAAAAAAATTTATTAACTTAATAAATTAAAAATATAATTGAAATAAATCTAATGACCCCCAGTTCAGGGGAAAACACTCAAGGCTAGCCAAACTAGCTTCGGAGCCCATATGGGTATCTCTTTCTGTGGGTAGATCCTTCTACACCAAGATTAATCACTCAAATCTGTGACATATTCTGCTGTAGAGGATGAATCACTCATAAAATGTCATAAAAACTTTCTTTTGACATCAAGATATCCAGAATATACCCCTTAGTCATACCCAAATCTCATAACCAAGAAAACTAGAATATCACCCTCACGACTAAAGATACTATGAATATGGTCCTCAGATATCTCATATAATCATATATTATTCTATCAGGCATCATGTACCTCTGCCCCTCACCCTCATGTAGTACAAAAAACATACATTATTACCTAAGGGGAAAAAATCTTGATATATATTCATAATACCAAAACATTTCAATTAGCATCAAAACTTTATGTATCTATAACATTAACATCTCATATGATCAAAATATAAGAAAGAAAAATCACACGGCCAATACCAAAACAGTCTAGATGAGTCAATATAGAAAAATGATGAATCTAACCAATTATCATATGTCTAATGAAATTTATTTCATCAATCAAGGTTTCCAATTATCATCATAATTATAAAAAATATGTTTAATTTATCATTCAACACTAAGGTCATTTACATTACACTAAACCCAATTAGATGAGTTGATTATACAATAAGAAATCAATACAATTTATTGTCATTGAAATTCAAAATACCGAGATAATAAAAAATATTAAATTATATAATTTAATTAGCGATCAAATTTAAAATAGGCAATTGGAAATATGTTCCAACACTGTCACACGTATCTTATGTTTAGAAGTATCGATATCCATGCAAAGGACCCATTAATCTCCAATGGAAGATAAAAAGAAATATTTATAATATAATAGGGATGATCTAATTTATTTGGTCATGTGAATGGCATGATAGTGCGATTAAACATATCCCATATACAATAAATAATTAAACAGATAGAAAAGAATATTAGTTTTAGACCACCCACCTTGAAAACAGATAATGCAGTTAGAAAATTCCCGCATACATGGTGGTAATCATCTTCTAGATTCCTTTCAAATAGAACTTGATAATCCATTAAAAATGGATCAAGAACAAAAAAAATAAATAGAAGGAAGACATTAATAAGAATGTTTATGATATCTTAGATCCAATGTGATATTTATTTTGGCATTAAGTAGACTCCCATAAATCATCCACATATGGTGTTCAGTGATGTGGGATGCGTACGAAGGATCTTCGGTCGAAGACAGGGGTGTGTATAGGGGCTTCGATCACATGAGGAGGATCTCCAAGAGATATATCAAAGAACCCATATTTATTTCCTATTATTCACAAAAATTCTATCAAAGAGCGTTAAAAAAATGTAATATAATTACACATGGTGAGATTTTCCTCCATTTAATGTGGTATTTTTCTGATATGACTTATGTGTGGTGAAAATAACATTCATAAAATTTTGACACATAATGAAAAGTATTTTCCTGGCATGTCGAAACAATGTGAAAAATATTTTCATGACATGTCAATATGTGGTGAAAAATATTTATAGGGTGTGTAAATGTTTAATGATGTGAACTAAGTGAGGAAGTGAATTAAATTAATATATTCTTCAACAAATAATTCACATCATGAATCAGATTCATTATGTGTATTTTTTCTACTGCTAGAACTCATCAGTTATTCTAGCTACACTCTTATAATACATTAATAAATTAGAACATATAGATGACAAAACATATTAAATGAATGATAACCCATTTTAAATAGAGTTAACAAGAAAATTTAACAAACATTGCACCTGAAAAAATAAGGGATCTTACAATGAACCCAACTATATCCCTAAATCATGAAACAAACTATTATATTCTTAGTCTTTATAGGTCATGTTTATTATAAAATTAGGAAGAATAAATCATCGCAAAACATCATTCTTAAGAAACTTTTCACCAAATTACAGATTCCTAAACATTAAGTAATTTAAAAAAACTTATTCCAAATTAATGTAATATTAATTTTAGATACTAAAAAATATCTTATAATAATAGTTGGAAATTGATTACTTGATCACTCTTCTACATGTAAGAAAATGTTTTCATCATATTCATAACTATTTCACTCAATATCTAGAAAAGGTGCTGGTTTAATAAATGTATATAAAATAGAAGTTAGTTGAATTGTGAATTAATAATAGAAAAGATTCATAATTAAACCTCCATTAAAAACCCTATTATAGTGATACTTTCCATACATCATTGATACATTTATTGTGATAATAATATATACCATCTTTACCTTCACTATCAATATCCATAATTTCCCAAAACAATCCATTCTCATTTGGAATCATCACATATTTAATTTTTCAAAAATTTCATTTATTAAATCCCTCCATTTATTAGTTTATATAATCCCAAGATAAAACCATCCACATGGAATTGATTTACACCATTACAAATTTAAATAGTCAATTAATAATGAAAAACATAGTACACCATCTATCATGTTTATCCTACTTTTATATGGTGGAAAATTCACAAACATACGTGATTTTATTAATATAAAAATAATTTAAGATAAGTTCCCATTATATTCATTTACTCAAAATCATAAAATCATTAAGAATTTTAATTTTTGTGTGGATAATTTATGTTTCACTCAACCACAACATTATGAATAAATAGTTTTATATTCAATCGTCTAGATTCATCAGTTTATATTTTTTATTTGAGTATTTAATATTCAATTAGAAATAATTTCACTAGTTATAAATATGAATATTTTAATATTTCCTATTGTAAATTTGTAATATATACCATCATATATTGGGTGAATTTTAATAAATTTTTAATTTTCATGGGAACATTTGTAAAAATGGGAAACTCCTATAATTATTCATATCATGAACATCATTCTAATCTATCAAAATCATATCATCGAACCTAATTCTAATCAATTTTTACATTTATGTATAAATGAGTAATAGAAAAATAAATTTAAGTATGAATAATACTTATATTGAATGATAAAAACAAGTGTGGAATATTAAAATCTAGTTAGGTGAATTATGGACTCAAATCCATGATCCATCCACAGATCAACTTTTATTTTTATTAAATAATTCCCATTAACATTAATTATTATTTTTAAATTAACTACACTTATTTCAAAAAAATTTAAATGTATCAGTTACTATAAATGGTCCATTACATTTCGAATGAGGTTTAAAAAGAATTAGATTCATTTTAGAGGAGACCATAATCACTTTTTAACTTGTATAAATTCTATTTTTTGTGACCCTTTCATGAAAAAACCCAATATTATCCACATATAATATAGAGTAATCATATTATTCTATCCTAATATCCCCTTGATCAATTAGTATTAAAATTATTTGTTATTTAGCCTTACCAAATTATAGGTCACTGTCCCGAAAAACTAGCAGACTTTAAACTATATTTCAATAAAAAGGTGATATAATTTCCCATAAAATATTCTATATGAGAAAAACCCTAAGGTGTTTTTAAGGTAGTTTTATATATCATTAGTATCCTCTTGAAAATTTCTTCATTATGTTCTAATGTGATAAAAATTCATTTAAATAAATACTCATATTTTTATATTTTAAACCTATTTATAATAATTGGTATATTAGTGGTATCTAGTATTAGTTTATTGGCATTATTTATACCTCATCATGAGTGTTTTCATTATTTTTTCTATAGATATGGGTTTCTTGGAGATTGATGATTGTCTGAGGTATTATAAAATGATTAAAAATATGTGATTATTGATATTTAATAACAAATAATAAATATTCAGTTCTTTTTACTAAGATTTAATTCATTTAGAACAATAAGCTTCTGTTAATCCTATATAAATATTAAATAGATTCAATTAGTCTATGAAATATATAAAAAAAAGTTATAGGAAACAATTGTTTTAGGGGATTTATTTTCATTTAGATTACAATAAGTTATTTTTTTCACATAATTCGAAAATATTGTGATTTTAATAAGAAAATACATCCGAACAAAAAAATAAAAAAAGAATTAATCATTTATATCTATGGTCAAATGTGGAAAACACAAGAATTTTTATTCTATAACATATGTACAGAGTTAAACTCTTCATCTATTACGTGTTTTCTTAATAAATTTTGACTAAAAATCACCCACAAGAATGAATCCTCCAAAATATATTATTTAGATTTAGATTTAGTAGTATGAAGTTTACTCTGAGTAATAAAAGAGGGAAACCATTAGTTAACATAATACATCACCATATCAGAAGAAAATAGGTTTTATCCAATGAATTTGGGAAACTTACAAAAAGGGAGAGAATCACAAAATTATGTTTTTATTAGTATTAATTCCTTGATTATGTGGTCTAGTCATCTATAATGTTCTTCAATTAAGTTATATATATTATTCTTGTCTTTTAACACTATTTTAAATTCATATAGTTTATGTATCAAAGTTAGTAATTATGAATATGAATCAAAAACCTGGATCAGATACATGAGATCTGAATAATTATAATAAATAGATACATTATGTACTAACAGATGTTTTTAAAAAATATTTAAATTCAATAAATTTTATAACAAGATTGGTACTTGGTTTGTATTATTTAATGTATTTTATTCTATTGTTTTTTATGTATAATATTTCTTATTTTATTTTACATCAATCTTTTTAGATTACACTACTCATAATAATTGGTTAGAATAATTATGAAACACATTAATGGGATATGTACAATATCAGGATCTAATTATGGGTCTTATGGTTAAATTCTCTTTGAATTTTTCAAAATTATTCATATATGAATCATTAAATATAAATTCAACATTATTCTAGATCATTTTAAGTCATAGGTTCCATTTCATTGATAAAGTATGTAATAAATTTTCTATAATTTCATTCATGTCCTTGAAATGATCTAATTTGCTTCAAAATGTTGGGTCATGGTGTTGGGGAAATTATTTCAAACATGTATTTGAAAACATCATATTCTCCCTTATGAATAATGTGTCATTGGAAATACCCTTCACTATTATAAACATATATTATTAGGTTTTTAAAAATAACTTTCAATGATTGTATTTAATAAATTTTCTGAATTTTAAAGTTATTTTTCAAAAAATGTTCTATCATATATAATTTCCTTGATAAGTAACTCAATAAAAAGTTCAGTGACATCTAAAAAAAATCAATACATATAGAATTGCATAATACATTAAGTATTTAAAATCCTAAATTGTATTATATGGTATGATTTTTTTTAAAAGGGACCCATTAATGTAGTATTATATTTATATTCTTATTCAATGGGGAAATAAAAATTTGTGTAATATACCATAATAAAATTATTATTACCATTCTTAACTATTCTATCAAACATTTTAACTAAAAAACTTATGAGGAGGTTGTATTGTTGAGTCACGTGGTTTAATATTTTATAGATTTTATGAATCCGCAAACTATACTCATTCCATGTGGAATCGTTTTAAACATATTTATTTTTAAAAATGGTTGTCACATTATTTATAGGTATAATATGAATATTAATCTATAATAACATCCTTCGTCTATAGGTACCCCCCTTAGAATGACAATAAAGAATGAGTAATAATTTCCCTCTGAGAAATGCCTAACATAAGCCCCAACTTAACAAATAAAATGAGGCTATAAAAATTTATCTTAACAGAGGAATTATCATCTATACTAATACAAGACCAAGATATAGGATATCATCAAACAATCAAATCCATAACATAATATATATGAATTAAAAATACCATCCCATAACTCATGAATAATGAAAACATATAAAATTAATCTATAAATGGATTCCCATTATGGAAAATATAAGGTAGTGACATGGAAAATACTCTAGAGGTATAATCTATTAGTATCCGACATGATCCTTATAGTCTTTTAGGAAACATGAAAATAGTTTATATAAATGTGGGATGAGAATATGATTATACTTAGTATGATCACACCCAATGTTTAATCTATACATCTAAAAGAATTATACTAATTCACTTGGATTAAAATAGATGAATAGTCAACAATAAAATGGGAAAACTATCCAATGACATCCTCACAAATAAACACTCACCATATAATGAATCTTTGTACAATAACATAGTTATAATAATATCAATAAAATTCTATCTCACACCATTTTAAACATATTTTCTACTCTCACTTACCAATGCCACACTTCTTGGTGCCCTCACAACATCTATATAACACCTTTCCCATGGAATAATAGGCCATCAAATCAAATTTAATTTGAAATTATTACATATTGGCTATCACATCAAATAAAATATCACCCAAAGACACCTGTTCCATAAGATAAAAACACACATATCCCAATTTCACCTTGGCCATCATATGGAATCACAACTAACCTGAAGGCACATTGGTCATCAAATCACATAAAATATTACTCAATGTCATGTAGTATATAACATAACAACCATAACTATGATAGTAAGGCATCATGAACATGACATACATCAACCTCATGCCCTAATCATACCATGCATGAACCCCTCCATATTCCATCTTATCAAAGTATCACAATAAAAATATTGACTTATGGTCATAATATCCCTTGAATTTCATCGTCTCTTAGAGAAGAGAGATAGTAAGGAGGAGAAGGTATCCAGAAATTCATCTTATACAGAGGAATGATGGAAAAATGTCTTGAAAATGAATCGTTTGATGGAACATGGTGTCTGGTAGAGTGCATAGCTAGGTGCCTGGATATGTGATCCCAGTGAACAAAATGAGTCTCCATGTAGGTTCCCATTAAATGTGATGAAAATCACATGCTCTATGATATTTAGCTTATATTCGGAAACCCTTGAACCACACATATGGACCCACATGGTGTGTGATCCCAAATTTCTCACCGTATAACCCACAATTTCCAAAATCCCTTGATTCCTCTAATATGAAGTCCTATAAGGATGTTGCCTCTGTTTTCACCACTAATCTCCACTAGATATAATAGATCTGGTTTGATCCATCCCCGTCACCCCTTATTAACTAGAAACTGTACCTAGATCTTCTTAGAAATCATATTTCGAGAGGTGCCATCTTCCCACACTAAATGAATTAATAAAAGTATCATTAAATTTGAACCGATCGAAAATCCATCATTTTGGGGAATTATAGTATTAACCTCAATAAAATCTCTACCATAATGTTGATTATTTGTGTTGAGGAAAAATCATGAAATAATATAATACCTTGTATTAATCAAACTATAGGACAAATTAATTACACACAATGAACGTTTAATGAACTATTGAATAAATGAAAAAAAACAATCATGAGGAACATACCTAATCCAATGTAATTCTATGCCTCAATTTATAACCATTATAATGATATATTAAGAGATATAATAATAAATGAAATATATCCTCAATTTTGGAAAATATCTATCCTGTACCTGCAAAATGCTTAATATGAGAATCAATTTGTTATTTTACTGATTCACCTTTGATGTATGGGAAATAAAAAAAGGTAAATAGACATAAAAAACAACCAACTCAGTTTGGATCAATCAATAGTGAATAAAAAATCTACATCATTATTATTGGTTACATCCTCAAAGATCACTATATATCAATAGACAATCCATGTTCTAATTGTGGTTTTTCTGAGAACGACCCACCAATATCTTTCTAAATCTATATGGTTACGATGATAACCCTAGGAGTTTTCCATAACAAAATATTTATTTCACATAGAAGGTTATCTAAATTTAATTAAGTAAAATATTTTAATTTAAAAAATTTTATTTAACATTCACCCACAACCGTGGCCAAGCCGAGCATCTGATGCACTCCATGGTTATGTCGCTCCATGGGTAAAACACACACTATGCACTCAAAAGAGGCCTTATATGTATGAAATGAATCCCTTTTTTTGGATTTATTAATATTTTTCATGAAATATATATATGCATGAATAAATTATTTTTAATATATTTCAATAATTAATTCTAGGCTCACTGAACCTTCAATTCACACACTGTATCTTCACCTGGCCTCAAAAATATTAATAGATATATTAAAAAAATTAACTGTAAAAATATATTTTTTATAACCAAAATAATTAGAATATAAATTATTATTTTTTTGAGATACATTTTTACGTGTTGGTTTCACCATAGGTCTTGAGAGATATTGATAAAATTAAGGAGGGAGTGGCCATTTATAAGTGGTGGAGAGGACCCTCATGGATTTTTTTAAAGAATATTTTTTACCCACATTTTTCACATTCCACGAGGCTCATAAATGGTCCATTGTAAAACTTTATGGGTTATATGGTTGAAAACATTCCATAAAATGAGTATTTTATAAGTTATGAGTCATATTTATGCCTTATCATCTTAGTTTAACACTAGATAAACTCTTTTTTACCTTATATAGGGAAATTATTTTTTTCATATTTTACTCATCATAATGGTAAAAAATTAACTTTTGAAAATTACATAATATAAATAATTATGATTCAATATTTTTATTTTATTTTCAAAAATTAAATTAATAGATGTGGATAAGTTCAGTTTATGATTAAACCCATAGTCACGACTAAAAATCATTTATCAAAATATAAATCATTAAAATATTCATGTTTTTTATATAAAAAATCAATATTAAATTTATTTGAATGGCCTAAATTTGATAAATTTTTAATTAATTTATCTTTTGAAATTTTAATTCCAATTCAAAATATAATATATCATTTAAAACATAAATAAAAATTATTATTTACTATTTATTTAAATGTAATTCATTGAAAAAAATCATCAAAAAATATCCCAAGTATAATTTTTGAAATTATATTTCAGAAAATATGTTTATGTAATCAAATAAATTTTATAAAAGTGAAAAAAAACTAATTTTAAAAAATATTTTAAAAGTGAGACTAAGCCATATTTTAAAGGAATATAATTTTATAGAATAAATTTCATTTTCTTTTAAATAAATCATCTTTTGTTTCAAAATAATAGATATCAATTGAATTTATATTATACATGTTAAAACCATGTTATTTTATCAAGTTATTTTTTAATATTTATTCCCACCTCATTAGTGTCTAGTTATTGCCGTCACTTTCTAAATAATAATATTTTTATAGAGTATTGTGTTTTTTAAATCTGATGTTTCATCTATCAAAAGATATAAAAGAGATTGAATTTATTAAAGAAGTAATATGTCATAATGTCTCATGGTAGTATATTCTCATATATACTATGTGTCACATTTTATATAAACTAAAAAACCCAAATTTTTTCGTCTAAAAGCTCAGGGTGTTACACTTATGGACCTAAAAATTCCTCTCTTGATTTAAGAATGCATGAAGAGAAGTAAGTAGTTCTTCCCATCACCCTTTTTATTCAAGAAATGTTTTTGATAATTTTTTATATCTGCATGATTATACTTACATTTTTTATAAATAATCATTTATTATCCATCCGAATACCTAGTGATGAGATATGAAACTTCTGTCTCATTAAACACATTTCATAATTTCTTTTGTTTACTAGTTATGCTACCAAAATCACTATAGGATTCTCACCCTCCCCATTGTAATTTGTCTAATTCCTTTGTTATATAATGTTTTATTTTGATGTTACTTTTATTAAAATGTAAATAATTAATACCATAATGTATAAATAATTTACTTTTAATGAGATACTATCTTCGATACTCATGATTCCCATTCCATAATTCATTGGTATATCCCTCATACTATTATAAATTAGTTGTTTATTTTCAATCATTATGTTGTGAATACACAAATCTAATACATTAAAGTGTATCCATATAATCTATTTTTATTAAAAAATATGGATATGAAAATTTATATTAAATATGTTATTAAAATATTTATATTTTTTATAATGTATGTTATAGTGAAATTAACTATCTGAGAATTAAATGTAACAATTTAATCTACTCAATTTTGGAATTATTCGTTCAAAAACATTCATAATTGAATATAAATTTTTAAGAATATTCTGATCATATTATTCGCTTATTTTATAAGGTGATTAGAATATTTCTTTAAATAAAATTGTTCTCTTCATAATTAAGTAATTCATTGTTAACTGCATTTAGAACTAAAAGTGTAACGTTGGTACAAATAACTCATATTCTTATAAATGAATCCTTCAATCACTATCCATGATTTAATTCCCTCAAATGTTCTCGTATATTCATGGGAAATAAAAATGTATTGTTTTCTATAATTATTATAATTATATTTAGGAATTAAGTTATTTAAAATATAATAATTAATTTAACATGTGGGTTTTAAAACAATGGTATTTCTTTAGAAAATGAGATTTTCTATTCTTCAAAAAATTAGATGTTTTATTATAAACTATATATTTTTTTAATTATATATATTTTAAAGAATCATTTATTTTTATCCCTTTATAATACAGTTTAAAAAATGAATTCTTTTTTCCACTAATGATTTTTTATTGTAATACACTTCTTTTATTAATATTTTTAAAATAGTTTTTGTATTTGTTTTATTTTTAATTCTTTTATTACCCCAAATTTTTATCACTCATAAAATGATGTGTTGATTATTATCTATAAATTATTATATAATGATTACCTTTTGAAAATTATTTCATGTTATCTTATGATTTCTTATGATATTGTTATATGAAATTCAAATCATTTACCTTGGGTTCATTTTCATATGTTTTGGGTTGATTTGTAGTTCCATGAGTATGCATGGATGTTTTTGGGTGAGGTATAATATTTTACATGAATTAATTGATTTAAAATAATATCTACTGAGATATTTAGGCTCGTACATAATGAGTTTTCTCACACTCGCATGTGTAAAATGGGTTTTCCCCCATTTTTAGTCCCAAACATAATGTGTTTTTTTCACATAGGCATGAGAAAAATGATTTTTACATAATAGATTTCATATGGATATTGTTCTGAAATAATGGAATGTTTTTTATAACATTATTAAATATTTCATAGTTTTTTAAAAATTTATTTGAAATATTTAATGTTAATTTTATTTATATGAAACAAAATAACATTCCTTGTTTTTTTAATGTATTCCACTCATCTATGTCATGACAAAATTCTATATCAATATAAATCTTTATTTGGATCCATTCTATTTAATTCATTGTTCCGTATAGAATTATTTGATTTTATAATTTTTTTATATGTTTATCATTAAAGGTATTGTAATATTTTTGTTTTGATATTTATTTCCTCCCCATATTCTCTATCATTTTTATGATATCACAAAATAGGAATTTTCTCTTAATGAACATCTATGTTCATCAAATTATTGTGTTTTCATGTCTTGGAATGTAATGATGAATATATTATGTGATATTTCATAAAGGGTCTTATGGATAATGATAATTGGGTATACATTTCTAGTGTAGCAATATATTCTATTTATATATCTAATCTCCAAGAAACTAATCATTTAGGTCCTATTATTTTATATCTGTTGTGATATTATTTATTTAAATAATGATTTTATTTTTCTATTTAGGTTCAGTTTATCAAGGTTCTCCATAGTTTGTACCAAAGGACTTTTAAATTATATATATAGATTAGATTATATACATTTGGTATTACGTTTAGATATCCTTCATTAAGTTGAAAGATATTTGGCTATAAAATATATCATATACAGAAATTTTGATAAGTATGAGATTTTATGGTACTCTTTAAAAATAAAAATATATCCTAATATCAATAGTGAATTCAATCTCTAATATAGATTTACCTTGGGAAAATGTCAATGAAATTAGTGGATTGGGTATTAAATAAATCATTACCAGGTGAACATCAAAGAGTGATTACTAAAAAAAAGGTCTCAAACTCTGGGATGAGATTGTTTGGTTGATTCACATCCTCATTGAGTAATATTATAAAGGATATTAATATATACAACTAATAAATTTATAAAAAGACTGTGGATGAGATAGATTGATTACTATAGATTTATATTATATCTTATGCATGCCATTTAGGATTTTTTTTATTATAAAAGTTTTCCCATAGTATATTTACTAAAACATGTTTATAAACAATAATTAATATCACATAATATTTCTAAGAAGTATGTTTTACCAAATAATTAAATTGATGTTAATCTATCCATGAAAAACCTTAGTCGTACAATGATAATGACCAAGATTTTTAAATATACAATGATTTAGATTTATTAGAGGATACATCCTGAACATATAACCCTTATTCCTTTTGTTTTGAATTAGACATAATATTGTATATGGATTTTATTTCCTGGTATAAATCACATATCAACTATTGAGATAAGCAAATAACATTGCATATTCCAAATCATTCAATTACAATATACCAATGGAAGGTTTATTATGAACTAACTTTGGATTTAAATTATAAAATATCATCTATGATACCCAATAATGAGAAATATTTAACTCAAAGATCAGTTTCGATATAAAAATCGATGAAAATAAAATTATAGCGGAATATGAAGATATATTTATTAGTTAAATTTATGATTCCTTCTAGAGAATGAGTCTTTGTTTTTCAATAACACTCAACCCAGTTTAATTCCTTCCATAAAGAGTTGATATATAATGGCTCACCGTAAATAGAATAATTTAAAAAGTAATTAAAAAAATACTTGGATAAGTATTTTATAAAACATAGTGATTCACTATGAGAATTACTAGAAATGTTGTTAAAAACATGGACAGATTGATACAATATTTCATTTATTATCATGATATTAATAAAATAATAATTAAAAACTACCATATACCCCTATCGATGACCTATTAGATCAACTAATAAGATCTTAATTGTTATTAAAGACACATAATTGATCTAGATACCATCTATTATAGGGTAAAAGGGATGTTTATTCTTCAAGGAGTTTTCATTTTATATATTACACTATGATTTATTTTTATTCCTTTTGGGAATTTGAATACATCATTTATTTTTAGGGATCATATGAAAATATTATTTTGAGGATACAATGTATAATTTTTGGTTTTCTTTATAACAAATATTCATATATATTCAAAGGGAATGGAAAAGCTTGGATCTTAATTTTAGATTGTGTTTTAGAAATAAAGAAAAGTGTTTTTATATGATAAATTTATTAAGTTTAAATATAACTATAGAAAGTGACATTATTTGATCAAGTATTCATAATCAAGGTTAAATTAGTTGATCCATCAATGGAATAAGTTTTCATGGAATGTATTATACTAACCACTATAACTGAGGTCCAAGGGTTTTTTGGATTAAAAGTTATTATAAACTGATTGAGATAAATTTATCAATGATATGAGATCCACTAAACATGTTAAAATTAGAGTTAATAATTTCCATTTAGATCAAGGAATGAGAAAAACATTTATGGGAACAAAATAGAATATGTTCACTTCTTATATATACACATTACCCAACTTTAGCTAATGGTTTTTAATTTATAATTATTGCCCTAAAAAAGGTTTTTCTTGCACCATCATGAATAATTATAAGGTATATTCTTATTCTTCACATCAAATAAATAATCATGGGCAATGGTACCCGACACATGATTAGGAGTTGGATGTAGTGATATTTTCAGTATTGATTTATCACCATTATGTCTATAGAGAAAATACTGATATATATATATATATATATATATATATATATCACAAGAACATTAAATATATATTCACAAATATGGAATGAAATATTATATAATGGAGATGGTCTAGTTTTATGAAATTTATGAATGATAAAATTGTTATAACCCATGTATGGTATATAAAATGGTTTGTACTATGAAAAATAAAGAACAAAGTACTCTATCCATGATTATGTTTTAAAATGTCTTAATACTCTTTCATTTTTAGAGGTTGAATTTTGATTTCGTAATGAGAGGAGGTAAATCGTATTTTCCCTATATAATTCTTAACATTCCTTTCTTGTAAGGATCCCAAATGATCATTTTTTTGATTTAATATTATTGAAAATATTATCAAGTATTCTAAAGAAAAATATTGATAGAGATGGAATTATAATTTTTGGAATCTAGGGATGTGACCCATCCAAGAAATAGTTGATGAAAGTAATTTTGTTAATTTAATATAGATCATCAGTCTCTACTAATTTGTGAAGAATGAAGATGTGTAGAGATATAAAAGAACATATTTTTTGGTAGAATGAATATAGATATTAAATAATATATATGTTAATTCGTGGTATTATAAATATTTAAGGATTTATAAAAAAAGTAAAAGGGTATGTTGAAACCATTAGACATACTTATTTTTAAATCGGATGACATTCCCATAGAAATTGTTGAATAATTCTAAAAATTTGTATAGTAAATAGTGCTATATCTATTTTAGTCAATGATTATACATATTCAGTGAAATTGTTTGTGATCAATGTAGATTCTTCTATTGGTCAACTCACTAAGGTAAACATAAGAAATGTGACATGGAAACCTAGAGTACTAATTTCCATTGTATCTGATATAAATTTGATGATTACCTCAAGTATCTTGAGATGCATTACAAATTAATTGGTGAGTTTTTTTTAAAACATTCATACCACCCTTAGATAAATTGTAAATTTGAGTGGAAAACTTAAACAATTGATGAAATGATGAGATACTATTCATTGTATTTATATAGATGTTGTGATCAACTAGTTTCTCTAGTAGAGCATCATAAAACAAAACTTTTCATTATACAATTTCTATGACTTAGTATCAGGCTCTATATGGGATTATGTATAGGACTACAATATCCTAGAATGTTGTTGGAGAGGGTAAATTGATGTGTCCTGATATATTCCAGGAAAATATAGAGAGGCTTGACACTAGTTTTAGCATTTGAATGTGAAAAAATATAGCATATTATTTATAGAGATTATCATTGATGATATATATATTATGAACTTGGTGACAAGTTATTCCATTTAATATATTCCTTGAAGAGATTAATGATAAATTACAAATAGAGGAATTTGTTACTATATAGATTGATATCTTTGAGTTACTTGATTTATTGGTGATAAATGTTATCAATTAACACAATGTAAAAACCAATATCATACTCATGATGTGAAACATTTATTACCTTTGAGTAAGTAAATTCTTGATCCATAATAGGTTCTATATTGGGATGTTATATGAGTAAAACATAGCAATTTACATGAAGGAAACCCAATGTAAATCATTGATCATTGAGATAACTTTCTAAGGAACAAGACTGCCAATATAGTGAATATTTTATAGTGATATCCTATTTTTCATGAGGCTATGGGTAACCAAAGTATGCGATTAATGATAATTACCCAAAATTATTGTCATCCATTTAATAAAAAATCATTGGAAAAATTCTTTTCAATTGGTTTAAATTATCTACCAAAAAGATTAGTAACTACATTTCTATAAGTTGTCAAGGTGAAAGTTTACTAACACAAAAAAAACATTGAAATAAAGAAACCCCACTACCTTGAAGAAATTAAAAAATATTATCATTATATTATAGCTATTAAATGAGTGGATATAATTATAAGTAACCAATTTATAAAAATAATACAATGGGTATAAAAAAATATTTTTTATTTTATGCATATATGATATATGAGTCTGAAATTTTTTTAATGCATTTTTTATTTATATTAATATTAATTTTTACAAATTTTTCATATTGAATCTGATTAAATTATTTGAAGGCTTTTGTATGAATTTTCAATTTATCTAATGTGCTAAATTTATTTTAGGCATCTAATTACTTTTCCATTGTAAATTATAGTTATCATGGTAAAAAAAGATATTTATCAAAGAAGAAATAATTTTTAAATGTTTTTTATTTTTTAAAATAAATTAATATATTTTAATTAAAAACAGTTATATAATTTCTATGAATACATAATAATTACTTAACACTAACAAAATTGTTAATAAATTTTAAATAAAATCATGGATAAGATAAATTGAAATTTAAATTTAACTAACCACAATTTTTTTACAAAAAATATATTTTCATTTAACTAATAATGTATCAATAATTATAAATTCAATTAGGTTAATTGGACCCAAAAAATAAAACTCATCATCCAATTATTTGTTGAGAAGTGTCATATTTTATTTTTTTGGGACATAATAAATCAAATAAATAATTTGTTTTTCATGATTATTAAATATGAAAGAAGTTAAATATTATTTAATGAATTTTTAATAATTAAAATTTAACATAAACATTATATAAATAATTCTTGTATTAAATTCATCCCCACATTTCTCAGACTATAATTTCTTCACATAATTCAAGTTAGATGCCTAACCAGGTTCACACCCATGCGATACAATTCTTTACCCTCACCTAACATTACTATGATTGAAAAATACCATTTTTTCACCAATAAAATGATATCAATCCCTAAAAATGTACCACCCCTCTAAACCCTAATGTCATTGATCATGATGTTACCATCCCTCACCATATAATTATATATATCTATATTTTTATTACATAAAGTATTTTGTAATAAAAAATGTGATTTAAATGTGATTATCAATTCAAATATTCTTACGCAATATATAATTTAAAAGATTATTTCATGTTAAAGGGATAAGTAATTTATCCCATTGTAACACCATACTTTAAACCTTTTTTATAACAATAATGTTTTCTATAGTCATTTGTAAAATTTTCAAAATCATATTTATAATATGAAACTATAATATCATTTATTTGTTTCCATATAACTGAATTATATGAAATGTTATATTAATGAAAAATTATATATATTGGGAATCTATGATAATTATGTTTTTATATAAGAGGTCATATTTTGATCAACTATGTGATAATTTATTTTAAGGGTTTCATTGACTCTATTTCAAATTTATTTTGTCATATAATTTGATACTTTTATATACATTACCAATAATTCCATGGTTTTACTAATAATATATGTAATATGTCATTCCCTACTCTTATATGGGTAAATTTTCTCTCGTGATCAATCAATACATCATTGATAAAATTTATTCTAAATTAAAAGTGTAACATTGGTAGGAATAACTATCATTCATAACAAGGAATCCTTTCTTCCATGTCTATATTTTCAAATCCACAAATTTTATCCTCTCTTCAAGGAAAATAAAATATAGTTTAATTAATATGATTCCTGTAATTATAATCATATTATTTCAATTGAAAAAATCCATATAATTTTTAACTTTATGGGTTTTCAAATAACGGGATTTCAAATGAAAAATCATATTCCATCTACATAAAAATAAAAAAATTCCCCTCAAATTCCACAATTTTTTATAACTATTAAGGTTTAATAAATGATATTATATTTGAAACACTTTATAAAGAAATTTCGAAAATAAATTTTCCCCTACTAAAATTATATTTAATGTAATTACTGTTTATCTTTTTTTAAAAATGTATAAATGGTATTGTTAAAACATTTATATTTACTCTTCAATTTTTCCTTAAATGATTATATCTCATATATTAATTAATTTCATCCTCCAAATGATTTTTATGACCCCTTTGTATATATCCAATCTTATTATATGTTCATATTATGAGAAGACCCATTTTTTTACATAGATCATTGATATATGATTATGATAGATATTAACAAGATCACATATATAAGGATGATGGTGACTGGGGTCATACATCACCATCTAATGCATTGATTAAAGATTATATCTAATTAGCCATCCAAGTGTTTTCATAACGGGGTTGTTCACATGGGAAATGAAGTAAGAGATTTTCTAAAATTTTAGGGGAAGTACATAATGAGTTTGGTAACATAGCCATGGAAATAATGGTATTTCTCCAAGTGGTTGTCACATTCTAATGGATATTCCACATTTCAGATTTTTTATAACTTTATGAACCAATTATAAATTTTATATCATGTTATGTTAAATTTCAAGTTGTATTTTATTTCCATAAAACGTCATCTTCTCATGCCTATGTCTTAATTATTTAATGTAATTCACACATTTATATCATTCTGGATTGATATAAAATTATGATGATTTATTTGAGTTGTATCATATTTAAACATAAGATCCAGGATCTAGGTGAATTGAGTCCTAAAAAAATATTAATAAAAATTAAATTTATAAAACAAGTTCATGCGTTACAGGGGGGTTATGAAAAATGAGAGTGAACAATTCCTCACATGCCATTATTCACAAATGGGGTACGATAATTAAGATATGGACCACATTACTCCATCTTCAAGGACATAATTATTTAAAAAATTATGCACGACCTAGTTAGTCTATCTATATGCATATGAAACAAGCTAGTTAAGCTATTTGACATGATTCGTACAAGGAACCCAATGGAGAAAAAGCTTTCATGGGATGTTCTAAGTTATTGTTTTTAATTCCGTGACCTAATTTTCATAATATGATTCAATCCGTAAGTGATTACATTTATGAGGAATAAAATACTTAACAGCATAAACTATATCCCATTGTTCAGCCTCATAAAAAGTACCTATTATTATATAGTGATAAAATCTACCCTTACCAAATCCATGATTTATTATAAAGCTACCCCCCATAGCCCCATGGGCCTATAATTCTCAAGGTAGTTCCATACACATTTTTTATCCACAATCTTATGGGAGGTATCCATGTCACAGAGGTGAGCACCAATGGTTTCTTCGGCCTGCCTACAACTCCCAAAAGCCTAATGAATTTTAGATCATTAATTTTATTGTACATATATACAACCTAAATGTTAGCAGCAACATGGACATCCATATGTATATAAATAGTCCCACTATTGGTGGATAAAATAATATCTTCAGATAACTTCATGTTAAAGGTACCCCATATAGACTCATGGATGGATGTCACAACTTCCATCGCAGGTTCTGTACTTTCTTGATCTGTCCAGTGCTATAGTGAAATGCAACTAGGTTTGTAAGATTTCTACCAATTTTGATTTCTAGGATGAAGAACTACCCTATATATTTTTATATGGATATTTAATGTTGACACTCAATGAAAAAACTTATGCTATTATTAGCACTAATAAAATTCAAGAAAACCAAGGAAATGACCTTCCCATATTTCATTAGTTAATCCTATGTTGGAAATTTATTTTTCCAAAATATCCATATTAAAATTAATTTTGTAGGATAAAAAGAAATAAACATGGAGGTAGAAGTCCAATGAGGTATTATGGTGGAGTAACTAGTCTGTATCTTATAGTTCTCTAGGATAGTGAACTGTCCAATGCATCCATGCCTGCACACCATTGCATCATCATCCATGAAGATATAATTTTGAATCTCTAGGAAAACATGCATGGAAATACATTCAAGTGTGCAGTTTTGTGTTATAAAATATGAGATATTCATTGGGATAATGTCATAAGGGACATCCAAATTTCTGTTATGGGGCTGATCAAGCCAACAAGTGTTCCAATAATTGTGATCAGAGTTCCCCTATCGAACCATTTGGTGTTAAATATAATTTCATTGATGGAGATATTAATAGATGGGAAATCTGAGGATCCAATATGATTAGGATATCCATTAATAAACCTTGCATTTATTTTTCATGTTATGAAATGATAGTATTGGCCTTCAATGGTTTGTATTTTCCATGTGAATGTACTAATAATGAAATCATAGAAAACATTCATATCTTTGATTACAAGACATCAAATTTGAATGAGTTTAATAAAATCATTCCATGAAATAGTAAAAAAAATTATTTCATTCATAGAGATAGTCTATATATAATTCATAATTAGGCCATTCAATTCCTTAACAATCTCTCTTGGCTACCTGTAAATAGAGAAAGTGTGAACAAACATGGATGTATTGATAGAGTTAATAAGAATAACTCTCACAACTTGAGAGTTTGACATCTCTTTATATTTTCCAGTTAGTTGGTGATGCCATTGGTAATTCATATGAGGAACTGGCTATTTAATTCCCTCTACAAAAGAGGGACACAAAGATTGATTAATGAAAGGGATCCCTTCTTCACCCCAAGATTCATTTCCGCCCTCTTATTTTTTGAAACAAAAATTCCTTCTACAAATTAAATAAATTATTTCCCCTAACTGATGCCTTATCTTACAACATCATCATAGTGATAAAAAATCATGAATAGTAGAAGTGTTTCTCTTTGATTCATGAACAAAGAGAAGTATGTCATCTGCATAAAGTAAGTGGGTGGGAGTAAACACATTCATCCCATCATTAATTTGATTAAATTGGAAAACCTTAACAAGGTCATTGATACACCTACATAGGTAGTCCTCTGATATCCCAAAAATAATATCTAGTAATGGATCTCATTTCCTTATCCATCTAGTGTATGGGAAGTATCCTCTTGGGATTCCATTTATTAAGATGGAAAGCCGAGTAGATGAAGGGATACGACTTATTAATCGCAAATAGCTATTTGAATACCCATATCTACTAAGAAGGTTGAGTAAAAAATTGCACTTTAGTCTGTTAAAATATTTGGAAATATCAATCTTGGGGGAAACGTTCCCATATTTCCCATTCCTCTTTATAATGTTGACACTATATGAGTATGTAAATATGATATTATGAATGAATCATATAAGAAAAAATCCATATTAGTTTGGAGTGATGTTGTTCTTAATAATTCCCCCTAACCTGGACATAATAATTTTTTTTATGAATTTAAGAATCATATTCCTAAAGGCCAATAGTCTGAAGTCCATTATGTCAACTACATCATCCTTCTATGGAGTGTGAATAATAAAGTTTGAGTTGATTCAATAAGGCATAAAAATTGATAACAAATTCCCCTCCCAAAATTAACCGCATCCTCTCTATAGGATATCCCAATGAAACAGGAAGAACATATTTGTGAATCCATCGGGTCCAGTTGCACTTTCCATGATGAAAGATAAAAGGGTTTTCTTAATTTCATCTGTGTGAGGTGTTCTGATATGATCATGATTTTTCTTGTCATTAATTCTGCTAGAATATTGATAATCATATTTCATGGACTGTCCAACCCATCATCGTAGTAAATAATAATGAAGAATTCAACCACTACTACAGAAACATCCATTTTAATAATCTGAATCTTTCCATTAATACCATTAGCATGATTCCATATACTGGTTCCTTTTTTAAATCTAAAGTTTGTGTCAAAATTTTGAGTTTTCCCCTTCTTTTAACCATTTCACATTCATGTGACCCCTATCCATCCTTTCCTTATTGATTTAAATATTATAATGTTTTTCATGAGCTTGAAATTCCTCTGTAGTAGGCATATCATGATTTTGATCCTTAATTTGTATGCTTGCAATGTGATATTAAATAATTTGAATGTAAATATCTAGTTATGAAAATGTGTTTTTATTCAACTCCCTTAGGATACTTTTTTTTATTTTGGTTTCTTAACCACCCTCTGATGTGTGATTCTTGTGGTCGCCAACTTCCATGCATCATTTATAGTTTCTTTGGATGTAGTGATGAAATCCCAACCATTATTGAAATAGAATGGTAGAGGGGATGAACATGAAATTACATAGAGTTACAAAATAATGGGATAATGATTAGAATGGTTTTTAGGAAAAGTGTTCCCTGAATGTATTGAGATATAACTTATATCATACATTTGTACAACAAAATGTCATATTTTCTTTATTTCCTCCCATTACTCATAGGCACTGGGTATGCTGGAATCCCCTCAACTTCGCCCTAAAACTCAACATGGATGGATCCCTTGTAGGGGGGATATGAGAGGTGGTAGGGTCATTCAGAAGTGGGCAGGGTCTGTTGTTGTAGCATTTTCTGCTTTCTATGGCAGGGGTGACGTTTTCCAGGCTGAAGCACGGGCTATGCTCAGGGGTTTGGAGAAGTGAGGGAAATGAAATATCACTCTTAAAGTGGTTGAAATAGATTCTTTAATGCTGTAAAAATCATTTGCAGGTACAGGTCGGGTTCCGTGGAATAACGTTTATATCATCATAAAGTGAAAGAAGATTTTGGGTAATCTTATTGATATCACTCACGAATGGCGTGAAGGGAACCAGGTGGCAGATTTCTTGGCGTCCATAGGTTCACCCAATCAGAGTATTTATTTTTCTTTAATATAGGTTCTTCTTACAGTGAGGGTATGAATTTTGTGAGTAAAAATGCTTTGAGATTGCACTTTTTTTTGTCCTCCGTGAATTTCGTGCATCATTTTTTTATTTCAGAGGCAATAAAATTGTTGGTTTTCAGTTAATTATGAAAATTTACTCATTTCTAATCTGTTGAAGTTGGAAAAGGTATCTTCCTTAGGTTCAAGGATAATTTTGAAGTCATATGTCACCATCAAATTTGAATACAATATTCCCATATATCCCATCAAGATCCCTCCAAATATTTCTTCACATAGTGTAGGATGCCAAATAATACACACAGGTGACCATAATGGTTTTTCTAGAGATATTGAAGGTGAATGTAAGACTTTGATTTTTTTATACTTGTGAAAATTTTTATACATTCATGTTTGAGAGTCAAAATATGATACATTCTAATATTATGAAACTCTTGAGAGAGAATGTGGTAACCCATAGAGGATAGGTGAAAGATATCAATTTTTTATAATTCATTTCAGGTTATGCTTTCTCAATTTGAATTGGTTTTTTGGACTAAATGAAATGCCTAAGGGTTTTGTATATTAGGGGTTTATCTAAACATGAGAAATTCTAGTAAAAAAACCCCATTGAATAATGTCCCCACCCCCACTCACATGGACCTCATTTTTTCCATCTTAGCATGAACATTTCCATTTTATTTATATCATTATTGTTTCCATCATGGTAGGTATCCTCTTTCTTGAGTCCCTATATGTTTCCATATATCCCAATATTTACATTTTCATGTTAAGGGGGTTATATATTCTCAACCTCATCACTCTAGAATGTTCCACCTAGTTGTGTGAATTTTTTCTTTGATAATATGTGTTTATGTAATTTCTATTTATTTTTCTCTCTCATAGAATGATTAGAACTAGGCACCAATGAGAAGGTATTGTAGATGAGAACAAGGCTCTAATAATCCTAAGTTTTAGGTATCCTTTCAATAGATAATGTCATTTCTAGGAATTTATGATTGTCTCTAATAGCAATAGGTACATTACTACCATCACTGACCATCTGCATTGGGGACCCCACAACTGGAGGAAGGATTCCATCTTGAGCATCATATATATGTCCTGACAGCTCAGTTCTTACCATCCCCTCTATTTAAAAATGTAGATTACAAATTTCTACTTGGTCAACACATAGTAATGTGAATTCTTGAGGGGTATGTTGTTGAGTTAGAGGGGTATCGTTTGGGGAGTAAGCCCTTTATAAGTAACTCAGATACCATCTGTCTCCAATGAAATAGGCATCCCATTGAGCCCATCTGATTGTCTATTTTTATTCAAGAAATCTACACTATTGGGGTCAGTAGTTTTATATTACAGGCCGTTAGTATCCATTACATTTAGTTTCTTGAGATCATTATACCTATCTTTCACACTCCTTCGATGCTACATCTTGGTAGGTGATTCTTTATCATTAACATTTCACTAAGTAATGTTATCGCAAGAGTGATCCTGAGAATCATCAGCAGGGGGATTCTCATCTTTCAGGAAGATTGCGCATGCACCCCTGAAACTAATTAAGAGGATCATAAACAAGGGATATGGGCTTCTCAATGGATTATTATTTTAAACCACATGATTAATTTTTTATCATACCACATTAGGGGACCAATTATGGGAGAGTTGGTTATGTCAGGGGTGGAATATGATCCCTTCCATTCTTCCTTTGACAACTGAAGGTTGCTTTCACCATCATGTTTCTAAAGGAAAATTCATCATATTCATTACAATTAGACAAGATATTGATAAATAACATATAGTTCATGAATAACATTTGATTATTTCTATATAGTATCACTAATTTAATGTTTTCATAACATGTGGTTTGAACTACTTTCTTTATAATAGTGCATGACATGTCGACATCGACCATAAACTTCACATAATTCCTATCCTTTGGTCTATTAGTTTGGTGGTCCATCATAATTTGATTCCGATGACATAATAAATGTCCCAAAAAATTCATGGGTTCTAATATATCTAATTCAACTTGTAGATACATATATAGACTTTTCTATGAGTGTTCCACACTATATTTAAGCCAAAATTTTGATCCCATTCCTGAATTTTTAAAAAGTCGTGAATGAAGAAAAAATATTCTTACCTCAATATCATTTTCATATGATCATCATATAGGAAAATGAAATTGTAAGAGTCTTACCCCATTACTGCCATATGAAATTCGTTAAATCCCCAGAGTTCATAGATCTTACACATGAGGTAATTGATCTTCCAAATCTCCTCAAATTTCTGAACAAGTAATCTATAAATAATAGAGTACATGCACAAATTATCCCTTTTCTCGAATGTTTACTGATTTATAGATACGATCAATTTCACACCCTTTCGAGTAACCCTCTCAGTAAGGGGTAGATCAATGTCCGAAAAGGAGGGACTGCTAGCCAATTTGACCACCTCTATGAAGATCTTCTTCGAATCAATAGTATTGTCTGGTGAAAAATCTAACACACTTATATTATTTGATGCAGGATGAAATAGATCCTAAATTACAACATGATCTACATGATATTTGTTCCTTCTGATTTCAGTTAAAATCATCTTCCCCCATCGATCAAGGGTTCCAAGATCATGTCATTTTCTATTCTCCCCTTACACAACCATATTTTTTCATTCATATCACTCTTATCTTTATAATATCTACGTGGTATCACATATTATATACTTCTTTAATGATCATTTTGTGATCTTTTATCCCAATAATCTGCATAATGGTTGGCATATATATATTTATGATATTTTTATTGAGATATATATGTCTTCCTTGTATTATAATTCATGTTTATGATCTAAAAACATTATGTATATTTCACTTACAAAGAATATGAGATCACACCTTACATTTGTTTCCATTTAAATAGATATCAAGATGAAAATTATTGGTATGATTTCTAAAAGTTTTTATAGAAGAACAATTACATAATAATTGTTTTGGGATTGTAAAATAATTTATTTTTTACCAATTCATCATGACACAATTCCATTTAGTCTTTCGGTTTTATGACTGTGGTGATATTTAATATTTAAATCATGATTTTAGTTTCCTATTTTTTTATTCCTATCTTATTTTCTCATATTATTCATAAAAATATCTATATAGTAAATGGGAATTAGTTTTTTGAATAGTGGAATGACTATCCCAAGGCACATCTATCCCTTTGAGGTTCTATATTATGTAGACACTATAGACTATTGCTTTGAAATTCCAAGAACCCTTACATGGGTAAATGATGTCTTTATTAAAACTATTTTTAGGAATTAATTACATGATCCACATATTTTACAAACCCCATACATCATATAATCAGAACATGATATTTTTTGGGATGAAAAACTTCTAGAAATCTTAAATTTTTGAGATTTTGTAAAATTTTAAAAAACAACCTACTTTTTATAATTCTACAGATAAATAATATGGTCGAGGAAAAATTTTTTGGGAATAATTTTTTAATGATGTAGAAGTACCGATAGTTTTGTTATCATATTGATGAATATTTTATTGTGAAATTATTTTCAGTGGGTAAAATATTACACCTCATGATTCAAGAATTTTTCATTATATTAAAAACATATTATGTTGAATTAATAATTTTATAATAGAAAATAAAATATTAATAACTATGATTCATATTATTGAAAAAACTATACATTATATGATAAAAATTAACACATTATAGAAATTTAATATGAATCATAATTAGTGGTCATAAAAGAGGAATCAAAACAAATGTAAATAAAAAGTAAATGAACTTGTAATTTATTTCCTTATCAATTTTATTAATGAAAATTACTAATTTTAAATTATGTAATATGGAATATAAATTTTAATTGTTTGGATATGTTAAGAGAGAAGTAATCTAGGAGGATGAATGATTCTAAAAATTCATGTCAGACAATAAATAAGATAAAATTTGAATGTTATATATATATAAATTGGGAAAATATTTATTAAATATATGATCATTGAAAAAATGATCATTGAATATATATTATTTTTGAATATAGTTAAAATTAAATATTTTTATTTCAAGAAGAACTTATATAGGAAAATGGGAAACCAAAAAAGTCACAGAAACAATAACATCGAACCACATTCAATATAACCAATTCATTCTAGAAAAAACTAAAATAATTTGAATTATTTTACCTGTAAGGAATCATTTCAAGAATGATACCTTAATGTCTATATTTTCATTGATGAGAACCTCAATATAAAAGTCCATCTTGTCCAATGTCTTCATATATTCCTTGAATATAATTTCCCCATATTGAATCAACATATAAAAATATGATTCTATTTATAAATTCAATTAGCCTATTCTTCATTCAGATAAACTTGCAGTGGTATTTCAAACATTCTATCGGTAACCCTTTTGAGATATTAATCATGAAAAAATCATCCATATTCATTTTTTAGATTGGAGGATATGCTCCTGGACTATTGAACTATCTTGTTGTTCCCTAACTGCACCCTTCGAACCTCTACCATTTGTGGCTAGCATGGGTTATGGTGGGAATAACCTATTAAGAAAAGATTCCAATAATGGTTATGGGTCCATAATCCTGACACCTTGGTATCACATAGCCTTATCACTATAATTGTAAACTTTCATTGTAGAGATAGCTTATTTTTTTATTAAAATTTTATTCAAGTGTTGATTCACCCGGACAAGTGTATTCCCCATATTTCAATTCACTACCCAAGGATATGGTATCCATGGTTGTCGATAATATTGAGTAGTCCTTTTGAGGCCTTTTTTTCTTCCCTTTTTTGACCTTCCTGTTTCCATAGACGAGGTTACCTTGTATACAATTTCTTGAATTGGACCCTAAACTCCCAATATTGTGTTGGTCCTGTTCATAATCCATCATTGTTTGGGAATCCATTTCAATTTCACTTGGTTCAAATACTAAATGGAACTATTCCAATCCCCCTACGTTTTCCATCTTGTAATGGATGTTCTCTAACCATCATGATCAAAATCATCCTTTTCATTTCCATTCAAAGAAGATAAAATGTTCTAGTGTTGTATTGAGTTGAAAGTATCCTGCTCTCTAAAAGACCTCCACATCAGAGAAAATATACCACTATGTCATGGAAGACATGAATTGGAGAGAGTGGGCTTGAATTCATTTAAAATTTACTAAAAACATACTTGATAACATCTAGTTGAATCAGATCCTCCTAACCATTTCACGTACTTCAAGAATTAATAGTCTCTACAAAGGAGAGAGAGACCAATGGAAGGGATGTTTTGACATCCTCTAATCTCTAAACTGGTTAATTTTGAACCCCAAATTTCATATCAAGTTGGTGAATATGTCTACAACCATTGTGTAGGGGAACAAAAGACCCAAATACTTCTGAATGGAATTAACTTTATGAGTTTCTATATATTCCAAAAGATCATCTAAGGGATCTGTAATACAAATATTCCCAATAAAATAAGGATAATGGATTCCATACCAATGACTTTCTTTATGACTGCATCAGCATAATGAGACCAGATGAACCATATTGTTTTAATATAAAAAAATCCATCAAAGACTCAATGATCAACACCTATTTGTAGTGAACTTTTCCCCCAATTATAATCAATAACCACACCAGTGGGGGTTTAGATATATCATCCTCAACAGATATTGGAGGATATATTAGGTGAAAAATATTATTTGATCAGTTACCAAGAATAAAAAATCACCCATCTGTATTACATAGCATGTAAATAATTATAGTGTTTTTGAAATGGGAGATGAAATTCATGGAAGGATACCCAAAATATCATTGTTGGAGTTTTTCAATTCATATGGAATTCATAGGACCTTCAAAAACTATATAAATGGGACCTATTTCAAGATCTAGGAGATGTAGACCATGTTGTGATCAAATCCTAAATCGATAAAATCGAACCATAATTTTCCCAATATAAATTATTCTAAAATTTAACACTTTTGTATGCCCCCAGGATCAAACATAATTTAGTCAAAAGGATTCTACCAAAAGACGGTGAGAGGTTAGTCTAGCCTTCAAGGTCAGGTTCAGGAGAGATGAAGCTGCTATGAATTCTAATTTCAAAAGCGTGAGATGAGGAAATCCATTAAAAAATCAAGGAATTTAGGAAGATAATGGTTTATGTAATTTTAGGTGAAAATTGTATCTTAGAAATGATGAAAGGGATATGGCTGAGCTCTAGAGTATGATGAAGATATTCCCTAACCTTAGATGGGGGAGGGATTGGGGGCATTACCAGCTAGGGAATCCCTGGAATGTTCATGACTGAGAGTATATTCTTATTCCCTCTTTTCATGTTTATAATATCTAATTGGTATGTTGTGTAATTAAATAAAATAAAAATTGTGAATGAATAAATAATATTAACTTTTTTATTTTTTTATGAAATATTTAATATGAATTGAGATTTATAGTGAATGATAATATTAAAATGATTTTATGTATTTATTAAATAATATTTATTATTTTAATGAAATTATATTTATGAAATTACTTTATATATGATGAATGATTATTTTATAAAGAATAATTATAAAAAATATTTTTTAAAAAATAATATTTTTTCAAATAAGTACAGATTTTTTTATTTTTTTATCATAAAAATATAATTGATCAGTATTATATGTTGATTCTAATATTAAATAATTTAATAAAATATTTTATCTCTCATTTAATTTTAAATTAATTTGAAATTATATTAAAAACACATACAATTTAAACACTTATTTTCAATAAAACCATGTTTTATCAAATTTTTATTTTCATTTAAAATATATATTTAACATTTTTAAAAATTGAAATAAGTTAAATTGAGTACTGATTATTAATCAATTACTTGAAATAATGTAAGTAAAAAATTTTCATTTTTATTAACAAAAATATTTTACAAGATAAATATTATGATTGAATGGTAAATTTAAAATCCGGTAAAATATTGTTAATCTATATTATCATGAAAATAAATATCATAAAACATATATATGAATTTATGGATAAAGGATTTGTATAATAATTATAATCCCATATAAATTATTTTCATCTTTTCATCCACATTCTATTAAAAATCATAGGCTGATACATTAATGAATAAAAATTTTACAAAATTAAGTAAAAAATAAACCCTAAGTGGATAAATCCAATATCAAATAAAACAAATAAATACATGTATTTATTTCATTAATTTCAATTCATTTACCCCCCCACAACTAATATAGACATTCTGTGGATTTAGGTTCCATAATGAATGCCGAAATACATAATTTTAATTGAACTCTTATTGGGAAGGGTAGAATTCATCATGTATCTATATTGTATAACATTATAAATTACCTTTATATATAAAAAATTAATAAAAAAATCAATAGAAATGATTTATCATTCATGTCACTATGCTTCTGATAAAATGATAATACTATTTCACATCTAAACATTTACTTATCCACTAGTTTAACATGATCTTGTTTGGGTTTGTTTAACCGTATACATGAATGATATTATAAAAAACACCAATTTGATGACAAATATTTGACCAGATATCAAAACATGTAATATATGAGATTATGTTAAAATATGTCTCATTAAAATTTACCTAAATATATAAAATAAAAATTAATTAGGAGTATTATGTAACTCATTATTATTGGTAAATAACACGAAAATTTGTTTTAATGAATTCCACTCTTGGGATACATTCCCATATATTCTATATTATGAACATAACACACTATAATTCCTTTGAATAGAATAATAAATCTACATTAATTTTTCAATTAATTATTAACTTCATTTCAAATAATGTGGATTGACCTCACTGTTAAATAACTTCTTCAAAATAATCAATATTACTGTCATCGGATTATTAAAATAACCATTAACTAACTAATAAATTTGTAATGAATGATTATAAATAATTATTCAATGAGGATATATATATGAATAATGTTATAATATATATTAATAATAATTTTATCATTTTTATAATGTTATTTATTGAACTTTATCATATTTTAAGAGTAAACTTTAGAGGTTTATCTTCTAATCTCATTTTCAAATTATTTTTATTTAATAATGAAATTCCATATTGTTTAATGGTAAAAACAATCCTCTTAACATCCATCTAATTTATCCACCACTATATATTCTAAGGGTTCAAATGTATTACTAAAATTTTTACTTTCTATGTTTCATAATTAACCTATTGTGATGCTATTAAGAAAAACCAACCTTATCAATTTATTTGGTGAGTAATCATACTTCTCCATGCCCACATTCATTATTTTTTTTATATTAACATCCTTATCACTCAATATATGAATAATTATAGTAATTTTATATATTCTTGACTATATTTACAGAAATAAATCATTATATAACATTTTTTGTATGGTTTTTTTTTCACAAATAATAAATCTACTTAGAACGTTTTAAATGATTATATTTTTATTATCATCTTCATGACTATATATTTTTCGTTTTTTACAATTTATCCTTTTATGTTTTTTCTTTTTTAAAAACCATTTATTTTAAAAAAGAAAATCATTTCCTTCGTTTAGGGATGTTATTATTTTAGTATAAATGTTATCAAAATATAATTAAAGTTATTATTATTTTTAGAGTGATATTATAAATCTATAAAAATTGGGGTTTTCATTTATACTGACATCATTTTTGGATCTAGACTAGAGGGATCTCCTCAAAAATTAAGATCCACAAGGACCATAGATCTAGAATTTATTACAATTAAGTGTTGTTCGATTGGGTTTTCAATATGTTCGAGGATCTCTCAGTCGATCCATTGATAGAAACCAATGTAAAATTGATATTTTAATTAGAGTGTGACAATACACTAGGATCCAAGCGATTAACCCTAGAATATGATATTTTAGGAACATACCAAAAATTCAAAAATGATTCTTTACATTTTACTACCTTAAAAAACTAGTTAATGGACTTTTCTTTGTGGTTGATGATCTAGAAGTGGTCCGGAATGGATTGAAACTATGAAAATTTTCATCTCTTGGCCTTATCTTTCTATCCAAGTGTGTCGACCTCTAAAATATGATATAGAAAAAAACTATCCATTTTTAATTTATGGTCATAGGTAAATTTAGGCTTATCCCAATTGGATAGGGTTGTTTCCATATAATCATGAAACAATAATAAATACCTCTGTAATTCTTGGAATAATGAAAACATTTCAATTAAACTAGGAATCTACATATTATCAATATTGGGGTGTTAATTCCAACCCAATCTCCAAGATAAAAACCAGAAAAAAATCCAGATTAGAATTTATTGTCATAACATGGATTTATTGAAACTAATGATCCAAAATTATATATCCTTTTACAAGGGTAAAACACATAATCTTGATCCACACACCATCTATGGTGTATGTTGATTGTATTCTCACAATTGTTTTGGATGAAAATATTGGTTCAAAGATTCTATATGTGTTAAATCTTGTATAAAATGATAGTAAATTTGATTTTGATGTTGAGTATGAATAATTTTCACCATTCATTGAATTGACAAGGATCATTAGTCACTCTATTTCTAATTATAGGTTCATATAAACAATGATAAAATCCCCCCTTAATAAATTAAAAATTCATTGAGATATATGATAAAGGCTAGGAATGGAGAATGGCGAGAATTGAGTTACATAAATAACTAGAAATGGGTTGGTGACTCCAAATAACCCTATTACCGGTGTGGTACCTAAAGTTATGTCTATATATGGGGAAGTTATGCCATTTGATAAGGAAATCACTTGAGAAACTCCATTTTAATCAATTGTTACAAGGGAGATCACTACTATCAAAGAAAGAGTTGTTATACCCCTATACTTCCACCATTACGTTAAAGGTGGGGAGATTGTAATTGATATTGATGATAGAGAGGGGATTATAGTTAAAGGATAATTTATTCCACCTTACCCCCAATATACATTGGATTATTTTGGAAAATTAGTTTCTTATTTAGGTAGAGATGATAATTTTCCCCAGTCACTCATTCATACAGATGACACCCATACTCCCACGATTGGATATAAAATTATTGTTGATAATACCTCTATTAAACCACCATATTTGAAGCATTATGGATTACATGTACCAATTTTTTACAGGGCATTAAACCATCCAAATTGTGTTGACCTATTAGGTTCTACAGGATCTCCCACTTGTAGTTATTTTTCTAGTTATGATCCAAATAATAATTAGAGTAAAATTGTTAAAGAGGAGAATGATATGTTGGAGTTATTTTCTACTCTCCATGTCCACCAACAACCCCAATAGGAGTCCTAACTATATAGAGGGAGTTATGGATGTTACTTATCATAGTACGAGCATTCTGTGTCATCCTACAAAAATGGATAGTGATGGTTCTATGTCCAATGATTTGACTAAATGCATATCCATAATTTATGATAATTTATGGAAGATCATAAACAAAAAATAAATCAAGGAGGAGGAAAAAGAAGGACAACCCCAAATCACAAGTTGGTTCCTAGTAAATCTCATGTTTTAGAATTACCAAAGAGTTGCTAATTTTGAAATAAAAAAATCTCTTCAGTTGTATAATCACATTCATAAACCCAAGCTCATGGAAATTGACGAACTAATGAAATAATATTTTCATGGTATAACTGGTCATGAAAAATGGTTACATATTGAAACGTTTTAATAGTGGTTCTAACTTGATTTCAACCCTTATGTTATTTTCACATTACTCAATGGGGAATTTTTCTACCTAGATTATTGATTATATGATGATCACTTGTGAGGTGAATTACTCTAACATTAATATTATATAGTCCTTTATTTATTCCATAAATACCATGGTAGGAAAATATTATTGGCTGAAATTATTACGCTCAATGGAAACATTAGTGATCCATGTATTATTCATGGTGACTTCAACATCATTATATCCTCTAGTTAAAAAATAATTGATTTCAATAATTACATATTTCTCATAGATTTTAGGGTATGTATAGAGAAAAATGAGCCCATGGAGATCAACGTGGTTGGTTCCAAATATTTATAAAACATGAAAAATATTAAAAAAATTGGTCTTAGTAAACTTGATAAGGCTTTAACTAATGAAATGGATTTTGATAAATGGGACTCTATCCTTTTTATTACACTTTTGAAGATCAAATAGTATCATAATATTTGCATTCATAGATTTCTATGTAGGTATAATAATCTTAAATACCCTTTTACAATAAATAATGCATTTTATCACTCACTAGCTGTGATATGATCCTCTGAGATATTTGGAAATCCATGTATTACGTAACTGATTTTTTTTCTTGTAAATAAAATTTAAACTCTTTAATTAAAATATTTAAATCTATATAAGAGATAATTTTAGAAACGTTGACATGAAAATTTTAAATCAAAAGGCCTCTCTTAAATAATTGGAGGAGGATATAACTATCATAGAATTCACCCATGATATTTTTTAAGAGATTGTCATATATTCCATGGTGATTTCCCTCCATCAATGAAAGAAATGATTCTAAAAAAAACATTCAGAATTAAAAGTTACAAATATGGGAAATGGAACTCAACATTATATAAATACATTCATGGGAGGTAAAATCATGCTGGTGTTTTCATTCCTGAAAATGGATGGAAATATTATTCATAATAAAGTCACCCTCTAAAAACACATTTATTCCTATTAATCAGACCTTTTTAATGGGCATGTAATTAAGGGGGGATTGATTGATGGAATCATCCCCAACCTTTTAAAACTCAAATATTACACCCTTATAACTAGTATTCCTCTGAAATTTCAAATCGAAGAAACTATTTTCAGCCGTAATCACAATAGTTCTCTATAAATTGTTGGAGTTTGTAATTTGTTTTGCATTTAAATGTATTGTGATGTTATACATGTTGGTTTTTTGAAAAATAACCACATTATGTTTTATTAAAGTTAACATACATTTGGGATGAAATACTGAATTTAAATCTCTTACACTATAGGACAAAAATACTTTTGAAATTATTATTTTTGGAAAATTTATATTGTTAAAACTATTTAAAATATTATTATAAGGATTCATGTAAATGAGATCACTTATATTTCCAGTAAAATAATTACGTAGAATCAATTTTTATTTTTATAAGATTCATTTATTTAGTATTGAACTATAGTAGATTCATAGTTTTTATTATTACTACTATGATCGATATGAAGAAAGCCTTTGATACCATGTATTTCAATATAATTTATAAAGTGTTATAATATGTTGTCTTCAATATCAAATTCATTGTCTGCATGAACTTTTTTTTATCATTCCCCTTATCAGTGGACATTAATGGTTCTAGTACGGGAAACATCAATTTTTCTCTTACTGTAATGATGGTTGACCCTCTCTCTAAAATCATATTCTCAATTTTTGTCAATTACCTTTGTAGAATCCTCAATAAAAAAGTGGAATATGGAAAACATAAAACTAATCATGCTTCCAGGAATCTTACTATCCAAACTCATATTATATATGATGAATATTTTATTATCATATTACATTATATTAGGAGGAACATTAAAAAACTCAAAGATATGGTTTATCATTATAAAAAATCTCATGGAAATTTATCAATTGGGATAAATCATTTATAAATCTAAGAAATGGGTTTTCCCTAGATAAAATTTCTAGTGACAATATAAAAATGGAGGTTTGAAAGGTTCATATTCCCTTAAAATATCCTAGTGTTCCATGGTTCTATGGGAGTCCAAAAGTGAGTAAATTTCTTAATCATGCTGATGAGATTAATAAATTACCCTCATACAAAAATGGAAATGAAATTTATATTACTTGTAAAATTTATCATAACAATTAAACCTTTGTATATAAACTTTTTCACACCATTATGATATATAAATGGCCCATGGGGTGATAATAAACCAAAATGATTATATTATTTATTTTTCTGGGAGTTATTCTTGAGTGGAAGATGGTCACCATTCCACCAAAAAATGATATAAATCTCTCCCTTGTGTAGAATAGGTATCAAAGGTATTAATCTATTCAATGATGCACTTCATTATTGATTCACATTAAAAATTATTAAAATAAACTCTTTGAAATTTGGAATTCTTAGATTCATATTTCTGGATATATTGAAGCAAGGTAACACTATATACATGGATTCATCAATTTCTATAGATATTAAAGTATATAACACCAAAATCACATTCATCTATAGCTTTTTTGATATTAGTAATTCAACACTAAAATTATAGATAAATAATTGAAATGGAAGTCAACTAATTACTTATTTTCTTCATTATATTATCATTTATATGAAAAACATTTCATTGAAGCAACTAAACTGCATATAAAAAATGATATCATAGAAATATTGAAGGACTACACATTTAGTACATGTGGGAATTTTATTATATAGTATTAGATGAGGAATATAATAAAAAATATATTATTTTCTTATAAGTTAAGTACTTAATATTCCAATCATGTTTTTTATTACATTAGAAGATTCAAAATATCATAAATTTGCATGTTGTACCTCACTATGATCATTCCTTTAGGGCAGAATAGAATTCATAAGTATTGTTGCTTAAACATATTTGGCATGTCTCCCTATTCATAGTGTAGATTTTTTAACGAACATAGGGGAGAGGAAAATAATAATTTATTTAGTTTCATCACTTATTTAGTTATTTAAAGGTGTTTAATTAAGTATTTTAATTTCATTAATAAACCATGGATTCACCCGGGTTGCTAAATTAGTGATACAGAAGATATCTATCATCGTGGATCACTAATTTCATTAATGTTGTAGTGATATATATCTTAAATACTATATATAATAACCATTAAATACTAATTCATTGAAATAAATTGTTCAACATTAAATATTAGATTTAAAATATTATTTTAATAATCATTGAATCCATTTTGTTGCAAATTTATTTTATTGATAACATAAAATAGGATTTCAATTTTTTTGATAATATTTAGAATTTCTAGTAATTTCAGCCCACCATATATTACCTTATAAGTTTTGGATTTCCACATCTTTAAAATTGGAATAAAATTAACTCTGATGGTTTTTCAAAAGGGTTCTCTTTCTCCTCAGGTTATGGTACAGTCAATCGTGACCATATTTGGAAAATCATTCATTTATTCTATATCTCATGTGAATTGGAATCATATCTTGGAAATGAAATTCATTTATTCATAAATTTAGTATTCTTTAAAAATTTTAATGGTTGGAATAGTTTCTGGAATGAATGTGACTCTACCATAATTCTCCGTGTTGTAAGAAATGGTTCCCTTCATCTTTCATGGAGGCTCAAAGTTAAATGGATTGAATATGAAAACACTGAATCTGATAAAAATTAATTTATCAAATATGGACTACTGGGATTTGAGTTATGTGAATTATAATATTTAAAAAAGGAATTGGAATTGATCTTATATATTTGGAATATCTTCTTTCTAACATGATTTCTCATTATGAAAGATATTGTTGTAAAATCATTTTCATTAAACATATATATATATATATATATATATATATATATTTATAAAAATATCCCTTTACCACATTTGAAAAAGAAGTATTTAGAAATTAATAATAAATAATAATTAATTCAAAATGATTCAATATTTAATTTCCTTAATAAGGGATATTCTATAATTATACCACCCACCATGAACCTTTTGATGACTTATGATTATGATATGTTAATATTTTCATAACATAGTTACCTTTTTGCAAGAAAAAATAATTATTATGTATTAAATTATTTTATTATATATTTTATCAATAAGATAAAATATTATTCTTAATTGGATAGTTTTGGAATGATATATTGAAAAAGTGAGTAAAAGTATAATTTAGAAATATAGGAGTAAGCAACGCCATAACAAACTGACTTCTCTATGAGAATTGAAATATTATTCAAGACCATGCATTGGTGGTCCCCACAAGCATTCTCAAGATCACATATGAAACAAGATTCAAATTACCATGTTTTTAATGATAAATATGGAGTGATGAAGGGTTACAGCTGATTTCAAGAGTTATGAAAGATCAAAATAGATAGTATCATTAAATAGAGGTGGGCGTGGTGAGTAAGATTTATTCATGTGTTACATGGGGAAAGAAAAAAAATACTCCCAACACTAATATGGGTGTAATGAAAGAATTCTTATGAATAATGGTTAAAATGATAATTCTCATCAATAGTATTTGTCTTGTTGATGCAAAAAAAAACCCCAACATGGTGAATTTTGTATCGGCTGGTGCAATATTAATATCTAGAAAAAATTAAGACAATTCTCAAATGGGTATTGAATGTATTAGTAATCAGGATAATCAGTATTATGACATTATTATAAAATTATTCAAAGGAGTTTGAATATATTTCTCTTTTCAATATGATATTGATTTAATACATTCTGTTAGAGGGTAATATTGATCTATGATACAATTATAGCCTGACTATGGTTATTGAAATGATGGGAGTTTTTAATTAAGTAATGTAATGTTTTTATAGCATAGAACGATTTTGAAATGTTAAATTTTAATTCTAAATTATATCTTGATAAATTTTGTGGCATATTTAAATTAGATAAGTAAAATATGAGGTAAACTCTCAAAGGATTGAAAAATAGAGTTGATCCACATTTTTCTTGTCACATGAGGTAGATAATCTACGTGAAGATGTGAGGAATCATACTATCTATATCATGGTATGAATATGAGATGACCAATATAATTAAAAATATGATATTTTATTCAAATATAAATTCCAAAAAATAAATTATTATTTTTGGTCATGAAGAATTGGTACATGTTAAGGAAATATTATCCATCTGTTCAAGGAAGATGTCATTGGAAGAGGTTATTATTATTTGTATATTCAATGTGTTCCTGTTTAATCTTCATGTGGGAATTACATGTTGTTTGTGGACCCAATGGACTATTTGTTTTAAATTATTATGATTTAATAAGGAATCCATATTGGGGGGACTGACCAACATCGAAAGAAGTAATAATGGGACACCAAATCATTTAAACAACGTGTTCTTGGATATATTTTTATTAAAAAATATATGGAACGGTTGATAGATTGTAATTATTACATTTAGAATTATTATTATTTTAAGAGTTTGACTTCAAAATTTAGTTACATGTAAAATAATGTGGATCACTAGTTCACACCTCCTCCTCTGGGTTATCTAATCTGACCCAAACATGTTGTATCAAATGGGGTTACCAATAATAGTCTAGGAGAATTTGTTGAGATATGTTAAATCTACAATATATAAATATATTTTGAAATTAAATAATTTATTTAATGAACTATTTTTTTTGGGAATATAATTCCTCTATAAAACTACCTACACGGACATAATGTTATAAATGATCTTATAATGGGTATTCAACCCATTCGTTAAAATTCATATGTGACACATACTAATAAATGGAATATTGAGATGGATGGAAATGGAAAAATACAATTGTTTTGTATTTATCAGGGATGGATTAAACCTTGTTAATAGAAAAAATTTAGAATATAATATAAAGGTAACCAAAATATGAAGGATTCCCTAAAATAATTTCGGAACAGAAAATGGCTCGCAGCCTCGACACTACCTTTTGAAGAAACCCTAGGTAGTAATTTGTTCATCCTTGTACCCCTCAATCTCATTTAAGGGGAGGGAGTCCTTACATATACTTCTTTAGAGTTTTCAAATCACTACCTAAACCATTATCCAACCTATAATTCTATCCCTCATTCCCAATCATTTCTATTTTCCCGAATATTCCAGATATATTTGACAGCTCACTTTAACTAGTGCTTTGGACTTTGAAGTTCAATCAAGATTCGGGGAATCTAGACTATACCATGGTATCCCAATTCTAAAACCATCATCCTTCATTTTATTCATTCGATTGGTTCTTATTTGGATATTGGGGTCTTCATGAGTGTGCGAAAATTGGGATCATGGAAAAATGACACATAATGATTCATTTTTCATCAGAGAATGAATTGATCCTCACCTGGTCTACTGCTACCCAATCCTACAATAGACTCTACTTCAAACTCTTCTTTTGGTAGTATTATTTTCTAATCAAACACTATTATACTTCTTTGGAATCATGTGTAAGCCCCCTTGAACTCCCAAATCCTTTCCAAAATCCTTCCATTATTAATATTTTTTGGAATTTATTTTCTCCCTATCTATGTTCTGGTAGAAGTACAACTTATATTTTTCATCAATATTTGACTCATGTTTCTGGTGAATTTTATGTGTATATGATTCTAGTGTAATGGATATGGATTTATTTTTGGGATTAGTTAAATTATAAATAATCTATCATTTTTGAGTCTTGGATAGATTTATATTCTTCCTGCAATCACCTCAGACATATTTCTTCATAATGTTAGTTCAAGTGTAAAGAGGATCCTGATCGATAACCGTTTTACCCTAAGTATTCTTGTTCACTTTTATTTCATCGATTGGGTGCAAAGAATATATCCTTTACGGATACCATCCCAAAATATGTGGGACCCTTTTATCCTAACCCAAAGCATAGACATCATCGAAATTTGATATGCGATTTGGTTGGGTCCATTCTGGAAAAGTAGGCCATGTATGTACTAGGAGACATTGTGAGTGCTCTATATTGTGGCTCATTAAATCCTAGAAGTGATTTAGCATACCCTAATTCTTATGTAGAAGGGGGTTTTAAGGTTGAGGGTTCTGTTATGTTACAAGAGACAAGAGAGGAGCACCCAATTGCATTTATTGAACATTCTAATAAAGGGACACATTTTGGGAATGAAGATTGGGTTAAAGTTAGGGGAAGGTCGTGTTCCATAATTAATATGTTTAATATTATCTCCAGCAACTGTTTTTAAGTCTTGGAGGTAGAGTATCTAGTTAAATAACATCTATAATTAACATAGGATTTGTTAGGATATAATAGCCCTCAATCCTTGGATAATATATATGAAGGTCAAGGACAATGTGAGATAGATCAGGTAGATGATAACTCTAGCCTAGTCTCCGGTGATAGTGCAGAGGGTATTTACAGTAGTGGACTCCACAAAAATAGGATAAAGAACTTGTTTAAGGGAAACCTAAATTCAGGGAGGATCATTGTAATTAAGGGGAAGGAATATAAAGGGCGAAAAGTTTAATTTCACTTACCTAAACTGGCAGAGAATTGGCCAGCCAAGAAGTTAAATAAAGATGAAAGGGATTCCATTCCCACTACAGGTGACCAGTTAGGATAAATGAATTCAGATTTTTTGAATTATTATCAAATTATTGAATTTGCGGTTTATAAATAGAATGATCTTGATGTTGAGGTTAGGGAAGTTCAAAATCAGGTACTAAAAGAAGGAGGACTGTTGGAGGATTCTAATGTGACGAACCAATCTTCAAAAAAAATCAAATCTGACTAGCTTGAGGATATTTGTATAGGAAATTTATTGAAAATTATCATCCAATCCGATAAAGAAATGTTGGAGGAATGACTTCCGAATAATTCCTTGAATGAGAACGGCGATAAGATGACATATAGATTTCGACGTACATGAACTAATAAGGTGTAGATGGAGTGGATCAACAAGAAAGACAATATTTGGGAATGAATATTCAATGCATGGAAGCTAATCAGGATGGTGTTCATATATACATGGGACAAGATATGATTTTTTTCTGAAAACAATATCAAAGATGATCCAGGTATATAAGTAAATTGACTTTTTTGGAAATTTCTTAAGAATAATTCATATAATATACTTAAATTTGATTTCAATGGTTTTTATATCTCTTATGATATTGATGAATTTTATTTTGTATTGACATGGGTTCTCACTTCCCCTTTAAAGTTATTGAAAAATAAAAAAGTATTTTTCATGTCATGAATCAATTTTAGAGATTTAGATTCAATGATAATTGGATAATAGGAAATGAACACATTTATAACTTCTACAGATTTTTAGATGAAATAGAAAAAAAATTCATTGATTTTGTAACAATAATGAAGACTAAAAAATGATAATTATTATTAGTAGTAACATTATATAATGGGTTGATCACAAGTTATCGTCTTTGAATGATCAAGAAAAAATGTCATTAATGATCTTCACACAATTATCATTTATAAAGAAACATGGAGTGGAGTGAATTTCAAAAAGAAATATAAATTAAATATTTTTATTTTTATCCAAATTAATCAAGAATAATAAAATTGTCAAATATTATAGGGATTCAATTAAGAAATATAATGATGACCTAAACTAAGTAGTTTCCGTATTAATAAAGGGAAATTATATTATAAATTAAATGATTTTTAGGTGATTTTTTAAATGTAATGATAATGGTAATATGGATTATTTTTCCCAAGAATCTAGGATATTAAATCTGAATTATATATGGAAGAAAAAGGTTTCCAATGTAATAATGGATATTGGAAAAAAAGAAACATTGTGATAATAGATGAAGATTCTTCTTGGGGTAGGATTAGGACTCATCTTGAAATTATTAATATGGTTTCATTATTCCATCTCATGTGGATAAGATATGAAATTCATCATGTAAAAATTATGATAGATTCATTAATGAAAAATAAAAGATAAATGGAATAATTTCATTAGGTGGTTTCATAAATCAATAAATATAAAAAAATTCTAGTGAAATATCTTAATAAATTGTTTTACAGATAAATAAAATTATAGAAAAGAGTTTATATTGATTAGGATAATGAATCATTGATTAAGAAGGGCCAGTCATTATTGATGAAATTAAAGCCATTTTGTTATTACTGAATTGGAAATACTAAAATTTGATCACAAAGATTAATTAAATGAAATGAAAGATGAGTTATTTGACACTGCATCTATTTGTGTTTCATTTAAAACTATAATGAATTAATATAATGAAAATTTATTAAATATATTTACATTATAGTATATGCACCCATTCATGTTGAGAGAGAGGATCAATGGAATTAGTAAATACTAAAAAATGTATCTAAATAAAGAGCTATTATTTCAAAGGGTCTAAGAGTTCAATGAATTTATATGATTTTTTTTAAAAACATGGATTAGAAGAAATCCGAAAATCAGGTGGAAGAGTTTAATGTACTATGTAAAAGAAATCACTGATGATAATGAAGGATCAAGGAGAACTGTAATAACAGTGATATGAAAATTCTAGAATAATTCAAAAAAATCACAGCTCAAGGTATATTTTTAGTGTTATGGATGGTTTGTAAACAAATCTAATTCACCTTTGTTTAAAATGTCTTCACCTAGGAAAATTAAAGATAAAAAATGGATTTGTAGTGTGGAAAAATGAATTAGAACTCAAATAACAAGGGGTTTATTTAATTAATAGTTAAAATATAATTATAAGTCTTCCATAATTATTTATTTGAAAACATAATTGGTTTATGAGTGGTGTTGGATCTCATGGAATGTCTCAAAAAGTTAAATTATTATTTTCCATGTAAAATATAAAATTTTACTTCAAATACAAGGAAGTAAATATGTCATAAAATAAGAGGCGAGGAATATTTTTTCACATAAGAATTATATTTTTATTGGAAGGAATGAATTACCACGGTTTATATGATGTTAAAAACAAAATTATATCCTCTAAAGGCATTATAATTTCATATATATTCGCTGGATCTTTTAAATATCTTTTTGATTACATTATGGATATTGAAATAGATGTCTGACGCTGACAATTATTCTAAGCTAAAATAATATGTGTTTCATGGAGTACATTTATATGTTGTAGAGGGTATAAGTGCATCCCTATAAGGGTAAATAATTTGATAAATAAGTTTGTATTATTTAATTTTAGGAAAACATTGAGGTATATAGAAATTAGGTATGAGAATAACATTTCAAAAAATTATTTTGAATTTTTTCAATATTTTTCTCAAGGGGCAGCGTTAGGTCAACTTTGGGGAAAAGGGGTAGTTATATTTTTTAATATGATTTGTTTTGATAGTGTGATGAGAATGTTTTTGGATACTCATGTTAAATGTAAAGAGTAAATCCCTGATGTTATGAGATCTTATTATTTATATTAATGATATCAGATGATCAATATTTATAGAAAATATAACACACCTTGACTATATATCTCACATTTTTACACCAATATTTCAAACATATACTTTGAATAGATTAATTAAAGGATCACTTTTAATGAACCATGTGACATAATATCTATATTTGAGATGTCACAGTAGAGGATAATATTTTTATTATAATTCAATTTGAGATATACCAATTAATTTATCATTACAATTGATAGACAATTCAAGGGACACTAAGAAAAAAGAAGGATGGTCGAGAAAAATTAGGAGAATAAAATGTTAATATTGGTTGATTTTAAAAAATTGGTGGTATTTATAAAAAAATCAACGAATAGACTTTTTTGACCAATGTACTTGATTATATTTTTTATCAATAAGAGATATGTGTATTTTTATTGAGGGGTTATTGAGATTTTTTGAATATTAAATCATAAATAAGATGTACTAGAATGGAAGGAGTAGGCCACAACATAAAAAATGGTGTTTTATAGTGAGAATGTCTATATTGGTTAAAACCCCACCATAGTGGACCTCATTGTGATTTGATAGATCTGCAATGAAAACTAGCTCATCGAAACATTGAATAATAGTGACCCTGATTTTAGGAGGATGTAATGAATTAAAGTCTTAAATATACAAATACGACCAATGATAGGATCATGACATAGAGATCATCATCATTATTGATATCTATAAATTTGTAACACGAGGAATGTCCAAATAACTATATTAGTGATCGTAGAGAAATGAAAGATTTATTTTGAAATGTGGTAAAAAGGGGATAATCATTCCATGGTGATTGGTTGGTTGAATCTAAAACAGCTAAATATATTTCTATAAACATTGTTGAGGGTGGGTTGGAAGAAAACACATAAAAATCAAGTGATATAATTATTATGATTTATCAATGATTTTTCAATATCTCAATAATCACATGATTTGTTTTATGGATATGAATTTACCATGACTATATAAAGATAATATTATCATTTTATGTGAAATAATATGTGATTTATTTCATGCTATAAGGAAAAATTATAAATCCAGGATACAATTATTTATGGAAAACTGTGATGGAAATAATAGATGTTTTGAAGAATGTTTCGGTGTATTTACTAGAATATATGATTTTTAAAGGTGTAAATTTAATTCCCATGGATCTAAGAATATATTAAGGAGGATCAACTAACAAAAGAAGGTGAGTTTGTGTGGAACTCATAAAGGATTGAGAAGAGAGAGCTTACGTGTATTGTATTTTTTTGTTAAGAAAAGAATATTCAAAAAAATGTGTGTTATGATGCACTCTATATCATGGTGAAAATATGAAATGGCCTAGAAAAAGAATAATCATGTTGAATCTCAAGGAAAAACCACTACAGTTAGTGAATGTTGATAAAACTGAATAATGAATATATGTTCAGGCTTATTGATCCTTCTATTCGTGGAGGAGGGTTTCACCTGATTTAATTTTTGTTTTAATATTAATATTATAAATGTTATATATTATAATGGAATATAGAATTTCTTGTGGATAATGAAGACTCTATCTTCAAAAAATCATTTTTATAAGTGGACAATCCAGGTTACAGGGAACGACATATATGGTAATATGTAATCCTAGGAAGAAGAACCCCATTAACATTGTGTTTTTTGATATTTCATTATTACGTAACATGATTCAAGGTTTAGATATAATATAAAGTGGATCTATAACCATTATAAATTTAATATTTGGAGTTTGTAATGGAGATAATAAAAAAATATAACGTTGATAAATGTTTCGCCCCTCCGGCTATATGTGATCCAATAATGTCTTAATGAAATTTAATTACAATAACATATAATAAAAATTATGATAATAAATTATGTTTTATTTTTGTTCCTTATAGACTTATAATTTATTGGGAGTAATATTTTAACTCATCACATCAAAATGGTACACTAGTGGTTGGCCCAATCACAATGGTATATGGGTAGTCATCCAAAAACCAAATGGAATATTAATTGTACAGAGAAGATTAGTATGGTACATGGGTTGTTATTATAGACATATTATATTATAAATTTGTTTATTGGAAATTTATTTATGATGTGAGTTTTGTAGCATCCATTGGCCTAGAACACTCTCACATGGCTCAACTAGACAGGTCACGTGACCTCAATCATGACTCCCCATATGCCAGAGGCCACCAATTGGAAGTAGGGGTATGATGAATAGATTTGGGAGACTATTCCACATTGTTTAGTGTCACAATATAATTAAAAATATGTTAATGTCAAAGTATTAATATAATAGAAACCATTTAAAATAGTGGATAAACCAGAAATTAAATGGAAAAAGAATAATCTTGTAAATAATATAGTAATAATGTATTAAAAAACTATATGTAACATAAAGATATGATGATGGTAAAAAAATAAAAGAATAGAAGACTTAAATAATGACACTAATGTCCCCAATTCGAAATCCAAGGCCAGTATTTTTAGTATACTCCAACACACATAGTAATAAAAAATCAAATATATGGTCTTTGACCCTTTTCCAAACCTACATCCATGTAATGTGATTATGTATGAAACTTAATCCAAAGTATGGAGTGTGTAAAACACAGTAGGTTGACATAATCATTTCTGAAAAACCAGTATGATAATTACTAAAGGTAATAATTCAAACAAATTTCAATATATTAACTCAATAATTAGTATAATACACCATTCATTCTACCTTAGCCACCTAACAGAATGTCTCTGAGGATGTAACACAACCATTCTAACCACAATCATGAAACCAAAAAACCTACATTATCAGTATTCCATAATTTCTTAGTGAATTTAGAAAAACCATTTCGACCACAACCATATATACATGGTATAAAATGCCATTGGGTAACGCTATATAAGCATCTCAACATGTGTCAGGGCCTAGCCTAGTGTATTTGAATAATAACATGTGTCGGGGCCAATCACGATGTATATGAATCACGACTTCTGTCAAGGACTAGCCCAATATATAAGCATCATAGCATGTGTCACTAGTGTAAATCACAATAGCAATCATAGCACAATATGACAACATAAAACCAAAAATTTCATTATTCTTATCACCACTTGTATTTAAATTTCCAATTTATTCATGTAATAAAATAATCCATTTTACAAGGTGAATTTATAAAAAAAGTCACCTTAGACACATGTCACACAAAAATTATATGTAATCCATAGAAAATTATTTGTTACCAAAAGAAACCACAGGACAGGTCACATCTCAACAGATCGAATGGGTTCTAATTAAGAATATAATTACTTGATTATGATTTCCGTTTAATACATTAATTAATGCACACATTATGTAATTGAAATCATATATATTGAATGAAAATTACAAATTTACATCAGTCCATAGGGATAGGTTTTAAATCCCCTACTGTTAAATTGAAATAAAAAACACTTCCAAAATAATTTTCATAAAATCAATAAGAAGCATAAGACTATAATATGGGTCCTAGATCAAAAAAAGATCAGTATCAAAACAAAAAACAACCAAAGTTAATGAATTTACATTATGACGACTATAGAACAACAAAAGAGAGGGAAAACCAAAACAAACCATATCACTGGGGATCAGATGCACAAATAAGAAGTCAGAAAAGGAAAGGAAATCTCATAAAATCAACTGTAAATCATCCTAGGAATAATAGTGAAATGATTCATGAGATATGAATGAGAAAAATAATTTCACATCACAATTCAAATTGATGGGGCCGATACATAGATGTCTTGCAACACTTTCACATAACATATTTCACAATTAAAAAGATATGGTGAAAAAATACATTCCCATAGGTTGATATTTATCTAGAAGGATCCTTAGATGATGTGAAATAGGTACATGATATATAATAACATCATGTCATGAACTATTCTCTAACATGTTTCTAGTGGTATTTAAATGTCATGTAACATGTACGTGGCTTGTAATTTTCCAATGAATAGTTTTTATCCCAGCATCAATGAAAGTTCCAAAACCAACTATGATGAATTCCCAAATCGTAGAAATAAAATCACAAGCCTATTTAATATTTTTGTACCAAAAATCCATTAATTAAAATAATCATAAATTTATAAACATTATGTCTTTTCCCCTAATGAAGGTTCTCTGTCTCAAAATTGGACATAGCCACCAAGGCATAAAAACAATGGAAACCCCATTGAAATACATCAAACCAGAAACCCTGATAGGGATGTAACTATAAAAATATGGGATTTGAGAGACTCCCCAAAATATAATATCTCAACCTCGAGATTCCCCAAGAATCACTATAACATCTTAAAAAACAAGTATATCAACTTTGCTTACACATCAGACTCCACCCCCCATGTCTCACTCTAAACTCCCCCTTTTTTCTATTGTACTAGAAATAGAGGTATAATCATACCCTATATAATCTTCTAAATATATTCCAAAATTTGAATAATATTCTTCTAAAAGTACACAACATTACAAAGCTCATAATACTTGAGAAATAAAAAATTAGAGGGGTTAGGATAATATCTCTGAAGCTGTGATAAATGAAGGATGTCGTGCATAGAACTATTGCACTATGGAAGAGATAATCATAACACCACTGGACCAACCATACCCACTATCTCAAATAGAAAAAAACGTAGGCACTAGCTTCCTCTATTTCTAGATTTTGTGTTTTCCCAACCTATGAGTCACCCAAAGGAAAAAAACAATGACCAAATAGAAACATCGTAGGTCATATTTGCAGCTCAGAGTATGATTTCTACCTACTCTATGTGGTCAGAAATCATTTTTCCACTACACCTACTTACTTGTATCATTCATGAGTATATGTTGAACAAGTGCTATCTCTTCTACATCCAATCAATAATGATGTGAGTGACACGACCTTTTATACAGCTACTTAAAGAGAAGAATTTTAATCATTATGTATAAGATATTATTATAGGTTAACTACTTGAGTGTTAAATTATATTCCCTTCATCCCTTGAAATACAAAACATATCCCCTAACACATCTTCAAAAAATTATTAGTCTGCTTAGTTTGGACATCATTCTATAGAGGGAATGATATAATTAGAATAAAATGTGATCCCAATCCTTTGGAAGAGCATTCCAAATCCAGGGAGTGAAAAAATGATATTTATTATAAATGATACTTCTGGGAACACCATGAAACTAAACTATCTCATTTATGTAGATACTACCCATGTCATCAACAATGAAGGTCTCTTTAAGAGGCAATAAGTCTGAAAACATATTTAGTTGATCCATGATCACCCATACTTTATCATTCATATTGGGTTCCTAGGAAATACTATCACAAAAACTATATTGAAATAATCCCATATCCACTCTAAGATGGGAAGAGGCTACAACATACTTTCTTTCCTCTGATGATCAAAATTCAACATTAGACAGATGGAATAGATCACAAAACATGCCACTACCTCCTTCTTTATTTTAAACCACGAGTACTACCTACAAATATCATGTTACATATTTTTCAATCTAGTATGTACCACCCATCTAGCAGCATGGGTATCTATCATCATATCATCACCCAATCTTGTAGGACCCAACACCCGACTATGGAAAAGAAGAGAATTTCCATTGTTGATATACCATCTTGATGGTGGATCCCCGTAATTTATTTTTTATCTCAGAAATAATCCATTCGGTTCAAATAATTTTTCTATCTTGATCCCATTTTAAATCAAAGGAATAAATGATTTTGAATTCTGAGATATGCATCCATGAGACTCTTGAAAATATATAAAAAATTTGGAATAGAGTTGTATCAAGTGCAACTCATCATAAGACTCCCACACTACCTCCATGTTCATCTTTCAGCTCAAGGAATCAATAATTATGTTTTCCTTTCATATTTTGTAAGATGACATGATGTCGAAGGACTGAAGAGACTCAAATCACCTCCTCTTTAGAAGGTTTAGATCTCACTATGTAATTATATAACTATATATGTTTTGTTCTATGTATACCAAAAACCAAAAACCCATAAGATAGTGGCTCTAAAAATTTAGGGAATGTACCATAGGTATCAGCAATATACCATGATTATGATAAATCCTCTATAGTGGTATCAACAATCAGGTTCTATAAGTGACCACATGATCCTCCTATATCAAAACATCTATGATTCTAACTATAATTGAATAAAAATACATGTTATAATCCTTATAAATCATTGTTAAGGTTAGGATAAGTGATAATGTCATCGTGGTATTCTTATCTTGGAAATATTTATCTGAAAAATCAAACCAAAGAAACATCTCCCCTTTCATGGTCATCCCGGATGCCAATGATTCCAGACAGAATATTTCTTAGAGGAAGGACTGGTAAGATCCTGCTAAACAAAGAAAACACTAAATATCGAAATAATTATTTGTTCACTCCCACGATAAAAAGGATAAAACCTTCATTATGACCATTTAAGCTCTAGCATCTTAGATAAAACTGGACAATAAGTGCATAATATAAATCCATAAAATACATTTTTTTTATATTTGAAAAAGGCTAATTATCTTTCATTAAACGCAGGATGATGTCAAGATTTTGGGGTTAATCATATTCTGAATGATATTACACTAATATTTCTTTGAAAAAAACTACCAATAACCAATGAAAGTAAGTATGAAATATCTGATTTATCAATTCCATGAATACCACTAGTGCATTCGTTAGACTGAACGACATCACTACAAACTCATATAAAGAATAAATGCTCCTTAAAGTAGTTTGGGGTATGTTTGATTGTCTCACCATAATACAGAGGTACACTAACCTCAAGTTGAACTTGGATAATATTCTAGAACTTCTCAGATAATCCAAGAGATCATAAAATTGCAGAAGGTGATACCTGTTCATGAGCATTATCAGGATCTGTCTCCGATAATCCACACATAACAAAAAGTCACATCAAACATATAAGCTAAAATAACAAAAGAACACCAAAATTATATACAAGGTTTTCTTATAACCTTATACCATATTTCAACCCACTAAATTTGAAATTCACGAATCTCTACTAGTTCCATCATTAATGGTGAGATATAATTTGACTCAAATGTTGGAAATAACTTCATAGTGAACTAAATCCCCCACTCAGGTGGTTTTTTAGAGAACTCATAAGGAATGATAACATGAAAATGAATAAATAATTTAGGAATTGTATACCAATGTATTTCCCCCTCATTCGTAACATATATTTCTATTTGAGTAGTTAGATAATATAATATTCAATGAATTGGTTTTTTCAGGACCAACATGATGGTTCCACCCACGATGGTGAGTATTACTTCTTCAGTTTGGACATAAGAAGTTGAATCTCCTATTATAATAGTCCACATGATCCTAGTATTGGACTATCCAATCCATACCAATAATAAAATTTAATACTATCATTTCCAGAACAAATGGATCCAAGGAAACAATAGCCACCAATTTCAATAGAACATCCCTTGTAGCGAATGATACCCTCTAACCACACTCCCAATAGTTTGTCGATAGACAAGATCTGTATATGGTCTCCATACCCAAATCTAATATATTTTCAAAAAGATAATATATAAATGAGTGTGATGCTTATATATCAATAAAAAACAATATACGGTAGAGGATCCAAGAATCATACAAATTATTGTATAAGGACCTACATCCAATCTAGTTGGAGCAGACTGTATAGCATACAACTCGCTTTCCCCTCTTCCATAGTATCTAGTTTTACTTATCTATGTTTCACCATCTGAGTGGTACTAACACCTATGTTGGGGTAATTGTAGCCATGACATAACCTAAATGGCAAATGGAACAAAATATCCTACTCACATGGAGTATTTGAGACCCCTTCAGACTCAGATTTTTGTCTTGATCCGCTACCTCTACTCTATTATGGAAAGTTCCCACAAAACATCTAAAGATGACATAGTTACCTATAAATATTACACTCTAAATAAGGGTATGGATATTGAGTGCACATGTACCCAAACGTTTTCCACTTATAGCACTTCAATTTAACAATGTCTTGAGATGGAAATCCACTACCCTTGTTTCTCGTCCTGTAGTTGCCTTGGTGAAAACTATCATGGAGGAACTTCTTTCCATTGAATAGAGAGATCCCAGTTCTCCCTTCTGATATATCATAGACTCTATTTGGGGCCATTCTCAATTTCCATTCCATGATGAGTTCCTGATTCATCACAGAATAAAAACAACTCAAATGAAAAATGTTCACCTACAACGAGATCTCATAGCGAAGTCTGTCCTAAATAAATGTCTCCATAGTGAACTCATTAGCTAATAGTGATAGATTAAATCATTACAAGTCGGTGAAAAATATGACATTGTTTCTAACTGACATGCCATCAAAAATCATGTTCATGAACTCATGACCCATATCATCTCTCATTGTCTCTAGATAGACGTCGCTTCGGAACATCATCTTGAATTCTGTATAGGATAACTCCTCTTGATTTTACATTTGTTCTAAAATGTCCCACCAATGCTTGAATGGTCTATAAATCATATATGTAGTAAGCTTCACCCTCTTATCTATGGGTGTATTTTGGTAGTTCAAGATCATATGGACAACACTATCTAGACCATTTCCACAAGGGGACCTCCCTCCTTATTGAATGTTAGAGGATACTACATCTGAAACTCTATATTCTACTCAGACATCGATTATACATTGTGAACAATATCCCTTTCCGTGGAAAAAATTACTCTCTAACATTTTTCGTAACATGAAACCTCAATCTGACCCTCATGAGCTATAGGAATTTACTGCACAACTGTGTTAATAGAATGCTAATTTCCACTATCTTAGCACTCAATTTGAACTTGATGTGGATTCATTTTCTCTCCAAGGAAAACACACTTTTTAGAACATAGGTTAAAACCTAAGTCATCCACAATAGGTGATAATAATAGAGAACTGTTGGATCATGACCTTTTTAAACTTGTCGTAATATATGATTTAGTATGATATATCTATCCATTTCATTTATTTATTAGATATTACATATATCCTATTTCACTGTTCATATATGAAATATCATGCAATAAATATGTCTCTATCATGAACAATTCATGTCAATATATATCCTTATGTTCCAATAATTATTCATGGATACTCATATCCTTCTATACCAGGCTACAAGAATAAATCAAAAGAAACAATAACATTACATAATATGTTAATCAACCATGGTGAAGTAACATTATAAATAATAAGAGAACATCATGAAGAATAAACTCATCCCTATGAACATGGATTTCACCCAAACATGGGTAAGAAACTCTAAAAAACAATTCCATTACCATGTCCTAATACATATTAGTTTCTTTAATACCATTTTCAAATAGTAATGAAATTGAAAAGTAAAATTGATCTTTTGATACCACTTGGTCATATCCACTGGTCACACATACTCTCACATGTTTGAATCCAAGTCAATCGCATGACCTCATGCATCCTGCCCCATATGCAAGAGGTTTCTAAATATTAGTGGGTTTATGGTGAATATAGTATAGAAAATATCCCCCAAATTTTAGATTTATATTACTGAGGAATGTACATAAATATTAGAGTGTGAAAAAAAACCATTCAAAAGAAATGATAAAACAAAAAATAATTACCAAAAAAATATTCCAATATAAATAAAGGAATAATGTAATGAAAAAATTTATAGAAACCAAAAGACATGATAAAGTTCGTGAAAATAAAATAATACCATTCTCAAGTAAACATTACCATAAACATGGTCCCGAACACCCTGTCAGTCCAATATCCAATATCCAAACCATCCAATAAGTAACAATAACTATAATGTCATTTCCCCTTTTTCCAAACATGTATCCATGTAATCTTTTCATTTCCAAATGAAAACCCATGTAGGGTGTGCTTAAAACTTATTAGGTCAAACAAAATATGTCTGGACAATCTGGCATGATAATATGTTCATATAGTTATGATAACAAAAGGTATATAGAATAATTCCATAATTAGTATAATACATCATTCAACCTACTTTTACCCACTTCCAATAAGTCTCGGAGCATTTAGCACAACTGAGTAGACCATAACAGCATTCACATGGTAAAACATATCACTAGGCCATTCCTGATATATAATAATTTTATCATGTGTCATGGATTATAATGGTATATAAGTATCATATAATTTTTTAGGGTCTTTCCCAACATAAACTCATCACAACATGTTTTATGGTCAAGCCTGATATATAAGAATCACCACATGTGTCATAAGTGAATATGAAAAAAACTAGAATATCAAAATATAAGAACATAAGTACATAAGGTTAATTTTGATAATTAATATTTGTCTTTCAATTTAACCATTTTTAATTGATCATAAAATCTATATTCTAATGTGATTCTATAACAAGAATTTTCCTAAAGCATATTTCATGCTGAAATTATATGTAATATATAAACATATCATTATTTAAAAAGAAAAATAAAATAGATTTCATATATCAATATATGAAAAGATATCCAATGTGTAATAAAAATTTATTATTATCATTTCCTTTTAATCCATTAAATAATGTTCATGTATTATTGTCATAGTTTTGTATTTTTCACATACTTTAGCAGTTTAAATCAGACCATAATCTTAGGTTTTAGACATGTTACATTTAATTCATAATAAAACAGTTCTTCTAATAGGATTCAATAATAAAAATAAAATCATTGATGATATATAGAAGGACCCTAGGTTGTAATAGATCAAGAAAAAAAAACAAGCAGTATCCACAATCAATTAATTTACATCACAATGACTGGAAAATAATAGAGGGGATGGAAAACCAAATCTAACCAACTCACATGGGACCTGATATAGAAAAAAGGCATCCTGAATGAAAGGGAAGACTCCAAAATAAATTAAAACACATTAAATGGTCATGAAATAAATGTTTAATAAGATAAAAATGAGAAACATAAGTTCACAACACACTTAATACCAATGGGCCCAAGACTTACCTATTGTGTAACCCTTTCACATCATGTATTTCTCAATTTAAAAGATATCACCAAAAATGCATCACCTAAGGTTAATATTTATCTAGATAAATAATTTCAAAAATATAAACTAGGAAAAAGACATGTAACCACTTCATGTCATAAACCAGTTCACGACATGTGTCTGGTGGTAGTTACACGTCTTGTAACATGTACAAGGAGTTCAATTTTCTAGTGAATAGTTTTCCACCAAGCTTATATGAATGTTCTTAAAACACATGTTAATCCTTCCAAAATCATGAAAATACCATTGGAAGTCCATTTAATAGGATTATACCTATACTGAATTAATTAAAGTGAACATATATCGTTCAAAATTATGTCATGTTCCCCAAAAGGACCACTAGTTCCAAACAAGACTCAACCACTAAGCAATAAAGACAATGAGAAACCAAATGAAAGATATTAAATGAAAAATAATAGTTGGAAATACCTACAAAAGGAGGGATCTTAAAAATTACCTTACGGTTTATCTTGATACATGTTTTTATTATCATGAATAAATTCATTTGATTTTCTTTATTTATGTGTTATACCTGTTTCATGATCTTATATTATTTATGCATACTCATTGTTTTATGAATCATCAAAATCATTATGTGATGGTCTATGATTAGTGATCTATGTTTGATTGTTTTCAATAACAATTTAAAAAATCAATATAAAATGATTATGTTCTCATACCCACTTTATTATCTTATACTATCATAAGATATTTGAATAATTAAACTAATATTTAACTATATAGAATAAATGATCTCACCACTTCTTATGTGTAACAAAAAAATATTTTAATTATTTTTCCATGGAAATATACATGAGGTATTCTATATCATCCCATACACACAATCCAATGTATAAGAGAATTCTGATATAATATATAAATATAACCAAGTTATTAAAATGAAAAAATATATTACAATAACCATATAATGAAAAATATTAATATTGGATACATAATTTTAAAGTATTTATGTATAATAAATAATTACAGAATTTATCATAAAGTAATTTTATGCTTTAAAATAAGTTTACAAAAAAAGTGTTTATTATATTTTTTTGATGGAAATTATAATTTATTCAACCATTTTAAATAATTTTATTTCAAAAAAAATTATTTTTGAAATAATAATCTAATTATGAGCTTAGGATTAATATTTTTTATTTTTTTATGATGATTTATTTTGTAGTGAGTAGAGAAAATATTGATTTTTTCAAGGATTCAATTTCATTTCAATAAAATATATAATTTTAATGTCCATTTATCTTCATAATTTTACCATAATGTAATAATTTCATTAAAAATAATCTAATTTATTATATATGAATCGTGGATAAATTTTATTTTTCAATAAGTAAATCTATTTACATATAAACTATTGATTGTTTAAATTTTCTCAATGCCTATAATGGGTTTTTATATAGATAAATTAAACAAAACAATAATTATTAAAGGTATTAAGAAAATTTATAAATTATTTATTAAATAAAATATTTTGAATTTGAAATTATTGGGTTTTTTAAGGTGTTGAGAAAAATACATCTAGGTAACATTGATTCATTTTTTGGTTGATTGTGTTTGTCAACAAAGAGTGTTTCCACGGTTATTTGTGGAGTTATAGGTATATTGAAGAAATAATACATTCAAAAGGATCTTTAAAAAATTAATTTATGATCTAGAGGTGGTAAAAACATATTTTATACATGTTGGTTCCATTTTCCAGTGTTTGTGAAACTTTTTTGGTCCAAAAATTGGTGAATGGAGAAAAGTGATATTGGACAAAGGAAGTTGCACACAAGTATTTATATGTTATATAAAGTTGCACACTGTACATTTTTCAAGATCAGTATAAAAAAATAGGTAAAAGGAAATAAGGTTACACAAGGAATGGATTTTCCATGCAAGGTGAGTTTGAATGAATGAGATTTCCACGAATAGACTTGCACACTTGGGGAAAAGTTGCATGAGTTGTGCGCATCGTATGAAAAATGACTATAAATAGGTGTAAACCCCTATTATATGATAATGATCAGTACATGGAGATAATTAGAGCTCTAGGTCTTTAAAAAAGAGATTTCCATGAAATCTGTGTGTTACACGCATTAAGGGAGCTGCGTACAAGTAGTGAGTTTCCCGTTAGAGTTGTGCACTGGAGGTCAGTTGCACATAAGAAGAGGAGTTGTGTGACAAAACAGAGTTTTTTTCAATAGTTAGATTCATGGAAGTAGAAATTGGCATGAAAGAATTTTTTATGCAAAAAAGTAAAATGTTGCGATCAAGGTATTAGAGTTGCACACAAGTAATCCTAAGGTTGTGTAAAAAATTCAAGTATCCCAGTACATATATAGTAATCTGGTATTAATAAATTTATTAAAGTGATAATTAATCATCAAATCTACATAATGTGTGGGATTCATTTATTAGAGATAATGAAGGGACCTACCAGTCTATGAACATTGATTGGGTCCCCTCCATGAGTAGTGAGAAAAGGAAGAGGAAGACTGTGATCCTTTCAACCGATTATGAGACAGAAAAAGAGATATAATGAGTGAAACATGGTACTGGAGTTAGCATAACCTAATTATTATTAATGAAGTGTGCCTAAGAATAGTTATGGTGTATCCAAAACCTTTAATTGGTAGTGATATTTAGTGTATTTGGTATATCGGTACATCACTGTTGTATACTCCTTGGACAAAGCCCAGTGAGGGTGAATCATGTAAATTTTTTGTGTCTTATACATGATTTAATTTGTGTTCATATATTTATATGGTAGGAAGTAGAGAATTTATTTTAATAGAGAAAACAAATACAAAGGGTTAATTGTTTTATTATTTCATACCTTGATTCACCCCCCTCTTAGGATATTGGAACTAGTGGGATTAATAGAAGGCATAAAATTGAATTAAAGTCAAATTTATGCATAAAAATTAATTTTCCTAAAATGGGGATTCGTTGGATTTTGTGACATTATTTCCAACATAATTCAACCAATGATATAAATTAAATATAGTATATTGGATTTCATAATTATAATTAGTATAATTAATACAATATAATTTAGTAAACATATTTGTACAGTCATAATGAATAACAAAAACTAATAAAATTTATTACCATGTTAACAGTTAAACAAGTTTTACCGTAGAGCAAATGAATTATAAAATTGTTATAATGAATCATAAACATGTATAATTAATATAATTTGAATATATGTTATCATTATTTGATAATAAATATGGAATCATTTTTATTTTGATCCAAAATCACATGAATTTCGACTTATAAATTAAAAATGTTTTAGAAATTGCACATAAACCCCTCCCCACACGTATATGTGGAACCTTATATCCTACATCATTCACACCATTTGGTCATTCTATATCAGAGAATACAAACATAAAAACGTTAAAATATTCCTTTCCTTTATCTAAGATACTCATGTATTCAGTTAACAATAATCATTCAAGTCATAAGGTGTTATCCAAAGTGATCTCTCAAAAAAGATGTATAAATCAAAAGCAAGTAATTTAAAAATTATATCATCTTCCCCATTTTAGAAAAAAATTGAAAATATAAATAGATATTAAATACCATATGATAAATATGTTTAGAATTATTAATTAGGTTATAAGTACTAATTTCCACCACTTTTTATCAAAGGAGAAAAGAATGTAGTACTCAATCAATTGTTTGGACTATAGCTTATACACATCAGAATCATTCATTTTTTTTCATAACGATAATTCATAGATTGATATCCTCATTTATTTAATCTATATGCATTATTCCTATTATAAAAAATGATACATTAAATGTGAATTATTATTTATCAATCATTCTTTCAATTGATTAAAAATTCTAAATAATCAGTCATGTAAATATATGTATTTCTATATACCAAAAAGCGATGTAAATAATTTTTCATTTCATAAATATATGAATGGATTTAAAATTATATATTTAATAAAAATTATAAGTACGACATGATTTATTTCTTAGAGGTGATGGATCCATTATCAATGTGCATAGATCACAACCATCAAACATAAACATATATGAAAAAAATAATCAACACCTCAAAACAATGAGTTTAATAAAGAAATTTTAATAAAATGCTGTTGAAATGATAGTAGTGTAAAATAAATGGTATTTTATGTGTAAATATAGTTTGAGTATTTAATTGAAATAAATTCTAATTAATTCTAAAATAATAAAAATAACTTATAATTCATGTCAAACTTTAGTTATGTTTTTTTCATTCAACTTCAATTTTACTTAAATTTTTTTACATAAATTTATTATGATGATATTTATTTGATATATATCCCCAAATTATTATTTAAATTATTATACTATGATTATTTAAAATTATTATATTATTTCCTTTCATTTATTTCTATTTATGTACAAAAGAGACAAAAATAATTTTGTTAAGACATATTGTCTATGATTTTTTATTTTTTAGGAATATTTATAATGTGTATGGATATTTTTTATATCCTATTTTCGAGAATATGTTTATGATTACATTGATGATTTTCTAATTTATTTTTTACCCAATTATGACATTAATTTGTTTAAATAAATATTCTTTTCATTTTCAAACATTTTAATTTGGACCTCTAATCTAAAATTTGAAAAGTCTCTATATTTTAACATACAACACATGGAAAATATTTCACATTTTTAAGAATATAATTTTCATTGAAGAATACATTAATTTTTTCATCGTTATTTTGAAGGGACGTTTTGTCCATAATATATTCTATAATTTTCAATATTAAATAATTTTTTTAAAAAATAAAAGGTTGTCTTCCTCGATAACTATTCTGGTGATCTTTTAAAGATATTTTCTTTTATAACAAAATTCACTGAGTTTTTAATATTTTAATATGGATTTGAACCAATTTTTATATCATTATTCATTCACTTGATGAATTATGTTTATGATGATTTACTATTAGTGAAAATTATTTTCTTTTCCTTGATTTATTCATTGATATTTTGATTAATATTATTCATATTTTGGAATACATATATATGGATTATGATTATGTTATGGGAGGTTCAGTTATAACCACCCAATTTTTTATGTAAAAATTAACGTATTATGAGCTCAATGTGTACCAAATAGGTTATAAAAATCCCAAAATAGATTACAAAAAAGGTGAAAATAATACAAAAAATGACTATATAGTGGTTTATCCTAAGCCCAATTGAGGTATACAGGTGGTAAACTTGTGCTTGACCTGTGACAAATGTCTTGGTGGGTAGATTTGAAATAATATTTCTATGTTAATTTTTATTCCAAACATTATACCAATTGTTTATTAAATTATCATATTTCAATGTTATGAACTCGTGGATAACGTTCACTGATTCAATTATGATTCATGTATCATGATATTTCATGATGTGAGCATTAAATCATGATTATATGAATTGTCTAGATTGTTTTCAAAATTTAAATTTCATGATCAAATAACCTTATGATCATGATATTATAAAATATGGTAATTTATTTACATATCCCTTGTTTAACATTACTAAAATTCATATCTCCACCTTAATTATGTGTCCTTTTAACCATAATTTTATTTAATGTTTTATATATGGTATATCTTAAAGGTTTGTTGGTGGTGATGAATAATATTGGAGATGATATAAATCATTTTCACCAGTTTTTTATCTATCCAGTATTCCATTAACACGAAACCATTGTGCTTCATCCATAGATCATATTGTTAAAGAAATGAACATTCCTCTAAAATTATATAATGATTATTTATTTAATGTATAGAAATTTATAGTATGAAGGATATGAAAGAATGGTTATTGTAAGAATAAATTTGGGGATGAATTTTGTGGGGAACCATAGGATATGTATAATAATAAGAGAAAATTATAGTTTATTTTACATAAATTGTTTTGGATTTACTAGAAAAAAATTCATAAATGTACAAAAGAATGTGTATGTAGTTGTTCTACAGAGGCACCTTGGAGGAACATCTCATAATGGGAAAGATTAAGTATTGACCATATCTTAACTGGTGTATGATATGTTTTCTAATGACATAACACTTATCTAGACCCTCTCTGTGAATTTTATTTTATTTATTCACATTTTTTAGGAACCGTTATGAAGGAATTGGACATAAAATCAATATATATGACATTACTTAATCATAAAGTGTCATTGTTTGAGGAATGGTGTCATGTCATAGAAATCATACGAATTATTTCCAAGATCATTTGATCGATCATCTATTTAAGGTTGTATCATGGTCCAAGAAACCATTTACTTCAATATTTGACCACACTTGTATCCACCATAACTTATGAATTATATAATGAATAGATGTGAAATTATCGTAGAAAATTATTAATGTAATTTTGATCTATTTTCAAATATTTTATTCTTATCTGATTTAAAATTTTTTGTAATGGGAATGTTGAAAATACTATCATTCTTCCCCTAGTTGATTTATAAATGATTATGTGAATATAATGGATTTTACTATTTAAATCCAAAAATAATTGTTCAGAAAGGTATGTGGTGATTGATATTCAGCACCAACCAATTATATATTGTCATTTTGAGGATAAATATAGTAATTCAATGTAAATGTAATCTATTTAAATTGTATTTATTTGAATTAAAATAAGTTATTTATCTTATTCATTTGGGGAGGAAATACCCATTAATGATATTCCTATTGTAATGGATTTTTTCATATGTTTTCAAAAGACATACCTAGTATTCCTTTAAATTTTGATGTTGTGTTTTCTATATAACTTCTCTCTATAACTAAAACTAATTCAAAGACTCTATAGATTTGGCCTGATTGATTTTATGGAATAATAGATGTATCTACATGAGAATAATGCTAATGGATTCATTAGACCAGGCGATTCATGATTGTGTTTTCCTGATCATTTTTTAATTAGAAATATTTATAAATGTGAATCTATATTGTTATTTAGGATCTTTAAAAGATCATGATCATTGTTAAGTATCATATAACCCATATTGATGATTTTTTGATGAATTTTGTGGAGCTCAATATTCATCCCAAATTAATGTTTGATCATGTTACCATAAGATTAATGTCAAAAGTGAATTAATTCTATATACAAAATTCTAATACTAGAATATAAATTATGAATTTATAATGCGGAAAATTGGTATTTCCCACACTATTTCCAAGTATTTTGTAAGTAGAGTATTTATATATTTTATTTGATCTATTTGTGGATGTCATTATAGATTATATTGTTATATATTTTTATTTCAAGGAAGAACAATAAGAACACATGATGATTTTTATAAAGACCCTAATGATGGATAAAATATATAAAAAACATTCCAAGTGTGAATTTTAGATACAAAGAGTTTCATTTTTGTGTCATATAGTCTCTTACAATGGTTTGCTCGCAGATCCATCAAAGGAAAGAGTTAATATACCTTGGCCAAGAACAACTACATTGATTGTGATATATAGTATTATAAGTGTGTATAAATTGTGTAATTTCTTTTTATATTTCTCATGTACATACAATCAGACCACCATATTAAATCGGAATGGATTCAGGTTTCATTAAACTGATGAATGTAAAGACAAATTACCCGATGAAATATTTGGTGTTCAGTGTAGTAAATTTTGTATTAATTATTTTTGGAATTATCAATGTAGGGAAATGTGTGACATATGTACTGATAAATAAATTTATCATGTACATATTCATGTCACATGTGCTGAATATGAACTATAAATGAAATATTGAGATGATTAATGATTATTACTAAATAATACATTATGAGTATGGGAGAGAAAACAGGTGGATGCTGTTTTGAGATGAAATGATAATGTTATATTATCAATGTTGAGGATAAAAAATGATCCAATGTGTATGTATTTATAAAGGATTGACCATGAAATATTGAATTATTTGGGGAAGTCATATCTTTATAAAATTCTAGTTCAACCATCATACCATATACAAAACAATGGGGTGAAAAAGAATGATTTATAGCTACAACTGTTTTGATAAATTTTCCTATAATAAATATTGGTTGTGATGGAAAAATAATATTCATGAACTAGGTATGCATTTAAGAAATATCATACATGTTGAGTGTTCTATTAGAATTACTTCAGATCTCAATATTCATTATTCTTGTAATATGTAGGAAGATGTATAATGATGAAGAATATCATTTGTAGTCATACAACATAAAGATAGATATTGTAGAGTATGTATCCCAGAGCATGGCATATTAGGAAATTGTGGTTGGGAGATATAAAAACAAGAGTATATTAATACTATGAACCACACAAGAATGAAAATGGTAACACATAACCATTTACTTTTCCATTAAACTAAAGAATCTGACTTTCAAACATAATGAAACCTTAGATTTAGTAAATAAACATACTATTCAAGAAAATATAAATATATCAAAGAGAATTTCTCCCCTGATTACTTTTCTATGTTATACGTTAAATGTTAAGGTTTCACTGATTAAAAAATTATTTTTTTATAGATTTATATCTAAGGATTACATCAATGTTCTATGGGTGTCTTATAAAAGTTAAGGTTATTGAATTTTGATTCAGTAATTCTTATCATCCATAAAGTGGTTTTCAATCTAATAAGACCATTATAATATTATAAGACATGTTATGATATTTTCATCTATATTTAAATTGTATTTTGTATCAATAAAATCATCAATATGAGTATTCATAATATAATTTCTTCCACATGAGTATTTCGATGAGCACCTATGAATCCATCTATGTAATGAATTGCAGAACAAGGACTTGATGGGATAAAGAGAGGGAATGAAATATTTTTGGGCATGAGCTAGTAGGATAAATGTAAGTGAAGGTTAGATCCCTTTGTCACCACATCAAGGTAGATAAGTGTTGAAAATGGAGTTATGCATTAAAAAATTGATGGGATATGTAATTCAATGATAGTTAAAAGTAATTATTGTGAATTTATCCCTGGAATAAGGTTATGGGATTTATAAGGAATGAAATGTTGATCCCTGTGTATATTGGTTCATTTGACATACTTCATCACGTATGGATAATAGTTTTTCACTTGTCCATTCCTCTAATTATCTCTCATGTTAACAATATGTTCCTTATATCTATTTTGAAAATTTACTTGTCTGATCCTTTAAATTAATTAACCATAGTATTTTTATGTAATAGATATTGATCATTACTATAAATAATTAATTGTATAAACCATTCATTTTAATGATAAATTTTGACATAAAAAGAGTGCTCACATGGTTAATGTTTTTGAGAGGAATCATGAATTCAATGACGCTACATTGGAAAACTATAAAAGGATTAAGTAAAGATACAATATTTTTTATATTAGTGTGATGATATTTTATGGGTGATATTAATTTTAATGGGTTATAATTTATCAACCCAATATTTTATTTGTTATTCCTTTTTAATATACATGAGGTATTTGATATCTTCCCATATACATAACAGAGAGTGTAATAAAACTGCGATATTGTATATCATTATAATATATCCAGTAAAATAGAAGTATGAAATGAAATAAGAATACTATGATAATTATTTTTAATGATTTTATATAATGAAAATAAATATATGGAAAATAAACAAGTTCTCATTTTTTAGTATTGTCATATTATTCTTCAAAAAAACATTTTCTTTAAAATTAATTATCATCGATATTTGTAAGTGGATATTAAAAATATTGTTTACTAATTTTAGAGAGTATATATTTGGAAAAGAATATAAATTCTTTATTATTCATTTAAACTTCTTATGTGGGTGAAATTTTGGGATTTTATTGAAAATATTTTTTTAGTAGTGAATAGTGAATATTTTTTATTTTTAGCGTTTAATTTATTTAAAATAAATAATATGATTTAAATTTATCACTATATGTTTCATTTAATCATTAAATAACATATGAATCATTATTTTTATAAATGAGACATTTATTTTTATTGGTATTATAAGTAAACTTGATTTTTTCATATGTTCATTTTTTGGTGTGAAAAGAAATTTTTATAAAAAATGTTTATATACAGAAAATAAGTTTTATAATTATAAAATTAAATTATGATATATTTATGAATGGTTTTAATTTAATTTTATGAATATATATTTAATAAAATATTTTAAAACATTTAGTTTTGTATTATCAATACAAAGAATGGATTAAATTAATTTTCATTCTTAAAAATTCATTTCTATAAATGATGTTTCACTGAAATTGTGGGAATATTTTAAAATTAAAATTTTCATTCCCTTTTTCATTTAACCCTTATTATTTTCATTATACTAATATTTCATTGAATATCACTTAATCCAAAATGAGTTATCTCAAGAAGAGCTACACGTCTTAAATAAGATCTAATTTTATGACTACTTCGGCCGTCTATAAACATACATAATACCTAATAATTGAAAAAAATAATGTAATAAATATAAATAAATGTTATTATGATAATTTAACAACCATTTACCTTCACTTATTTATAAAATTTAAAATGTAACTACCACTTTTGAATATGTTTGTACTATCACATCTAAATAGAAATGTGACATATTTTCTATTACCAATATTCATTGATGTGTATAATGATTGAAATAATATCTATATATATATATATGTATTACATATGATATAATAATTATTACGGGGATGATAATTATAATTTACCTTGATTTCACACTATGAATTAGAAAGTGTAAACATCACTCATGCGTACATTAGGACTCCAATATCCATGAAGTGAAGTAATTAATATTTCATCATCACTTGTTATGTATGGTAATAAAGCTGAATATAACGATTAAATATTATAAATATGATTGGATTAAGATATTGGAGATTATGCAACCATGATCAATGGAAAGGACTAAAACTTCTAAACTCAATAAAATGTGATAAAATGAAATAAATAACACCGTGAATTGATTATTTTAATGATGAATTATATATAAATCGATGTTTAAATATTATCAGTGTAAATAAGATGGTATTAGTGTTAGTAATATTTAAATTTAAAAGAATCATAAAAAATTTTAATTTATTATAATGGATGATAGTAAACCTATGATGAATGTTTGATTTTAGGAAAGGGTTTTCGAATACTATCTAATTCACACTGAGATTGTTTATGATTGAAATTAAAATTATGAGATTAAATAATATATCTATGTTAAATTAAACACCTATTATTTTAATTTATTTTATTCTATAGATTAAAATATTTCAATTAATTTTAGTCACATTAATTACTCAAGAGAGTTAACCAATATTTCTATGGGAAACAAACATTTTATTCTATTCATCCTTGAATAATTTCCCTCAATATCATTATTTTATTTAGAATATTTTCATGAATATTGGTAAAAATTTCCAAATATTTTATAATGGAATATATTCCCATTATTTTCACTATATATAAATATTATAAGTAATCATCTTTACATTTAAAGAACACTATATATTGGACTTTTACTTAAAATTTAAATGCAACAATAGTTTTAACATACACCACATGGATTATATTTACCATTATCACTAATAATATTCTTATTTATTTTTCCATTATATTAATCCATGGAATTTTTCCATAAAAATGTTTTCTTTCATATTTTGGAAATTTTTATGTTTTAAAATGATATTTAAAAATGGAAATGTTATTTTCCTAATGAAATACTCCAATGAAACTATAATTTTATTTTCATATATAATTACATCCTTTTATGTTTCATATTAATTACTATTTATACAAAAAATACTAATGTTACTTATTGTTTTTATAGATGGATTATGGTGATTATAATGAAATATTTATTAAATCCATTTTAATTTCCATTGGTTAATCTTTGTTGTTTTGATAAAAATATTTTTAATCTTTTCGAATATATAAGAAATATTTAAGATTATGTGATGTGTTCCCATTATAGTAGTCCAATTAAATGGTTAATTATTACTATTTTATGACATCAATGGGTACGTAATATGTAATATAAATAAGAAAACATCATACAAGGGATTTTATCACAAGTATAAATGATATTATATGGGAGGTTATCCAATTACTGAAGACATACCACAAGTGGTTATACCAATACTAACACGTGATTAATGTCTTGGTGGGTATCCTTGAAATATATTTTTTATTATTATGATTATTCTACATTTTATAGAATACCTTTATAACATTGTCTTATGCCAATTATGACATCATGGATCATGAGCCTTGATTACTTCATTATTGAAGTCTAAAATAAAAATAAGATGGATTATATGACTCATAATTATATGAATTATATGGAATGAATTTAAAATGTTACATTTATTTTCTCGTACTCTTATTCACATGTTATGTCATCATATAATAATTAAATGATATATCTCGTATTTACTATTACTGAATATTTGCGATCAAATTTTATTTTAATTCTATTTCTTCATGATATGATGAAAGGATTTAAATATTATATTTAAAATTATTAATCCTGTTGTGATGAACTATTTGGGAGATGATGTAGTTATTTTAAGGTAAAGTTTGATTATGTATCCTAGTTTTCAAATAAATTATTCATTTATCATTCTGAAAAGTATTGTAATGTTATGAAATTAATAATTATCTAAAATTATTTGATTTTAATTTTATAATTTTTTTCTGTATGTTATTTTTTTCATTTACATGTTATTAATGAATAATATTATGTATACTTTTTCAATAAGTCTACTTATTATGAATAGTAATACTGGGAGACAATGATGAATGATTCAAAGTATGTTTCCAATATATGAATTCTATAAATACACTTTAAATATAAATTTTTTTTTCTATAGTTCTAATATGAAATAAATATTCATGTAAAATAAAATAATACATATATATATTATTCCACAGTCATCTTTGTTTGAATAAATGCTAATTAAATATTGTTATTTATAATACTAGACCATAAATTCGATCGTTGAGGAAATTAATGTTGTCAATAATAAATTTACAATACTTGTAACATGAATATTCAACATAGAATAATTTCTAAAAATTTTATCTAAAATATTAATTTAATGTTTATTTATACCATCATATTGATCACTATTCCAATTTGGATTCATTTTTGATTCATTTTTATACAATTATTTTGAAACTTTAATTGGTGAATCGATAGTTACTCGATGATTTATTACATTATCCATTATTTCAATTTATTAATTTAAATAAATATATCATTTAATCCAAATTTTGATAAATATTTGTTTCTTCTCTATAGGATAATGAAATTGTTACATAATGAAGAATTATAATGGTCTTATTAAATTTAAAAAATTAAAGAACAATGATGATAACCGTATTTGTATTATCATTTTATTAAACAATTCTTATGATCCAAAAATCTATATGGTGCAATAATATACACAAACATACAAGTCAATCCCCAAGAAAGAATATTTTTAATGTAGTATCTCATTTATCTAGTTATAATAAAAATATAATTTTATTGAATTACATTATAGGAATCGATGTATAAAATGAATGAGGAATAAAATTAAATATTTCTCATATGAAAAATTATGTATTAGTATACAAAATAAATTCTATAATAAAAGGGATAATAAATTCACTAAAGTGATTACTTTATTTGTGAAAAAAATATATTTAATAGATAAAAATATTTCATTCAGTGTCAATTTGAAACACCTTGTTGTTTAGACTTCATAGTAAACATACCTTTTGAAATATATTAAAAGAATGGGATTTGGATATTTTCATCTCATTAGATGATACTGATTAGAACTATACAAGAGGTGTCCAAGAGTTCATATTACCGTTTTTTAATTTTTCAATTAGTTTGGGCATTTCTTGATAGGAAATGAGAGTTGGTTGGAAGTATATCATCTATCATAGTGTTTCTCTAATATTATATCACTGATTTTATCATTATTTAAACATCCCCATATTTAACTTTGTGGACTGCATCATTAAGTTCATTAGGCTATCCATATCAAGATTCATATTTTAGTTAGGGGTTTTCATTAATATTTTCATCCAAACTACAACATTGTGAGACAAAACAAATATTCCCTAATCTGTTAAAATTTAATGGTGAGGAACATAAATTTATTATTGATTTTTTATTTTCTTCAATGTATAAATGTTTTCTCCCATCCATGATTTTTTTAATTTAGTTATGATCCATGTCTTATGAGAGTCTGCTGGTGGTAACTTTGAGACTCCAATAGTTGTCTTGGTATGCATTTCATTGAGGGATCATAGTTTTTTCTCTCAATATTGTAACTTATAAAGGGTAAAAAATTCATACACTTGAATGGTTTGGTCTTATATGAGAATTGAAATGTATTTATAGTTTCTCACCTTTTTGTCTAAACTTTCTTGTTACATATTAAAATTTAGATCACTATTTGAATCCTTGGATTCATTATTTCTATTTGTGGTACTATAATTGGTACATTGAATGATTATATCATGTATCTTAAACATGAGGATGATCATTTATAATGTGTTATTTGGAATTTCATAACTATAACAATCCTAGTTTTTTATGTAGTGGAACAACAGATCCGTTTTTCCATTCTCACTAACTAATAATTTAATTTAGTTTCCCAATTTTAGATTAATGTAATCTAGAGTATGATATTTTACAATATGTACGCCTATTTAAATAGGCCATGTAATAAATTAGTGGGCATTAATTAAGATATTATCTGTTATTTCCCCTTATTAGGTTGGTAATTTTTCCATCTATGCTCCTCCAGATGTAGAACTAAACATAGGCCATTAATTTCCAATCATGGTTTGGTAAAATAATAATAAGAAATAAATACCTAGAAATGATTTATGTGGGAAATATGGTAATAAATGAATCATTTAAAATATTCATAATGTCTTATTTTACTCCCTTTATTAAATCCATAGATTTATTTATCAATCTGAATCTCTTAGATGTAGGAAATAATTTATCAAGGAATACACTCTAGATTTAATCAAAGATGGTGAATAATATAGGATATATATTTTATAATCCAGTCCATAGAATCTCATACAAGGGATAAGGATATAACCTTCCTAATTATTTGATATTACGAGACACCACTTTTTATAAAAATGGTTCAAACCTCACCAATTTTCATAAAGTGTAATTATGGATATTCTATTGCGAATCCATGATACACTGGTATTAGATTGATTAATACAATTATTAGTTCAATTTATCAGTGAATGTATTGTTCATAATGTTGAATAATATTATTTTCAACATTGGGTTCATATATTTTTTTGAACCCTTTATTATAATGATCCTGAATACCTTCTATATTTAAACATAATAATGAAACTTGTGATGAATATGAATAATTTAGAGAGTTTGTAGAGTCTGAAAAAGGGATTGTGATAAAATAATTATCATCATCATATTTAAATCATAAAGTATTTATGCTATCTTTTAATTTTCACTCACCCTCTAGATAAATTCAAAAGAGTTAATTAGAAATAATCCTCATCTTGTGTATAAAAATAATAAAAATAATAATATATATAAAAATAAGATTTCATGTATCCCTTGAATTGGAACAATGTTGATGTGGATGATATCATTGGACTCATAACATATATTCTTTTTTAGTATAGTTCAAATATAGTAAAAATTTGTAGTTAGGTTTTATCATGTAAAGAGATATATATTATTATTTTCTCTATTATTGGGTTAGATTGGTTTTATTTGAAAATAATATACTTTGGAATGATATTAATTGATTAAGATAAATTACATTCAATAGTTGTTTTTATAATTGGATATTACCTCACATTCCTTGTGAATAATTATTAATTAAAATAAATTATACTACTTTATCACTCTTATTCGATCAAATTTGAACTATTCACCTTCACCTAGAAAATTAATCTTAAATCAAGAATTTCAATAATCACAACATTCCCACAAATTCAATTTATTTTTAATTACATACCCTTGATCACCCCTAATTATAACCTCAAATCCATCCAAATTATGATAAATTAATCATATATAATGGGATTTTCCCTGAAAACTAGGTAAAGAGACAATGAAATTAAATATAAAGAGAAATAAAAACCTCTTATTTACTATATAATATCAGAACACAAGAATTACAAAGTAGAATATAATTAATAATTAATCACAAAATTCATTAAATAGGATAGTAATATCATTTAAAGGGTCCTATATGGATATTATCTTTCATCTCTAGAAAAATATTTTAGAAATTAATGAGTGAAATGAAATATCCAAATACAGAAGATCAATATCAACTAAGTAACTAGTTTCTCATATAATAAAGATCACCACTTTTTGTAAAAGTTGATGAATGATTGGTGTCCTTGACAATCCGTAGGGTCTATCATTCACATGTGGGTGGAATTGAATCATATTATATGTTCATCATGTCTCTATTTCTCGAGATGGACTCATAATAATCTTATGTTTCTTTACATAGAATATATTATCCTTGATGTCTTCCATGTGCACAAATCAAAACATGTGGATCCTCTAAGTGTGATTTATTGTATATTTTATCCTAAAAATGACTTCAAACCATCCTTATTCACCCTATATTATCTATATATTTTTATATAGATTTATATATATAATAATATCAGGTTTTCATATAGGAGTGAAATTAAAATAAAATTATTCCATTTGATTTTATAAGAGAGATTTCATATTTAAATTCATTAATAAAATAATTATAGTGTTTATATCATTATAAATTGTTTCATATTTGTAGAAATATTATGTATATTACACTTACATAATTCATAATTATACTATAATAATTATCACCCCACGAATTTACCCATAACTCATATGAAAGTCCATTAAAATAAAGTGATTATAACACGCCCAAACTTTTAAGAGATCGAAAAGGGATCCAAAATATTACAATTCAAAGAAATTATTGATCTCCTATATAGTCACCCTTAATTTCCTAACAATGATGTGCATGAATTGGACATGGTGAAGTTATAGAAAATTCTATTCCATACAAACTGAATTTATTGATTGAACTAAATAATGAATGGTCCATTCCATCAATTGATACTCATATCTAGATAACCAAAAAACACATCAAAATTATTCAACAAATTTATTATCAACAATAATAAAACTAATGATACAAATAAAAAAAATTACTTAATATTTCTCTTGGTATCTTCAATATGGTATATATTCTACATATTCAACTATTATATTGATTAGTAGTATCATAATGTAAAAGAACATAAAAACACATGGGTATATGATATTATAATTACTATATTTATGATGAGATCATTTTATGAAAATACTATTAAAAGCATATTAAATTTGATATTTGATGTAATAGAATATCGATATGCAATGTATTTTATTCTAAAATTAAGTCACTTGTTGTTGATAATCATATAAAATTCCAAAAAAATAAAAAATTCGGGATAGATCAAAATCATCACTAGATTTTTCTTAATGAGACAATATGAATCATTTAATGTGAGTCTAGTATTTGATTAATTACAGAATTCATGATATGAAATTTCTTGATTTATATGACTTTAGATAGAAAATTTTCTAGGATTTTTAATATAATGTATTTGAAAAATAGATACATTGTTCATCCTCAACAATAAGATATTATTGAATTTAAATGGGATGATATGATGATGGATTTTGAGTGAAAATTTTCAAGGTCACAAAGAGGCACAAATTTAATTTTTGATATTTAGGGCTAGCTTTCTATGTATAATCAATTAATATTGACAAGGGAGACCATGCACATTGTTTATAGATGGTGGTTCTATATGAGAGAGATATTATTTTTTTGGGGGTTTCCTAGATGTATCATTATGGATATAGATTTTATATTTATATCCAAATTTTGGATAATTATTAAAAATACCCTAGTACTCATGTTTTTTTGAGAACATCATTAAACCCCAAAAATATTGAGTAGTCTAAAGTTATATTCCAGATTTAAGTGTACATATATGGGGAGGGGCATTGATTATTGTATATAACGTGGGACTCATCGCCCCATATTTTTATTTAAAAATAAAGATAATTACCAGGGGACTATACAAATTGATGGATTTTATTTCTTGTATGTTAGGCCATGAGGATCATTTATGTGTCATATAGAGGATGTGTTGTAAAATATTCTCAGGACAATTGCATTTAAGAGTCATTACTACATTTATAGTTTATCCATATAATATTATTGAAAATAGAGAGGATGAATAATCAATATGTATATATATATATATATATATATTTATTAGTGATTTCAAAATATTGAGTTTGAGATTTTTGAGAAGGATTTATTAATAGTATTCCATTGAAATAGACAAAGTCATATTTAGAGGAAGGGGATGTTATAGGAATGTTATGGGGATCCCATTGAGATTTTTGGTAGATTTCGTATTGTTTCTTACCTATTAGTGAGTCCTTAATGATTCAATGCTGGTAATGATTTATATTAGCTATCTCAAATATTGATATATGAACAAAATATTTCACATTTGATCTACATTGATAAGATCAAGCTATCAAAAAATATGTCTTATGAGGAATTTATAATATATATAGTAGAATGATGTGATTAGATCCTATGAATGAATATGGTAAATAAGGTACACATATATAAGAAGAATATAAAAATCAAAGAAGAGAATTCACTGGTGTTGACGATATATAAGTACTATTTCTAGAGTTAATTACAACTAATACCTAACTATACATCTTGTGGATTACCTACAATATTATTACGTTTTTAAACATCCCACCGAAATTTGTTTAATGAATTTTTATCGATTATTTTGAAATTATTTTTTTATATTATATTTGGATATTAGTGTTATATGTAGAATATTGAAACAATCACTTAGTTATATATTTATTTTTTATATGAAAAACTATAGAATGAGTATAGTTACTCAACAAAAAAACTACACTACACTATGAATACATATTCATAGGGTGACGTTTCATACCAAAATTTTGGATTTTCAATAATAAATCCATGGTTGATGGGGGGAATTACACTTTGATGGGAAGGGGTATTAAATATTTTTCTCATATGAAGTAATGATTGGATATTATTTTTCCTCTTTAGAGTGGTGTCTTGCATTGTGACTCATATGGTGAAACTATAATATAACCCATACAATTCATTTCACCATGATAGGTGAGGCTGACAACTTAATAGTCCCCCGACATTTTTTGAAATGTAAATTAATATAATTTAAATGTTGGGTCCTCATTTTCACTAGCTACTAAAAACTGAATTCATTATAATAATTTATGGGGTTTTCCATCACTAGTTTATTTCCACATTATTTAGGACTAAATCATAAATTTTCACACCCATAATGTATTCATTAATATTTATATCTCTCATATTATACTATTTCTCTATTTATTACATTAGTATTCAATTTTAAGTAGTTTATTCATAAATATAAGAGGTTGGATATATTTTCTATGAAACCAATTATTAGAGTTTATTTATTTTGAAATCATTAATTAGAGGGCTTACACTCAATATTGGTAGGTGGTATGAAACCATTATGGGTGGTTAAATCCACATTCTAATATGAATTGTGCTGTTCTAAGTCACATTTTAAGAGATATTCAACCATAATAATCCTTACTACTTCCTTTTAACCACATATTTTTTAGAAAATGATGTTAGTGGTATGACCAACCCCGTACATGTTATTGTACAGTGTAATTAATGAATATAGTTGTATTCATCGAATAATTTGGATAGAAAATTAAAATAAAAAAAAATGATTTGTTCGTTGATTTTTATTCTAAAATAGTGGAACATATTTTGTTTCAATTATGATCATTGAATAAAATAGTTTTTCACTAAAAAAATTGATTCTAAGTTGTTGGATTTAGTGATATTTTGATATCGATTAATAGGACAATTTTTAATTTTTGGCATCAATTAGTGCTATGTGAAATACTCATATTTTACTGTCTAATTTATAATAGTTTTCACCAAGTGTAAAACATAGAGAGTAGTGGATTTATTATAAGTGAGAATGTATGAATTATATATGGGTGTATGTGATTCTAGAACTTAAATAATTTATAAAATCATGTTTTATTTTTACCATAAATGGAATAATACAAGCGCTTGAGAAACTAATTTGTTGAGGATTATATATATCTTTCCCACCTCTATAATGGTTTCTATAATTTTTCTAAATGTAATGATAAACAAATGGGTAGAGTATGATATATAACTTTCCCGACTCTCAAATGGTTCCCATAATATTTTTATATGGATCGAAAAACTATAGAACATAGATCACTATAGACTAAAAAATCATTTAACTATCATTATTATATTTATGTGATTTAGTATCATGATTATTTGGTGATGAGGTCATATTTTATATAGGTTGTTATTCCCATCAGTATTGATGTTTCCCTGATGAGGTATTGAGTTACCTGTGTCTTGATAATCTAAAAAAATTATTTCCTTCCCCATTTTATGTATTGATATTTAATAATTTATATTTCATGGTTAAATATCATTATATCATGGATCCATAACCCAATATATATTAAATATAAATTATCATGAATCATGATCAGTGTCTGATAATATTAAATAGAAAAAGGATTCCATTACAATTGAGTTTATATAAAAAATATAGTGTGTATATTTATATGAGCATTGGATAATCTGGCTGTTGGGATACATATAAAATTTTTAAACACTGAGTAGAGTGGAGGTAATGATTATAGAGGTATACCAGATATATTAAAATTTGGCATACTATATCATTTCATTTATGTAATTATGATGGGTTTTCAATATTCAATGTGGAGTGGGATCATTATTGGAATATGAAATCAATACTTAAATGTAGATAACTAGTTTTTTCCTTGTATGTATAGAAAATATTTCTAAATAAATTAAGATATCTAGGAACTGAGTAGATATGTAATTCCGAGACCCAGTTTTCTTAGAATGAATTTTATAAAAATAAAAAATATTTTTTTATATTTTAAAAATATAGTTAATTTATGGAAATGAAATAACTTTTACATAGTTGATTGAATATGAATTCTACGGAAATTTGTGTGTATAGAACATGGATTTTACACTATACATGATAAAAAATGAGTCGGTGCTTGACATTTAGACCCCTCACTCATTAGATATTCATTTATGTGAATCAATTAATTATTTTAAATAATTAATTAATTGAACCTTGTCCTAAAATGATTTTATAAATTCCTCAGTAAAGGGATTTGGCTAGGGTTCTCTCATAATTAACAAATCTTCAATGAGAGTACATTTTCTCTTTAACCCCTCTGATAAGTTTCTTTGACGAATGACAAAAAACCTTGGGATCTAGGTGAATTGATGAATGATGAACAATTTAGATTCTTCTGATCACTGGATGAGCGCATTCTTCAGCAACGATCAATCCAAAATAAAGGTAGGGATCTTTATTTTGTGTTTGACATCCCTTGATTAAAATTTTATGTTTATTTATATTTTTATTTAGTTTCAACAAATATTTATTTCCTTTTCTTATGCCTATATAATGAATTTAATTTATTTTATTCATTTAATCAATGATATATCCCCAGTGACCTATTCAAGATTTTTATCCAAGAATGATTGACCAATGATGATTAAAACATTAATTTTGGTGGTTTCCTCTAAAAATTTCTTCTCATTATTCACTTATGGAATCCCTATGGTTATTGGTTCAATAATTTCCAGGTGACCGAAACTCAATCGAGATCCTGGATATGAGGTATAATAAAGAAATAATGATGGAATTATAATGGAATCATTGATATGGAATCATCATGGATCAAGGATGTGGTATTTTATTGTTTGGGAATGAGAACTTGATATATGGACGAATGAAGAAGTGAGACACAATCAATGAATCTACCATGCGTTAAGAAGATTTATCTTCAGTGAGAGGCATCCCAAAATTGTTATTTCTAGGTAAATATACATTTTTTTGCCTGATATAGAGGTATATTTGAAGCAGTTTGACTGGATTCGAAGCACAAAAATAGATCAAGAAAAACTGGTCTCCTTGGAAAAACCCCAACTAAACACCGTATGTCAGATGAAAAGCACAGGGTATAGCCTCCCTAAGTTGAGAAACGTGGGTTTGGAAAAATTTGAGGGAAAGATTGATTGTAACCCTTACTCACATGAGGTGTACCCTTTCCCATTTTGGAAAACTCGTGTGATGGGTCACATGGGTGGGGAATCTGTGTAATTGGATACAAGCACGACATCAAAGTACAAGGAAATGACCTTAGGACATGGCCCAGACATCAGTTATTATGGACATGGTGTATAGTCTTCCGACACATAGTGTTATACTAGATGGGGTGGTTCCATGAGTTAGATAATAACATGACCAGGATGTGGTGTGGGACTATACATTGTTTGTGTCCCCTTACATGTTGTGTTCTCCTTGAGATTTTCTGAGAGATTTTTGATCATTTATATATCCATCATATGAACTTGAATATTGGACTATGAGTATCCTATCCAGAGTGTTTTTTCCACATAAGATGTGATGGAGACCACAGAAGAGGATTTTGGAATACAATGTAAAATGTTCGAGGTTTGGCAAGAAATAAGGAAAAAACCAATGATAGGAGTGATCATATAGAATCACTAGAGTATTCTTGGAAAAACCATCCAAAAGGACGAGAAAGTGGAATTAGCCAATGATCTTTTCATGTTAGCCAGTATCAAGAATTGTAAGTGGAGTTCCATGATGTTATCGATGTAAAAATTCTATAGGGCTAGGAAGTGGTGTCCCCCGAGGATAGTATTGGGATTACACACCCACAGTGCCAGGTAGTGGGATTCCCTAATAGTATTTCTGAGTTACCCTATAGTAAGATTGGCAAGTGGATTTCTTCGACGTTCCGAGCATGCACTCTAGTAGGGATGGGCTATGGGGATCCCTTACAAAAACTTCTAGGAATATCCCTATAGTAAGGATGGGAAGTGGGGTTCCTTTTTGACATTCCTAAGTGTAACCCTAAATATTGGATGAGTAGTGGAGCTCCTTAGTGAATATCAATGTGGAAACATGTTGCCACGCCGGGTTATGGGATCCTTAACTAGAATTAATGGCCCCTCAACTATCTGTCACAATGATGAGATGTTGTTTGAAATGGATTTGGAATCACAAAGAAGTAGGACACTTTCCCCCACCGAGATGAATTTTTGATATGCGACCTAAAACCAAGTGCGTGAGTAAGTTCTACCCAAAAGAGATAGTGTCATAATGTGGTGATTGATTCCCTTAGAGAAATGTGTTCAGTGAAGGTATTACAACCCTGATTTTATTATAAACATAAACATTATTTATTACATAATATATTCACTTGATACAACATGGAATATCAAGAGGTATAGTGTGTTTGGGGATTCAGATCATTACATAACATCTTAAAACATGAAATACAACATCTTTATTGAAAAGATCCTTTACATGTCCACTACATTCCCTTGTACTTAACATTGCATGGGACAACCTGAGGACATGCATAAGAAAAGGGGTGAGCTATAAAGCCCAGTAAGGGAATAAACATCGAATACATGAGAAGTAAAATAAATTTTATACAATAGGCATATCAATAGAGTATATGAGAAACATGAACTTAAAGGCATGATAAAGCATGATAATCATAACATTAAAATGTGGCAACAACACTTAACATGGAATTAGCATGAGCCACATGGACCATGATTAAATCATCATTGCACATGAAGCATAAGTAAACCCTCATTGCACTTGAATTATCATGATTCAACACTCATTGCACATGACGTATCACGATACTATAATTTACCCAATGTACGAGAGCGCTATAAGGGCACACCTTTCTTAAACATTTCATTTCATGCATAAGTGTGCCACATGGATCATAAAACATGGATTCATAAAACATAATCATTTATTACACAAAAAAGGAATGTGGAATGAAACTTTATAATCAATAAGTAAATGTTCATGAAGGTGAATACCCTTGATGGAGAAATGGGCATGGTATTCACTACACAATGGCATTGGCTTAGAAAATCGGTGTAATTTTGGCAGCATAATGACGTGATATAAGAATTCATAAAAAAAGGTTGTTGAGAGAGAATGGGGGGCCTCATCAAATATATATGAAATGGACATTATTGGGGTCATATAGATACATGTACCAACAATTGTAATGGAATTTAGATTCATGATACAAAATTATTTCTTGAATGTAAATGAGGAGAGAGAAGTTCTTTTTGGAATTTCGACATAGTAACGTGTATACATGGGAGGCATTTAATGAGAGAGAAATGGGTCTCTAATAATTCAATAAATAAGAGGCTAGTATGGGGGAGGTGCGAAACCGTAATCCAAAATTTATAAATCATATTAAAAGGTAATAACAATATTAAGAAAATTGGACAAAAAAGTGAAAGGAAGAAAAACCCTTACTTGGAAGTGTGCTTCCAAAGGCTTGAGAGAGGCTTCTTGGGAGCTTGGGGCACATTGGGAGGCTTTTAGAGAGAGTATGGCAGAGTTTGGATGAACTCAAAAGGCTTTGAGTGAGGAGGAAGTGGGAGCTTGGGTGGGTTTATATAAGAAAGGTGAGTGAAATCTTTAAAATTTTGGTTTGGGACCCCTTACATTAAACTAATCCAAACCACAAATCAGCTCATGTTTTTTGCACATGGTTTTTGGAAAAGGGGAGTGGAAAATAATATTTTATATGGACATAGTCCAAACTTCTTAATATAATGGGGTTTCTTATGTGTAGGTGAGTCACACTCCCAAGGAAAATAATTTAAAAAGACAAGATGTTTAATAAGTCTTGAGGGGTCCATTAATTCTTTGTAAAATAAGTCAACAAACCCAATATCACATTATTTTAATGGTAAAACATATATTGGCCGACCACAAAGCTTATGATATTTTATTACATCACTATTGGGTCATTATGATGTCCTAAACCACATTATATATTTAAACGGTATTTAATTTTTACCCAAAAAATTGACTGTCTCAGAAAATTATGAATAATTCACCATTAGGTAATTTCGAAGTCCTGATTCCAGAAATAACAATTTTTTTACCTAATTAATTTATTATATATGTTAATTTTTTACATTTAACATAAAAACCGACATCTATAGAAAATTCACGGGTTTTGACAAAAATGGATTTCAAACATTAATAAAAATTACAAATTAATTCATAAAATTATTAGATCATCTATATTTTATAAAAATTTATTTAATAACAATAATAATATTTTATTTAAATATTATTTAATTAAAAAATCCCTTTATTTAATAAAATAGAATTCTTAGTTAAACATTAACTAAAAACACTATTTTTACTTTAAAAACTATTTACAATGTATCAATAATGACAAGAAAGAATATTCATTATTATAAACAAAAAAATAATATAAATGAACATCGTACTAGCGATTTGTTACATAACCCCTTAAAATAGGTGCATAAGACCTAAGGGTAAGGTGTGCGATGGTGACAGACTCTTGGGGTGGTTCTGATAACATCGCTCGAGTGGTAATCTCTATCAACTTAAACTTTTCCCATAGATGGCCCCATTCGAGCGTGACATGATGAAGCTCATACTGGGATTGGTCAAGAGAGAAACCCAAGGAAGCCGCCTCTTTTCCGAGCATTGAAAAATGGGCTTCGTATTGAGCAATTCTACTGGATGAGGCCATCACTTCTTTTGTCTGAGTAAATTTGATTTTTTAAAGCCCTATATTTATACTAATCGTGTGATCACTGTTCAATCGAAACATTAGAAACAGTTAAAATTCATAACATAAAACCAAAGAAGTTGACATTTTATATAAACATTTTACATAAAGAGACATTTAATTAGATCAAGAGGGGTTTTCATTAATGAATCTTTGGGTCATTAAAAAAATTCCCCCCTTATGAAATTTCGCCCTCGAAATTTCCATTTCCCATACTAAAACAGATGTGGTTAACTCAGCTTAATCATTTCCTCTAATTCCCAAGTCGCTTCTTCAAACTTGTGGTTTCGCCACAACACCTTGACAAGGGGCATTGTCTGATTTCATAGAACTTTTTTCTCTACGATCTAAGATATTCATTGGTTGCTTCACATACGAAAGATCATCCTCCAACTGTACCACCTCAGAAGAGAGTACATGTGAAGGGTTCTGTATGTACTTCCTTAAGAGGGATACATGAATGAAATCATGTACTTTGGCCATGGTAGGTAGAAGTTCTAGTCAATAGGCCACAACACCAACAAGATCAAGAATCTCGAAGGGGCCAATGTACCTTGGACTTAACTTCCATTTATTTCCAAACCCCATAACCTTCTTGCAAGGAGATATGCGTAGAAAAAACATGTCTCCAACTTTAAACTCAAGGTCTCGTCGACAGTTATCTTCATAACTCTTATGTGGACTCTGGGCTGCCTTGATTTTCTTTTGAATGGTTTTCACCTTCTCCAAAATTTCATCAACAATTTCTGGTCCAAGCATCTTACGTTCACTGACCTCATCCCAACATGCTGATGTTCTGCACCTTTTCCCATAAAGGGCTTCATATGGTGCCATTTGGATGCTTGAGTGGAAATTGTTATTATAAGAGAACTCAACCAGTGGAATATGTTGATCCCATCCTCCTTTAAAATCCATTAAACATGCTCTCAACATGTCCTCATGTGTTTAGATAGTCCTCTCTGATTGACCATCAGATTGAGGATGATAGGTCGTACTGAAGTTCAGTTCAGTATTCAAGGCATGTTGAAGGCTCTTCAAATCTTAAGGGTGAATCTTGGATCTTGATCAGACACAATAGATAGTGGTACTCCATGCATCCTTATCACTTACCTGATATATATCTGTTCCAGTTGATCCAATGAGAAATTATCCCGAATAGCAATGAAGTGTGCAATATTTGTAAGACGATCCACAACAACCCAGATTGCATTGTTGCCTTTGGATGTACTCGGATGTTCGGTGACAAAGTCTATGGTGATGTTCTCCCATTTCCATTCTAGTATGGGCGATGGTTGCATCATCCCCTTAGACTTCTGCCTCTCTGCCTTCACTTGCTGGCACACCAAGCACTTTGATGTATATTCAGCGATCTCCTTCTTCATATTATCCCACCAAATGTTTTCTCGGAGATCTCGATACATCTTTGTGTTCCCTGGGTGAATAGAGAAATTTGAACTATGTGCATCATTCAAAATATCCTTCTTCAGCTCCGGAATTGATGGAACAAGTAGTATTTTCCCAAATCCCACAATTCCTTCCCCATTAACATTAAACACCAAGGATTTCACTTTTTCAATAGCTTCCACTTTTTCTTAAATTCCTACATCATACTTTTGAGCATCCTTTAACCTTTCCAAAAGAGATGGTTGAGAAATCATTTGTGAAAGGATTGATGATCTTACCTTATTTATGATTCCCATGTCCATCTTCATCAAGTCTAAGAAGATTGGATCCTTCTCAATTGTCATCATTGATAGAATTGATGGGTCCTTTCTACCTAGGGCATCTGCCACCTTGTTCGCTTTCCCAGGGTGGTAATGTATTGAACAGTCGTAATCCTTGATGAGATCTATCCATCTCCTCTGGTTCATATTAATATATTTCTGTGTGAATATATATTTATGACTCTTTTCGTTAGTAATTATCTCACATTTCTCCCCATAAAGATAATGCTTCCAGATTTTCAAGGAAAAGATCACCGCCGCCAACTCCGGATCATGCGTTGGATAGTTTCGCTCATGGATTTTCAACTTCCATGAGGCATAGGATATCAATTTATCATTCTGCATTAGCACACAACCTAATACCTTCTTCAAAGCACTACTGAATACCACAAACATTTCCTCATGTGTGGGTAAAGTGAGCACGAGCGCAGTGATAAGCCTCCTTTTCAACTTTTTGAAGCTTTCTTCACATTCATCACTCCATGAAAATTTTACTCCCTTTTGAGTTAGCTTGGTAAGAGGGTTGGAATATCATGAGAAATTTCTCACAAATTATCGATAATATCCAGCTAACCCCAAGAAGCTATGGATATCTGTTACCGATGTAGGCCTTGGGCATCCCTCAATTGCATCTGTTTTGGAGGGATCTACAGATATACCATTTATTATTATGATATGGCCCATGATTGAGACCTCCTTCAAGAAGAACTCACACTTATTGTACATTTCATAGAGCTTCTCCTTGCGCGAAGTCTCTAGTACAGTTCTTAAATGCTCCTCATGATCCTTTTTTGTTTTATAGTATATTAGAATATCATGTATAAATACTACAAAAAAATTGTAGACTTAATCTCTAAATACTCTATTCATCAAGTCTATGAATATTTTTGGAGCATTAGTGAGTCCTAAAGGGATTACTATGAATGTATAGTGCCCGTATCTTGTACGAAAAGAAGTCTAGGGGACATCTTCCATTTTCACCCTTACTTGATAATATCCCGACCGCATGTCTACCTTGGAGAAGTATTGTGCTCCACGCAATTGATCAAACAAGTCATTGAACCACGTCAGATGATACTTTTTCTTTATCGTCATTTTGTTAAGTTCACGATAATCGATGCAAAGCCACATTGACCCATCCTTCTTCTTGATGAAGAGGACTGGTGCACCCCATGGTGAAGCACTTGGGTGTATAAACACTTTATCTAGATTATCTTGTAGTTGTTTCTTCAGATCTTCAAGCTCCACGAAAGCCATTATATATAGAGTCTTCAATATTTGTAGTGCCTGTGGTATAAGTTCAATTGAGAATTTAACATCTCTTCTAGGAGGAAGACCAGACAGTTCCTCGGGAAACACTTTAACGAATTCCCTCACAATAGGCATTTCTTAAAGGATGGTTTCTTCCTTGGCCTCAATATTCTGATCCAGATACACATTCGCATAGGGAAGTAATATCCATCCTTGAGATGATGGAGCTAAAGGAGATTCATCTTCCTCCTTACAATTGTAAACAATCGGGGGTCGATTCTCCACATGTAGTGTGAGTTCCCTCTCCCGAAAATTTATGTTGTCTCTATATATGGAAAGCCAATCCATGCCAAGAATTACATCAAATTCTACTAGAGGGAGTATGAAAAGGTTCGATGGGAAATTTAGTCCAAAGATTATGACAGGGGAGGAGTTATATTCATGGGATGCAATGATTGCCCCATTTTCCGTATTCACCGACATCTTCACTTCCATGATTTGTGGTGGAGCTGGGATTGTTCTACTAAACATTCAAGATATAAAAAAATTTGTAAAACATGAATAAAAAATTAATTTTCTATTCTTGAATGAATAACTAGTGTACCTATCACCACTTCGCTGTCAGGGATCACTTCGGCAGAAGTGATGGAAAAATCTCTTCTTGTTGCCTTGGAGGTTTTTGGTTGCCTCTGAAAACCTTTGGATTAGAGCACTGATTTGCTAGATGCCCCAGTTCTTTGTAGTTGTAGCAATGAACAATGCATTGAGGTTATAACGGAGCATTCCTCTCCACTTTCGCAGCCGAGGGTCTTTCTTGCTGAGAGTTAATAGCTAGGTGCCCTTCTCTTCGACCCCTAAATAATTTCCTCATTGCCTTGAGGAAATTTTCAGGGTGCTTCTTTCCGCACATTTGCCAAGTGGGGTGCTGGATCTTCTTACCACCATTGTATTTATCCATCGGACCGTCAGCATTGAAGTCCACCTTACGCTTTTTGTCCCCATGATACCCCTGTGATTCCCCGATCTCTATTTCAACCTTGAGGGCACATCAGCCAATTTCCTCTTAGCTGTGGACGTCACAGATCACCAATGCGTTCCGCAGGCTAGGCTTCATCCCACCAAAGAAGCAGCCAACCTTGCATTTGGGGGTAATGACAAAGCCGAAAGCATATCATGCAAGCCTTGTGAAGTTTTCCTCGTACGCTCCAATAGATTCTTATTCTTTTTTCTTAAGGGAAAGGAAGTCCCTTTCCATCTTAAGATGGAGGGTGCACGAAAAATATTTATCGAAAAACATATTCCGGAAATCCTTCCATTCCAATGCCTCAATCTCCACCTCAGGATTTGTATTTTTGATAAAAGTCCATCATTTATTAGCTTCACCCTCTATATGATAAGCGGCCATGAGAACCTTCTCTTGTTCAGAACATTGAAGGATGGAGAAGATCTTTTCAACGGATTTGATCCATTGTTCAGCGATCATGGGATCAGATGATCCACTAGAAGTAGGAGGCCTTTGTCTCATGAAGCTCTCGATAGGGACTTGTTCCTTTTTAGGGGGGTTTGGAATTTCCTCTGGACCCATGTTTCTATTCTAAGTTTGAGTTATCTGAGAGAGAAGCATGACAAAGCTCGCGGTTCCAACTCCAATTGGATTGGGCATCTCATTTGTAAATTCATCACACTGATCTTCAAATCGGTTGTTAGCCCGAGTCCTCATATTACAGGCCATCAGATGGAATAAAAGGAAAGTTAGGGGGTAACAAATAAAGGGTAATCCAAAGACAAAAGTTGATGAATTATAAACAAACTTTTATATCCTTAACTCGTGAGTCTATAAAATTCAATCTAGGCTTTTCATGATCTACCCTCTAACATATATTCTTAAAGGGAATTTTTTTAATTCCTTTAATAAGGGTTCATACTAAGCTTGTGAATTTATCAAAACATATCCCCCGGGAGTGTCATAAACAAGAGTGCAACAAGGCCCATTGTCATGGAACAGTTCCCATTCGAGTCTCGCTCAAAGTGGTGTTTTCGGGTTTTACCCCTAGGATACATCTGTGCTAGAGCCGCCTCTACCTACTTGTATCCAGAAATGGATTTATTTTTTTGATAAACCACTTACTCAGTACTTACCAAAAATTAGGGATGTTTTTATTATATGTAGTCTTGTCTCTAAGGATTTACTAGGGTTTTCTAATCCAAATCCCAATAATAACTAGACTAATCCTCTGATACCAACTATGACAACCCTACTTTTATTACAAACATAAACATGCTTTATTACAAAAACTAATCACATGATACAACATGGAATATAGAGAGGTCTAGTGTCTTTGGGGATTTAGATCATTACATAACAACTTAAAACAAAAAAAACAATATCTTTATTTAAAACGTCCTTTACATGACCACTACATTTCCTCATACTTAGCATTGCATGGGATAACCTGAGGGCATGCATAAAAAAATGGGTGAGCTATAAAGCCCAGTAAGGGAATAAACGTGGAATACATGAGGAGTAAAATACTTGTTAGACAATAGGCATATAAATATATCATAAGAGGAACATGAACATAAAGGCATGATAAATCATGATAATCATAACATGGAAATGTGGCAACAACACTTAACATGGAATTAGCATGAGCCAAGGCTCATTGATCATGGAGCATGAGTAAATACTCATTTCACATGAAACATGAGTAAACCCTTTTTCACTTGAATTATAATGATTCAAAAATCATTTCACATGAAGTATCATGATATTATACTTTACCCAATGAATTGGAGCACTATAAGGGCGCACACTTCTTAAACATTTCATTTCATGCATATGTGTGCCACATGGATCATAAAACATGGATTCATAAAACATAATCATTTATTCCACAAAAAAAGGAATGTGGAATGAATCTTTATAATCAATAAATAAATGTTCATAAAGGTGAATACCCTTTATGGAGAAATGGGCATGATATTCACTACACAATGGCATTGGCTTAGAAAATCTGTGTAATTTTGGCAGCGTAACGACGTGATATAAGAATTCATAAAAAATGGTTGATGAGAGATAAAGGTGTGCCTCATCATATCTACATGAAATGGAATGTAAGGTGGGCATATAGATACATGTCCCAACAATTGTAATGGAATTTATATTCATTATACAAAAGTATTGCTTGAATGTAAATGAGGAGAGAGAAGTTCCTTTCGGAATTTCGGCATAGTAACAAGTGTACATGAGAGGCATTTAATGAGAGATAAAGGGGTCTCCCATCATTAAAAATATAAAAGGGAATTATGGGGAGGTGAGAAACCATACCCCATCATTTATAATAGAAATTAAAAGGGTATAAAAATATTAAAAAAATTGGACAAAAAGGTTAAAGGAAGAAAAACCCTTACTTGGAAGTGTGCATCCAAAGGCTTGATAGAGGCTTGAGAGAGGATTATTGGGAGTTTGAGACACCTTGGGAGGATTCTAGAGAGAGTAGGGCAGAGGTTGGACGAACTCCAATGGATTTGAATGAGGAGGAAGTGTGATCTTGGGTGGGTTTATATAGGAAAGGTGAGTGGATTCTTTATTATTTAGGTTTGGGACCCCTTACATTAAACTAACCCAAACCAAAATTAATATCATGGTTTTTGCCTATGGGTTTTGGAGAAGGGGATAGGAAAACAATATTTTATATGTTCAAAGTCCAATATTCATTAAATTTTGGGGTTTCGTATGTGGAGGTGAGTCACACTCCCATGGAAAATAATTTAAAAAGACAAGATGTTTAATAAGTCTTGAGGGGTCCATTAATGCTTTGTAAAATAAGTCAAACAAACCCAAAATCACATTATTTTAATGGAAAAACATATATTGGCCGAGAATAAAGCTTATAGTATTTTATTACATCACTATTGTTTCATTATAATGTAATAAAACACATTATATATTTAAACGATATTTAATTTTTACCCAAAAATTTGACGATATTTGAAAATTAAGAAAAATTCACCGTTGGATAATTTCGAAGTCCTGATTCCAGAAATAACATTTATTTTATCTAAATATGTTAATTTTCACTTTTAAAATAAAAACTGTCATTTATCGAAAATTCACAGGTTTTGACAAAAATGGATTTCATGCCTTAATAAAAATTACAATAGCATTCATAAAACTATAAGATCATTTATATTTAATAAAAATTAATTTAATAATAATAATATTTTATTAAAATATTATTTAATTCAATAATCATTTAATTTAATAAAATATAATTTTTAATTAAATTATAACTAAAAACACTATTTTTAGTTCAAAAACAATTTAAAATGTATCAATAATGACAAGAAAGTATATTCATTATTATATACAAGAAAATATTGTACATGAACATAGTACTAGATATTTGTTACATAACCCCTTAAAACAGCCACATAAGACCTAAGGGTAAGGTGTGTGATGGTGACATACTCTTGGGGTGGCTCAGATAACATCGCTAGAGTGGTAGTCTCTATCAACATCCACTTTTCCCATAGACGGTCCCGTTCGAGCATGATATGATGAAGCTCAGCTTGGTCTTGGTCAAGAGAGAAACCCAAGGACGCCACCTCTTTCCCGAGCTCCGACAAATAGGCTTTTTATGGAGCAATTCTACTAGATGAGGCCATCCCTTCTTTTGTCTAAGTGAATTGGATTTGTTAAAGCCCTATATTTATACCAATCATGGGATCACTGTTCAACGACTATATTAGAAAAGTTCAAAATTCTTAACATAAAATCAGAGAAGTTGACATTTTATATAAACATTTTACATAAAGATACATTTAATTAGATCAATAGGGATTTCCATTAATGTATCTTTGGGTCATTTTAGAAGGCACATGAGGAGTTGAGAATCATTGATGGACTTCTTTTGGAACTATAGGCTATTAATCTTATTGGGATGATCTATGAGATAGATAACCCTTACTCTCTAATTTAGGTTCTTGAACTAAGAACATATGTATTCTTTCTTTTGGATTCACCAATTTGGATTGGGATTCTCTCCTTTTGGGAGAGGTAAATATGTGTGTGTTATGACACATGCTTTTAGTGTTTAGATTCTCATGGGTGGATGAGTCGACTCTTATAATATAGGTAGAAATGGCTCAATAATAATTTAATCTTATAACCATGCCATGCTCCTTGTGTTTGGATGAGTTTTATTAACACTCTTGTTGGGTTCAGATGTAATCTCTTTGAGTACCCTATTATATTTACTGCTTTCTTCTTCAGTTTTCTCACTTACTACCCCACCTTCACCCATTTCAAGGCATTCTACTAGGTATTTATATACTATCACCGGAATAGGCTTTGCTAAATATTATTTGTGTTTTTTTTTCTGGTGTAGGATATGTCAATCATCACTTTAGAGGACCTTAGAGGTTCTAGGATCTTGGACCGCATATGGTAGTCATAGATTGGGACTTAAGAGATGGTATATATTAGAATTTATGTTTCTAGTTTTGTAAGGTTGGGAAATATTACTAGTATGGCATGAATTTTTCCCTTTTTTACTGTAAACACTACCATACATTGTAATATTTAAAGGTCCATATGTGTTTGGATTATTCACAGTAGTTTTGTACTTTTTTCCAACCCTTTGTACTTTTTCATTAAGATTGTTGAGTGTGTTTGTACTTGTACATATAATATTCCTCCTCGAGTTACTTATGCCTTTAGTTATTGTCACCACCAAATAGCCTATAGTGGAGAGCTTGGGGTAGTTGGGGCTTGAGATCCTAATTTGGTTGGAAAATGACACCAAATGACATTACTGTTTTAAGGGACTTGTGTACAAACACCCTATAAATAACTACAGAATGTATCGTCAAACACTAAGTAGCTAGTTGAGCACAAAAGGAAAATAAATTATTTATTAGGATGCTCTTTATTATTTAATAATATCACATAATCACAGACCTATATATTTTTGAATTTTATAAGAATACTTTTTATTACATCTATTTATGTTTTACTCACACCCATCTTTTTCACCCTAGTAACCATGCATATGTTATGGTTTATCGCCTACTTAGGGGAAATTTCCTAACAACTATTTGTGGTTATGCTTTGGAGAATACATTTATGGTTGATATGGGACTTCTAATATAATCGAGACTAGTTGTACATCTATTTAATTTACTATATATATTTTTAGACCTTGTATAATATTAACAACCCGTAGTCTATCTTGGTTATTAATATATGAAACATAGGAGATTTTTGGGTTCTGTTTTTTATTCCAATTGAATTATTATTTATTATATTTAAAAATTCTGTATGATAACTAATTTTACATGATTTTATATATTTATATTTGTATTTAGTTATGTGTTAATTATTTTTTATTTTTCATTAGAAGTTATTTTAAACTAATGACATACATTGACAATCTAGACATGTTAATAGTATCTAGTATACACAGTGTTGTCTGTGTGGTATGTGTGTATCCGTTTGGTTGGATTGGATGTATAAATGACCAAGAATTCTATTGGTAATTGAATTTTCATCACCTAATTATAATCTTGTACTTATTACACTATATTAGGATATTGAAATTTTACATAATGTATCTCTATTTATCATGTCTTACACAGAAAGAAAAATTATAAAAATTAAACTTTATAAATGTTTTAGTAAAATAATTGTTATGATTTATTTTATATTTATTTTTATATAAGAATATAATGATCCTCAAACTTCCAATACTATTGATTCATAGTCACTTTTTGATATTGAATTACACAAATAATTTTTTTTTCAACTGTTTCCCATTTACTCTTGTGATATCTAAATGATCCTCATTTGAAAATGTTTTCCTCTCTTATGAAGAAAAAAAATACAAATCTATGGTGAAATAAAAAGTTTCAACAATTTCAATACGATATATCATTTCTACTGCAATGGATAATCGTAATTTTTGATTTTATTTTTTACTCAATCCTCTAGGAACCTTATCACTTAAAAATAATCAAACCATGAGGTCGTTCATATATCTATTGTAACCAATCATGGACCATTACAATATCCAAAGGGGGGTTATTAGTGGAGAATCTAATTAAATAAAAATATGAAAATAATTTAATAATTAATGGATGATAATTTGAAATAAATATTTTAGGAGAGTTTTAATACACTATAATTATTCAGTTATTATTCCTTGAATGGATTTAACTATGTAAAAAATAAAATTGAATATATTCAATTGAATGGTGAAGTTTTTATCTTATGGTTATGAGGCCTTTGTTTTTTATGCACCCCTTTCTAACATCCCGAGTCTATAATAAATATTTTTTCCAAATTCAATTCATCACATCTATGGCCTCATATAGAATACCAATTATGATATCCCAATCATAATGGAATATAATATTTTCCCATTTAAATATTCATCAAACATTATTTCATCAATGAGGAGTATCCGATGTTTTGACCACCTTGTCACTAGTGGTCAGGGTTTATCATCAACATTAAATAAGGCTGATTGATGAAAATATTTTTTTACACTGATTCATGAAAACACATGGATTATTATAAATCCCATATGATTTAGTTTCCAATTGTAAATATTAAATTATTCAAAACATTAAAAACAGATATATAACATAAAATATTCTTTAAATAATCCAAAATAAAAGGTATGAATAATAAATTAACACAAATGGATTTGTAATTTCTAGTGAATATATATTATGAAATTTAAGTTATTAATAATATATATAATAAAATTAACTCAACCCATTTTTGAATAATATCCTAAGGTTCATCAGAATACTAATTAATGAAAATATCGAAAAATGAATTATTTAAATTAAGGAAATTAATTTATTATAATTTTGAGATTAATTCTACAAACAAAATGAAAATATGTTCATATAAATTTTTTACAATTTATTATTGGAATTATTGAGTTAGCCATATAATTAAATTAATAAATGTTTACTAGATCAGGATCATGATTGAATCCCTGGTCAGTTTAGAATAATAGCACCAAATTGTATTTTATTTAGATTCAAATATAGATAGGTATACATAATTGTTATACCACATAAACTAATTATGATCTAATATTTATGGGTCATCTCAAAGAATATTTCTTCCCATATGTCCAAAAATCTTTATAGTCAACATTAAATTAGTGAAATCAATACCAAAAGATTTATGGAAATATTATTTTTTTATTTAAAGTTCCTTTATGATATATAGAATAATTAAAGTAACATAAGAATAAGATTCAATTGTTTTTTAATAAATATTTAAAAAATATAAACATAATACAAGAGATATGGACATAAATCCAATATAAATAACATAAATTATCTTATTATACTATAATTTTATTGATTTTTTATCTTTATTAATGTTAGTTTAAATAGATAATTACATTGAAGTATACTATTATTTTCAACTATTAATATCAAAAAAATTTCAAATTATACTATATATTTAATTTTACAAAAAATAATTCAAATTGTTTTTTTTATATATTTTTGATAAACAATTTCACAAAAACAAAATGACTATTTTGAATTCGTTTTTCAAAATATTATAATTCATTTCGGTTATGTCACCAAATTGAATATATTTTTCATATCATTGATCAAGAAATTATTATACATATGACACATTTTTTTAAAATGAATCAAAAGTACTATTTTGAAAATAAAATTGAAAAGTAATCATGCATAATGATACTTTATAAGATATAACAATTTTTAAAAACCATAAAAAGATTCAAAAAAATGATGAGTAAATTATTAGTGATTTTGGTTTATCGGGACTAGTGGTTATCCAATTTAAAAAATATGTGGAATGAAATATATATTAATATATATTTTAGATCACTTTAAAAAATGAAAATAAATAAATAAATAAATAAAAATTTATATATAATTGATGTGAAAGGATAAGACAAACTAATTCTATTATATATAAATTTAAAAACTTATTTATATAATATATTATATCATTTTAATTTAATTACATATTGACCAAACTATAATTATCAAAATTAATAAACCATGGATCATCAAGATTAGTTCTGAGAACCCACATTATAACAATAATTTTATATTAATAGGTCATTTTAACTAACCCCCATATCTTTTTAATTATAAACCATTCTTTTATTATCACCATGAAAATACTCAAAAATTATTTTTTAGTATACATATCTATATTTTCCAGTTATGAGAATTTATAGAGATAAATTTTGAAAAATGAATAATATTGCTAAATATACACTCATTTCCCACATTATTTTTATTTTATCCAATCCAGAATATGTTGGTTGATTTCTTTAAGATTTTCGATATCTAGACATCACACATTATAGATCTATAGTGCTAAATAATTCAAAATATATTTCTTATTGAACTTAATATAAACAATTGTTTCTTATTGTTTAAGAGGATAATAGGGTTTAATGTTATCAAGAGAATCACGGGGATCATCGCGATGAGTTTTTTGTGATGAAAAGAACCAAATTTATTTTTGATTATTAGTACATATTCTTTAGAAATCATTGAATATTTAATTATTACTATTACAGAAATAAATTTTATTTATCATACTTGGAATGATAAATAATTAGATGTTTAGTCTTTATCTCCATGAATTAATTAATATTAGGAATATAATCATTACTCCAAAAATTATTAACGAATTAAAACACTGTAATTTTTTAATTTAAAAAAAGATGGATTTTTCTTTACTATTTTGATTATTTTCTATTTTTTATATAAAATAATTTTTTCATGATATCTCCATACTTATAATATGTTACATTATATTATTCATAAGACATTAGATGAAAAATTCATTTTAATATCATATTTATAATTTTGACAACATCATTCGATAGTTGTAGAGTTGTTGTTAATACTCAATAAATAAAACCATATTTATAAAATGATAGTTTTATTATTAGGGTGTTTATACTCTCCAAAATCATTAATTATTCATAAATATTGACATATAAAATACAAAATTTGTAAACGATCCATGAAATTAATAAAAAATATATTCAATTTTAAACATCAAATAATATATTATTTTAGTTATAGAAAACTATCAATATAAAACATATTAAAATACTATAAAACATGAAATATTGGTATTTTTGTCCTAAAATGACTAATATATATATATATGAATATTATATAATTATTAACCTTTTAATATATTTAAATAAGGATATATATGATTTTTTTTCTGAAATGTATAATATAATATATTTTTTAAATATAAGCCATGGAATATATGAAATAAAATTCATGTCAGTTATATTTCATATATTAATGAAATTTTAATGACTTATTACATTATATATTATTGAATATTCATTATTTTTTGTTGAATATATGATTATTTTTATATTATGAATCTCGATCTAATGAATAAATATTAACATTTTTTTTAAGAAATTAAATATACGATCTTTGTTATTTTAAGAAGAATTGTAATGTTATAATAATGAATAGTGTTATATCCCAAATTTTTTTACTACTTATTATTTATTTAATTTAACCTTATGTATAATTTATTATAATTATTAGTAGTGTCTATATAAATTTAATTATATTCATTTTTTAAATTGATTCATTACCATTATGTTATAATGTACCATTTCCTTTTTCAATTTTCATAATTCAAGGAAGAAATTGAAAAATTAAAAAATATTTCTAAAAAATTCATTACATTAAAAGAATTATTTATTTGGGTTTCTATAAATATTTTTATACATATCTCTAATCATTGTATTTTTTCTGTATATCGGTATTTGTTTCCCTAATGAATGTGAAACAATAGATATATGAACAAGATTATAATTATTCATATATTCATATATAACATATTAAGAAACATTTTAACATTAAATTGATAATAATTACTTACATCAACATTTTATATTTTTATCATATAATAGAATATTTTATTATGACTATATAATTCACAGTGACAGCATATTACATAATTTTTTATATTAATACATGTCCAATAAAGAAAATTATTCATGTACAACATGGAACATGTAAAAATAATAATTTTCAATCTATTTCCTTTATTTCAATGTATGATAGGGAATATCATTAGGTTTAACTGTAATTAAAACAAATACTAGCCATATTAATAATTAAGATATCAATTGTGGATAATTAATTAATTATATTATTTTATAAAATATTTATGAAATGTATTTAGAAATATATTATGATATTTTCATTTATATATAACATTATTCAACAAAAATATGTTTTTGATATTCATTTAATATATATGGTTTTTTATAAGAAAATATTGTTTTATTTCAATCATAAATAATTATTATTGTATTAAATTAAATCAGAAGTCAAATTTTTTATAAATTTGACTAAGATAGATTTATATTTCATAATTTATATATATTGAACATATATTTAAATACTAATTTTTCTAATAAAAAATGACTTTGAATCAGTAAAATCTCTATAATATCCAAAGTAACATTAAATAGATTGTTTTACATTTTTCCACTTCTCATTAAATTAATAATTTTATAGAAAACCATCTAATAATACGTCGTTTATTTGAAAAGTATATATTATAATATTATATGTATAATCTTCATAAACTCAAAAAATGTTATTTTTAATTTTCATTAATCTTTCTTATATTCATTTATGTTTTTGATAACCCTTTTCACTTTTATTCATATTATTGAACCTTATTTCAATATTATGTTATTCATATATTTAAGGAATATTATTATTTTCAATAATTATGACATCATAAAATTGAATTTTTATTATTTCATTTTAAATTGGTCTAATTATTGTTATTATTTTCCTCGTAAACAAATTATAATGAATAAAACACATATTAAATTTTAAAATCACGCATCAACAAGGATATAATCAATATTTTCAATTTTATTACTAGTATTTTTTAGACTATATAATATGTAACATATTATATACAATTTTAATGTTAAAATTCACAGTACATTCAATTATTCAAAAGATTCATGATCTATAAAAAACGTGGATGAAAACTACTATCATTAACCTAATTAATAATATTAATCAGTAAAAAAAATTCAATAGAAATATCACTAATGGAATAATAGTAATGTTTTAAAGTATTATATCATGATATTATATAATTTTTAACACCATCAAAAACAAAATAGTTTCTAACATTACATTTGTTGTAGTTATTTTGTTATTTATATTTTATAAACCTCTAAATCATTAGTTTTAATTTATTGCATTACATGTTCACTCCAAACAAATTTTTTTATCTATTAATATGGATTAAATTATATATTTGGAAAAAAATTCTATTATTTTCATAAAAAATAGAATTAATGACTCAATAAATTATTTAAATAATCTAATAATTAAATCAATGTCATTTGGTTTATACAAATATAATTAAAAATATTAATATGGGCTATAAAATGAATTAATAGATCACACAATTATCTTATGATCCTAATATTTTCTATATTTCATATAATTAATCATATTAATTCCCCGGTAAAATACGTAACATGTGAAGATAAAAGATAATAAAATAAAGGATATTGTATTTAAGACGTGGTCTATTCCAAGATCCATGGCAAATTATTTTTTATATAATATGTTTCTTTGATTAAAATAAAGAATTTTTTAAACTACCTTGACACCCGTCACATCAATTAAACCTATAATAGTTTGAAAATAATTAATCATTGTTAATAAAACTCGATATACACCTATAGTAGTCCACAAGTTGGAGAATATTACCCAAGATATAGAAATAAAAGCCATAATATGTAATATCCTCATGAAGTTTTAATGAGAATGTCTGAAGATGGAATGTCACTAACCAATACCATAGTTAAATATATTAGAAATATAAACTCATATAAAATCATACATAAAATAATACAACTGGAAAATTAAAATTCATGTACCAAAGGAAAACCCTTGCTAGTTACCATGAATCTCCAACATCTCTTAGACATCAACTAAAGTAAATACCACACAAGACAATCACCAACTAAATCATGTAGACATGAAAAATTGTTTATATATACGTAGTGTGAGAAAAATGTATACTCAATAGGATCCTCCCAAAATAGTCCAAATAATTTGAGACATGTACAAAAAATCCCAATGAATAATCTATTGAAACTAATGTTTGGCCTAAGGAAGTATGGTTAGTTTCACTATCCTTATCAATACTAACTCACCACGTATGAAGTAGAAATTAATATTTATTTTCAAAAGTACACAGACACACACAAAGATATATATATATATATATATATATATATATATATTATGGTATTATAATTTTACATCCAAACAGGTTTTCACTCGCACACCCCAATTCCACACAACCTGTGCTAATCTCTCCCATAGTTCATGCTAACCCCGATGTGAGTCTAGCATCAACTTAGATTATCTTGGACACATTTTGGGAAAACTGAATTCTTTTTGATCATACCATTATACTATCTAATATCATAATAATGTGTATTTTTAAGATCCAATATAACCGTTGTAAATATATTATACCACAATCAATCATAGCCCATTAAAATACATGTATCAAATGATATAAACATGATTTGTAGAGAAATTTATGTTATATGACCTCCAGAAATTATATCCCACACATAAATGTATTGAAAAATGTGTGCATCACATACAAGGTTTAAATTCCCTGAATTGAAAATTTACTATAGTTTTTCAAACACCCACTCATAACTATAACTATAGGGAGATCTCAAGAGATATATAAGTCAGCCATCCATTCCTCCACAATCCAATTTTGTTTATAAAAAAACATTGAAAAATTGTTGGTGTCACATTAAGTTCCAACATGTGAGGGGAGTCAAATAAAATCATAAAATATAAATAAAATCACACACATCCACACTATGAGCGTATAAAATGAAATTAACTCATTTGTAAAAATCATGGAATTGAACAATAATTAGACACAATAATGGAAATTGTATATGATATGAAAAGAAGTGAAAATAAATAAATTAATTAATTATCAAACCATTATTACATTTTATAAAATATTTATTTAAAAAATTTACTCATTAGTAATTTATTTGAGAACTAACAGTAGTATAACATATCATTCAAATATTCTTCTGAATGTCATCATCTTTAAAAAACCCAAAAAATGGCTTAATTATTCTATTAACCAATTTATTATATTTGAGATATATGAATCACCCTATAAAACTATATAAATGATATCCATTTCATGCATAATGTCAATAAAAATCATGTAGTGGGAGTGAAATAATATAAATAACATCTAGACATCCAGCTATCAAGAATTTATAATAAAATATTAAATATGTCGATGATTTATCCCTTATTTGAAATGATTTTGGCTACCATGGTGCTAATATCAAACCATTGTACATTGTACAATATATCCATATATTATAGGAAATGACCATCCCTGATTCTCTAGGATCCCAAACCATTTTTAGGTAATTATTCCCAACTATATGATTATAATCTATGGAATATAATAGCAAAAAATGATCTAATAAATCTAGAGATCACATAGAAATTAACTATATGTTTATATTTATATAAAATCATAATAATTCTTTGGAAATAAGGATTTCATGACTACCACAAGAAATAATTCACTCATTCATCTATATACTATTGTATTCCCACAAACAACCATTTTAGTTCCCTCATAATATACTTGATTTATAATTCATTAGTTTAATAAAAAAATAGAACTTTTATGTAGTTTTATTTCATAAAAAAATAATAAACATGAGTTGTGTTTCATCTCATGGATCTACAATACCTACCATGAAGATGAAATTAACTAAAATCATTGTTTACTGTTATCATGTATCATTATTAAATTATATTATTTAATTGTTTCAATACATTTATCTTTGTAAACAAACCTATATGAAAATAACACAAAATTGGTAGCATAAAATATAATAATATAACAATATTGAACTATCATGAATTATTGTATACTTTTTTGATCATAATTGTATCATGTTTTTAAAACTCAATATCAAGAAAAATCAATTATTTATATCATGTGAATATTCCAATTTAATTTTTTAAATATCAAAAAATATAATAGTTTTTTGTAGCATAATGTAATATAATTTTTCTCCAACATTCCATTATTCCTTTTATCCTTCATCAATGAATTTCTAGTTTATAATATATTATAGTTGATGTAAAAACATTTTATAAATTACAACTGTTAACTTAATAAAATACATATAGCGACCTAAAATTTTCATTATTAAAATACTACATATTATTAGATCAATATTAAAAACATTACACTATTATCCATGTTAAAAATTGTATATATTTAGTGCCTTTGGATGGTTGGCTACATAAACAACATTTTCATAAAATATCAACATACTCTCAAACTATGTTATTCTTAATAGAAATCCTTTATAGAAATATCATATTTCAAACTTTTCTTCATTACCTAGGTAAAGGAATCATAATAATGTATAAAATTAGATGCTCAGGTAGAGTAAACAAGGGAGATATAAATGATCACTTAAATTTAAAATGATATTAAAATTTAAAAATCACACCCTACAGATCATATATCATAATATTGAATTATAAAAAATGCCATGGATGTTCGAATGATACAAATAATAATGTATTCAAATAACATAATCCATGTGAGCATAACACTGGTATAATACATATGTTTTTGGCATAAAAATAATGATATAATATCATTTACATAGTTTAGGATCACTTAAAATTCTAACATAGTCAATTGGTTTCACTCTAATTTTGATTATAATCACAGTCATGGTTCACTCCCAATAATATCATAGTTGAAAGAGTCCCATATGAACTAGGTTCACTGTACATTCATATCATTATTATCTAATGATATTTCTATCTACAACCAATTAATTAGAGGGATATATTATTATAAGAACACCCATAACATAATAAAAATACTAAATATGTGTTCCATAAGATGAAACAACAACATCACTAAATAACATGTAGAAAAGATATACTTTCCATAAGTATTTCATCATTTCATTATAGCTTGAAATGTTGAAGAGAAAATATTTTTAGACATAATTCTTTTTTCAAAGTCATAACCATAAACCATCCAAACAATGAATATATATGGTATAAATGGATCATATCCCAAGTATATAATATGTTACATCAAATGTTGTTATCATATTTATAAATGAATTGAATGTTTAAAATAAAATAATTTTGTGGAATATAATATTTTCATTTTGGAATAACACATTTAATATTGATAAGTCTCAAAATATTTTGGAATGAAGTTTATTTGGGAATCCACATGGAAATTATTTGAGTAAATTTAATAGGATTAAATTTTAAGAATGTTTATGGATTCCATTCGTACTATAATAGTTAGAATTGTGATTTCATCATCATTATTAGAAAAATGTGAAACGTATATCACTCTGAAAAGTCTAAAAAAATTCCTTTCAAACAATTACATAAGAAGTAAAACATTGGAAAAATCAATTAAAATATTCATAGTAGAGTATTATAATAATTATTTAAAATGTTATAATGAATATATTATCATGATTGAAAAAATGGTTTTCTACCGAATAGTAAAATAAGGCTGGATTTCCTTAAAAACATAGATTGTCATTCCATTGAGTACATAAATAGATCAAAATGAATGAAGAGTATGTAATATCTAGAGATAAATAGATAAGAATAAAATTTATGAGATTCATGTAAGGTATATCATTAAATTTCCTAATTATATAGATAATCATAATCAATCCTTTTAAAAATGAGATTGTAACATAAATCCCTTAACACAATTTTGAATTTGTTTTAATATACTATAAACTCGTGTATGATAAATATTAATTTAATATTACTCTATACCAAAATAATATTCTTACTTATAATATAATATATCACATATTTATGACAATTCAACACCGATTTATTAATATATATATATATATATATATATATATATTAATTGTCCATTTCATGGTGTTTGTTTTTTAGTTTTTTCATGAGTATTTTGGATTGGTGGTTTTAGAACATGTATATAGATCACAACTCCATAATTTACAAAATTATAACCATGATTTAAATATTAAAGGTATTCAATATATATATATATATCAATATTATTTAGAGATATGAAAATGAATTACACTATTCATAGAGAATATATGGCGTACGTATGCATGAAGGATTTTTTAATTTTTTCACAGATGGAAAATAGAGAGGTAAATAATAAATATACTCCCAATTATTATTTTTAAATAATATATATCAGAAATATTCAAAAAATACTTCCATATTACTATCCATGTAAATCGAAAATGAAAAAAATTGCATCTCTTTATTGGTATGGTACTCTGCACGTATGCACGAGTGATGTTTTCATTTTCCTAACAATGAAAGGTAATAAGTTAGATATGATCTTATAATATCATTAGAATAATATTTTCATCATTATAAAATATAATAATTAAATAAATAATAAATAAACATTAATTATGGTGCTGCAAAATGAATTTCACCATTATAGGGAGGTGGTAATCAACACGTATACCCAAGAAAAACAATCACTTCCAATTTTATGGACAATAAAAAGAATAATGGTTGGATAATAATAAAAAAACTGTAAATTGGTCTATTTTTAATACTAAATATTTTATTTTATTATGAATAGAATAAATTTATTGGATTTATAAGACTAATTAAATTTAAATAGGTTGGTTAAGACTCTTACATCTTCTTTATGGGCCTCCATTATAATACTATTTACTTACCCATGGTGTGGTTTTATAACAATAATGATATATATAAATCATGTCTATGGAATATTTGTGGATAATTATTCAACTTTTTCTTGATTTATTGGGATAAATTTTGTGTAGGGTAGAGAGAAGTGTAGGTTCTCTTTTATAAGATAGGTGAGGGGAACTATGTGAATCAATATAGAATAAAATTAATATAAATTATTCTTTAGAGAAAATTGATTCCAAATTGATATAATTAAAATTAATTATTCAGAATATTTTACAAAATAAAAAAAATGAAATCATTTAGGTGATTTCTATCCATATATCTATGTTTTAACCCCTATCACTCTTCTTGACAATTATTGTGATATCAATTTTTTAACTCTTTTTGTTTCGAAAAAGTGACTATAAAATACACAATTACCAATAAATAGACTATGATTGATATAAACAACCTATTTAATTAAAATTTAATTACATATGTTTTTTATGAATTTTAAATCATTTAATTAAAAATTTTAATTATAAAATATATGTAATTTCAGTTTTAGAGTACGTAAAATATTATTATATATTATTTTTCAAATTCATGTAAATTTTCTCCAAAATGACATGTATTTTGATATTTGAATGACAATGTCATCTTATAATCATCCAATGTAATTTTTATATGTTTATATATCATTATTGACATTATGTATTCTGTTTATCTTTTTGGTTATGAAATTTATACAGTAATAGATGGAAGGAACTTTTCTATATTAAAGGGTTAACATTTTATAAATAGGATAAAATTTAGATTATAAAATTCCATGAGATAATTTTTTAAAAAATTTATCATCCAAATTGTATTATCTAAAGGGGGTTTATCATTTATAAACAATTTAATAATGTAAATTTTACATAACATATTTTTATGTCATGTTTGAGAACAGTTTAACAAATTTTACAATGGAAACATCATGAATGAAATTTAATTTAAATATAAAAATTTAAAACATATATAATATGTAATATTTACCATCTAATTTTAAATTATACTTTAACCCACCCACAAAATATTATTTTTATGGCATTTAGATTCATTTACTTTTTTTTACTACATACACATGCGTTGCATCAACATTGCATAAGAATCAAATATAATTATTTCATTATAGAAAATTAAAATTAAATTACCATATTAATAAGATTCCTTCAAATTTAAAACAAACATTTATAAGTAAACATTTTTTTTCATTTCATTTTCATAAAAAATTATTTTCCATAGAAGTAGAAAAGTGACATATTCACTTTTGTCATTTATTTAAATAACTTATTATAAAAAACAAATGAAAAAATAGAAATGGTCATAATTTTAAATTTTGTTTTGTTATGGATGATATAGTTCACCCAATCAAATAATGTTATCATTTAAATTTAATTTTACACTTTATCAAATTTGGTTTAGCACAAAATAATCTATTTTTTTCCTTCGTTGTAAAAAAACATACAATGGTTGAAAAAATAAAAAAACAATTTAAAAATTATAAAAATATAGTTTTTAAATATAGAATCCATTTTTGGGATTCTATTTCACTATGTGGAATAAATTTAATTAATGAAAAAAATGTATTATCCAACAAGAAATTATATTTTATAAATTAAGATTTTAAAGTATGAAAATATTTTTTAATAAATTTTACCATAATTTTTATTATGATAAACATAATTAGATTATTTAAAATATAATAGATGTAATTATTTTAAAACTTTTTTAAAAAAATCAAACTTTGTAAATGCTTAAATTTTTTTTTTGAAAAAAATCATTTATTTCAACATTTGATTGAAATATTAAACTTCTTTTGAATATTACACTATTTGTTTGTGAAATGAAACACTTTTTATGACTTTTTTTGTGATTAATGTGGTTTGGTTGTAAGAACCCGGATCTTCGTTTTAGGTATGTTTTTCCTTTTTTAGAATTTTTTAAGAAAAATGAACTTTCTGGATTTTTCAATGTACATGCCCTGTACTTTCTGAGTACACACTGTGTACTCTTTTCCTGATCGAAGCCATGTGCTAGCCATTTCCGGGCCACACACACAGTGTGTAGGGGTGACGTGGAGGCCGATTTTGGCGGAGTATGGAAAAGACCCAATACACGACGTGTACTTTTTTTTACTAAATGAACCGGGGTCACGCCTGACGCAAAGAAACACCTCCTTATAGGTACCGTTCGTCGGAGAGCGACCTGTATGACCAAATATTTGACGAGATCCTGCCACTTCGTCCATTCTTCAATTCGAGCACGGTCAATTGAGTTAGAATCGCAACGGTGAGTTCTTCCTTCTGCTCGAGCTTTGTTTTCTGATTCCTCCTCATTTTAGAGTTATCGTGGGTTGATAATTTTGTGCGTTTTCTCAGATCTACGACGTTATAAGGGGAATAAATCTATATGTTTCACGTATATCGATCTCTTAGGATCGAGGTAGGTGGTTTGTGCCTTTCTGTAGGAAGTCAATGGAAAATTTGTGCAAATTATAAAAATTCCTATGGCCGGAGAATTGTGGGTTTTCTGTTTGGCCCCAGCTGTTGCGTGTTTTTCTTGATTGCTGTAGTAGAGGTTTATGTTTGTTAATAGAGTAATTTGTTTGTGCTCAGGATGATTTTCCATGATCATTGTACTGTTTAGAATTTTCCAGTTTCCTTGGCTAGTTGTATGATAGTGGAACTGTTGGTTTTTATTTGCTATGGAGTCTTAGACTGATAGCCAAGTAGTTGTTGATGTTTACATGGATGATGTATGCGCGCATAGCATGTTCTTTTCCACACAAGACTGTGAGTACCTCGTGTAGCAGACCATAGGGAGAATTTACGTAAGGTCTTCTTCTAGAGTGTCTTTTAATACGATGTGAGACCACAGGGGGAATTGACGATTAGTGTTTCCTCAGAGAGTTTTTAGTTCCTCGACGCAGGCCACATGGGGAATGAGACGTTGAGTGCTTCACCAGAGATCCTTTAGTACGATATAAAACTATAGGGGGAATTGACAGTGAGTGCTTCATCAGAGAGCCTATTAATTTTCCTAGACGAACCAGAGGGGTGAGACTATGTGTCCTCACAGAGGGTTGCTAGTACTTGTAGGTAGAACCATAGGGGTTAGGATGTGAGAGCTACCCATAGGGTTACCTATTTCTTTATTGTTGCTGACTGTTTACTTGTGTACTGTATTTGTTAGAACAGTGGATTGTAGTTACTTGTGCTTTCCTGGTCACTGGTTCTTGATTTATTACTGCTCTGTATTCATTGAATTTTAGGCACATATATTTGGGTGATTACCTAGTCGGATTGTATCTCACACCTTGTTTGGGCCATGCTTTTTGGACCAAGTAGACATTGTTGCTGCATATATAGATAAGGGCAAGCGCCCTTCTACTTCAGGTTCTTGATTGCACTGGAGCTTGAGAGCATGGGACCGAGCCGTGGCTCACTATGATGAGAAGTTTACCTTGTTTTCCTTTGCACTTTGTTTTTTAGTTGAACTTCAGCACGTTGGTTGTTTGCTTCTTTCCATAGATATATGTACCATTTTGCATCATTATTATTTTATCTATTACTTTTTTTGTTCAGTTCAATTGTTGTATGCTATTGATTGTTTATTCTATTGTGTCTGGTTGTTTTTCCGCTGTATACTTTACCGAATGAGGGCATTGTTTCCCCACTGACTCATCAAGGCCCTCACTGCTAGTCAGCAGCCTTTGGCATTTAGGGAAATGCTCTTGAGGTCATGTAGAGAACCGGGTGCGGGGCACCAGTGGAGGGGCTTCGGATTCGGGTCTTTACAAAGTGGTATCAGAGGAGTTATTTTCTCTTGCTTTACTGTTTGGAGAATTTAGCCACAGATAGGATGGACATGGTACTTGTTATTAAGTTGTGATCGGGAGTAGCTAACCCGTGTACAGGAAAAATCCATACTACCTCATTAATTGCAGTTCTGGTTTTGAGATTTTATGGTTGATCTGATTTCACCTATAGTGATTTACATGACTTGTGCTATTGTTTTTTTTGAGATTTTGGTTCTATTTCTTTCGCAACCCAATGAGAAGAGGGAATGCCATCTCACACATCATATAGGCACTCATATAAATCACATTCCATGCATTCTTTCCATTCCATCTTGGGTGCATTAGCGATTCATGCTATTGTGATAGACTTCATATAGATTATGTAGGCTGTTGTGATAGATGCTTGATTGAATCCCTGCGGTTAGGTTAGAGAGTTGTTTGTTTTCCCTTGTATGTGACTGTAGGAGATGCCAATCTTTGATTCACGGGGATTATGGGCCCTCAAGAATCTGAATTTGGCACCTATTTGCCTTGTTTTTAGTGTTTCTGGGGTTCTGTTCAGTTTCTGAGCTACTGCCCAGAAAAACCCAGAATACATGGCATGTACTTTTTGGATACACACTGTGTAGTTTTCAGGCCATGTCACTGACCGTGTGAGAAGAACATGGTTTTGTGAAGGTAACTTTAGGAACACGCCATGTATGGTAGGTACACGTCGTGTAGTAATGATCCCTATACCCATCCGTGTCACTAACAACACGGGTCAGGGAAGCTCGAGTAGCACAAGTCGTGTTGTAACGGAACATGCCGTGTAGTCTTTCCAGGTACCAGGCCGTGTCATGAACAAAACATGATGGTTTCACCTTTCTTATTAATTTCGTGTTTTTTCGAGGCATGCCATTTAAGGTTTAGCCATGTAGACGGTCATGTGTATAATAACATGGGCCACCGAAGTTTTGTCCACTACATGCCGTGTCCGTAGGGAACACGCCGTGTAGTCTTAGTTGAAGAAAACAGTGTGGGTTAGCCATGTAAGGGAGTCGGGAAGGGGAACAGTTTCAAGTACACGCCGTGTGTGGGGTCAACACGACGTGTATTTTGAGGTGTACATGACTTGTAGGGAAGGAGTACACGCCCATGTCAGTGGCTTGAGAAGATATGTCGTGTAGTTTTTATACACGTCGTGTAGTCAAGTTTTGTAAGATTTTTTGTTTTCCATTTTATGTTTCCGTTTTTTACTCTTGTGTTCTCTGTCCTTGTGTTCCTTATCTAAGGTGTACTCTTGATCTTTTAGAGCTATGCCTCTGAGACATCCTCCGGTCGTACATCTGTCGTAAAGCAGTGATCAGACGCCAGACAGGGCTGATCAGGGAATTCCTGCCGATCCTCCAGTCAGGCCATCCTTGGCACCAGTTGTTATACTAGTTGTAGGCACTGATGTACAGTTCAGGGAAGGTTTCATGAGGATGATGAAGGCCTTCCAGGGAGCGCCCCCTCCTGCCGCGACTATGGAAGACTTGACACAGGTTTTCTTGTAGCAGCATCCTCCTACTTTCTCGGGGGAAGGAGGACCTCAGGCTGCAGAGACATGGCTGGATGCCACGTTGACTATCTTCAACCATCTGTAGATGCCTTTAGAGAGGCAGGTCAACCTCGCTACCTACATACTACGAGACTCCGCCCGGAGGTGGTGGGACGTGATCTCACAGGTGGGTCATCACCAGGTTAAGTCTTGGGAGGAGTTTCAGCGCGTCTTTTATGAATAGTTCTACCCAGAGACCCTGAAGGCCGACCGAGCCCGGGAGTTCATGAGCTTAGAGCAGGGTACTCTTTTTTTCATGGATTATTCCTCTCGCTTCACTAAGCTACAGTGTTTCACACACCTCTGAGATGGAAGTGCGGTGTTCTTAGTAAAAAAAATTTGAGGATGGTATCAGTAGGGAGATCCACTCGCATGTGAACATCTTCCAGCTGACTTCTATCACTTCTATCCTCAACCAGGAACTAATTGCGGAGCACAATCTGAGAGACTCTGGAGCTGCGATCCAGGGCGGTTCTGCTTCCAGGACTAGTTTTCCTCCTGATGACAGCACACAGCGCCATAGAGAGTCTATGCGCGGTGACCCAAGGAGGCGTGTTGCATCGTCAGGCAGCCAAGTGACATGCTACTAGTGTGGCTGGTCAGGGCACACAAGGCCACAGTGCCAGAGGGACCCCATGGAGTGCCGATCTTGTGGCAAGATGGGTCACCTTCAACGTTTCTGCCAGGTTTTCTCACCAGTATCTTGTGACCGGGGTTCTTCCATGACTCCTCGTTCAGGAGCAGCACCACCAGTTTCTCACCAGTCGAGGAATCGGAGTTCTTATGGCCGTTCGAGCAGAGGTGGAAGTCGAGGCCATGGCGGTTAGCCACCAGTCCCTCAGAACCAGCAGAGAGGTTCACCTTAGAGTGGTCAGCCAGGGGCTCAAGGCCACGGTGCAGTCCAGTCTTTTTCCATGGAGTAGATTTATCCGGAGCAGGACCCCGACCCTTCTACAGTTTGAGGTATGATTTTAGTGTCCTTAGTTTTATCTTCAACCCTTTTCGATACTGTTGATACACATAGCTTTATCTCTGTTGTTGTCGTGGAGAGCCTTGGGCTCGGTATCTTTCCTTCTGCCGGCTCGTTGACACTAGACACACCTTTGGGGATGAGGACTTCTAGTGTAGGCCAGTATACAGAGTTCCCTCTTGAGGTTGCAGGGTATCATTTCTTATGGGATCTCTATATCCTAGAGATGATATGATATGATGTCCTCCTCAGGATGCACTGGTTGGTTCCCTTCAAGGAATTCATCGACTTTTATCACCACAGAGTGGGTTTCGTTTCACCAGAGGGTGAGTCTTTTCTTCATAGAGGTGAATGGGATGTTTGGGCGAGTCGAGTAGGACTCGAGAATCAGGGGCTAGGAAGGTTGAAGGCCCAAATTTCTAGTCTTTATCTGGATGATTAGGGGACTTCACAGTTGGACTTTCCTCGAGTGGTGGATCGTTTCAGGGACCTCTTTATAGAGGAATTTTTGGGTTTTCCTCCAGAGCGTGAGGTAGAATTTTCTATTGAGCTCATGCCAGGAGTAGCACCGGTGTCAATTCCTCCTTATATGATGGCTACATCAGAGTTGTAGGAGCTCAAGAAGCAGTTGGAGGAGTTACATGAAAAGGGTTTCATCCAATGCAGTACTTCTCCTTGGGGTTCTCTTGCCCTGTTTGAGAAGAAGGCAGACAGTACCCTTCGTCTTTGTGTGGATTATCAGAAGCTAAACCAGTTTACGGTCAAGAACTGATATCCCTTTCTGAGGATCAATGACTTCATTTATCAGCTTCGAGGAGCTCGAGTGATCTTGAATATCGACATGAGGTCCGATTATCATCAGTTGCACGTTAGACCATCAGATATACCTCTGACGGCCTTTAGGAGCATGTATGGTCTTTACGAGTATACAGTCATGCCGTTCGGTCTCACAAACGCGCTAACATTTTTATGGCACTAATGAACCGAGTGTTCCATCCTTATATGGACTCCTCCATTGTCGTCTTCATGGAGGATATCTTGGTGTACTCTCACACTCGACACGACCATGCTACCCATCTTGAGATCGTTCTGAGTACACTGAGAGAGCATTATCTTTATGCTAAACATTCGATGTGCCACTTCTGGATGGAACAGATTCACTTCTTGGGTCACGTCATCTCAGAGGCAAGAGTATCTGTGGACCCAGATAAAGTGAGATATGTAGTTTCCTAGGAGCATCCGAAGAATGTTTTTGAGGTACTGAGTTTCCTAGGGCAGGCTGGATACTACATACGCTTCATTTATGAATTTTCTTGTCTAGAAGCACCTTTGACAGGTCTGACCAAGAAGGGGTTGATGTTCTTATGGTTAGATTCTTGTGAGTCAGCCTTTCAGGATCTGAAAGGAAGGTTGACGTCAGCGCCGATACTAGACTTTCCAGAGCAAGGAATGAGATACACTGTTTATTGTGATGCTTCAAATATAGGGTTAGGAGCTGTGATTATTCAAGGAGATGGAGTCGTTGCGTATGGGTCTCGGCAGTTGAGGCCACATGAGAGGAACTACCCGACGCACTATCTGGAGTTGGCAGTTGGTGTCCATTCCCTACGCTGTTGGAGACACTACCAGCTGGGAGAGCACTTTGTGGTCTTCACAGACCACAAGAGTCTCAAGTATATCTTCACTCAGTGTGATCTGAATCTGAGACATTGCACATAGGTCGAGTATCTTCAGTCTTTTGATTTCATGCTTTCCAATACACCGGGAAAGGGAAACACAGTGAGAGATGCATTTAGTAGGAGAACTCAGGTTTAGGCATTTCATGAGGTCAGGAGTGAGTGGAAACTGATGGCTCTGTTCTCTGAGATGCATCTAGAGGTTCATGACAGATAGGGACGAAATTTAATTTCTTCTATAGGTGTTACCTCAACACTACATTATCGGGTACAGATGAGGCAACTGTCATACTCAGAAAGATTAGTCTTGCGGGAGAGTGTGTTAGGAGAGGACCCTCTTCCTGGATGGACAGTGGGTGAGGATGAGATCTTGAGTTTCCTGGGACGCATATGGGTTCCAGAAGACATACACGAGGAGATGATGTGGGATTTTTATTCCCATGTTTGGGAAGTATATCTTGGTGTCACCAAGATGTATCAGGATCTTCATCAATAGTTTTGGTGGCTTGGCATGAAGAAGGATGTTCCTGGTGTGGTCATGAGATGTTCTACTTGTTAGCAGGTGAAAGCAGAGCATCAGCGACCAACATGCCTTTTACAGTAGTTACCCATTCTGGAGTGGAAGTGGAACGATGTTGCGATGGACTTAGTGACCGGGTTGCCAAGATTGATCAGGGAAACAATGATGTTTGGGTTGTCTTCGACTAGCTCATGATGGTTTCCCACTTCTTGAATATGAAGGAGACTTTCAGTGTCGATGATATAGGAAGACTATACATTAGAGAGATCGTTTATCTGCATGCAGTTCCACACTCCATTGTTTAGGATAGGGATGCGTGCTTTACTTCTCGGTTCTGGCAAGGACTTCAGAAGGCTTTGGGTACACAGGTACTTTTGAGTACAGCGTACCATTCCTAGACTGATGGCCAGTCCGAGCGCATGATCTTGGTGCATGAGGATATGCTCCAATCCTTCATTCTAGACATTGGCGGTTCTTGGGAGAAGCATATTCCTTTGGTGGAGTTCGCCTACAAAAACAGTTTCTAGGATACCATTCAGATGACACCATAAGAGGCTTTGTACGGTAGGCCATGTTGATCACCCTTATGCTGGCTGGAGGCAGGAGTGGCAGCTTTGCTGGGACCTCATCTCGTTCAGGAGACCTCAGAGTAGATAGAGTAGATTTAGAAGAGGATGGCTACAACACAGTCTCGACAGAAGTCTTATGCTTATCAGCGGAGACCACCTCTGGAGTTCTTGGTTGGGGATCATGTTTTCCTGCGTGTCTCACTGAGGTTGGGACATAAGAGGATTCAGAGATAGGGTAAGCTTTCACTATGGTACTTCAGGCTGTTTGAGGACTTGGAGAAGGTGGGGGCAGTTTCATATCGACTGCAGTTACCTCAGCGGTACCGGGCAATGCACGACGTCTTCCACATCTCTCAAATCCGACGCTATTTTTCAGACCCATCTCATGTCTTTCAGACAAGGATATTGAGCTCGAGGCGGATGCATCGTTTGAAGAGCATCCTATCCGGATTGTCGATCACAATATGGAGGTTCTCCGTGGGTGGTTTTTCCCTCTTGTACGGGTGGTATGGCAGCATGGGGAAGTACAGGATGAGACCTGGGAGAGGGAGGCTGATCTATGATCGCATTGGCCGGAGAAGTTCGGGGTTTCTTCCTCTACGCCACGTTATGGAAATTTGGGGACATGTTTCTTTTAGGGAGGAAGTTTGTAAGAACACAGATCTTTAGTTCAGGTATGTTTTCCATTTTTCTGGAATTTTATAAGAAAAATGAACTTTCTAGAAATTTTTGATGTACACACCGTGTAGTTTCTAAGTACATACCATGTACTCTTTCCCTGCTCAAATCTATGTGCTGGCTGTGTCCTGACCACATACACGATGTGTAGGTGTGACGTAGAGGCCAATTTGGTGGAGTACGGAAAAGACCCAGTACACACTGTTTACTCTAAAAGTACATGTCGTGTAATTTATTTTTTTTCACTAAATGAAACGGGGTCACGCCTGGCGCACAGAATCACCTCCTTCTAGGTTCTGTTCATCCGAGAGTGACCCGTACAGCGAAATCATTGATGAGCTCCTGCCTCTTCGTCTGTTCTCTGATTCGAGTACGGTCGATTGAGTTGGAATCACAACGGTGATTTCTTCCTTCTTCTTGAGCTTTGTTTTCTGATTCCTCCTCGTTTTCGAGTTATCATGGGATGAGAGATTTGTGCATTTTCTTAGATCTACGACGTTCTAAGGGGATTCAATCGTTTTGGTTCACGTATATCGATCTCCTAGGATTGAGTTAGGGGGCTTGTGTCTTTCTCTAGGAATTCAATGGATAATTTGTGCAAATTCAACAAATTTCTTTGGGCGGGGAATTCTGGGTTTCCTGTTTTTGCCCCTGTTGTTGCCTGTTTGGCATGATTGCTGTTATAAATGTTTATGTTTGTGAATAGAGTAATTTTTTTGTGCTCAGGTTTCCCTTCCATGCTCGTTGTACTGTTTAGCATTTGTCAGTTGCCATGAATAGTTGTAGGATAGTGGAACTATTGCTATGTATTTACTATGGAGACTTAGACTGATAGCCAAGAAGTTCTTGGGGTTTACATGGACGATGTACGCGTGCTGAGCAAGTTCTTTTACACATAGGATTGTGAGTACCTATTTTAGCAGACCATATAGAGAATTAACATAAGGGCTTATACAGAGTGTCTTTTAATACAATGTGAGACCATAGGGGGAATTTACGATGTGTTCTTCCTCAGAGAATATGTAGTTCCTAGATGTGGGCCACAGGGGGAATGAGACGTTGAGTACTCCCCCATAGAGCCTTTAGTACGATACGAGAGTATTGGGGGAATTGACGATGAATGATTCCTCAGAGAGTCTATTAATTTTCCTATATGAACCAGAGGGGTGAGGCTGTGTGTGCCTCCTACAGGGTTTCTAGTACTTATAGGTTGAATCATAGGGGTTAGGCTGTGAGAGCTACCCAGAGGGTTACCTGTTTCCTTAATGTTGCTTTCTGTTTTTTTGTGTACTATATTTGTTAGAACTGTGGATTGTAGCTGCTTGGGATTTCCTGTTCACTGCTTCTTGTTTTATTACTGCCATATATTCATTGATTGTTAGGCACAGATCATTGGGTGATTGCCTACTGAGATTGTATATCATACCCTGTTTGGGCCATGTTTTTGGGCCGAAGAAGAATTTGTTGTTGAAGGTATAGATAAGGGAAAGTGCCCTTCTACTTCAGGTTCATGATTGCACTAGAGGTGGAGAGCATGGGACCGAGCCGTGACTCGCGATGCTGAGGAGTTTACCTTTTTTTCCTTTGCACTTTGTTTTTCAGTTGAACTTCAGCAAGTTGGTTGTTCACTTCTTTCCGTAGACATATGTACCATGTTTCATTATTATTAGTTTATCTATTGCTTCCGATGTTCAGTTCAACTGTTGTATGCTGTTGATTGATTCTGCTATTGTTTCTAGTTTTTTTTCCATTGTATACTTTACCGAATGAGGGCATAATTTTCCCACCAACTCACCAAGGCCCTCGTTGCTAGTCGACAGCCTCTAGCGTATGGGGAAACGTGCTTGAGATCATGTGGAGAACCATGTGCGGGGAACTAGTGGAGGGGCTTCGGATTCGGGTCGTTACATGAGTAGTGTTTCAGGGAGTTTGGGATGGTTTTGGAATTGTTTTGGAGGCTTTTAAAGGAGCATGGTTTGAACACATTTTGGGGAATCCATTCACCAATCCCAGGTAACTATGAAATATGGGCTAGTGGGATTCACACAATTTTTAAATGGTTTGCCTATCAAATTGAGGAGTCCCTAAAAGGTCTTTTTTGAATTATTATCATGTGCATGGTTAGCACACAGTTAGGCTAACCGTGCGAGATAACTGTGTATGATGATAAAAATAGGGTTTTTAAATCTGTGCTTGGTTGGGATTTCCCCTAAACCCTCCATTCTCCTCCCATTAAATCCTCACTAATATTTTCTTGTTCTCAAGGGTTATATGGGTTCTATCACTCAATCCAGATATGATTTTAAGGGTCTTTAAGGTTCAGTGAACGTGATTATTCTCTAGTTAGTCTCCAATCATGGTTATTTCTTTGTTTTACATAAATATAGTTCTCCCTCTCTACCTATTTTGTTAATCTAGACCCTTCACATGTAGATCTAGTGTTTAAAAAAATGTGTTTATATTTTGAATTATAGATGATAGTGAAGGGGGTATAAGGTGGTTTTTAGGATGTTTTACCTAGATTTGTTGTCTGGTTAGCCGGTGGGTCAATTTCACCGAATCCCTAAGGTAGGTGGCTTCATTCACGAGTCAATATTTCTAGAACAAGAAACCTTGTTTTAAATTAATTGGTTTAGTTTGAAATTAATTGTGTGTGGAAATATTGTTGGAATATAATTTTGTGATAAAGTGTGTATTTTGTGGAAAATGGTTTATTGCTGTAAAAGGTTCTTTCTTGTTTGATTTTAAAATATGGATTCTAAAATGGGTTGCTTGGGTTGATTTATAAAAATGGTTTGAGGAAATGGTTGTCAGTAAAATGGGGTTTCTTTATTGAAATTTATTGTAGAATAGATTATGTTCTATAGGTCTGTTTGGTTATGAAAACGTTATTTGCCTAATTTTGTGGCCTTGGTGTGTTATATTCTTGTCAATTGGCATGAAAATCTAAAGTTGTGCTGGTATTATGAGAATTGGATGGGGAGTACCACTATAAAAAGAGGATGAATAGTGGATGGAAGAGACACCATAAAGGATAAGTGGGAGTGAAGTACCACAAAAAAGTAGTAACATGACTGGATAAGATATTCGACCATGATTTTTATAGGTTTGGATATGTGAAAACCTATATTCATGCTTTTTATGAGTGTTGTTATTCAAGATATAATTTTTTGTGATCATTTGTGATGGTAAATGGATTATGGAATGGTTGTGGAGATTCCCTTGTGTTTTAGGGATTTGGTTGAAAATGGATTGGTAAGGGTTTGATTGGTTTGTTATAGTAGTTCCATTATTTAATTTTTTATATAAAATATTTTATATAAATGTGCTAACTATTTTATCTTAGTGGTGTGAGTGGGGAAGTCTCTTGTGGAAAAACTACTGAGTATTTGTAATCACCCCTGCTTTTGAACATTTTTTCTTTTTTCGATGTCATTCTAAAAGATACTAAAAAGTTAAATAATCTCATTTTTAGCTGTTTATCATGATTCATGAGAAGTATAGTGGTACATAGAGTAGGGAGCTTGGTGTGGATCCAGGAAGCATGTTGTGGTTTCCATTGTGTCTTGTTTTTGAGTCTTCTTCTTAGTATTATAATATAGGTATTTTATGGATAGTTGTATTGGTTATGGGAATTATGATTGTATGATTTAGTTTTTCCTGAAATGGAATTATTCTTGTGTACCTTGATGACATGAATCATGTATTTGTGGTTGGTTATCCCTTGTTTGGTTGGTTGTTTTCATTACGGAGAAATCATTCCTCAATTGTTCCCGAATCCCTTGCCATTCATTTCCAGCATTTGGCACCTTGGGAAAGTCCCTAAAGGCCACGTGGCATCTCAACACCTTCTCAAGCCAATGAGTAATGATGGGATGTTACAAGTGGTATCTGTTTTTCCTGTCCTTGAATTTCAAGTGAAAGCAGTTGTTCAGTCCTTTGACATCAGTTTTTGGTCTTGGTGTTGCCATTATGTTATGGTCTATTCCTTGATTAGGGTTCGTAACAAGGAGTAGGATTTTCAAAACATGAATTGCATATCCTTAAAGAAGGTTTCTAACCCTTATAGGTTGAAATTCTACCAACCAGGGAGTTGGGTACTTAAGTGTTTTGGAGACACTTATAGTCATTGTAAATCTCATTGTCAAGGCTATAGCCAATGAGATGAGTATTTCATGCATGGTAGACTTGGATTTCCAATAAGATGAATATTTCATTAGAATAATGATTTATGTTGTTCTAAGGATATATAGATTTTTCAGAAACAAGGAAATTATTTTTAAATCTATAGTATTGAAATATGTATAGTTATCATATTTTCAATAAGGGTCAATATTCAAAACATGATGTATTTTCTATCAAAATTGGTGCAACATGGTAAATGTGAACTTCTGGAAAGCATTGTTTCTATATTTTAAATGTAATTTAATTAAAAAATGCTAACCATTTTATAATCAGGGAGTGAGAGATATGGTTTTTTTGTGTTGATAGGAATGGTATTGGGTAGAAATCGTAGAGACCAACTAGATGAGGTTGCTGAAAATGTGGTTTCACCTAAACCTTAGGTGAACCATAAGCTTGTGCAAAGTACATTGAAAGAGATATACGCTATGATATGTTAGAATAATGTGGATGCGGTAAACCATCTGTATCATGAGATTCTATTTAAAAAGAAAAATGGACCCATATTCAGGTGTGATTCATAGCCGGAAAGGAAAGAAGTGTGGTTGAACATAATGAATAAGATTTTGGAGTTTTTGGGAAAACCTTTATAGTTGAAAGTGAAGTTGACCACATACATGTTGGAAGATATTTCCCTTCAGTGGTGGGAGTTTGTGGTCCATGCTAAAACATACCATGAGATGTTATGTGAGGGTATTGAGGGATTTTTTAACAAATAATTATACCCTCATACATTTATAATTTAGTGCGCAAAAAATTTCCTTAGGATGAAGCAAGATAACCACTCTGTAATAGAATATGTTGACATGTTTATGAACTTAGTACAATTTTCACCCGAGGTGGTGGGTAGTACATCATTTAAGTGACATATTTTTTACGCTGGTTTTAGGTAGGAAATTTCTTCTAAAGTATCGGTTATGTGTATAGGTGATTGAAAAAAATGTTGAATTGAGAAAAGTATCTGAACAGGATATCTTCAAGGATATAAGTAGGGGAAGAAAGGTGGTACCCATGGGGGATAGTTGGAACTCTAAAACTGGGTTCAAGAAGAAGAAGGAACCTTATTTACATGTTGGGAGTATGGATGAAAATCAAATGGTAGGATTTGTAAATCTTTTTATGAAGCCTCAGAGTAAGAAAATATGTTTTCATTCTGTCTCTATGGGTCACATTAAGCAGTATTATAAAAAACAACCTCAATCTGTCATAACTGTAAGAAGATGATGCATCTTTAATGCTATTTTTATAATGCTCTAAGGTCAGGGATTTATGAAACTCATCATGGTTCACATGCATCCTATTCCTTGACTAAGAAATGAAAATAGCATACCCATCTACAATAGTGTAACTTTATTCATGGTGATTCAATGAATAACATGACCCTCAAAATTATAATAAAGAGGAGAGTGTGCCAAGAAAGTTTCTTTTTGGAGCTGAGTAGTTTTTGATATATTACTAGTCGGGACCATCAAGGATGAAAGGTAATGTCCTTTTATATTATACCATGAGGAATGTGTTGTTTGATACGAGTTTTTAACATTCCTTCATTGCTTCTAATATCTTTTATTTGTGGTATTTAACTGTGGAAAATTTTCCTTTGAGTTTAAAACTGCATAATTTTTTGGGTCAAAGTGAGTGTTGAGCCTTCTTGTGTAGAGAATGCGGTATAGTTATAGATGTGGTTGAGTTGATGGGGAATTTCACTATGATTTAGATAGATTCCTATTACATAATCCTAGGAATGAATTGGTTGGAAATGTTTAAGGCTCTCATTAACTATTATGTGTGAACAATTAGTTTCACGATGAATGAGGGCGTGGAACATCTCTTTAGAGGAGGGAAGAATAAAAATTTGGGTGCAACATGATTTTCGGAACTAGCTATTGGCATGATCTATAATCAGTTAGTTTTTTTGTCATTGGAATCAGTAGATGAAGTTCTACATAGTGTTTTTAAAATGGTTTTAATCATTTTTTGTATATCATTCCCAAATTATTTATAGGGTTGTCACACATGGAATACGTAGAGTTTAAAATTGATCTCATTCCAAAGAAAAATACAATATTACTTCTGTATTACCATATGAAACTAATAGAATTGAGGGAGTTGAAAGTGTAGTTAGTGGAACTAGAAAAAAAGGGTTCATCTCTCCTAGCACATGTCCATGGGAAGGGCCAATATTTTTTGTTTAAAATGCAGATGAAACTCTGTGGATGTGTGGTGATTATCATAGGCTTAATCATGTTATGATAGAGAATCGATTACCACATCCATGCATTGATGATTTTTTTTGATCAGTTAATGGGTGATCAATGGTTTTCTAAGATTGAATTATTGTTAGGATACCATCAATTTCATGTGAGGATGAATGATATTCTGAAAAAAAAACCTTCAAATGAAGATATGACCAATATGGGTGTGTGGTTACACCTATTGGTCTTATGAAAACACCAAAAATGTTCATGAAATTGATGAATTGAATATTTCAAAGATATATGGATTGTTTCATAGTGGTTTTTGTTGATGAAATCTTGATGTATTCTTAGAAAATAGGGGAGTATGATAATAAATTGCATATAGTGTTTGGGATTTTGAGAGATCATCAACTATATGAATTTTTTTCAAAGTGAGCCTTTTGGATACAAGTTGTTTGTTTTATATTCCATGTTATTTCTGAAAATATGTGTTTCAGTTGATCCGGAAAATATCATGTCTCTTATTTTGTGGAATCCACTAAAGAGTGTTTTTTATGTATTGGTTTTCTTTTTTCTAGCAAGGAATTATTAATATTTTGTTCCGGAATTATCACAATTTTCCCTACCAATGATCATTTTTACAAGGAATACTGTTCCATTTCAATTGAATGAGAATTTTAATAATTCTTCTGACGATATTAATGATCTCCTTACATCAGAAACAATCATGGTTTTTCCAGAACCATGTAAAGGGTACGTGGTGTATTTTGACAAATAAAGAGTAGGGGTGGGATGTTTTGTCTAATAAGGTGATAATGTGTTGGTGTATGGTTTTGGAATGATAAGGGTTCATGATAACAACTACCCAACACATTATTTGGAGTTTGTGATAGTGGTTTATGCATTTAAAATGTGGAATGATTTTCTCTTTGGAGAGAAATTAAAGGTGTCTACTAATAATAAGCATTTAAAGAATATTTTATCGGAAATATATTTAAACTCATTGAAATAGAGATGTATGGAGATTCTCCTTATGTTTTACATTGACTTTACGTACACATAATGTAATTGAAATTCAGTGAAGGATGAAATACATTGTAAGTCGTATTCTTAGGTTGTGAAACATGTAGCTAATCAGTGGAAGATGATTTCACTTATATTCGACTTGCTGTTGGAATTTGAGGATCAGGGTTATAGTGTCGTTTTCATTCTGGTTTCATTGATTCTTGACATTAGCGACATGGTTAAAGAGGCATATATGTCTGATTATGAGTGTTTTGTGATGAAGTCAATACTCAATGGCGGGGAGACCATTGAGGGTAGGGGAGTGAATGTGAATCCAGTTTTTCATTTTCAGAATCATATGGTTGTACTAGTGTCTTGTTAGGAAAATATTATTTTGGATTATCATCATTATAAGTGAGAAATCTACCCTAGAATTTATAAAATGAATTAGGCATTGAATGCCCAATTTTTGTGGGTTGGTAAGAAAAGGAATTTGAATGATTTGGTTTTGAGATGCTTGAACTATTAGTAAGTCAAGGTTGTGCATAAATAGTCAAAGGGTATGTTGTAATATTCACCTATCCTTATCTAGAAGTGGTATTAGATTGCGAAGTATTTTGTTATCGGTCTCCAAATAATGGTTAGAAATAATGATTTCATATGGGTTATAGTGGATCAACTCATAATATCGGCAGATTTCATCCATATTCGTGAATCTTATATGGTGGAGGATATTTCCAAAATCTATATCTATAAAGTGGTAAAGAGGCATGGGGTGAAAATTTTGATTGTATCAGATAGAGATATGAGGTTCAAATTTCATTTTTGGAAATCCATGTAACAAGCTCTTGGGACCCCATTGATAATTATTACATTATATGATCCTTAGAAAAATGGGAAATCTGAGAGGAAGATACAAACACTGGAAGATATGTTACAGGAATATGTCATGGATTTTGATAGTTCATGGGATGGTAAAATTCGGTTAGTGGATTTTTCCTATAATAATAGTTATCATGCCTCGATACATATGGATTTGTATAAATAATTGTATGAGTGTATGTGTCATTATCTACTTACTTGGGTGGAAATGGGAGAGATTTCAACGGTTGGGCCGAATGTTGTCTAGAAAAAAATGTATATGATAAATTTGATCAGGAAGAGAATTGATATAGATCAGAGTTTTCATAATTCCAATGTAAACCATTGTGGATGACCATTGTCATTCGAGGTGGGAAATCATGTTATCTTGAGAATATCTTTGAGGTTTTGACATCATTGATTTGGGAATCAGGGTATATTATCTCCAATGAATATTGGGCCTTTTGAGATAACTGACCACGATGGATAGGTGGAATATCAGTTGGAGTCTCCACTATAGTTTAGTGTGGTAGACAATGTGTTATTTGTTTCTCAATTGAAGATGTATTAGCCATATATTGACCATGTAATTTGATGGGATCATGTTGAGCTAGAGAAGGATGCTTCATTGATGCAAATTCTAGTGAATATTTTGTAAATGAAAGAGAATGTATTGCATGGTAAAAGAATCAGTCTAGTTTTGGTTTTGGGGAATCATAGTCGGATTCAAGAAGTGACTTGGGAGAAGGAGAAATAGATGGCTAATCAATGGCTTTAGCACTTTCAGCAAAGCGTTAGTTCTATAATTTATTAGGATATAAAGTCCAATGGTTGGGAGAATGTATCACCCACAATTTGAGCTATATAACCCTTATTTAATAATTTTTAATGTGTTTTAAGTTGTTGGGAAGAGTTTTGTAGTGTTAGGGAGAGTTTGGGAAGGCTTTGGAATTGTTTGGGAGGGTTATTAAAGGAGAAAGGTTTGAGCACAGTTAGGGGAAACCATGCAACAAACCCTAGTAACCATGAAACATGGTATAGTGGGCTTCACATAGTTTGTGGATGATTTGTATAATAGTCAGAGGAATCCATGTGAGGTCTCAATTGATGTGGTATCGTGTGCACTATTTGTGCACTGATTGCCTAACCATGAAACTAACTGTGCGTAGGGATAAAAAATATGGTCTTTAAATACATGATTGGTTAGGATTTTCTTGAAACCCTCAATTCTTCCTCTCACTCAGGCCTCACTCAAGATTTTTAGTTCTTGATGGTTATAAGGGATCTCCCACTCATTCAAGATGTGATTCGAAGGGGTTTTAAGGTGCGGTAGAGGTTATTCTTCTCCAGTATGTCTTTACTCTTTGTTATTTCTTTGTTTTCCTTATATCCAATTCTATCTCTCTCTTAGTTTTATAGATTTACACACGTCTCTTATAGATATTGGTGTTTTTTATAATGTGTTGAGATTTGGGCTTGTTGATGATTGGTAATGAGATATATGGTGGGTTTGTAGAAGTTTAACATGGATTCAGTGTGCTATTTTTGCAGTGGTTCAATTACAGCCAAATTCCAAGGTATGCAGCTTCTCCCCCACTCCACCTTACTAGAAATAGAAGCCTTGTTTTAAATTAATAGGTTTTTTACAATTAATTTAGATTATTGTGGGAAATGTGTTTTAGAATATCATTTTTTGATACAGTGTGTATTTTAGGGAAATTGGGTCCTTACTGTGATAGGTTCTTTGTTGTTAGATTTTAAAATGTTGATGTTAATATGTCTTGAAAGGTATTATACATGAAAATTGTTTGTGAAAATGGTTTTCAAGATATTTTGGATTCTTTATTAAAACTTATTGTGGCATGGATGGTGTTATATGGGATTGTTTAGTTATGAAATATTTGTTGGCATAATGTGGTGGCCTTGGAGTGATATATACTTGTTCATTGGCTTTAACATTTGATATTGTGTGGGGTTTATGAGAAGTAGGTGGGTACAACCACTATAAAAATGGGATTTGTAGTGGATGGAAGGGCCACCATCTAGGATAATTGGGTGTGATGTACCTCTATGTATAGAAAGTAGAAACAAGCATAGATGGAAAGTTCCACCATGATTGATACCAGTTTGAATATGTGAAACCCTATTTTTACGCTTTGTTTGTGTGTTGTTATGAAATATAGAAATTTTTGTTCTCATATGTAATGGTAAATGGATTATGGCATGGTTGTGGGGATTCCCATGTGTTGTATGTATTTGGGCGAAAATGGTTGGGTAATGGTGTGTTTGTCTTGTTGAAATTATTTCACCATTTGATGTTTTATTAAAACTATTTTATAAAAATATGCTTACAGATTTATCCTAGTGTAATGTTTAAGGATGTATTTGAAAAGAACTACTGATTATTTTTAATCATCCCCTTATTTGGAACATTGTTTCCTTTTCAAATATCCTTTTTAGAGATGCTGGGAAAGGCAACACATCTAAATTTTTTAGTTGTTAAACATGACTCTTGGGGAGTATCTTGGTGCTTGGATAAGGTAGATTCTTGTGGAGCCATGGGTCATGTCATGGTTTCTTCAAAGTTTTGTTGTTAATTATTACTCTTGGTACTCTGATATTGGTATTTTGTGGGTTGTGGTATTAGTTATGGGAATTATTATTGTGTTGTTAGTCTTTTCCTGGCAAGGCATTATTGTGCAATACCTTATTGACATGCATATTGTAGTTGTGGTTGGTTATCCATTGTTTGGTTGGTTCTTTTACTTAATGGGAAAATCAATTCCCAATTGTTATTGATACCATTTTGATTCATTTTCAACCTTTGGCATCATGGGAATATCTCTTAAGGCCAAGTATCATCTCTCTACCTTCTCAAGCCAAAGAGGAATTTGTGGGACATTACAATGATGTTTTCAAGAACAAATAAAAGGTTATTTATGACATGGTGATTTTTTAAATTATAGATTTTTTATTAAATATTATTTATAATTGTTATAGAAAATAATTATTATATTCCCAAAAAAATAATTAAAAATAATTTTTAAAGAAAACACATTCTTGAAACATAAAATTATATTATTAAAATTCGAGTTATTATTTCCTAATATTTAATCAACAAATTTTCTGTTGATTAAGAAATATTTATATTTTTCATAAATTGGTTTAGTCTATTCATACCCACTAAATAAAATCTATTTTATAACAATCATAATAATATGTATTGGTCATTTAAGAACTCTTTTGTATGTTTTAGATATTATCAATCATAATATTCTTTTAAAATAATGGGGTGTTACAAAAAGTCCCTCCCCATAATAAATTATATGTTCATAATTTTTTCATGTCTGGGTAATAAAGGATTTGATTTTTAAAAATTTATTTTTTCAAAGATGATATCATAAATAGGTTAACAAATCTTTCACATGAAAATATGGGAATGGAAATAGGATGTTAATTTGGAATAACACATAACATGGTTTCCATGTAGTTTTAAATTATTTAGAAGTGGAAATATGGACCTAAATGAATAATTAATTTTTATATAATGTTGGATAATAAGGGAGAAAATTTATCAAAATAAAACCAATGATAATGATAAAGATAATTCCACAAAATCTATAATCAAAAGGGCGCGAAAATGACTGAGTATTCATCGTAAATGATTTTTAAACGAAAATATTCTTATATCAAGATCTTTTTACAAGATTTTATTTATTAAAAATCCATATTGAATTATTATATAAGTATATATAATGGCATGATAATTAAAATTTAGTCCTTTAATCATTACAACAAAAATATCTTCTTTTTCTCATAATGATGAGTATTATAGTTGAATTTTTGATTCATAGAATTTTATAGTATTCATATAATGGATCATATAGTAAAAAAATTGTTACAAGGTATTCCTCCTTTATTAGAATATTAATCAAAACTGGATGGCTATAACAAGGAAAAATGAATTATAATATATTGAAGACTTCCTATTTATCTTCAAAATTTTCATAGTAATATCAATTGTTCTACTCAGTTTGTTTCATAAATAACTAGACATCCAAAATAAAATCAACAACCTTAACATTAATTATTGTTATAACATGAGTTTTTTTATCATACATTTCATCTTATATCCAAAAAATTTATACCCATTCACCCAAAATAATCCTTTATATTATATCATATTTTAAAACTAGTGGTTACATAATCCTAAACCCGATGAAGTATATTAAAAAACATCCTGAATCCGAATGGTTAATCACTATATAATACAATAATGTAGTGAAATTCAAGAAAAAATAATGATTTAAATTTTAATTTAGTAAATGGAATGGAAATCCTTAGTATAACAAAAAATCTCTCAAAAAATTTCTTAATATCAATGAATCACTTTTCAACCATTAAATATTTCTACTTCAATTTTTCATGAAATAACTAACCCTTTTTTAGGATTTCTAATTCTATATAATTTTATTCATAAATGTCAAGAATCTTCATGTCCAAAAAATATATAACTATATTACAAAATAATATATCTATGTTGTCAATAACTTTAGAAAATGTTTCTAAATCATTAAAATATACTATTATAGAATAATCTATAGATGTTTCATGATTCGTATTAAAAACAATTATTTGATATTACACATATACAGTTTATATACAAAAACCCAATAAATAAACACAATAATTATTTTCCTCACAAAGGTCGTTACTTCATCTACACAATAAATCCATAATTTTTATTTTAGCTTGAATAACGACCATATTCTCCAGACATAAGACATTGAATTATAAATTATACCTTAGGATGAACTTAATATCCCTATAAGGAACTGTCCATTTTTTACTTGTAAAATAATAGATTTCTATCCTTATTTTTTATATATAAAACATACTGTTATTCCTATTTGACATTTTTGGTGTGATTCATTGAACATACATAACATGCTGAATGATAAATGTTTTTCCCACCATTGGTTTTCCTGAAAATAAATTTTTCTATTGTTAGGTGTGTATAAAATGTCACCCTTTTGTGATTAATAATAATATAATAAGATATATGATTAAGAATTATCAAAAGGACTCTCCCTTTATCTCCCATTTCACTTGGATTTTCTTGATTACAATAACTAAATTATTTTACATTCAATATTATAAATTTTTCCTCCTAGTTCCAACCATAGGATAAAACAAAAAATCATAGTCTGAGTAAAAATAATAGTGAATAGTTACATATTCTTTATCTTCAAAATTGTAATATTTTATACTATACAAAAAATTATCCTCATGTATTTTACGAAGATGATTAATCATAATACCCATAGATTAATAAATTCCTATTCAAATATAATCTATATTGAAATTTACATTTCAATCATAAATATTAATACTTATTAGATGAATATTCAGTAAATAAAATTAGAATCCATTCTAGAAGCATATATGTTTCACATCTTTGGAAGCATTTATACCTGAACTACATCTTTATAAAATATCTACATCATACCCTAGTATTTTATTCAATACTAACACCATTATTTGAAATATCATTCATAAAAAATTTATTTATTTCCTGGGGAAAGGAAATTTATGAAATAGAGAGTTTGGATTTAAAATAATAGTGAATAATGGATATATCAATGATCAGTTAGATGTAAAATTGAAATAAAGGTACAATACTATGAGATTAACATTTTAAATCAACACCCCACTTATCAATGTTTAAAAACATGAGTGATGTTTATATAATCATAATTTATAATACACGAATCATTAAGGAATCAAATAACATGAACAATGTGAGACTAAACGTGGAATACTAAATAAGAATCATGGATACATATAAATGAAGAAAATCATTTACTTAAACATGGATTTCCATGTACCATCCTGAATACTCGGGTACCCTAATACCCAATCCGACACTGATATATTCAGAATAGAATTACTTATACCCATGGGTTAGGTGACTAGAACCTAGAATCTTACAAGATAAAAGTGGAAACAAATTACTCACAAAAATGTGGAAGATAAAAGAGGCAAGTCATTTTTATATACCATCAAAATGATTAAGTACCAAAAACTAAAATGGTATAAAAAAACCTAAATTAGTACATCAGTAAAGAAATCAGTAGAGAAACAAACATCCTAATACAAAAACAACAACCCATAGGCTAGTGAATGAAAAACATCTCCCACCTCTAGGTGGCTCTTTCCCTTTACACATAACCGACATTATAAAATCCGAAAATTCTTAATGGAAAAGGTAGGGAGTGATCTATAATTCCATGTAGTGTCTCACCAGGTGTTCTATAATATATTAAAAAAACCAAATCACACTTTCAATATTATTAAAATAGGTCAAGCCATAATAATTTATTTTATATTGAAAACTTACTTCTTATCTAAGGATGGAAGTAATTTCAATATATCTCTTAAAATTTTTTATATACAAAGGTTTATATAAATAAATTCTCTTTAATAATTTATTTTTAAATTATTTAAATATATAATAAAAAATACTCACAAAAATCACTCCGGTCATATGTCTGACACTATATTGGTTTCTAAATATATGATCCTCATGCTTCTCATTCCAGTGATCAAGAAAAATAGGTTTATACACATCCCCTAGGCTGACCTTGAATAAGACAAAACAAAATCCCAATTATGATATGATATTCTGAACTATGTTTTTGTTAGAGTTTTCATCATTAATACATTTCTTGAGGACTATCATTCTTGTGTTTTTGTCCTAAATAAACCAATAACTACCCAAGATCACATATACTCAATCAATCTCTCAATCGTGTTAATGTAATCTCATTTCAAATCAATCACCATTTACAATTCAATTGGCCAAATTTTTTATTTCAATATTTGAATTGAATTTGAAAACATAAACAATGGGTTTTCATCATTTCATGCCTTTTTAATACAAAACAATTTATATGTTTTTATCAATTAAATTTAATAAAGTTTTTTTCTGAAAAACGATTATTAAATAATTTCATTAATTAAATAAATTTCAAAATAATCCCCAAATCCCCATTCCATTGGAATTGGTATTTTAAACAAAATCCATTACATTTCACATTCTAATTCCAAATCATATCAATTTGGGTTTTCATAAATCAGTAATTTTTTAAAAAAAAAATAAAATCAAGGTATTCTTTATATAGAAAATCTCAAATGAAAAATCCTACCTTTAAATCAATGAGAATAATATTCAAAATGAAGAATGACAATAGAAAATGAATGAATAAAATATCAAATAATAAATCCTTGATTGAAGATCTAATGAAAATGAGTTTAGATCCATTCGTTACATGATGATCTATCAATTTCTAATGAGGATATAATGTTTTACTTTAAGAAAAAACTTCCTTAGAATGATCAATCACAATTATAGGAATGATTAATTACAAAACAAATGATACGAAAGGATCATAGATCACAAAAATATTCATAGGAAGGTTATAGGTTGAGAGGGGAGTGGTATGCAATAAAATTGAATGAAAATTAGATGTGCATCAGGATTAATACTATCGACCTCAATTATTACATAGTGTTTAACCCCATTTCACATTGAATAGTCAATGAAGGCCGTAGATGTAGAAAAATTCGTTATATTTTAATCAAAACAGAAATTTAAAACCATTTCACATCATGTAAATTGCACATGGATTGTACTAATTTCATGTTGTGTAACAATTTCTGATCATCTTCCTGAAGAATATTATAAGGCATGTAATACATTTATAGGGTTTGTAATCTCTCAACAAAAAGTAAACAACATAGTTTCTATAGAAAATCCCGAGATAAAAAAAACCAACGGGCATGGAATACCACAAAAGAATATTGTGATGTTATAACCACCCTACCATAAAAACATTTCCCCTATAAATCATATTAAGTAGTTTCTATATGAATGAGTGGAGTCTATTTCTATCTCATTTGAGACTCATTCTCCCAATACTCTTGAGTATAAAAAACCATGATTCCATAGAAAATAAACTAATGGTATCATCCTCCCATAAAATATATTAATGTAAAAATCAATTATACTAACTAGATGCTCAATAATAGATAAATTAGGCTTAATATTGTGATATTATCATCTCAAGACATTCAATGGGTCATAATGATACTTATGAAGGGGTGATACATGGAAAAAATTATGAATCGACATTAACTATGGTGGATGTTCTAAAAAGTAGCCCAATTTAAAAACCTTCTCAATATCCTAAAATGTTCCCACATAATAAGGAAAAATCATTCCATTCCTCCAAACATGCCAGTGACCCAACTATGGTGAATCTCTCATGAACACTCATTAACCAATACATAAATCTAATGGCCTGTGATGATGATAATCATATGATTTATACCAACTCTATTTCTTAAAAATTCTCTAATGAATGAATAGAATCTTCTCCATCGTCTCTTGGAACAAACTTGGTCTAACTAAGGATATTTTCCCAAAATTTTACCAACCAAATAAAGATTTAAAATTATTCTATAAAAGGCCTATGAAGAATCCATTATTATTGAGTTCTAGTAACTATGGTTTTAAGAGAACTAAACCAGCCCCAAATTGTCACCCCAAGATACAATAAAGTCATGAACACATGCACAAAGCATTTAGTTATAAATTAGTGTAAACCTATGTGTCTAGAAAGCTATCTACAGATTATATGTTGTACTGAAATGAACATGAAATCCCATCTCTTCTTAAAGTCCATTCAAAAAGCAAGATGTAAAATGGAGATCTCTATTAGAGAATATAATATTCGGGACACCATGAATATGAAAAATATATTTCACTGAGAGATTTCTTAACACCGCAAATTTTGTTGTGTCACAAGTGGGAATAATGTGCGGTGTTTTTTTTTTCATTTGATCAATCACAAACAAGGTCATGTTGTTCTTACTAGGGGTAAGGTAAATCCTAACCACAATGTATAAAAAAATATTTTCTCACCTCTATGTTAGCACTGAAAGTGGATGAAGCTAACCAGATGGTATCTAGTGCTCATACTTTATTTTTTGGAATATATAACATTGAGAAACAAATTATGAAACTCCCTATGTCATTCCTAGACACCAGAATCATCACTTCAAGTCATAGAACATAATTTTTGATCCTATTTGCACAACCCATAGTGAATTATGAAAATCCACCATTATAGATTTCCTCACATGATATTTTACAACATAACAACTTTGGAATTAAAGAATACCCACCATGGGGAATGACCACTCTGTAATGGTATCCCTATAAAAAGAGAGTTCTTAATTATATATATTTAATGATCAAGATTCTATTCCTGAAAAATAATCTCAAGAAGGGTGGATGTCAAGTGATCCCTAGAAAAGAAAATTTCACCATCCTCTTCCTGGGCTCATAAATTCTACTATTTAATAAGATCTATTATTTTAACACATTATATGATTATTTCATGGAATGAGTTTTAAGTTTCATGCTAAAAGAATCAATAATGACTTTCCCTTTCCACGTGGGTGTTTGTAAAGTTGAAATAAAAACACTCTAGGTACTCCTCCCAATTACTTTTGTATAGATTAAATTATTTTTCAAAGAAGATATAACTCTTGATATTGTGGTCAAAATAAAAAGTAATCCTTTCCCTAAAAGGTAGTGTTGCCAACTCTTAGCTGTAGGAATCCCAACTAAATGTTCATGGTTATAGATGACACAATTATTCTCATGTATTTTACGTTGGCGAGAACCACATACTATCACATTATCGACATTAATAATAACATAACCAAAAAAATAACATGATGTGGCATATAATACCATATAGCCTTTTCTAACCTTTGGAAGAGTTAACACCATCATAGAATTCAAATGAAGTTTCTACAAACCAAATGAAATCAAGAAATAATCATCCCAAATGAAATTCACCTACATCCATGTGAGAGTGGTCATTGGAGAATATAACTTTTTTAAATCCTTTACAACCAAGTTATAATACCCCACTAGACCCAAGAATATCTAAATCAAAAAACATTTCCCAACTGATCCCATGTTATAAAAAATTTTCCGTCATAGGATCAATAGAGATACAAGGTTCTAATACCACATTTACCAAGAACATAAAATAATGAATTCTATAAATACCATTTCAATAGTGTGGAATAAAATTGGTGAACTATCAATAATTCTAGATCTTCTCTTAGATAACCCACATGATTCTCCTCTCAATGAGACTAAATTGGGATGCCATCCACAATGACCACCACAAACATACTACGATTATAATGGAAGATCTTTTTTATCAAATCAATAATGATAGCATGAGAATTTTTTATAACAAATGGAATGATAATATACTCATAATGTCCACATTTTCTTCAAATGGTGGTTTTTTTATTGTCGGATTCTTTTATTCTCAATTGATAATTACTAGACCAAAAATCATTCTTTAAGAGCCACATCCCCCTTTCAACTATTCAAATAGATCATAAATTATTGGCAATATATAATTTGTCATTACTGAAATTCAGTTGTGTTTCCAATAATCAATAAATATTCAAATCAATCCATCAGATTTATTTGAAAAGAAAATTTGTGCCGCCTAATTTGACACACTTGGATGTATAGATTCATTGTTAAATAGATCCCCACATATGTTTTCTACTCTTTCATTTTAGCTGGATCCATATGGTAAAACGTATAGATATTGGTTGAGTAACCTGGAATAAATCAATTGAAGAATATATTTCTTTTATCAATGGAAACCCATATAAATTAGAAGGGAAAACATCGAGAAAATCATAAAATATTAGGGAGATTATAGATTAAAGATTCATACTCTAGATAAAAAGAAAACACTAATATTACATTCCATGACATTGGATAATAAGGTCCTCATATACATTTCTTCAAGTCCCATTCTCCCATAATGATACTAAACACCCCTTCAAGTGAATTAAAGTATACTTGTTGAAGATCATATTCAATTCAGGCCTTATTAGAAATGAGATAATCCATTCCATAAATAACAATAAGAGGCATCATGTTAATAATCATAAAATACTTGTTATGCTCGATATCAGAGAAAGATTAAATAATAGAAGTACAAAGGAGACCATGATCTCTCTTCGTTCTGAGGGGCATGTTAATATCCACCACATAAAAAAACTATTCATAGGAAGATTTATATGTTTTATAAAAAAAGTTTAAATAAATGAATAAGATGCATTAATATCAAATAAAATAGTATCTACAAATGAACCAATATTGAAGGTACCTCTCACATTCACTGGACATGTATTGTGTTCCTATGTAGTCTCTTACAATGTGTAAACAATCTTTATTCTAGATGCATTTGGATGGAACCCCTTTGTTCATGAAGCATCTAATTTCACTGTCATAATTTTAGTTCTAGATGATCATGTTACATTAATTGGGGAGAAAAGATATAATAGAATTTATAAATGTGTCCTGTTCATTTGAAGGAACTACATATACTTGGTTCCTTAGTGAAAACAATTCTCGAATACCAAGGATTTTTACATTCGAATGAAGTAAAATGGTCTCTAACATGAACTTTCTAAGGTCTAGAAGAACCATTCAATTAATAACCACTATGAGACTCATCATGATTCTTATTTGATTCATAGGTACTCATAGAACTACTATTGGGAGAAAAAATATCTCCCACCAACCTTGTATTACCAGCCAGGCGAAGATCAACTCTCACTTCCCTATCTAGAATTGCATCATATGAATTAATCTTAAATAAGAATATCTGAGAAAAAATATCAGGTTGAATACCCATTTCAAATTATTTATTCTTTATAACCTTATTCGATACAATATCAATTTAACACTACATAACCTTGGAAAAGCGGTTTGGATACACTGTCATATTACTACTAGCAATTTTGGATTTATATAACAATATAACCTTATAAAAGCACCATAGTCTCTAGATATAACTGCTAAGTGGAAATAACTCTAATTTCCTTTAACTCTAAACTGTCACAATTATTTTTTATCACTATCTAGTCCCACCATATCCTACTATGTCCCTCTATATCTATGGTGGAATATTTCACTTTTATCAAAATTTTCATTTCAATGAAATTAAAGAGAATATTATCTTCCTCAAAAAATTCTAATACCCATAAGGATCATTAGAGACTTTTAATACTAGTAGAATTTAGTTAATGAACTCTTGATCAGGATTCAAATATTCATCCCTCTTAGGTTCCACAAATATAGTGTAATTTAGAACAGGTATAGGTGCATGTCCCAGATCTTGGTCATCACTCACAATAATCTCCATAAGATTCATGTCCACAAGAGGATTTTCTCAATATTCCTCACTAGAATCAATCTCCTATAGCCTATCCACATGTATTCATGGAGGAATGATTCTATAAAAATATGAAGAAAATGAATACATCAGATCATTAGTCATATGAAAAACTCTAACAAGAGAAATGGTAAAAATTAATTCCATCAGATAAGATATCATTATTTAGATTTAAACCTATCTAAATCAATAGTTTTAAATTTAAATAATTAGACTAAATTATTTATCAAGAATCCATTCCCAAACCATATGTGGTAACACAAGGCTTGTTATGATAAGAGAAGGCTAGTTGCTCACTTTAAAATACCTCTTATGTCCCAAAAATATATCCTAAACTATATATTAAAATAAATGAAATATTCTTAACCTATTCATATAATACAATATTGTAATAAACAAGCCAAGATACACTAGTAACATGATACTTGATATGACAAATATATAGGTCAAAGGGAATTCTAGGTCACCACGGTTTGGAAATTAGAACCTCACATAATATAATATAAAAGAGGGATTTAAGTTGAAAAAATACAGTGGAATAAAAAAGATACATGTGGGTATGGTTAGCCCTTAAAAGGGAGAATGTACCAGAAACCAAGAATGTATATAACAAAACCCAAAATTGCACTTCGTAAAATTTCTCACTAGAACATAAAAAATCCCAACGTAATAGAAAAAACATAATATCCAAAATGATCAAGAACATCCACCACCTGAAAGTGGAACATTACCTTTATTGAAACCTGGCATAAGAAAATATTCAAACGCCTGAAGGAAAAGGTAGGGTGTGAGATATAAATCCTAGTAGGTTCTCAATATTTTTTTAATAATATATTATAGAAAAATAAACCAAATCATGCTTAAATTTTAAAACAAAATATGGCATAGTATGATAATACATTTTCATATTTAAAATAAAAATGGATTCCTTTCAAATGATAGAAACATTTCAAAAAATAGATTCGATAGTCAATTTAAATAAAATATTTTATATAAATTATTTTTTATAGGAATAGTTCTATAATTTCTAAATTTTATAATTAATATAATAAAATTTTGCTCCATTTTCGTCTTACAAGTGGGATGTTTGTTTCTAGTTATTGGATCCCCACACTTCTCTTATCAATTATCACGAAAAATATGTGTAAACACTTCCCTCAGGCTCACGCAAAATTGAAATCATCAATATCCCATCAGGGATAAGCTATGATAAACTAGTTTTCTTAGAATTTTAATAGTTAATACATTCCTAGGAAATTATTATCCTTGGGTTATTTTCCTCAATAACACTCTAACAACCCAAATGCTTAACTTTTAAACAAGTTAATCATTAATGGGAAAATAAAATCATTTCAAATCAATAATTATTTAAAAATAAACTTTCCAATATTTTATTAATATTACTGTTAAATAAAAAAAACAACATGGTTTTCTCATCATTTAATGCCTTTTAAGTACAAAACCAAGAATAGGTTTTTATAATTTCAATTGAAGAAACATTTTTCTCAATATAATTCATAAATCCTCCCATCAATTATATTAATGTAAAAATAATCCATAAATTCTAATTCCAAAATAATTCGGGTTTTCCCCAATATCATGTTTTTTAACAGTCCAATTCCAAATCACATCAAATTGGGTTTTCATAAATCAATTGAATTCTATTAAATACAAGTCAAGTGAATCAAGTTATTAATTATATGACCAATATCAAACAGATCCACTTACATTTAAATCATGGATAACAATACTCCTAACCAAGAAAACCAACTGAGAATGAAGGTACAAAAGATCTAGGAACACAACCTAGAATCAATATCGAATGAAAATGAGTTTAGATTAATACATTACATTATGATCCACCAATATCTAACTTGGAGATAAAGAGATAACTAAATAATCTACATACATGAAAAAATAAATCTGAATAATAATGATGAACAATAATTAAACGAATTATCCCGGAGGATGAGAGATCTCCAACATCACAATGATCTGGTTCTAGGTCAAGAGGATATAGGTATGAGAATTAATGGAATGAAATTCATATGTATAACATTTTTCAAAACATTATTCCTTGAGAGATATATGACTTATAACCCTCTTCATGTATCATAATATACAAAGTCCTCTTTCACTAAAAAGGAATCATATTTTTTTAAAATCACGGTTTCATCCATTTAATATCAAGTGAACATTACAAAGTGTGTAATCATTTCATGATTGTTACTAGTTTAAAGCAATATTTCTAATGAACATTATATGGTGTGTAATACCATTACACCACATGTAATCTCCCAACAGACATCTTACAACCCATTTTCAAAAAAAATACCGAGAAAAAAACCCAAAGAGAAAGACATAAATTAAAAGTGTAATGCAGTGTTACATGGATCACTACCATGAATATCATGTTATATGGGTATCATTGTTCATTATAGAATATTATTATTCTAGATCCACTTTCATGAAATATTTTTGTGGGAAGATTCCCTTACTGAACATTGTTCTATATTTATTGTTAACCATATTATATCTCGTGATATTGATATTTACTCAATTCACATGAGGGATACAATAACACCTATAAACAAATTAAAATTATAAATATGTTTTCCATAAGATTATAAATCATTGATACTAGAATAACCCATATAACGGAAATCGGTTTCGTAAAAATTTCATCATTCCATCATATCAGAACACATGGAAAACAAATAGGGGGCATAAATATTTCCTTCATTCATCATCATAATAAAAAAACATCCAATGAAATAATAAGGATTGTATCCAATGATCATATTCTTATAAAATCAAAGGTAACCTAAAATGATGTTATCATATTAGATAATTCCTTAAAAATATAACTTAGAAACTTACCATAGGAAAATATAATTATCATTTTGGACTTGATTATTCAAAATATAATAATTTCAAAAATATTTGGAATTCTATTCATTTAAAAAAAATTCAATATTTTAAATAAATATTCAATAATTTGAGTGGTCATGACATAGGAAAATTTCATCCCTGAAGTTTATGTTAAAACAATTATATCTTTCTCATTTTTATGAAAAACCAAACTTCCCTCACTACAGAAATGATTATAATATTTCATTAAAACACTTTGGTAAAATTTAAAAAATTGGTATAATTAAAGTATACATTTATAAAAAATTATAAAAAATATTATTGAATATAACTTAATGAAAACATGGACATGGTATAAATTTTTAATATAGGAAATATAATTAATGTTGTATTTTATTATAGAATGGTCATTCTTTATCCTATGTAATAAATGAAAGAGAAGGTAAAAATAAAACTTGTAAACCATTGAAATACCCATAAAATAAAATTGTATTGATATGAAAACCCTTCTTTTATTAAAATCTTAAAAATGATTTATTACATAAACTATTCACTTGATACAACATGGAAGATCAAGATGTCTAGCGTCTTTGGGGCTTAGGACCATTACATTACAACTTAAAACATGAAATACAACATCTTTATTGAAAAATTCCTTTACATGACCACTACATTCCCTCATACATAGCATTTAATGGGATAACTCGAGGACATGTATAAGAAAAGGGTGAGATATAAAGCCCAATAAGGGAATAAACATGAAATATATGTGGAGTACAATAAATTTTAGACTATAGGAATATCAATAGAGCACAAGAGAATCATGGAAATAAAGGCATAATGAAGAATGATAATTATAACATGGAAATGTGGCAACATCACTTACCATGGAATTAGCATGAGCCACGACCCAAAGAACATGAAAGATGAGTAAATCATCATTTCACATGAAGCACTATTAAACCCTCTTTGCAATTGAATTATAATGAGTCAACACTCATTGCACATGATGTATCAAGATACTTTTCTTTACCCAATGCATTGGAGCGCTATAAGGGCACACCCATCTTAAGCATTTCATTTCATGCATAAGTGTGCCACATGGATCATAACACATGGATTCATAAAACATAATCATTTATTCAATGACAAAGGAATGTGGAATGAATCTTTATATTCAATAAGTAAATGTGCATGATGGTGAATACCCTTGATGGATAAATGGTTATGGTATTCACTAAACGATGGCGTTGGGTTAGAAAATCGGTGTAATTTCAGTAGTGTAACGGTGTGATATAAGAATTCATAAAAAATGGTTGATGAGAGAGAAATTGGTTTATCATAAGATATACATGAAATGAGCAGTAAGGGGCTCATATAGATACATGTCCCAACAATTTTTACAGAATTTCGATTCATGATACAAAAGTATTGATTGAATGTAAATGAGGAGAGAGAAGTTCCTTTCAAAATTTCGGCATAGTAACAGGTGTACATGTGAGGAATTTAATGAGAGAGAATGAGGTCTACCATAATTAAAACATAAAGAGGTCAGTTTGAGGGAGGTGAAAAATCATACCCCAACATTCATAATTGAAATTAAAAGGGAAAAACAACATAAAGAAAATTGGACAAAAATGAGAAATGAAGAAAAAACCCTTACTTGGAAGTGTGCTTACAATGGATTGAGAGAGGCTTGAGAGAGGCTTCTTGGGAGATTGGGGCACATTGAGAGGATTCTAGAAAGAGTAAGGAAGAGGTTAGATGAACTCCAAAGTATTTTAGTGAGGAGGAAGTGGAAGCTTGGGTGGGTTTATATGGGAAGGGTGAGAGGAATTCTTTATTATTTAGGTTTGGGAACCCTTATATTTAATTAATTCAAACCACAAACCGTCCCATGGTTTAAGCCCATGATTTTTATAAAAGGTAATAAGAAAAAAAATTATATGTCCAAAGTCTGAACTTCTTAAAATAATAGGGTTTCTTATGTGGAGTTGAGTCACACTCCCATGGAAATCAATTTAAAAAGTCAAGGTGTTTAATAAGTATTTAAGGGTCCATTAATGCTTTGAAAAGTAATTAAAACAAACCCAAAATCACATTATTTTAATGCTAAAACATATATTGGCCGAACATAAGGATTCTGGTATTTTATTACATAACTATTGGGTCATTATGATGTCATAAAACACATTATATATTTAAAAAATATTTAATTTGTACCCAAAAATTTGACTGTCTCATAAAATTTTGAAAAATTCACCATTGGATAATTTTGATGTCCTGATTCAAGAAATAACATTTATTTTATCAAAATAATTTTCTAAATATGTTAATTTTCACTTTTAAAATAAAAACCGATAATTATGAAAAATTCATAGGTTTTGGAAAAATGGATTTCAAACCTCAAAAAAATTACAATTTAATTCATAAAATAATATGATCATTTATATATAACAAAATTAATTTAATAATAATAATAATAATATTTTATTAAAATATTATTTAATTAAAAAATACCTTAATTTAATAAAATAAAATTCTTTTTTAAATAATAAATAAAAACACTATTTTCACTTTAAAAAATATTTACAATGTATCAATAATGACAAGAAAGTATATTTATTATTGTATACAAAAATAATTTACATGAACATAGTACTAAATATTTGTTACAGACACCCTTAAAACATGCGCATAGGACCTAAGGGTAAGGTGTGCGATGGTGACAGACTCTTGGGGTGGCATAGATAACATTGCTTGAGTGGTAATCTCTATCAACTTCCACTTTTCCCATAGACGGTCTCATTCGAGCTTGACATGATGAAGCTAATTTTGGGCTTGGTCAAGTGAAAATCCCATATATTCCACCTATTTTTCGAGCTCCAACAAATTGGCTTCGTATGGTGCAATTCTACTGAATAAGGCCATCGCTTCCTTTGTCGTAGTAAATTGGGTCTGTTAAAGCCCTATATTTATACTAATCATGTGATCACTGTTCAACGACTATAAAAGTAATGGTCATAATTATTAACATAAAATCAAAGAATCTAACATTTTATATAAACGTTTTACATAAAGAGACCTTTAATTAGATCAAGTTGGATTTCCATTAATAAAACATCTTGTTTATTCAATATTCACCCCTTAAGAAATTTCGCCCTTGAAATTTCATTTTCCCACACTAAAATAGATGTGGGTAACTTAGCTTCATCATTTCCTCCAATTCCCAAGTCGCTTCTCCAAACCTGTGGTTTTTTCCACAACACCTTGACGAGGGGCATTCTCTTATTTTGTTGAACTTTTTCTCTACGATCTAAGATCTTCATTGGTTTCTCCTCATAAGAAAGATCACCCTCCAACTATACCACCTCCGAAGAGGGTACTAGTGAAGGGTCCGGTATGTACATCCTCTAGAGGGATACATGAATGACATCATATACTTTGGCCATGTTAGGTGGAAGTGCTAGTCAATAGGCCACAACCCCGACATGATCAAGAATCATGAAGGGGCCGATGTACCTTTGACTTAACATCCCTTTCTTTCCAAACCTCATGACACTCTTCCACGGAGATATGCATAGAAAAACTATTTCTTCAACTTTAAAATCAAGGTCTCGTCGACGGTTATCGGCATAACTCTTCTGTCGACTCTGGGATGTCGTGATATGCTATTGAATGGTTTTTACCTTCTCCACCATTTCTTCGACCATTTCTGGTCCAAGCGGCATACGTTCACCGACCTCATCTGTAACATCCAAAGTAAGTAATGAATAATAGATATTTCTATCTATGTCTATTAATGAATTTGATAGTGTTTAGAGGCTTAAAATAAGAATAAATCCAATCTTATGCATGGAATACAGTAATATTTTTAAAAGATTGTTTTACTGCCTTTTGATGGAAAACCATTTTTAAATCAAAATTTTGACAATTTTATAATCTCTATTTGTCGAAATAAACATATTCTTTATGATTGGTACATTGAAATTTACATTGGGTAATTTTTTGGTATTTTTCCGATAAAGTTCATTTTTTAATGAATAGTGAAAAATGTTGTATTTTAATTCAAAACCTTTTTTAAATATAATTTATTTATATGATTAGATTATCTTTTGAATTGGTTTTAAAGTTAAGTTAGAATATATTTTTACCATTTAATCCAATAGTGGTCATTGTAATTAATTTCACTTTAAAATTGGTCTTAAACTAGTGTCAATCTTTTGATACTTATTATTTCATAAAAACATGCTATTTTCTCTGACAGCAGGAATTAAGTATTAAATTAATTAATGTAAATTATATGTTTTGAATTTTTTAAAATAGACATCATTTTTTAATTCGGAATATCAAATATAACTTAGGGTAATGTTTTGGTATTTTTCTGAAAAACTTCAATTTTTGATGAATAGTGAAACCACTCAGGGGTACTTAAAAAACTGATTTTTCATTTAAATGAAATTTTACCACCTCTGTGTTTTGAATGTAAAAAATATAACATACATGGTTTTAATTAAGATGTAAAATGTGGTTCAATGGGATTAAAATAATTTTTTTTTTGTGAATAGTAACTTTTAAGTTTTTAATCGCGAATAGAGGTAATTAGTGAAATTTAAGGCAAAAATGATATTATAATAAAATGAAAATACCTAGACACATGTACTACCCTTATTGGATGTGTCATGGCTGACCATGAAAATCCATGGGTCGACTTGTGGACCCCATGGAGCCACTTTGGTAGGAAAATAACATTAATAGCTTTTTATTTAAAGGTAAAATAAAAATGACACAAACATGAGTTGTTTTACTAATACAATTTATAAATGGGTTTATACAAGTCAGAGTTTTGACTGTAAATAGTCATTGGAAAGCTAAAACGATTTACTACATCATAGTAGTTTTTTTTATAATTTTTAGTTATTAAATAAATTAAATTATTTATGACACCATGATGATGCAACGAATACCTCATTATTTAACGATTTAAAAACAATGAAAAGATAATGTAAAATATAAGACCTACACATGTCAAAAACCTATTATATGGGTGGGTTTCGAAATATTATCACCATATCCTCGAAATAAATTATTTTTGTACCTTTTAAATCTGAAAATCATTTCATAATAAAGTAACCTTTTATAACTTTCCAAGAGTGCCCCTCCTCTCCTCTTATAAAAGGCTTCCACCTCTACCACCTTACCCACACCTCTAAAGCCTTTTTCTCAGCCAAACCCTACCCATTTAGTCTCTCCAAATCCCTATATTACTCCTAGAATCCTCTCATTGGGAATAAGGCTTCCCAAGGAAGCCTTTGAGCTAAAATCAAAAAGAGTTACCCGTTTTTAAGGTAATGTCTTCACTTGTGTTTATTTGTTTTATTTTGCTTCTCCAACCCCCTAAAATATTTTTATTCATTTATTTTGTAACAAATCTTGTATCTTCAATATACTAGGATGTTTTTATAAGATTATTGCGAGATAAACTTACACACACCCACATCTAATGGTTAAAGAACATACTATTTCTATGGATGGCGAATTTCGGCCTCACGAAATGATGATTGTTCAATATTCTTCTAACACCTTCAAATGTGTCCATTACGATGTCACTATATTTATATATGATATATAATATTTTTATTTTTTCCTTATGCTTCTGTATTTTTAATTTATGTCATACCTTTATGGTTTCCATTATGGGTAAATTCGATATCTTCATTTTAGGAAGTCCAGACTCCCGCCCCCTCACAGTGATTTGATTCGTTAATACCATATGTGGTATGTATAAAGGATATATTTAATGATATTATATGTGATATTATAATGGAATTATAATATAAATTTATATAATTATTATTTATTTCCATTAAAGTATGAGATATAAATGAAAGTAGGGTTCATGCTTACGTACGGCTTACCATCTCCATGAACGAGGCATTTCATTTCTTATCCCCAAATGTAATGTACTATTATAAGTACAAATATATAATGGATATATATGATGTATGCCAATTCTAAATGATGAATATAATTATGGATTTAAAATATACATATCTCTCATTTAGTTTTAATTCCATTAATATGTCATAGAAATGAAAGTAGCGTTCATGCGTACATACAGCTTACCATCTCCAAGAATGGTGCATTTCATTTATTACCTCTAAAAGTTATGTAATATTATAAATGCATGTATATACTAGATATATATGATATATATGACATCTACATCATTAGTATAACTCTGGATATAATGGATAGCTGAACAACTTGTAATTATAAAGAATTTATTTTTGACTCAAGTACCAATGATCGTTAAAATGACCGTTATTAACTTAAATAATTACATAGTGTTAATAAAATGGAAATAAGTGATATAAAAGGAATAATGAACTTGAAAAATGTTCTTAAGCAAGTAAAAATTGACTCAAGTTTATTATTTAGGAGGTTAAATAATGATCGAGTCAAGTCGGACCCGAGGTATGGGACTTTGTCTCAATCTCCTTTAATTGAGGCATATTTTGTTTTATACACAACCTTATTTTATACGGTTTATAAAACCCTTATAATTTTACATTTATCCGAATGGAATATTTTTAATAAGAATCATTTTACTAAATGAAAAAAGGGAATGTTTTTGTCATACGTATGCGGCGACAACAGATTCTCCTCTGCCGTGATAAATATTTGAGTTTCGGTTTCCTCTACAAGACATACCTTTTTTTAAATGAAAAATAAATACCATGTTTTACTCTTATTTTATTTTGGTATTGAAAATGGTTTTCATAATGTTTTTATATCAATGTGTTATTTTGAAATCTTTTGATTGAAAAGTGGAAATGTTATGTTTCCTTTATGCATGTTTTATGTGATACGATTATGTTATGGTTCTTTGGCATTATTATGAAGATGGGTGGTTCTGTGATAAACTAAGGGCGGGTTAGCCTTATATAGCTCTCCAATGCATTGGGTAATGTGATGGAGTTAAACATTAAGGTTTCTACAAATATAATTATGGAATATACTGTGATGGGTATTCCAAACGTAACCAAGAGGGTTACTCCCTACATACGAATGTCATGAATGCCTCAAGTTACATTTATGTCATATGATTTCTATGATTTATTCATGATTTGATGAGTAGTGTTAATGTTATTATATATTATGAGTAGAGTATTATTTCATTGATTCTTATGTATACATGTACTCATGTTTCCTTTCCATAATTTTATATCCCTTACTGAGCTTTTTTTGCTCAACCCATGTTTCTGAAATGTTTTTCATAGGTCAAGGGAAGGGTACATGAAATGATGACAGTGTCAAGGAAGTGTCAAGAAAGAATCCAAGTTTTATTTTAAATATGTTTCTATTTATGGGAGAAAAATGAATACTATCTTTTATTGTAACCACTTTTATTAAATGTGGGATGTAATGCATGTTTTATGACCTAATTCTCTAAAACTCTAAACCTGAAAAGATCCTCAATGTGTATTCTTGAAAAATCTCAAGATAAAGTAATGTTTAAGGCTTGGGCCTTGTAGTTGGTATCAGAGGTTGGTTTAGTCAACTTTAGGAGTTAGAAAATTGTTAAATTATAAATTAATTTATGGTATGATTGAAATGATATAGCATTTGAAGATTACCATGTTGCTTCATCTAAGAAAAGTTTTTTCATAATGGTTTTCTGCAGAGGAAACAGGGAAGCAGTGCTAGGAAGGCATACGGAAGGAAATAACCTTCCGAATCAGCAACCTGAGATGGTCGGAATTAGAACTGAAAAGTTTGTTGCAGTAATGGCACAGTTGAATCAAGCGATAAATGGTGGCGGTATCCATACACGAGATCATCCAGATCAATCATAGAGGAACATCTCAGTGGTGGAACATTTCATGAGGCAACATCCGCCATCATTCAGAGGATCATCTGACCCTGTGCAAGCTGAAGGATGGATTAATGAATTGGAGAAGATTTTCGATGTCATTTGGTGTTCAGACAATCAAAAGGTTAGTCATGCTATTTACTATTTAAAGGGTGAAGCAGATCAGTGGTGGTCGATGGTTAAAAATATCAGGGACGCTGATGATATTGATTCTCTCGACTGGGATGAATTTAAAGGTATGTTTCATAAGAAGTATTTTCCTAAGGCTATTCGACATAGGATGGAAATCAAATTCTTGGAATTGAGGCAAGAGGAAGACTCATTGGCTGCTTATGAAGAGAGGTTCACTCGATTGTCAAGGTATGCTCCAAATTTTATCCGAGACCTTGATAGTAAAATAAATCATTTTTACTCAGGATTAAAGCCAAAATATCAAAGGACTTTCTCTTTTCGTGAGTTTAAATGTTATGAAAATCTTGTTCGATGTGCTGATAAGATGTAAATGGAGTTTCTGATGATCAAGTGTTCTATAATAACCAAAAGAAGAAGAGACCGAGGTGGCAGGAGAAAGAGAAGATTTCTTCAAAAAATTATGATGGTAAGAAAACAAAGTTTTTAGTTTATGATAAATGTTGTAAAAGGCTTGCTGGGGAATGTATTTTGAATTTTGGAAAGTGCTACTGATGTGGTAAGATGGGACATAAGCCTCGTGATTGCATTGAAAAAGATCAGGGTGATGGAAAGACCAAATTTGATTTATAGTTAGTGAAATGTTTTAAGTGCAATCAGATGGGTCAATAAGCAAATGAGTGCCCGAAAAAGAGCTTGAGTGATGGGAAGCAGTTATACTACAAGCAGAAAGGGTTGGTGAAATCCTTTGCAACTACTTCAGTAGATGTCGGGCCATCAAATGTTGTTGTATCAGGTAATTTGTTTGTTTTTTCAGATTATGCCACTGTGTTGTTTGATTTGGAGTCTACACATTCTTTCATCTCTGAAAACATTTCAAGTAAAATAGGAATATCATCTCAAGAAATGACTCCTGAACTTTTGGTAAAAACATATGGGGGAAATGATGAGGAAAAAAGAATTTATAAGAATCATCCAGTCTTTATCCATAGAGAGTGTTGTACCTCTCGTACCCCTCGTGGTTTAATTTTCATGATCACAATCACTCTCTTATTTATCTAATCTTGTTTTATGTGTTTTTGTTGATAGGAAAAAGCTTGCCAATGAATTGGGCCAATAAGGACCCAAAGTGGACTGATTTTCAGTCCACCGGCCAACCGGAGGATGCCCACCGGCCAGCCGATGGAGCCTGGAGAGAAGGCATCCCTCTGTCCAGACCACCGGCCAACCGGTGTCCCACCACCGGCCAGCCGGTGGAACCCAAACAAATAGTGTCAGCTACTGCCACAGCACCGGCCAACCGGTGGCCTCCTCACCCGCCAGCTGGTGGTGCGTGAGCCCCAGCCCTTTCCCTTTTTCAAAGCACCGGCCAACCGGTGGCCTAGCACCGGTCAGCCGGTGGAGCCAGTCAAACTAGCCGTTGGGCTTTGACCAGGCTTGTCCACTTGACTCCCAAAGGCTCCGAAGGCCTCTCCAACGGCTCCGAAGACCCCCAAAGGCCATATGAGGGTTTCCCCTCTATAAATAAAGGACTAGGAAGCCCCAGAAACAAAAGGAAGCCCACAGACACATTTTTGATCATTTGGAGAACCTCCGACACATTCCTTCCAAGGAACCCCACTTGCTCCAACTCACTTCCACATCCAAGGAGCTCCACCAAAGAAGCTTGGGAGCACTCTTCATCAACTCCATCAATCCTTTGGCTTCCAAGGCTTCTCCCCATTACAGTTTTTCTTGTTTTATCATTTTGAGCTTTAATTTGGGTTTGTGCCTAAAAACCCCTCTCTTCTCTCATCTCCCTTTCATTTGGGTTTTCACACCACCTTCATGGTGTGAAGAGGTTAGTCAAGCCTTCCCTTTAAAAGGCTTGAATCGAAGGTGAGCTAGCCTTCACCTGTAAGAAGGCTAGTGGGTTCTTGCTCAACCAATAAAAGCAAGTGGGTTCTTTCTCAACCAATAAAAGCAAGATGTAATAGGTTCTAGACTACCTGAAAAGTCTAGTGGGTTTCTTGCTAAAACCATTAAAAAGCAAGCAGTAGTAAATATCTCAACGGTTGAGTTGGGAGCGGAGACGTATGCTTGGGCTTAAGCCGAACTCCATTATCAAGTTTTGTGTCTTGCCTCAGTTATTTCCGCTGCACTTTTAACTTTGATTTTAAATTGTTAATTATTTTTTAAAAGGCAATTCACCCCCCTCTTGCCATCACTTTCCTCTTTTCCGCCCAACAATTGGTATTAGAGGCAAAATTTGAGTAATACCTTCACCAGTTTCAAATTCAAGATCCATTGTGATGGCTTCAACCTCTTTCGCACCCGAAGGATATTCTTTGGGTCATGCTCCATTCTTTGATGGAACCGACTATAACTATTGGAAAACCCGCATGACTACTTTTCTTAGAAGTATTGGCTATCCTATTTATAAAATTGTCATGAATGGTTATTCTCTCTCTTCTCCCGATGAATACAAATGGACTCAAGCCGATATTAAAAATTTCAAGCTTGATGGCAAAGCCATGAACGCTCTTCATTGTGGCCTTGATCGTAATGAGTTCAATCGAGTTTCCACATGCACCTCATCTCATGAAATCTGGAAACTATTGGAGGATACCCATGAGGGGACCAACAAAGTCAAGTATACTCGATTGGACATGTACCATAAATATTTTGAAAGTTTCACCATGCACCCACATGAATCAATTTCTGAAATGTTTACTCACTTTACTGATGTTTGCAATGGTAGAAAATCTCTTGGAGATGAGGTTTCTACAGAAACAATGGTCAAGAAGATCCTATGGATCCTACCAAGCTCATGGGCACCAAAAGTCACGGCAATCCAAGAAGTAAAAGATATCAAGAACATGCCGGTCGAAGAGCTCATCGGATCCCTCATGACCTACGAGATCACCATGAGGAGGCAAGCTGAAAAGGAAGGAAAACTGATCAAAACTCCAATGAACATCGCCTTCAAAGTTCAACAAGAAGAAATATCATCTTCCTCATCATCTTCCTCTTCAAGCGGCGATTCCGAAATGGAGAATCTTGCCCGCAAGATGCACAAATTCATAAAGAAGCACAAGAAGAAGAAATCCCGCAAGGCTCAACCCAACGAAAAATCCGAGCCCGATGTAACATGTTACGGGTGTGGCAAGAAAGGCCATTACAAGCCCGATTGTCCACTCAACAAGAAAAAGGCCAAGAAAATGGAAAAGAAGAAGGCTTTCAAGGCCACATGGAGTGATAACTCCACATCCTCCTCCTCCTCCTCCTCAAGTGACAACGGTAAAAAATGCCTAATGGCATTTCATGAGGTAACCTCTTCCGACTCCTCATCCTCTTGTTCTTCAAATTCTTTTAATCATTTATCTTATGAGGATCTCCAACATACGAGAGATCAATTGGAGGAAGGTTTTCACGAACATTCTTCCAAATTTATTTCTTTAAAAAAGAATTTCAAAAAACATTCTTCCGAAAAGGAACAACTTCTCAAAGAGAAGGAGGAGTTGTCCCTCAAGGTCCAAAACCTTCCCGATGTTGATTCTATGGAATCAACAATCAAAGATCTAAGGGAGTCTCTTGCCAAGTTCACCCAAGGTGAACAAAATTTGACCAAATTACTAGGTTCCCAATGCATATCTAGAACCACCCAAGGGCTTGGCTATTCCAAGAAAGGTTCCTCTTCCAATTCTCCAACTATTTTTGTAAGGGGGAGCTCTCAATTTAAATTTTGCAACTATTGTAAAAAACCCGGGCACTTAATTTATGAGTGAGATTGCAAAAATGCCCGGTATGGAAGGCCTAAAACCATTTCTTTTAATGATGAATTTCATAGGAGATGACCCGCCACTAGACAAGTGTGGATTGAAAAATCCCTTTTAGCGAGTCTTACCGGACCAAAATTTGTCTCGGTTTCAAAAACCTCTCCCCGGTGATTTGTTGTTTTTATTTAGGGGGAGTTAGGATCGTTTAATCCTTTTTGCATTTTTCAATTCAAAACTTTCAATTCAAAATTCTCAATTCAAAATTTTCGATTCAAAACTTTCAATTCAAAATTCTCAATTCAAAATTTTCGATTCAAAACTTTCAATTCAAATTCTCAATTCAAAATTTTCGATTCAAAACTTTCAATTCAAATTCTCAATTCAAAATTTTCGATTAAAAACGTTCAATTCAAAACTTTCAATTCAAATTTCAAAAATTTCAATTGGTTTAAAATCTCAATGTTGTTTTTCAACTCTTTCCCTCAATCAAGTTTTATGCCCCGTGCTATTTTGATAATCACAAAGGGGGATAAATTCTTGGTTGATTGGGGGAGAAATATTTCTCTCATGCTTTGCTTTACATTCCCATTTATCCTTTAAAGCATGCCTTTCATTTCATTTTTACATTGTTTGTTTTGGTGATTGTGATCATCAAAATAGGGGGAGATTGTTGTACCTCTCGTACCCCTCGTGGTTTAATTTTCATGATCACAATCACTCTCTTATTTATCTAATCTTGTTTTAAGTGTTTTTGTTGATAGGAAAAAGGTTGCCAAGGAATTTGTCCAAGAAGGACCCAAAGTGGACTGATTTTCAGTCCACCGGCCAACCGGTGGATGCCCACCGGCCAGCCGATGGAGCCTGGACAGAAGGCATCCCTCTGTCCAGACCACCGGCCAACCGGTGTCCCACCACCGGCCAGCCGGTAGAACCCAGAAAAATAGTGTCAGCTACTGCCTCAGCACCGGCCAACCGGTGGCCTCCTCACCAGCCAGCCGGTGGTGCCTGAGCCCGAGCCCTTTCCCTTTTACAAAGCACCGGCCAACCGGTGGCCTAGCACCGGTCAGCCGGTGGAGCCAGTCAAACTAGCCGTTGGGCTTTGACCAGGCTTGTCCACTTGACTCCCAACGGCTCCGAAGGCCTCTCCAACGGCTCCGAAGACCCCCAAAGGCCATATGAGGGTTCCCCCTCTATAAAGAAAGGACTAGGAAGCCCCGGAAACAAAAGGAAGCCCACAGACACATTTTTGATCATTTGGCGAACCTCCGGCGCATTCCTTCAAAGGAACCCCACTTGCTCCAACTCACTTCCACATCCAAGGAGCTCCACCAAAGAAGCTTGGGAGGACTCTTCATCAACTCCATAAATCCTTTGGCGCCCAAGGCTTCTCCCCATTACGGTTTTTCTTGTTTTATCATTTTGAGCTTTAATTTGGGTTTGTGCCTACAAACCCCTCTCTTCTCTCATCTCCCTTTCATTTGGGTTTTCACACCACCTTCAAGGTGTGAAGAGGTTAGTCAAGCCTTCCCTTTAAAAGGCTTGAATCAAAGGTGAGCTAGCCTTCACCTGTAAGAAGGCTAGTGGGTTCTTGCTCAACCAATAAAAGCAAGTGGGTTATTGCTCAACCAATAAAAGCAAGCTGTAATAGGTTCTAGACTACCTGAAAAGTCTAGTGGGTTTCTTGCTAAAACCATTAAAAAACAAGCAGTAGTAAATCTCTCAACGGTTGAGTTGGGAGCGGAGACGTAGGCTTGGGTTTAAGCCGAACTCCGTTATCAAGTTTTGTGTCTTGCCTCAGTTATTTCCGCTGCACTTTTAACTTTGATTTTAAATTTTTAATTATTTTTTAAAAGGAAATTCACCCCCCTCTTTCCATCACTTTATTCTTTTCCGCCCAACAGAGAGAACCTATTTGCGAACCTTATTGTTTTACCTATAGTAGAGTTTTATGTTATCCTGGGTATAGATTGGCTCTCTATTTACCATGAGAAGATTGACTGTATATCTAAAGAAGTTTCTTTTCAGAAAGACTTTCAATTTGTGTACAAGAATGAACCCATACTGTTGATAACTTATCAAGAGGCCGATAAACTTGTAAAAAATGGAAATGAATATTACCTTGCACACATCGTTGAAAACAAAGGAACTGTTCAGAATAATGATGTGCCAGTGGTAAATGATTATCCTGATGTTTCTCCTGATGAGTTACCTGGAATAATACCAGATCGGGAAGTTGAATTTACTGTTGACTTAGTTCCTGATGCTAAGCCGATTTCAAAACCCCCTTATCGAATGGATCAAATTGATCTTATAGAGTTGAAGGAGAAATTGCAAGATTTATTATAAAAAGGTTTCATTCAACCTAGCACATCAACATGGGGCGCACCTGTTTTATTTGTTAAAAAGAAAGATGGTTCTATGAGACCTTTCATTGATTATAGAGCCTTGAATAATATCACTGTAAAGAACAAATATCCTTTGCCTCATATCGATGATTTGTTTGATCAGCTCCAGGGAGCTCAGTTTTTTTTCAAAGATTGACCTGAGATCAGGGTACCATCAGTTGAAGGTAAAGGAAGCAGATATTCGGAAGACCGTGTTTCGAACAAGATATGGCCATTATGAATTTGTAGTAATGCCTTTTGGGCAAACCAATTCACATGTTGTATTCATGGACCTTATGAATAGAATTTTCCATGTGTTCTTGGATAAGTTTGTGGTGGTTTTCTTTGATGATATTTTGGTCTTTTCTAAAAGTAAAGAGGAAAATGAAATACATTTAAGGGTTATTTTTCAAACCTTAAAATCAAAGAAATTGTATGGGAAATTCAGCAAGTGTGAGTTTTGGTTGCAACAAATTTCTTTCCTTGGTCACATTGTTTCTAAGGATGAGATAATTGTTGATCCTTCAAAAACAAAGGTTGTTGTAGAATGGCCAAGACCCACAAATGTAACTGAGATTCGTAGTTTCCTAGGTTTGGAAGGCTATTACTGAAGGTTTGTTAGAAAATTTTCACGGTTATCTAGTCCAATGACTAAGCTAACTCGGAAGGGTGTTAAGTTTATCTGGACAAAAGAATGTGTTGATAGTTTTCAAGAATTGAAAAAAAGATTGGTGAATGCTCTAGTTTTGGCACTACCTTTTGGGAATGGTGAGTTTGTTATGTACAATGATGCTTCATTGAAAGTAATTGGTTGTTTCCTAATGCAGAATGATTAGGTAATTGCTTATGATTCACGACAGTTGAAAACTAATGAGGTAAATTACCCTACACATGATTTGGAATTAGTTGCTGTAGTTTTCGCTTAAAAAATTTGGAGGCATCATTTTTATGGATTAAAGTGTGAAATATATACCGATCACAAAAGTTTAAAGTATATATTCACTCAGAAAGAATTGGAATTGAGAGAGAAGAGATGGCTAGAATTAATCAAGGATTTTGATTGTACAATTATTTACCATCTGGGAAAAGAAAATAAAGTGGCTAATGCATTGAGTCGAAAAAGTAATGCTTCATTAACATTGTTGCATTTGGAACATGATCCTTTGGCTAAGGATTTGATGAACTTTGGAATAGAAGTTGTTGGTGCAGGAAGTTCTTCTATTTTGTTTCAGGTATCAGTGAGATCATCTCTATCAGACAGAATCAAGCAAGCACAGAAGCAAGACAGTGAGTTGCAGAAAAAGGTAAAGTTGATTAAGAAGGGTAAGTTGCCTAAATTCAACATTGATAATGATTGTGTTTTGAGATTTGGGAAGATATTATGTGTGAGTTGTGATTCACAGTTGATGAGAGAGTTGTTATGTGAAGCTCATAGTTCTCCGTTTTCAGTTCATCCTAGTAGTACTAAGATGTACAGAGATCTGTAGGAGTATTACTGGTGGGACAGAATAAAAAGGGTTATTGCTGATTTTATTGTGAAGTGTTTGACATGTCAATAGGTAAAAGTAGAGCGGCAGTTACCAAAAGGGATGCTTTAGCCTTTACCAGTACTAGAATGAAAATGGTAGAATATATCCATGGACTTCGTCGTGGGATTGCCGAAGACACCTCGAGGTAATAATGCAATCTGGGTTATTGTTGATCGCTTGACTAAATCTGCTCATTTCTTTGCTATACGAGATTCTTTTTCCCTAGATCAACTTTTCCATTTGTATCTTAAAGAGATAGTCAGGTTACATGGAGTTACTCTCTCCATTTTATCTGATCATGATCCCAGGTTTACTTCTAACTTTTGGAAAGTCCTTTAAGAGTCGTTGAGTACTGAATTAAAATTTAGTACAACTTTTCATCATCAATCAGATGGGCAGTCAGAATGAACAATTAATACATTAGAGGATATACTATGGGCTTGTTCGATTGATTATCAGGGAAGTTGGGACCAACAGCTTTCTTTGGTTGAATTTTCATATAATAATAGTTTTCATTCCAGTATACATATGGCACCATTTAAGGCTTTATATGGGAAGCGGTGTCGAACTCTAGCTTTCTGGGATGAAGTGGGTGAAAAGAAGCTGATGTGAACAGAATTGGTAGATGAGTTGGCAGAAAAAGTTAAGCTGATACAGAAACACATGAGAACAGCTCAGAGCAGGAAGAAGAGTTATGCGGACAACAGGAGGAAGGATCTCTCTTTTGAGGCAGGTGATCATGTTTTTCTAAAAGTCTCACCATGGGAATGTGTGATGCGATTTGGTCAGAAAGGAACGCTGAGTCCAAGGTTCATTGAAACATATGAAATTATAGAGAGAGTTAGATCAGTTGCTTACCAAGTGGATTTACCTCCGAGTTTATCTCAGGTACATAATGTTTTTCATGTTTCAATGTTAAGGAAGTACATGCCAGATCCATCTCATGTTTTGAGTCAAGAGGTAGTTTAGCTGGAAGAGAACCTATCTTTTGAGGAATAACCGGTCCAGATTCTTGACCACAGGGATCAAGTGTTACGGAATAAGGTGATTCATCAGGTAAATGTTTTGTGGAAAAACCACACGATTGAAGAGGCAACATGGGAATCTGAAAATGAAATGAGGGCTAAATACCCCCACTTATTCGATGAGTAAATAAATTGCGGGGATGCAATTTTCTAAAGGGGGGAAGGATGTAACATCCCATGTAAGTAATGAATAATAGATATTTTTATCTATGTCTATTAATGAATTATATAGTGTTTAGAGGCTTAAAATGAGAATAAATCCAATCTTAAGCATGGAATACACTAATATTTTTAAAAGATTATTTTACTCCCTTTTGATGGAAAACCATTTTTAAATCAAAATTTTGACAATTTTATAATCTCTATTTGTAGAAATAAACATATTCTTTATTATTGGGTCATTGAAATTTACTTTGGGTAAATGTTTGGTATTTTTCCGATAAAGATCAGTTTTTAATAACTAGTGAAAAATGTTCTATTTTAATTCAAAACCTCTTTTTAATCTAATTTATTAATTAGATTAGATTATCTTTTGATTTGTTTTTAAATTTCAATTAGAATTTATTTTAACCATTTAATCTAATAGTGGTCGTTGGAATTAATTTCACTTTGAAATTGGACTTAAACTAGTGTCAATCTTTTGATACTTATTGTTTCATAAAAACACGCTATTTGCACTGACAATGAGAATTAATTATTAAATTAATTAATGTAACTTATATGTTTTAAATTTTTTAAAATAGAAATCATTTTTGAATTCGGAATATCAAATATATCTTAGGGTGATGTTTTGGTATTTTTCTGAAAACATCAATTTTTGACGAATAGTGAAACCACTAAGTAGTACTTAAAAAACTAATTTTTTGTTTAAATGAAATTTTACCACCTCTGTTTTTTGAATTTAAAAAATCCAACATACATGGTTGTAATTAAGAAGTAAAATGTGTTTCAATGGGATTAAAATAATTTTATTGGTAAATAGTAACTTTTAAGTTTTTAATCGCGATTAGAGGTAATTAGTGAAATTTAAGGTAAAAATGATATTATAATAAAATGAAAATACCTAGACACATGTCCTACCCTTATTGGATGTGTCATGGCTGACCATGAAAATCCATGGGTCGACTTGTGGACCCCATGGAGCCACTTTGGTTGGAAAATAACATTAATAGCTTTTTATTTAAAGTTAAAATAAAAATGACACAAACATGAGTTGTTTTACTAATACAATTTATAAATGGGTTTATACAAGTCAGAGTTTTGACTATAAATATTCCATGGAAATATAAAAATATTTCCTAAATCATAGTTGTTTTTTTATAATTTTTAGATATTAAATAAATTAAATTATTTATGACACCATGATGATGAGCGATTACCTCATTATTTAATGATTAAAAAAAAGAAAGGATAATGTAAAACATAAGAACTAAACATGTCAAAAACCTATTGGATGGGTTGGTTTCGAACTATTATCACCTTATACTCGAAGTCTATAATTTTGAGACCTTTTAAATCAAAAAATCATTTTATAATAAAGTAAACTTTTATAACCTTCCAAGAGTGCCCCTCCTCTCCTCTTATAAAAGGCCCCCACCTCTACCACCTTACCCACACCTCTCAAGCCTTTGGCTCGACCAAACCCTACAAATTTAGTCTCTCCACATCCCTCTCTTACTCATAGAAGCCTCACATTGGACAGAAGGCTTCCCAAGGATGCCTTTGAGATGAAATCATAAAGAGTTACCCATTTTTTAGGTAATGTCTTCACTTGTGTTCTTTTGTTTTATTTTGCTTCTCCAACCCCCTAAAATCTTTTTATTCATTAATTTTGTAACAAATACAGTATATTAAATACACTAAGATTTTTTTATAATAATATTTTGAGCTAAAATTACACACACCCACATCTAATGGTTAAAGAATATACGGTTTCTATGGATGGTGAATTTCTGCCTCACGAAACGATGATTGTTCAATATTCTTCTAACACCTTCAAAGGTGGCCATTAAGATGTCACTATATTTAGATATGATATATAATATGTCTATGTTTTCCTTATGATTCTGTATTTTTCATTTATGTCATACCTTTATGGTTTTCATTATGGGTAAATGCGGTATCTTTATTTTAGGAAGTGTGGACTACTGCCCACTCAAAGTGATTTGATTCGTTAATACCATATGTGGTATGTATAAAGGATAGATTTAATGATATTATATATGATATTATACTGGAATTATAGTTTACCTTTATATAATTATTATTATTTTCCATTAATGTAGGAGATAGAAATGAGAGTAGCGTTCATGCGTACGTACGGCTTACCGTTTCCATGAACGGTGCATTTCATTTCTTATCCCCAAATGTAATGTACTATTATATGTACATATATATAATGGATATATATTATGTATGCCACATATAAATGATGAATATAATTATGGAATTAAAATATACATATCTCTCATTTATTTTTAATTCCATTAATGTGTCTCAGAAATGAAAGTAGTGTTCATGCGTACGTACGGCTTACCGTCTCAATGAACGGTGAATTTCATTTATTACATCTAAAAGTTATGTAATATTATAAATTCATGTATATACTGGATATATATGATATATATGATATCTACATCATGAGTATATCTCTGGATATAATGGATACATGAACAACATGTAATTATAAAGAATTTATTTTTGACTCAAGTACCAATGATCGTTAAAACGACCGTTATTAACTTAAATAATTACATAGTGTTAATGACATGGTAATAAGTGATATAAAAGGAATAATAAACTTGAAAAAGGTTCTTAATCAAGTAAAAATTAACTCAAGCTTATTATTCAAGAGGTTAAAGAATGATCGAGTCAAGTCGGACCCGAGGTATGGGACTTCGTCTCAATCTCCTTTTATTGAGGCATATTTTGTTTTATATACAAACTTCTTTGATACGGTGTATAAAACCCATGTACTTTTACGTTTATTAAAAAGGAATATTTTTTATACGAAGTGTTTTACTAAACGACAAAAGGGAATGTTTTTGTCGTACATACGCGACGACAATGAATTCTCCACCGCCGTGACCATTATTTGAGTTTCGGTTTCCTCTACATGCCATACCTTTTTTTAATGAAAAATAAATACCATGTTTTAATATTCATTTATTTTGGTATTGAAAATGGTTTTCATAATGTTTTTATAGCAATGTGTTATATTGATATCTTGTGATTGAAAAGTGGAAATGTTATGTTTCCTTTATGCATGTTTTATGTGAAACGATTATGTTATGGTTCTTGGGAATTATTATGAAGACGGGTGGTTACGTGATAAACGAAGGGCGGGTGAGCCCGATATAGCTCTCCAATGCATTGGGTAATGTGAAGGAGTTAAACTTTAAGGTTTCTCCGAAGAGATTTAGGGAATATACTGTGATGGGTATTCCAAACATAGCCAAGAGGGTTACTCCCTACGTAAGAATGTTATGAATGCCTCAAGTTTCCTTTTTGTCGTATGATTTCTATGATTTATTCATGATTTGATGAGGTATGTTAAATTTATTATGTTTTATGAGTAGAGTATGATTTCATTGATTCTTATGTATACATGTACTCATGTTTCCTTTCTATATGTTTATATCCCTTACTGAGCATTTTATGCTAATCCCAAGTTTTTGAAATGTTTTTCACAGGTCAAGGGAAGGGTAAATGATATGACGATAGTGTCAAAGAAGTGTCAAGAAATAATCCATGTTTTCTTTTAAATATGTTTCCGTTGATGGGAAAAAATGATACTATCTTTTATTTTAAACACTTTGTTTAAATGTGGGATGTAATTCATGTTTTATGATCTCATTCTGTAAAACTCTAAACCTGAAAAGATCCTCAAGGTGTATTCGGGAAATATCTCAAGATTAAGTAATGATTAAGGCTGGGGCGTTATATCATCTCAACATTCTGTTGTTCTGCACCTTTTCCCATACAGAGCTTTATAAGGTGCCATTTGGATGCTCGAGTAGAAACTATTATTATAAGAGAACTCAACTAGAAGAAGATGTTGATCCCATTTTCCTTTAAAGTCCATTGATCATTCTATCAAAATTTCCTCAAGTGTTTTGATAGTCTGCTTAGACTGGCCATCAGTTTGAGGATGATAGGCCATACTGAAGATCAGTTTAGTATTCAGAGCATGTTGAAGACTCTCCCGAAACATAGAGGTGAATCTTGGATCTAAGTCAGACACAATAGATAGTGGCACTCCATGAAGCCTTATAACTTCTTTGATATATATCCGTGCCAGTTGTTCCAATGATAAATCCTCCCGAATAGAAATGAAGTGTGCAGTCTTTGTAAGATGATCCACCACAACCCATATTGCATTGTTTCCTTTAGATTTCCTCAGAAGTCCGGTGACAAAGTCCATTGTTATGTTCTCCCATTTCCATTCTGGTATGGGAAATGGTTTCATCATCCCCTTAGACTTGTGCCTCTCTGCCTTCACTTGCTCGAACACTAGGCACTTTGATGTATATTTAGTGATCTCTTTTTTGATATTATCCCACCAAAAGTTTTCTGGGAGATCTCGATACATCTTTGTGCTTCCTGGGTGAATAGAGAAATTTGAACTATGTGCATCATCCAAAAGTTCCTTCTTCAGCTTGGGACTTGATGGAACACATAGTCTTTGACCAAATCTCACAATTCCTTCTTCATTAACATTAATCTTTGAGGAATTACCTATTTTGATAGCTTCCACTTTTTCCAGAATTCCCACATCATCCTTTTGAGCATCCTTTACACTTTCCAAAAGAGACGGTTGAGAAAATATTTGTGAAAGTATTGATGATGTTACCTTTTTTATGTTTCTCATTTCAATATTCATCAAGTCCAATAAGATTGGATCCTTCTCAATTCTCATCATTGATAGAATCGCTGGGTATTTTCTACTTTGGGCATCTTCCACCTTGTTCGTTTTCCCTGGGTGGTAATGTATTGAAGAATCATAATCCTTGATGAGCTCTATCGATCTTCTCTATCGCATATTAAGCTCTTTCTGTGTGAATATATTTTTAAGACTCTTGTGGTCAGTATATATCTCAAATTTCTCCCCATAGAGATAATGCCGCCATATTTTCAAGGAAAATATCACCGCTACAAACTCCAAATCATGCGTTGGATAGTTTCTCTCATGTATTTTCAACTGCCTTGAGGCATAGGATATCAATTTATCATTCTGCATCAGTACACAACCGAATCCCTTCTTTAAAGCATCACTGAATACCACAAATATTTCCCCACTTGTGTCCATTTCCTTGATCTAGTCACAACCAAAGCATCATGTTTATAGTCTATGTATGGCTGGGAATCTTCATCTTTGTCACTTGATTCCCCATCTTCTAAAAGTCTAAAACTGATATTCTTGCACATCTATTTTCTATTGATGGGTTTTCAACCTTTAGTATCCAAATTATTCTTTTCCAACATCATTATGTTCTGAGAAATGTTTATGAATCAAGATTTATATAGAATATTTTCATTAATTTGGCACCCGATGGTGTTGAGATACTACAAAATTCTTGGTAATATATTGTATCTCCATGAGCACCCTTGCATTAGGTTGAATACCATCACCACTGTGATCAAAATGTTTCTAGGTCACCAGGCCTAGAGACACCCCACCAAAAAAAGGATGGTAAAGGCATAGAGGAAAGTCCTCCTAATATCTTCCCTATGTACACGGGAACACATAAATCCTGATAAAATATGTCAAAAATATCCTTAACTCTTAGTTATTGGTTATTAGTATGCAGATCCGATCTTGGTTTAACATAGAGGGGATCCAAATCAAGGAGCTCAACCCCTCTTCCTCCCATCTCTATATATATTTACCAAATCCATGCCTATACACTACCTTCTGATGACCTAGTTTGTTACATGAAGAGAAGAAATCAACACATGTCTCAAATACAATCGGTTATTTATAACAGAAATTTTCACCTACAAAGATCCACATGAAGTCGATTAGACCTCTGGAAACACCAACATCAATGAATATTCATGGAGAAATGAGGTAGAGAACAACCCTTGTTCTACTATGAGAGTATCGAAATCAACCAACTAAATTACCTTGAATTTCGATAATACAGGTATTCTGATAAGGGAGAGGAAGATCCGGGAACAATCCCAAAACACTATAGTAGGAGAGTCCCTTATCATAACAAAATTATTTGAACATTTGAGAATGAAGAAGCATGAAACATTGCATATGTGAGGAGTTATAGACTAGGCTTTGATCATATCTCTCTTTAAAGAAAAGAGAATCATAATGTGCATGTTGTTTAGAAGGGAAAACGTTGAGAGATCTTAAAAACCCCATGAACAAAAAAACAAATCATTCAAACACATCTACAAAAGGTTCATGATGCTTTAATTATGATACCAGAGTCAGGTTGAGGTGAGATGAAGAAATTGTGAATTACGATGTCAAGATCAGAAGAACCATAAAACCCTCAAATAGATTTGGGGCATTAGGGGTCATAGAAGTGGGTAGAAAATATGGAAAACAATAGGGGTTAGAAAATGGGGTGAAATAATCTCATTCTCCCATGGAAGTTAAAATGTATCCCTTCCCCTATAGTAGAGGAGGTATTGAGGATGTGTATATCAGTACAACTAGGGTATCGTATGGGAGCAGAGGGAGGGATCTGATTGAGCTGTAGGCATTATCCAAAATTCTTATAATAATTTTTTGATTATTAAGGTCAACTTATAGTTTTTATTCAAAAATAAATGTCATGGTATTTTCATGTTCATATTATATATTATAAATCATAATTTCTTCCCTTATATTATTGTTTTATCACATAAATGGGTTTCTGTCTTTCTAGGTAATTAATTTTAATATTTATAAAATCATTAAATTTATAATTTTCATAAAAACCAAATGTTTAACTAAAAAATATTTTCTTCAAAAAAAATATTCATAAAATAATACTAATTAAAATTTTAGTTTTTATATTCACAAATAATTTTATTTTATTAATTTTTTCATAAAACATATTTATATATAATTTAAGAAAAAATAAATGATTTAATAGTAAATTATATTTATTTAAATGTACCACTTAAACAGTAATCCTATTTATTATTACATCATCAAAATATCATTGTTTAATGAAATTTAATATATTATATCATGTATATATATTTATATATTATAGTGATATATTAATTATCATAATTATAATTTATTAATTTATCGCGATATTTGTTTTATGGTGTCTTGTAAAGAATGTTGAAGTATAATTTTATTGAATATATATATTTAAATACTTATATTTTTTCATGTTATACCATTCATGAAATTTAATCCTCCCAAATGATTATATGAATCCTAAATTAGGGATGTTTAAGAGATATAAAATACACATGGAGATACATAAATTTAAATTTCTGTATTAATTTCATAAGTAAAACTAGAAAGAAAATATTCTTCGTCTACTAACATAACATAATGCAACATCTTTCATTGGGTGCTAGATGATTTATTTTATAATTTCCCACACCTGAAATATTCGATAATTCATTTGATACATATACTCGTGTGTTTCTTGTATCATTTTATACTTGAATAAAATTATATATTTTTTCCTTCATAATCATCCTCAAATAAATTTTAATAATATTCCAACCTTCTATTTTTTGGTGTAGTAGAAAATTTAACTACGTTCATACTATTAATAATAATTTGTAGTAGTTTATTATTCATAATAAAAAAATCAATTCCAAGTTCTTTTCTTAATAGACTATATTTTTGGGCAATGAAAACATTATCCATTTCATATATTATTTGACCCATTCTTCCATACCACTTCCATTAAATTAAATGAAATTGGATATATTAGAATTTTTAAATTTGTAAATGGAAAATAAAGAACTATATTATGAAAATATTTAATTTTCAAAGGATGCAAATGCCCAAAAATTTAAATTTTTAGTATCAATATCAATTATAAATGGTTATTTTACTAATAGGTTATCTAATATAATAATCCTCCAGAAACAATCATGTCAAAATAGATTATAATGGGTAGTAATAATTATGTTAATACACATATTTATATCCCTCATGTGTGTCAAACTAGTTGTGTGATAAGTGACCATTCTCCATTAATGAAAATTATTGTCAATATGTCCTCGATCAAATCCTATTTAGGTTATTACCTCTAGATGCATATGTTTCATGGAATAGTCCCCTTATTTTATCAAGGAAGTTATTTATTTCTAGTAAAACAAAAAAGTATCTATATTTCAAAAATTAAAGGGTTTCTTAGATACATAGTCATATACTTAGGACATTCACAATGTTATATCTTATTTCCAAAATAATTATAATTTTTAAGGTAGCTAAAACCTAATGGTTCATATATACCATAAAAACTATGATAATCCTTAATTGATTAACCCATATTTAATATAATATTTTTTAAATAATCTAGAACCAATAAAATCCAAACCACTATGGTAATTTATAAATTATTATGATACCAAATATAGTTCTCTCAAACCAAAACACATTTATATATTGATGGAATCATAAAATATATGCAGGGATCCCAACCCCAGAATCCTAAAAATGGAGTCTTGTTTATGAAATTTGTATAAGATAAAAAGTATCACATCCCAAAGGAATAATTAATTTATTAGTCTTAGTAATATTGATACATACTAAAATAAAATTTATATTTGAAAACATAGAACAAAGCAATTTTTTTTAATTACAAAATTACACTTAGTATACAACCAGGTATACACCATAAAATACTTCATTTTCTCCCTTGAAAAATAAAACATAACAAATCTGTGATCTTATAAGCTTAGTAAGGGTAATATTACCTATGATGTAATGAATAAATAATTAATAAAGAATATATAAGGGTAAATAACTAAAATAAATTTCAATTAATCAATGATTAGAGAATAATATGGTAAGTATAAGTGATGATAAAATAATTCTATATAATTAATATCACTATAATTAAATATAAAAATGACTATTATAACTAATCAAATAATAAAATGGAATTTATAACTATTTAATTCACAATTATGGACATCTAAAACATACATCATAGGAAACACAAGGAAAAAATAAAATACCCTGGAGGCATCATTCCAAGACATCTAATACTATAAATGCATCAAACCAAGTCATTTATATAAATGGGTATGGCCTCAGCCAAAACCATATAGAGTTTGTCTTATAAGACCTAATGACACATCAAGGGGATATGGCGGTCCCCAAACAACACATAAAATTTCCAAACATTTATTATATATGAAATAATCAATTGTATTCATTAATCATCATGACTTATCATCAAATATCTATATTGAGTAATGAATATAGATTTTTCAACATTTCCTTGGTAAATAAAATAAATTTACAAAGAAAAACCATATATAAAAAATGGTACATGGGTTAGGAAATAATCATATCCATCATATAAGAATATCCATATTTAAAATAAATGTAATTTCTAATGATTGTTTTACAAAAAAACATTATTTTTTGATGAGATGGCCAGAAATCTCAAAATAAAGTGAGGTGCTTTAATAACTTTTACCACTTGTTAATTTTCCATAAAAATCCTCAATGGATGGAATATATCAAAATAAAACATAAAATAGTATTAATTACCAATGATTCATTACATTAAATGTCAGTGGGGTAGTATATAAACCATACCATAGTGATTTTTTTCGTAATAACTTATATGTCTCAATGGAATGGATATTGAGATTAAATAATTTACCTCACACTTCCTTTTGAGTGAATGGTCTTTAACATCATTTACAGTTGTTTTAAAAATGTTTTTACCGTTAAATCCAAATAAAAATTTATAATATCATATGTGATACTTTTATAACATCTTACCACCCATTAATTAGTAATGAATCATTATTTTTATTATTTTAGTTTTTAATTGCCTTGTTTTCTTAAGAATGAATTTTTGTTAAAGATTTGGTTCCTACACATGATATAAAGTATCATCATTTATATAAACATAATAATGGAATAATTATTATATTTATATATGAATTATTGTTTTAATACCAATAATGAAATTATCTTTTCAGAAATGAAGTATGTTACGATCATAAGGATGGTAGGCCATACATATGCATGAGTAACATTTCCATTTTTCAATGATCATTATTGAATAAAGTTAAGTATTATATAATATTACATGAATTATAATAGTATCACATATACCATAATATATACATATATATATTATTCATGTGGTAGGGTGATTAATGTGAGTCATACCATTTTCTAAAGTTTGTTACCCACACGCACACGAATGATATTATCAAAAATAAGTGGAGGAAAAAGTAAGAAATAATATTATAAATTTAGATTAATAATTATCTAATAAATATCATAATTATTTCATTTATATCATATATATTTGTTAAATTTAATATTATTACATTCGAGGTAAATTGTTTTTGGTAGGTGAATCACAATGATTCGTGATGTGGTAGTCCACTATAAACATTAGCGACATTATCATATCCCCTATATAATAGAAAGTACATAAATAAATAAATATATATATAATAAAAAATAAAAAAGTATAATTTTTTTATAAATTTAATTTTTATACTATATATCCATCATCATACATAAATGTTGAATTTGATAATGGAAGAATATATGACATTAGTTCGTGAGGAGGTAGTCCTCCGTACACATGAACGATAATTTCAAAATCCATTTTATGGAAGTAGTGAAAGTTAGAGGTCATGAAACAATTATAAAAAATACCAATATATGGAAGACACTTTGGTTATAATATCACAATGTATTAATAATAATTTATATAGGTGGTTAAGGAGATAAAATTAAAACAATCATTGTAGAACGTTACCTCTTATTTGGGTCATCTCCTTAGGTTTGAACCAAACAAATTAATAGGTTTGTTGTATTTCCAAGCTGAGGATTATAGATTAGTGGAGGGATATGGTAATTATATGATTGAAATTATTTTTTGAACCATAGTGGCTTTAATGTGCATATACAAAATGAATGGTTTTGGCCTTTTATAAGTGAGGTGAGTGGAACACTTTTAAATTTTTGAACGAATCAATTTTACCAATGTTTTGGATATGAAAAAATATTCCAAAATGACCATTATAAAATTTAGAATGTATTAAGAATAAATATTTATAGAAAATGGTATTTTAAAATTTCTTAAGATTATTTTCAACCCTTATATTCTTTTTGTAACAACCTGTTAAATCTTTTTTTACCTTAACTCTGGTATTAATTTTTATTGTTTTAACTATTATTTTTTATCAATAAATATGCTGAACATATTAAAAATTATGACGTTTTATTATTAAAAATATGGAATAAACTGTTCAAAATTAAATTAACATATGTTGGTAAATAAAATTTAAAATTAATCCCACAAACATAGTAAGAAAGTGGTTTTATAATGAGAAAATATTCCAATGTATAAAATGTTTTTATATGATAATTTAACATGAAATTGATAAAAATTAGAAATAATAGATTTAATGACATAAAGTTTACATAATTTTAAATTTAAAACAATTTTAATATACAGTTTAACATTACAAAAATTTTAAATGAATAGTTTATTTTCAATTAAAACTCAGTATTTATCACTATTCATAAAAACAATATTTCAGAAAATCCAAAAAATACGTCGTAATAAATATTATATTTGATTATTTATAAAATTTGTTTTAATTTTCAAATTAATTTTTATAGAGTTGTTATAATTAATTTTAATTTATATTTGTAAAGAAAGTCAAAGATGTCATTTTGAAAAAATAATGTATTTTTAAATTTTTTTTAATTTATATGACATATATTTTTTAGAAAAATCTTTAGATAACTAATATATGTGTCTAAAATATATATTTTCATAATCCATTTAGTACTATTCGCATATCAATTACAATGGCTTGGTGATAACTGTTATATTAAGTAATAATATTAATAATATAATGATGGTCAGTCAAACTTGATCATTTGTGTAACACAAAATATCTACAAAACTCATTATTACTAATAACACATGTAAAAATCAATGTTTCTTGGAATATAAGATATTTAATACATTTTTTATAATTTCAGGTTATTACATTTTCACCACCTTAAATATATATTTTCTATAAAATTTTTGCATGATCTTTGTAATTAGGGGTTTCATATTTAAAACTAATTTTGTAAAAACCCCATATAGTATTAGATTCAATTAAAAATTCTCTTCATAATTAAAGAAGTGATGTACAAAAGTCATATTAATTACCATATATGTAGTATTCTTTTCCTGAGAACATTAGTGGGAAGTGAAGATATTAACATCGAAGAAAAATGTGAATAATTATAGAGTGTGATTGAGGTCATTGATCACAAGAAACTGAATAGTCAATGGAATTTTAAGTGCCCAAAAATATTTAGATTATAGATCATTTAAAAATTTATATGATTTATTTGATATTAATGTGATATGATAATATATTTTGATCAATATTCTCTTCTAAATATTTAGAAATTTTATTTTCATCCGAGAAAATATTTAAATATACTTAATAGATATTATTATATTTCCTAATAATAATTCCATCTTTTGGTTATGCTTTGAAAAATTTCAAATCCATCGCTTATGAGAATAAACGAAATCCAAAAATGAATTTTCTTCCTAAAGAACTAAAACTCCCTTTTAATGGATCGTAAGTTACCTAATTAGATGATAAGTCATTACTTGGACCTATAATTATTATTATAAAAAAGGATTAACAAACATTATCTAATGTAAATAAATATTTATAAGTTTAATTTAAAAATTATTTTATAAAACCACTTCCAATGTTCAGCTTAAAATATTTCATAAATTGTTAATCTTATGACCCCTAAAAAATAATATGATGAGAAACTTTTGAAATACAGTTACTAAATTTCTATAAGGACCTTATCATTAATTAGTACCAAAGTAGTTTGTACTTCCAATTTACATTATCCATAATAATCATCTATTTTTCCGAAAATCAAAATCTCAACATCATGAATGGATTAAGGGTTATCTTTCCCTCAATGATGTGTTTTATAATAGTTTCAGGTTTCCACAAAATCATTTTTATTTTTCATCAGTAATATTCGACATAGGCATTGGAATTCATAAAAATAAATCTGCAATGAAATCAATATACACTTCATAATTCTTATAACCATGATATCATTGATGAAATGTAAAAATTAAATAATTCTTGAATCCAACCACAATCTCATTAACAATTCCAATTCATCTATAGTAATTGAACAATCGTTAACTTGATATCTTAGATTATTTTAAGGAATATTCACCTAATACTTGGGGAATTCATTTTCATACTGCCACAAATCCTTTCACTTGATTCATTTGACATTGGAAAATTTTTTCCTCCGCTTGAAATCACGATCATGTTTTCCTTTTTAACTATAATTGAAGAAATCTACTTTTTTTTGAATCATATAGTAAGGTGTTTCCTTCCGAAAGTATATCATTTCGGAAAAATATTCTTTCCGTTATTACCATTATTTGTTTTTTTCCATATCCTCTTATAATTCTCTTTATTCCCTTCAAATCCACAAGACATAGGTAATTATTTCTCTATCTGGATATGACTTGATACTATGGCCATGTAAGATGAGAATGAATGGGGGGAAAATGTTAATTTAATGGATTTTTTTTAAGCCCATCATGAAATTGTAATTTTTTTTTTAGATTATGTTAATAGTTTGAAACAATATTCAATAACCACAAAATGTGGGATTCATACATAGAAATATGTTTCTATTCTTACTATATTAGATTTAAGAACAGTCTTTCCATATCTTCTCATTGATCATGATTAAATATTTTTTAAAAAGAATACCTTGAAATAATTCCACTCCATGGTTGTAATTTCATCATTATCCTTATTGTTTTCATTCAATAAAAACAATTAATTCGAATCTCTTGAGAGATGATAAAATTCCCTAAAACACTATTACCGTTTACTATTCACATAGTGATAAACATCTTCTCTAGGGAACTTATTCATTTTTCATCTATACATATATTTTTATCACATTGAATGATTGATATTTATGACACATGAATAAGTCTAATGTTTTTACACATCATGTTGGGTCAACATGATACTCTATATGTGGGAGTTTATTACTCGTTAGTTAAAACATATTCAACAATACGGTTATAATTCGATTAGTTCATATTATATCTCCACCTCCAGTATCATTATCTTTCCTAAGATGGAAACCACTACATGGGGGTACTTACACTACTAGGGTTCCCATTTATCCCATTTGACACTATTTATAAATAATTACATACAATATATTATATAATTAAATTATGAAACCTTTTGTATAGTCATAAATCTACTTCAACAATTAAATATTATATATCATAATCATAAACATGGTTTCATTAGGAATATCATTACTTTTAAATTCTTCATAATTATTTGTATAGAAAATGTAATTTATCCAAAGAATATAAAACTATATTGATTAACTAGTGGCTCAATAAGTTCTATTTTTATGAATGATATAATGATTGGTTCAAGCCTAATACACCATTTTTGATGTTACTGCCCCTAGGTAAATTTGTTCTAGTACCACGTCCACTTGCAGTATCTATACTAAGATTTTTTTTATAAAATCACCATAAACATTTCCATACAAAAAATTACTAGATTCTTATATAATCATCTCAAATTGTATGTGTATTCTGATTACTAACCCATCTTTCATAAATATATTTTACTTGGTATCTACTAAACATCTTCTAATACAAACTATCGTAACACTATACCAAGATTCCCAGAGCCAATGTCTTATTTATTTTATTGGCATAATGTACATTAATTGCATTCTGCAAGGCTGAATTGTTTATTAGTATTGGTAAACTATATACATAATTGAGTCACATTTAGATTTAAAATAATTGAATACAATAAATTATTTTCAAGAGAACACCATTTTTAACCTTATCATATCCATTCAAATCAATCTTAAAATATATCTTGGTATCGTTAGGGAAAATAAAACATAATAAATGTGTGAGATTAGACTCAAATTAAGTGTAATCGTACAATAGAATATATGAATATATACAACATAATCAATATTTAAATGTAAATAACTGATGCACTTTCAATTTAATAAATAACGTCAGCATAATATGGTAGGGATAAATGATGATCAATTAATTTCATATAAAGAATCAAATGATCATGAAACATAAATGTGGATATTATAAATAATCAAATAAAAACATGAAAAATTAACATCTAAATTCAAAATTATGGAATAAAAAATGGTGAAAATATAAAAACTACATTTGAATCCACATTCCAAGACATCTAATACAATTATGTATTCATGACAATATATATAATATCGTGAAGTTCTCATGACAATAAATCGATATAAATGTGTAAGGCATCAACCAAAACCATATATAGTTTGTCTCAAGAGAGTTAATGATGCATCAAGGGTCTATAGAAGGACACTAATTTCACATAAAAAAGACCAAATCAAACATTATATTTAGAATAGTCAAATTTATTTATGTATCAAAATGCCTCATCGTCAAATATCTATATCAAGTAAAGGATACCGATTTATCAATATTTCCCCAGTTAATAAAATAACATTTAAATTAAACTATATATGTAAGAAATTGTATATGGTTTATGTATTAATAATATAAATATTACGAAAAATTGCATATTTAAGATAAATAAAATTTCCAATGAAAAATTTTCACATGGAATTTAATGTGTCAAGAGAAGGTTACCTTTAAAAAAAGTGATATTACTGAATAATATTCACCACTATATAAGTTTCAAATAAAATCCCCAATGGATAAATTAATTCCATTTAGAACATAACATACCTTGAATTTTGAATGAATTGTAATATTTTTGTCAATGATTTTTTATATATCCAATATAAATGTGAATTGGTGCAAATAACAAATAAGTCTCAATAAAATGTAAGTTGAGATACAATCCCTTACCACACACTTCCTTTGGATTGAATGTTATTTCACCTCATGTATAGTGGTTTTAAACATTATATTAATTTAAAAAAGTACCATATTTCTATTTTAAATATTATATGTGACCCTTTTATAAAATATTATCACATATTAATTTATAATCTTTCTTAATTTTCATTTTTGGGCGGTTAATTGAGTTGGTTTCTTACACATTTTTTTCCTTACATAATCACATATTTCATATATTACAATGTTTAATCTTATAAAAAATTATTATAATGAAATAATTACTAAATTTATAGATCTATTAATATTATAAGACCGTTCACAAATTAATAATTTGATATATTTAGTATGTTACGATCATGGAGATGGAAGGTCGTGCGTACTCGTGTGTAACATTTCCATTTTCAATTATCATTATGGAAATAATGCAAGTAATATATAATATTTACTGAATTATAATAATATCATATATACTATATTATATATTTATATATATAATACATGTTTTTTGTTAATTAAATTGGACTCGCATTGCTTTGTGAAGTATATTATTCGTACTTACACGAATGATGTTAACAACATTAAATGGGTGAAAAATAAATAAAGAATATTATATTTTAAGAATGATAAATGGGTAATGAATATCATAATTACATAATTTAAATAAAATAAATTAATTTAAATTTTCCATATTACAATCCTTGAAAATAGGTAGTGAAATATGAACCGAATCACTTCTTGAGGAGGCAGTCGACTATTCACACGAGCGACATCATCGTATCCCTTATAAGATGTAATGTAATATATATATATATATATCATAAAATGACATAATATCTATAATATTTATTTAAATATCATATATATATTTTAGATCCATCATCATACCCAAATGTGAACTGTTGTAATGGAAGAACAAATGACATCAGTTAATGAGTCGATTGTCCTACTTACACACAAATAATGATTTCTTAACCCATTTAATGGATGTGGTGATTGTTTTAGGACATTCAAATATTTTATCTACATACATATACATTTAATAAAATAATTTTATTTTATAATCTCATTTTTACATTAATTGACAGAGGTAGGGAATGAAATAAAATAAATATACTCATTGAAGAATGTTACCTCTTATTCAGGAATCCCCCATAGGTTTCCACCAAAAGCCTTACTAGGTACCATTTCTATAAAATGTAAGGATTTCAATACGAGGGTACAAAATTTGGAGAGTCATTTGTGTTTTTATGTTCCAATAAAATAAGGCTTGAATGTTTGATTAATATAAGAGATCCAGTGGAATTTTATAAGTGAGGTGAGTGGCGTACATATGATTTTTTGAAACAATTCAATGATATCCACATTATTATCACTAAAAAAGATTAAAAAATGTTCCATTGTAGTATATATAAGTTATAATGTTAAAATATTTCAATAAAATGGTTGTTATAAATGTTTTTATTTCATTTTAACAATTATCTTCATAGCTTAACAACCTGGTAAATCCAGTTTTACCTTAATTGCAATAATTGATTTTTACTATTTTCACTAATAATTTCTCTAAAATAATATTTTGAAACAGTTATAAATTAAAAATTAATATTATTAAAATTATGGATTCCATATTTACAATTTCAATTGTCATATTTGGAATAATTTAATTAAAATATAATTATGTAGATATGACGATAAATGGGGTTTTTAATAAGAATGTGTTCAAAAGTTCATAATTTTTTAATTTAAAAATTAAAATTGAACAACATTAAAATGAAATTAATTGGTTTAATTTATATATATATATAAACAATCTTTTCATTAAATAAAATTTAATATAGTCTTTAAAATTAGATAATATTTAAATAAAAATGCTATTTTAAATTAAAATTATATATTTTTTAATATTCTTAAAAAAATGATTTATTTCAGAAAAATACAAAAAAAACATAAAGATAAAATTGATATAATAATTTTAAAAATAAAATATTCCATATTAATATTATTAAATATGTGAAAATTAATTTTAAATTATTTCCACAATATGAGACTAATCCTCCTTTTATAAAAAGTACAGTTATTTAGAATTTGTTTTCTTTTTAAATGAACGTTATTTTATTTATGATCATTATAAAACATATAAACATGTGTAAAATATAAATTAAAACAATTATTTAATACATTTCGAACCTTCCATTCAATATTCTAGGTAGTAACCATTATATTAAATAAAAATATTAAATTAATATTATTGTTCTTTAAAGCTCGATATTTCCTGAAGAGCATGCTTTCGACGAAACACATTGCTAAGTTTTACAAAATTTTAAATAAATTTATCATGGAATATAATATATTCAATAAAATATTATTTTTTATAATACATACGTGTTATAATATATAGAACCATACTTATTAAAAATATATTAATAGAATATCATCCTCACAATTACAAAACAAAGGATATTTATGTATAGAGATATTTAGAGTTATGAAAATTATAAACAACTAAATCAAAAGTATTTTCAATTATTTGTTACAATATATTTAAATATATTAAATCCATAATGGGTCTTTAACATCCTCCAAATATTTTCTAAAAAATATTCTTTTATAGGTGTAGAAAACCTAGTACATTAATTAATTACTTAAGGAAAGGGAAACATAAGGAGTGACTCAAAAAATCTGTTAAGGTAATAAATATAATAAAGCATAACATGAGAGAAATGAGTTATAACATGATATTATATTTAAAATGATCATAATCATGAGAGAAACAAAAAATTATATTATATCAAAACTCAAGAAATTAAAAAATATTATATAGTAGAACATCGTGAATTCATATAAGTAAATAATTTGATATAAATAATTCCTATATAATTGGATGACTCAGAATGAAAAAATAATTTATTTACCATACCAATGATGTATATTATTATTTAAAAATTCATCTTGGTAAATATGGCGATGTTATCATTTGAAGAATACCCTTGATCGGAAATACAATATAGATATAGAATACCCTTAGAAGCGTGTGGATATTTTAATTGAAAACATTGAATTCCATTGTATATTAAAAAATAAAAATAAAAGTAATTTTTAGAAACATGATAAAAATTTTTATTTCTAAATTTATAATTTTATACATGTAGTCTCTTTGGAAATGAAAATGGTGGGGGAAAGATATATTCACAAAGAAATGTGTAATTGGGATTCCATTTGGTATAAAATTCTCAATAAAAAATCATTTTAATGTGTTTATTTTATTTTTTAAGGAAAAATGTAGTTGATAATAAGGATTCTAAAATAATATGGACATAATACATTATTGATCATTTTGGAACATTATATTAGAATAAAAAGGTTTTGAAAATTTATCTTCTGAAAATTGATTATTATAAATTAAAACTGTTTCATTAAACTCACATAACAAAAATGATTTCTAATGTATTTATTAATAAGTGGTTAAGATTAAAATCATGGTAAAATTAATTATTATAAAAAATATTTTCAATATGTAATACATGGATATGGAATAAAAATACCCATTATAATGAATATATGTTATCCTTATCAAAATAATTACTTTATATTAGTATGCATTTCATATAATGGCTGGGTATTGAAAAAATTATATAGTATAACCTTATATTAACGAGAAACACAACATGAAGTGAATATTATTGGAAATAAAGTTTGGTAAGATCAAAATAAGGATGATATTATATAACTAAGGATAAAAGAAACATGAGTCTATGAAAGAATTGTAAAATTAGTAACATTTTAATAAAAACCCTTGAAAGAGTTAGAGGTGTAAAATAAACAAAAAAAATTAATAAAATATATCAAAAGAAAAAAATATCAATTGGAAATAATATAAAAAATAAATGATAATTATTATATAAAGTAAAATGTGTCACTACGTATTGATTTTGAGAGAAAATACCTCTTCGTTGAAGAACATTCAAAAAAATACCACATTAATGAATTATTTAATGATGATGATTGTAAAAAACAATGAATAATAATAATCAATGATATTAAATATAAAAATAATAGAATATATACTATCTATAAATGAATTGTGGATGACTAAAATAAAAAGTTTCTCAAAGAATGATGTTTTAAGAAAGAAACCCTTATGTTTTCTCCCTTATTTATCAGATGATCTCTATGATATTTTATATCAAACATAAATATCATAATGAATAATTTTGGAACTATATTTATTCCTACAAATATTTATATCTTTAATTTATAACCCTTATCAATATGATTATTAGTTAGTTTTCTATTATTTTCCCTCATTATGTGTTTATAGTTTAGATCATTTTTAGATACTTCATTTCAGCGGTGTAGGTGAATGTTACTCTTATAATATTCATCATAAAATTTTATTATTGTATATATATTATTAAATAAAATTATTTTTAATGTATTAATATTCTTTTATTCGTACTTTAATCATTTCTCTAGAAGATTAAATGGACAATGATCATTTTTCCTGTGATTTTAAACCAACTAAGGGTGTTATTTAATTTATGTGTCTAATATTTTCCAATAAAATGAATAAACATGATATAATAATTATATTTATATTTATATCATTTCCTACAATTAGATTGGTATAGATAAACTTCCATTATATAATTTTATAGAATTGATCAATTATGTGGTCAAACTGACCCCTACATGAGCACACATTAATATAATTTGACATTAAGGGGTTATTTATTTTGAAATTATATCATTGTAAAATAATCATAATGAAATATTATTTTTGTCGATATAAATAGAAACCAGATTTTATGAGGTTTTTATTATGAAATAAAAACAATAAAAAAATCAGAAAATGATTTTCAATAAATGTGGTGGTCTACAAAATGCACGATTAACATTTCTATTACCCAATGAATGATAGGTTTAAATGTGGATAGTATTTGAAAATTTATTAATCATAAATATATTATATAATTAATATTTATTATTTAATACCATTATTATTAACTATAATGAGATATGTTGATGAAAAACTGAAAGTTTCCCTTTTTGTAGGCGAAAATCAACAACGACATAGTAACACTAAATCTTATTATTAATTATAAATAGAAGAGTGTAAATACTGGTTTTCCAATTTTTATAATAAAATATTAATACACCAATGATTCTGGGGTTATTGAGGTAGTATATTTTTGGTTTATTTGTAATTGTGTGAATAAGAATGACACATTATTAATGTTGTGTTTCCAATGATTAGACAAGGAACATCCTCTTGAAATACAGGTACTTTATTGAGGAAAATTATAATGTTTGGTGAAGAAACAAAATACAAAGGAGCTGAAATATAGGTACTTTATTGTGGAAAATTAGAATGTTTTGTGTATTATTGATAGGGTTGATGGGATTACCCTTTTGTAAGTGATAATGATGTTCTTTTTCATTGAAAATATTTATATGAAATTGGTAAGAAATTAATTTTATGAATAATAGATGAATTAATATTGAATAATGGTAATAAAGGTAGGAATGACATTAAAAATATATTTTTTCTATAAAGTCCAAAGTTAATGGTAAATTTTTTAATATATGAGGCTCCAGTGATTTTCTAATTAAACACATACTACTCTTAATAAAATATTAACCTTGTCAATAATGTTATGAATTTTTTGTACATATAAGGCCTTATTAACAAATTCTGACATGTTTATTTGTAATTTTGGAACCATTAAATGTAATTCATTTTAAATTACAAGAAATTATTCATTCAAATTAAATTTATATAGCACATTTTGTTTATTTAAATAAAATATTTTAGTTCAACTTAAAATAAAAATATGCATTAAATTACATATGGTTATTTATTTTTGATATATTAATTGAATAATTGATAAAATAATGAACACTATTTGTCAATAACATCAATAAATTAAAAAATTTCATTAAAAAAGTTAATTAATTAAATGAAAAGATAAAAAATATTTTTTTAAAGTGAGATTTTCTTTTGTTTTAAAAATATTTGTATTGTGGTTTCTAAGTATAAATATTAGTTTTAGAAGAATAATGATATTATTTGTCTTATATTTGATCAAATTATGGGTTTGAGGACCATATATTTCATTCTTATATATTTATATAGTCTTAAAAATTATAATTTTAGAAAGACAAATTCTGACTAAAATATGAATAATTCAAAAAAATAAAAAAGTTCATATTAATTAAATTTTCATATTTTAAATTTGAAAGAAATCAATATAACCTAATTTTATTTCAAATACCCATTTAATTAAATTTTAAATAGAAATAAAAATTTAAATGATCGTCCAATTTTACATAAAAAAACACTATAAATATTTATTTGTTCTAATATTTTTACATAAAAATGTAATAATTTAATGGAATTTAATATTTTTATCATAGAATAATATATTATATGTTATCCTAATTATGATTTAATGAGGACTTTATATTTAAAAAATATATTACAACCTTAGTTTTAGTGTGTGTGAAGAAACATATCGAACACAATATTATTTAATAAAAACTATTTATACAGGAGAAATATAAAGAAAAATTAATGAATCACCACCTCCTCTAGGAAAAAATTTTACAAAACACTCATTGAGTTGTAATATATCATTAAAATGAAGTAACCTTACTTTATCAAGCGGTCCATGATCACCTCCATATTATCATAACATCCTTGAGCTATGGTAATGTTTGTAATGAAATATATTGTGTTGTCTCCCACATCTATTATAGAATATAAAGAAACTAAAGACGATCATACATAACACAATTGTCATATTGTTCTCTCTTGAACTCTTGTTGCTGATAAAAAAACATGGCAACTTGGAACATCACACCATACCACTCAATAAACCTTTTAGGGAATTATACCAGATCGAAATAGTAGTAGGTATTTTTATAGAGTCCCCCTACTCATAGAGAAATATTGAGTGTCTCTATAGGGTAAATATAAAATAATTATCCTGAAATAGAAAATTGTAGTCCTGGTCCTCATTTAAATAATTCCTCTATAAAATCCTTAGTGTTGAGTATGGGGTAACTAATACGATTACATTGTGGAAATGGGGGGTACTCAGTTATTTTTCATATTATCACAAAAAATATAAAATTCATGAGGATTATCAGGACACATATTGAGGCTTCCATGTTTGAGCCACTTTTTTGGGGAAATGTATCATTATTACTGATAAGATATATATCTGATTCAGATTCTCCATGAACAAAGGGTTTTTAAACACATACATTAGGAAGAATTCTACTTTACATAGTGAATGATTCTCCATTGTAAATAATTTTTGGTATTTTATTAGTAAGAGGTAATACTATTATTAGTATATAATTAGTGACACTTTATTTGATTTTGTTCTATTTTATTATTTCATTCCATCACACATTTTAGTTATTATAATTCTAATAATGGAACTCATGACCTATTTGATGAAAATTAAAACTCCAATCAGAACAACCAGAGTGAAAGGTCTCCAATGATCCACTAATTCATTATCATTACTGATAAAAAATATCATCAGGGAATTTTTTTTAATGATATGAATCATCTAGAGGCCATTTTTCGATAAGGATTGGTCTACCTTTCAATATACTTTGATTGACTGTTATCATCATATGGTGTTATTTACTACCCCTGATGGCAATTTCCATGTTTTTAACGGAGAATCGGTCTAAATTTCAAGATAACATAGATTTCAAGTATTTTCATATGAGTAAGAAGATATAAATGTGTACTATGGTGATTGAGCTTTAACTCTCTTATAGTGAAATTATTCGAATATATATTTTCTATCAAAAATTATTTTCATTATAAAATTATACTACAATACTGAAGAGTTAGGCGATGTTTTCTTTTGACTTGACATTGTTAAGATATACTATAGAAAGTAACTATAATCATATAGAACCAGTATAATTAATAGACCAAAGGAATTAGTTTTATTAATTGTTTTCCAAACCATTCATTTCACCTTGTTTGTCTCTAGGGGATACTCCCGTTCTTTTTTCCAATACGGACGACTAAAACCCCTGTTTGTGTATTAATTACTTTGAATCTAGATGATGTTAAGGTTATGAATAAGTATTTATTTACCAAAATAAATTATTTATTGAGCATTTGAAATGGGGAATTTGTCTCCCTATTATTGATAATTATTCTAGTTACCACCATGAAATGATATGGGTGTTAGGTATCCAAAAGATCTCTTTCAGAAGTATGAATAACAACTAATGGTATCTTGTTATACCGTAGGACATGACTAAAGGATATATTATATTGGTGGTTTTGATGAATTTGGGATTACAACATTATATAAAGGAATTGGTTTTGACAGTTTTGGATGAAAAAATGGTTTACATGATGAATGAGGAGGATCTTGTGGTCTATCAAATGACATTTGTTGACATTTTGAGGAATCAATGAAATTATTCCATAATTTCAATTTGGAAATTATGGATTCGAGAAGTGATGTCATTTGGGAACATTGTATCAGAACATACCATCTCAATGTAACATGAATAGGAGAAATTTTATTTTTTTGGGAGTAACATTATCATGTATTTTATATATGGATCATTTTCTATTTGATATGGTAATACTATATGTTTGAAAAATATTTCCCTGTGTTCGATTATCTGCTGACTATAATAACTCTTACATGAAATAATTTCATTTTCAAATTGAAATTCATGGATTACATTGAATATTTCACACACTTCTTCTCTTTATCTATGTTTTTGGATCATTTATATGTTCTTCATTGAAATGTTGTAATTTGTTAAGTTTCAGTTTCATGTTTGAGATTTTTTCAAATATATGGTTATCACATTTTAGATTATGTTTCTTTTCACCATATTCCATGTTAAAATAAACATCCCACAGCAGATCCTGAACATGTTGTTATTATTCACAATCTTACGAGTCAACACCAATTCCTTTTTGGTGAATAGTTTAAAATTTTCTCTAATAAATTTTTTTTGTTATTACACAGTCTCATAATGATATTTAAATCTTCATCACATAAAATTTGTGGAGCACATATGGTCTTTTGATATTGAATTTATAGACACCAATAGAAGGGTAGTATTTTTATTTGTTATTAGAGTAGGAATGAACCATCCCAGAACCTGAATAAAGCAATATAGGAGTTATATCACCCCTCAATTTAATTTCATAACTTTTCATTACAATTTACAAACATAGGATCTTCAAGTATAGTGTCTTGGAAATCAGGAATAAAAACATGAAAACATAATCACACCTTTAAATCCACTAGAAAATATACTTGTTAAGTTCATATAATATACAATTACTGCATCTCATAACCTAGAGACATACATCAAAGGAAAAGTTGAGAAGAAGGCTATGTAAGGAAAACAAGTGTAACAGTTGACATGAGATCTTGAGAAATATTAATAAGACCATGCTATAAATCATAAAGGCAAGAGAAATGGAAGAATAGAAATATCATAATAAAAATAACATGAATCATAAATTGAATATTTGGCTACAACATTTCGTTTATAAATTAATGAACATATCACCATGGTCCATCCCTAAGGTATCAAAAATATTACCATGGTTATTCAACAAGATATCATGAAACATGTCATCTCTATTGATTAATTCTTTACCCATTGAATTAGAGAACTATCAGGGATCACCCTTAATATGTCTGTACATTCATGTGATCCACATATATCAAAACCAAACATTTCATAAATAACCCATAGATAATAAAAGAAATGGGTTTATTTCAATATCGTGACTTTTTAAAGGTTCTTAAAAATAAGATCGTTAAATCATTTATAACCCATGGAAAGAGAGTGAGGGTTAAATGTATGTCAATTCCAGAATCAAATATATCATTTTTAATAAATATTAAAACCAATAGAAACTAAATTGGGACAAGGGGCCCCCATCCAAAAATTGATAATTTTTTAGTAGAGGGACAGAAAAAAAAGAAATAAGATTGTGGTGTGAATATTTTAATGACACACCACATGAAAAGGAAACTTGAAATGAATGAGAATGCTTGATTTCTTTTAAGAAAATTCGGCAGCCTAACAACGTCACATAAAAATTCCAAAAATCAATTGATGAGAGATGAAAGGGTCTCGAATTATTTGGAAATGAAATTTAAAGTATTAAATATATATAAGAACAATACCACACATAAGAAAATAGAACTATAATACATTACATAAAGGAAGTCATGACTTAAAAGATGAGAGTGAATGTTTCCCTTACTGATTTGGTATCTTTTGAAATGTACACCCCATGAAAAAAGTATCATATAAAGAATATGTAAATACCCATAGCTTAAAGTATATTACACAAAGAGTACAATAATGGGTAGTACATACACCACACAATAGAAAATAGTGGCAAATATACCATGAATCTCACATGAGTAAGCAGTGAGATAAAATCCCTTACCACATTGTATTCAATCGAATTGTATCAAAAAAAAATTACTAACCACCAAAAGAATCACAGAATACCATGAATATAAATATAATACTAATAATATATATACAATGTCAGTACAAAATAAACAACATGCTATAAATAAGTGCCGAATAATGGAAATCTCACCGAATTAAAAGTGAGATAAGAATCTCTTACCATGTCGTAATCAATCGATTCATATGATCAAAAGTTAATAACCACCAAATGATTCACATAATTACATGAATATAAAGAGTATCACGATAATATACATCAAATTTAATTACAAAATACACCAAAAGCAATAAATTTATGGCGAACAATGGAAATCCTACAGAATTAAAAGTGAGAAAAGAAACCCCTAACCTCGTTGTCTGACTTGAATCGCTCGTATGTTCCATGTTCTTCCTGAATAATAAACATAAGATACTTTATAATTTCTTAATAATATTTTTTCTTGTTTATTATTCCTTTTATATTACATATTACCTTAATATAAGAATTACTTAATTATTTGAGCTCATATCTGACATTTTTTCAATGTTCGGAACTTGGGTAAAAAATAAACATGTTATAATTATAAGTTGTCCATGTGGTCAAAATTACACTATCTCCATAATAATATTAATCATTTATATGACATATATATCAAATATATCCAGTATATATATGTATTTATAATATTAAATAACATTTGTAGATAAAAAATGAAATGCACCGTTCATGGAGACGATAATTCGTACGTACGCATGAACGCTACATTCATTTCTATTTTATATATTAATGAAATGAAAATATAGTAATTCATAGATATATTATAATTTAATAATATTATTTATGTCATATAAGTCACATATGTTCATAAATTCTATCCTTTATATGTTCCACGTATGGCATGAACGAGTCATATAACTTTGAGGGGGCGGTAGTCCGCACTTCCTCTAATGAAATTATCATGTGTACCCATTATGGGAAACATAATGGTATTCTATAAAAAGGAAAATATAGAACTATAAGGAAAACATAAATATAATATATATCATATATAGACACAGTGTCATCCTAATTTCCACAATGACAGGCAGAAGGAAATATTTGAACAACCATCGTTTCGTGAGGTAGAAGTTCTCCATCCACGTAAAATATATGTTATTTACCAATTAGATGGATGTGTATGTAAGAGTATATCTAATAAATATCATAAAAAAATACTTGTATACTGATAGTACTTGTTTTGTTATAAAATAAAGGAATAAAAATAGTTTATGGGGTTGGATAAGTAAAATAAAACAAAAGAACTTAAGAGAATACGTTACCTTTAAATCAGGTAACTTCCTTTGGTTTGAACCAAAAGGGTTTCTTGAAGTTCTTCCATCACATTTTAAGGCTTCCAGGGAGAATAGGGGGATATTGGGAGCATATTAGAGTAGCGTTTTTATGATCCAAGGGCATGAGATGTGTGAGAAATGGTCTGGATGTGAGGGCTTTTTATAAGGGAGAGGAGGGGTTCTTTTGGAATGTTTGAACGTATTATTTATTTAAATAATTATTTTCAGTTTATAAAGGTCAAAAAATAATTAAATACTCAGTTAAGGAAGACCATGTTAGAAATAAAATAATCCAATCATAATTCCACATGTTTTGGATACTGTTTGAATTTTTATCTTATTATTTATTTAAATAATCCATTAATAATGTATACACTACATCATCATTATGCTATAAATCATTGTATTTATTTAATGTATAAAAATTATAAACAAAATACCATGATGTATGAAATATTTTATATTTCCAATGAATATTTATAGTTTAACTTATAACTTATATAACCCAATATAAAATTCTTTTAGTAAAACAATTCATGTTTATGACATTTTTATTTTTACTTTAAATAAAAAGCTATAAATTTCATTATCGTTCCCAAGTGGCTCCATGGGGCCCCAAAATTTACCCATATATTGTATTGATTAGCCATAACTAATCCAATAATGTTAGTACAAGTGTCAAGGTAATTTTTTATTATTATAACATTTTTTACGTTAAATTACCCAGATTACCTTTAACCGTGTTTAATAAAAGTCAAAAGTTACAATTCCCCAAAAATTATTTTCATCCCATTGAAACAAATTTTACTTAATATTGAAAACCAAATATGTCTGATTTTAGAAATTCAATTCATATAAGTGGTAAAATTTCATTTAAATGAAAAAGTCAAATTTTTAACTACTACTTAATGGTTTCACTATTCATTAAAAAATGATGGTTTTCTGAAAAATTCCAAACATTAACTCTAATATAAATTTGATAGTGTGAATTAAAAAATGATTTCTATTTTACCAAATTCAAAGAATATTATTTTCATTAATTAATCTTATAATTAATTGTCGTCATCATAAATAAATGCATGTTTTAAAAAAATAATAACCATCAAAAGATTGATACATGTTAATTTCCAATTTCAAATTGAAAGTACTTTTAATGGCCAACACTGGGTTAAATGGTAAAAATAAAATATATTTACACTTTAAAACCAATTAAAAAGATAATATAACTTTATAAATAAATTAGATTAAATGGCGGTTTTGAATTAAAATACAACATTTTTTCACTATTCACTAAAAATTAACATTATCAGAAAAATATCAAAATTTAGTCGAAAGTATATTTTGATGTCCTGATTCTAAATATGAAAATAATTTTTTCAAATATAATATATAAAAGATATAAAAACATTATTTTAATAGGGTTCTCCATCAAAAGGTAGTAAATCGCCCTTTTAAAGTAAATTCTGCTTAAAATTAGATTCATTTACATTTTAGGCCTATGAATTTTATTTTATGAATGTAAAAACATTTAACAAACACATATTATCAAATTTAAGTTAGTTTTATTAATTCCCGCCAATACAACGGATAGGTGTTAACTTCCATTTAAGTAAATAAAAATATATTATTATTGTGCCATGTAAGATTTCAAAGAAACCCCTTGTTGTGTGTTAGGTAAGCCATTAAATAAAGAAAACACTTTAAAATATAAATAATATTTAATTAAAAATATTAAAAAATATTAAAATGTCATTTTCTTTATTTTCCTGGGATGTTACACGAGTGGAGTCTTATAGAACACTTTTCTCAAACGAATTTAGTAGTCTTTGAGGATGAGACTATGTTTTTTTTCAGAATCTAGTTAATATTCAATCCCCATTAAATGAATATTTTGGTGTAGTAGATTGATTATATGACTTTAGATTGGAGGGATTATTTATATTATAGGGATACCATTTGTGATTGTTCTCAATCGATATAGTGAATCATATGAATCATGAAATAGCATAAAATTTTGTCACCAATTTGAAAGGATGTAGTGGAGGATTTCTATTTTTACAATTGATCAATAATCCAATTCATGAATAAGATGTTTTATAACATGAGGTGAATTTGTGGTGTCCGGGTATAAAATGGGAATATTTTTTTTCTTATTATTACACTAATCAGACAATCATGTCCATGTGAATGAAGTATTCATGTAATCTACATCCTCTTACTATGCTATGATGGGAATGGGGTGATATATTGATGGAATTTATTTTTTGGGTAAAAAATGTATTAATTGAGAAAATAATTCTATTCTATTTCTGATTCACTAATTTTACAAATTAGGTCTCATTAGATATATTCATAGAAAAACTAAATATGAAGACATAAGATGTATTCAACTATAATTGAATGATAGATTGGATTAAGTTCCATCAACCATTGATATTAATAGAGGTGCCTTAATTATTATTTGGATTTGGAGTGGGATCTAAAATGTTATGGGATTCTAGGTAAAGTAGAACTAATCATACCACCCTAGAAAATCTTTTTAGAACTAACATATTGTAAAAATATCAGATGACATGATTTGTGTATGCATTTAAGACAATGTAGGATCACCAGAGATTCATTGGGTGAGACTGAGTTTTCCTACCAAAAATAGTTATATGTAATGAATTTAAAAGTCACCCATTTAGAAATATTATAGCCGACCTTATAAATCACCAACACAGTCATTTGTGATTCATGAAGCTTACCTTGTGGGAAATAGTTTCTTTTAGGAGATGTGATAAACAAATTTGTTAATAAAATTGTTATTGATGTATGAATACCATTATAAGACTTATGTAGATCACCATGAATTTGTAATCATGTATTCTGAGAGTATTTATTCTCTTAGGACATGAATGTATTGATAAAAAAAGAGGTTGGCATTGAGATAAGTGGGACGAGTAGAGGATGTAGAGGATATTTTTAATGGGGAACACCTATTTTTATTTCATTCTAAAATTTATTTGATCTTTAATAAGAATCAATATTCCCAACTCTTGAAATATCATTCAGATTCATCTTATAGTTTAAAATTTTAGGATCTTAACCTAGGAGATAATATCAATGTGAACGATCATATATTTTATTTTATTTATTTATAGATGAATCTTATCCCTGAGATATACATAAATTTTTTCTAGGTATAATAGAATCATTTTAAACATGACAATCAGTTTTGGGAACATCTATAATTGATATACAATTTTTAGAATCATCCCTTGGTGGACAACACTTCTTTATGGGAATTTTTGTTTTTAAAGAGAAATTAAGGTGGTTTGAATCATTAAATCATAAAACATGTATTAAACTATTATCATTAGTTTATTTATTCCTCAGTTTTTTCATATTTATCTATGGGTTTTACTATGGCTTCATGGTTGTTCCTTATTGTTTTCAACACTTTTTTGTTTTAGGGGATTGATTTTTTTTCTTGACGAGTGACCAAAATATGTGATTGGATTTTGGTTCCAATGTAGATAAATGAATTTAGATATAATAACTATTAGTAATCCACGTGCTGTCATGTGGGAAACAACGACTAGATGGTGTATTGTTGATAGTGTGGGATTTTATATCGCAATCCCATATGATAGATTATAAGGGTCATTATCTAGAAAATTAATAGATGGAGGAATAGATTTCCTATAAGAACTCCACTAGAATGATGGTGTGGTTTTAGTATCCTAGTTATTTTTTTATACATCTACATGTTCTCTAATGGAATTACGAAGCCATCTAATGATAATGATATGGGTGAGGAATCCCAGAGAAGAATCATAATTCATTGCACGTATTAATTTATTCTGTTTCTTTAATATACTCCCACAAGAATAATTCAACCCTTATTAATTTAATATTTCTCATAAGATGATTTTAAACATCCAAGTCTTAAATTTTTATATATCTATGTTAATATATAATAATTATATCTATATTGGTATTGTATTCCAATACATATATTGATTAATTCAATTATTCCTCAAGATTCTTATTCTCCGAGGGATCAAAAATCACGGTATAGTTTTGGATTTAATTTTTTATTTGGGAATATTATATCATGAATCCCATCATGTTGGATTATATAGATTTTCCACTGTTTATGTCTAGATCCCATATTTGGTGAGTATTGTCATTAAAATTGAGGTAATTTTTTTTATGAATTCCATACTTATTTAAATCACAGTTCTGTGACTGATTTGAAATGGATGTTCACGTTTTTTCCAATTATTTATTTTAAATTCATGATAAATATATTAAATTTCATAGAGTAAAAATATGTCCTCTTTAAAAATGGGCTTGGAAAAAATTATTCATTTTTGGTAAAATTATATTAAATTCAAATTATTGACATTAATGGTTAAAATTGATAAATTAATGAATGAAATATTTATTGAATTTTTTTTCATATAATAATTACGATGAATGTGATTTTATAGTGGGTTTTTGAATAAAATAGGATTTTATAAAACATGATTCATGCCTTATTGAAAAAATATTGATAATGGTTATTTGAGATGAATTAATTCAAATTATTTATTTTCTTAATGAAACTTAGAGTCTACGGATTTTGGAGGTAGTATATGAATGCCACACTAGAAATGAATTAGAAAAAGTCTTACATAATTACCCATACATAAATATTACTAATTATTGTGACAATAAACTATATTTTATATTCTTACATTCCTAATGATTTTTTATGTTTAGCATTTTAGAGATTTGGGTTAAAAAACTTACAAAAAAACATATATATATATATATATATATATATTTGAAATTTCTAATAAGTATACACTTTTTATGTAATATAGACATTGTAAAATAAAACATGTTTCGTTTTCATCAATAATATTCCTAAAATTCTAATTTAATTATTTATTTCCACTATTCATCCTCAAGAAACATGAACAAATTTTTTAGTCATGAGATGATAATTGAATGACCCACAAAGGATATAAAAATAATGAAAGAAACAATTTTTCTATGAATATTTATATATATTTTCTCTTTAGAAATTAAACATTTGGCTTTAAATCTAGATTTTATTACATATAACTCATCTTCTTTGTCCAAATAATTTTTTTAAAAAAACATTTAATATCATAAAGTAATGTTAAAGTGAATTGTTTTTCATTTAAATAATTAAAAATGAATACTATCTTTTTTTACACTGTTATAATTTTCATCCTTATGAAATATTATAAACATTGGTTTACTATTTGAAATCAAAATATTTATATAAGTAATCGTACCATGAATAGAAAAAAAAATCTATGTTACTTGTTGAATCATTTGCGTATCAATAAAATGTGCGGAGTGTCCCTAAATGTCAAATATGGAATAACTGTATATATTATACTTTGAGTAACCATCATAATTAATCATGATATAACAATCATTTTTATAATTGGACTTATGATCTTAGTTTATTCTAATAACCTCTTAGGATAATCCAAACCAATTTTCTCCATCCCTTTACCCAATATAACAGAGATTCCTAATATGATCACATACCCTTAATTTATAATAGAGCCACCCATCCTCAACCAAAATCTGAATAACTACAATTGAATATGTAATATCATGAATTGTAAAATTATCTTTACACACATGAGAAATCATTTTCAGATATTGAAATATTCCACTCTTTCAACATCCATTTTTCAAAAGCAATATTACCATAATAAAAGTAAATTGGGTTTTTTTGAAGAAAATATTAATGCTTATAAAGGAATACAAACATAATATAATAGTTACAGAGCTTAGAACATTAAATTTCATTGTATATGTCAAAATAAAGCATAGATTTTGTCCTATAAAAAAAATAAAAAAACATAAAGAGATTCCCATTTAAAACACCCGAATAAAATTGTGAAGATAAAATAAAAATACTTTATAAATATTTTTTTTGACTATGTTAAAAATGATATAAAATTTATTTAAAAATAAGGATATATAATAGAATACAAGTTTTATGAGAGACATTCAAAGATGTTTTTATAAAACAATGTCCCTTACATTGAGTATGAGTGATCATGTATGTTCATTATCTTCCATAATAATAAAAGTCTATTAATCATTTAATTTTGTAATAAAACTTATTATTATTATGATGATGATGATTATTATATATAAATTCTAATTCATTTATTTTCACAACCTATTTTTGGAAGATATTGAATACAAATGTTAAAAATTATATGGGTACGTTGAAAATGGTTAATTAGGTCATTATATCATAATTTCCAACAAAATTAACATTAAATAGGTATCATTCATATATATAAATTATAATTATAAATATTATCATTATATATGGTTATGAAAAATTGACTATGTTAAAATTGTATGGACGGTTTCTAGTATGTACGTATGAGTAACATTTTCAATTTCTCAATGATCATTATTAGAAAAAGGTAAGAATTATTTTTAATTAATAGAATTATAATAAAATCATAATTATCATATTAAATATTAAAATATAATTTTATAAATCATCCATGTGATATGGAGAGGAAAAATGAATCTTATCTCTTCATGGAGGATGTAGTCTATACATACTCACAAATGGCGTTATCATTTTTTATTTAATGATATGGTAAGAAGGTAAAGGACATATTTCCGTCAAAAATAAAAAAATATTTCATTAATATCATTTTAAAATATTAATTCCAAAATTATTAAAAATCCATGAGAGATGGTGATAGAAAACAAGTTACATCGATTCACGAGTTCACACTTTATCTTACACATATGATTTCTTAATTTAACTTTTAACTTAATAAAGTATGAATATTGGTAATAAAATTTACATAATATCATATAAATATAGGTACAATTCTTATGTTAATATTTTTTCATTGATTAAGTTTATTTTATTGATGTAGAAGAATCAATAAAACTATAATAATAGTTAAAATCTATACATTTTCTTAGGAAAGGTTTTTTTGGTGAACAACATAAACCAACTAAGGCTGATATTATTCCTAAACAAATACCACTAAAATTAGGTTTGGGATTCTAAGAATGGATTTTGGGCATTATTTGATAAACCAAATTGGTTTTGAATTATAAGGAAATGCGAATATGTGGTTCGATTTTATTATATGAGGGAGAGGTACTTTTGGGGAATCTAAAATTATTAAATTAATAAAAATTTATTTTCAATTCTAAATAGCTCAAAATTGATTTATTTTAGAGATAACATATGGATGAGTCGAACAAATATCATCTAATTGTCAATCGTCATGTTCATATCGCATTTTCACACTAATTATTTTGTTTTCCCCATTCGTTAACAATTATGACAATTATAGTAATGACAAGTCTATTTACACATTGAGGGTCATGATATTTACAAAAAATGAGAAATGTTCCATGATGGACCATATATTATGTTATTATCAATACCCAATAAATTTGGAAAAATTATAACTTATTTTGGAATTTTGAATAAATTTTTTAAATATTCTTTTCATTAAATGATAATAATGTCAATTTTTGAAGTATTCAGTTAAATCAATTTTTATATAAAATTTCGTCATGTAGGTAATTATAATGTAATACATTCAATAATACATAACCTAAGATATTTATCATAAAAACTATTTGATCACATTAATTGAATAAAAATATATTAATTTTAAAAACATTAATATCATGAATTTTATTTTTCTACCAATAAAATTAATTTTTCATTAGCATTGTGTAAGAATTTAATGTAGTTATTTCATCAAAAATATTACAAAAAGTTTCCATGATGAAGAAAAATAGTTTATATTTAAAAAGAATTATTATAACTAAACCCAACAACTATTTATACCCATGTAAAAAAATTATAGTCATTAAAAAAAGAATGTGACAATTATTGATTTTCATTAAATAAAAAATTATAAAGTATATGACGACATTAAAATGGAAAATATTATATATAAATGATTCTTAAATGAGTATTAATTAATTATAAACAGTCAATAAAATTAATTAATGTTTTAGGGTCATATTAAAGTCCACATAATTTTATTTTTTCACATTAATTTCTCAATTTACCATTTACCATGGTCATAAAAATTTTAAGGTTTCTATTCAAATATAACAAAAATATGAGAGGCCTATTTATTAAATTTTAACAGATTTATTATAAATATAGAATAAATTCACATATATTTCAATTTTAAAAATAAATAAATCTGTAAAAAGTTGTGGCTAATTATTTTTAAGGAAAATATCAAATTTATGTAATAAATATTTATATATAAAATTAAAGTATCAAAATAAAATAGAAAAACATTATGTGGACATTTTAAATTAATAGGATATAATAAAATTTAAAAATGAAATGAAAATATAAATATAATTTATAAATACCTTAAAATTAAATAATGTGTTCAAATAAGATGGGCATATTTTTAGCTACTCAATGAAAAAACATTATTTTGAAAAAATATTAATATTTCATCATAATATAATTTATACATTCTGAATTAATAATTGAAATTAATATTTCCAAATTTAAATTCTGTAATTTCAAAACTAGTTCTTTAATTAAAAGCATATAATTTGTGCCATGACCTGCTATATAGGACATGCACTACAACTCTACAAGCATGCCTCAAATAGGCTTGGGCGTAGAAACTAGTGCAGTGTAGGAATATCACTAACATTGGAGGCCTTAGAATAAAGAACATGTATATAAACAAGAACCCATCTCTCTTCCCATGCAATTATGGAATGGAAAATATTGGATAACTATGAATGAATATATCTAATTCCCACAATATGAGTACATTAAAATTTAATGGAATGTAAAAAAGGAAAAATATAAGACCACCACAGCGAGACAGAAAAAAGTCCAACATTAACATATATATGTGGACTACTATGAAGATAAGCCCGATAAAAAACCATAATTTATCCGGCTCACTAAGACTACCTAGTTCAGGTCCTCCTAGGACTCCGTCAAAATGATGATCATTTTCATTAGACGTGACATGTTTTGGAAAAACCCATGTAAAAGTGACAATAATAAAACCCAAAAGATACCCTAAATGTATTATTCATGTATCTAAAAGAATGACAATCATATCCACATATGTATGTGTCTACAAAACATACAAAATTAATATCTTTATGAACTCAACAATGTAACACTATCTCAAGGTAATATCACAACCATAATTCCATTTTACAGATTATTCTTAGTTGTTCCACATAGAACTCATCTAAGGGAAATCACTCCAGTAATCAGATAACACTGATGGAGTTCATCTGAGATTTACTACTCATTGAGTCCAACCTTAAAAAAGATATATTATAAGACTAATGTGAATGATAGACTGATGAGGGTAACACCCAATGCCATGGGGTTTACCAAAAATTCAATTCGGAACACCCCTCTATGTAGAGTATTGGAACTTGCATATTGTCCCTTAAAAGGTTGATGATATAAGGTGTCATTATGAATCTCACAAGAAGAATTATATCAACTCTATCCAAGATGTCTCATTAAACAGATCACTATATTAAGAGTTGGACATGATTTCATACTATTCCATGAGTACTAAATATTGGATACTCAGCCTAACAAAAATTAATCATGATACACAGGACACGGGATCTACTCCTCCGTTGAAAGAGAACACGACATGTACTAGTAGTAAAAAACATTACCCTTTGGCCATGGATCCTACCTATGTATCATGACATGTAACCATGTCGTTGAATTAGTACACGACATGTATATGCCTATTTACTTCTAGACATGCATAAGAAAATGAATCTTTCCTTATTAACCTATCCTCACCATGTTCATACTAGTGTACATGGTGTGTCCATGACCCTATAATCCAGAGAGTGTCTATGATTCCACATAGGTACATGTTGTGATGAGGAGTCACATTCAATGTGATATATAATTTCTCACAAAAACCCATATCTTTATACCATTGGGTCCCACATGGTGTGCATCTTCACAATATACAAAATGAATATTAGGATCTTCTAAAACTATTTGGTTCTTCCTCGGTGATTTCGTCCAATAATTTGATCACTAAATCCTACATGAAAACTTTTGGTATGGTCAAATATATTGTATCCAAGTCACATCATCATAGTTCACTAGAAACAAATCATTTGGTTCACATGGGAATCAATAATCATTCATCATCATCATCATTGCGCGCACTGGTTAAACCAATGGTCTCTAAAATGCTCTAATTCACTCGTCTGTACAACCCCCAATCCATACCATACCCACATATTCAATATTTAATAGTTTCACATATAATTAGGTGCAAAATTGTTGATTTACCAGTATTTTGGTTGAACAACTAGTCAAATGAAGAACTAATGATGAATATACAAGAATAGTGGGAGAAATCTTGAAAAAATCAAAATAGGAATAACCCATGGTGGTCTTCCATTAGCCTAAAATAATTTATGGTAAAAATATTAATGAATAAGAAGAAATAAATAGAAATTATCACAATAAATCCCTAAAAATAATCTCATCTCTCCACATGAAAAATCCATGATTCAATCTCTTGGTCAATTTATTCACATTTTTCATAGGAATAATTATCAAGGAAGAGTTCCAGTTTAAAAAACATACAATATTGACCTGGAAAGATCAGTGATGAAGACAAAAGATGCATCATTATTTCTGGTGAGATCCTAAGATTCCATTTTACACTGGTAGTCGATCTTCGATCTGGTTGTTGTTTGTCCACATAACCTTCTCCAACATCTCTCCAATCTATCTCAAAATTGAACTGTTATGCAGCTAAACCTATAATTTGCCCACAATAAAATATTTAATGGACAAGATAGGTATCTACATTAATTAAATAAAATAAAATAGCTTATGTAATTTATTTTATTCATTTAATTCCTAGAATAGAATTTTCACATATTCCCAACACTAAGAAATTTTTATTTTTCACGTAGGGTAAAACCCATTTTCTGAACATAATGGTTCCCTCAGATTTCATATCTATCCCCTTTTGGGAGTTATTTCAATTTTTATTGAAAATCCCTTGGAAATTATATTAAAATAATTTATATGTTACGATCATTTATTTCAGGTGAAGTAGGCCTCAAAATCACACACAATATCATCCCCCAGTCTTGAAAAAAATCCATAAAAAATCCAAAAATAAAACATAGAAAATATTATTTTTTATATTTCCCCCACATTGGTTATATACATCCAAAAACTCCCAAAAAGGATAAACAAAGGGATGTGGGTATTGAGGAGTCATGTGAGTCTCATACTCCTAGGTTCTCTCTGAAAGATTCTCGTAAAACCAGTTGACATGCACTAGAGTAATCTATCACCCATTAATGATCAAATTCTACTATCCCTCGATTACGATTAGGTAATTGGAAAGGTAGCATCATCCTATAGTTTTAGCATTCCCCAGTTGGTAACACATGATGGGTCATTCACATACCTTCCCAATTATGACATGTAGAAGACATCATGTACCAGATCTAGTTGTGGTGGTAGATATTACCTCTATGACAGTTCTCCATCTCTATATAGTATCTAGATAGTGATAATGAATCATAGATATTTATTGCCTCCCAAACCATATCTGAATAGCCCATGCTATCTTGAAACCCATAGTAATTCATCGTATCCCTCCTCGAACATCACATGCCCAATTCATCGGGTAGAATAGGACTTTAGATGGCCTAGTTGTGGCCTCATCTACTCTTAGATGATCATTAACTTCTCTTTAGTGGCTAACACCAACTCTGGGACCATATGTGATGACTATCATGGGTTAGGCCATCATAAGTTAAACTTATAGGTTCATAGGTACATAGACTTGAACAGTTCCATACCAATGGTGGTATGGTAACTATTGATGTACCGAAATTATAGAAGTTGTATGATATCCTATGAACTACAAAAAAATCTAACATGCATATTCATATGATATCATCCATAAACTAAGTGGTCTCTCTATCTTGCTGTCAGTATGGGGTGAAAATATATTCATAGATTCAAATGAGTCCCAAAAACCTTGTATAAATACATTCATACCTAAGATGTGCAGAAATCATCACGATCATAAATTATCTTCAATGTATCACTATGGAGTCCGAATATATCTTAGATATAGTGGCGTACCATGATCTCTAATGAACTGTACTCTTGAATCTCTAAGAAGTGTATTGACATGGTCGATCAATCTTTGATAACTCAAATGACATAAAATCTATTGGATGTACATGGTAAACCCATCATGCATTCCTTGTATAATTAATCACACTTCCACTATTGTACCTTAAGGGGTTGAGAACGACTAGTTCATAGTTGGTGCCCAAACATTTCTTGCAGTCAAGTAAGGTATTGAGTGATGTATTATGTAACTCCCTTGAAGATCCTTGGAAACCAAAACTAACATCGAAAGTCCTCATTTATATTTTATGCACCTGGATGTACCTTAAATGGAGATGTACAAAAACTTTTCAAAACCTACTCTCATAATGTCACATGTACCATCCTGTGTCCACAAAAAAATTATCTCCAAGTAAAAAATTTTCATTTGTGGCATGTACAGTCGATGTCCAAGTATGTGGGATGTAACACCTCGACCCCAGTTACCCAGAGTCGGTGCTTTATTATATAACCTTGGCATGATACAAGGAATCATCTCCCGAAAGAAAGACCAGTTTAGTATTATTGGAAACAAGATGTATACATAATTTCAACATTACAACTTGAAAAGAAAAAAAAACTAATTTCTTCCATTAGAGAGATCCAAGCCTCGTAGATTATTCCTATATGTCACTCAAAACTAAATTCTTCATATTCTGGGAAAATGAATCCTAAGAAAGGGGTGAGCTCAAATGCTCAGTAAGGGTAAGAAATACAGTGGAAGATAACATAAACATTATGCTTGGTGAATAATTAAAAACACATTAATTAACAAATAATAAACATATAATCTTTATGTAAGGAATATGAGATGAGTAAATATTTATAAAATTAAACATTATACGGGGTATTTTAATAGTCAAATAACCACATGAACCATCATTATTATTTTCATAATGAGGGAATGTATAATGCCAGACATTTTGAAACATCTTGTCAAGGCCACGTCCAAGACATCTAAAAATGATTTTGGGCTCAGCCAAAACCATATATCAAATTGTGAAAGGACACAACCAATTCGACCTATAATTTTCTATTGAGACCTACCAATGCAACGAGGAGAAATAATGGGCTCCACCTGTCACTTACTATGTCCAATACATTCCTCTTATTAAAAATGTGAAACATAACATTAATATTCTAATTAATACTTTCATATGAAATGTCTATACTTTAACCATAAACCATGAATGGTATAAAAATAACACATCCACAATCAAACAAATCAAAAAACCTTAAATACATTATGGAGGATTTTTATCATAATAAATCAATATCAATACATGTTTAAAATCCATCAACGGTTGTTGAGATAGATGAAATGAAAACTATTTGATAGAAATAACTCTTTATATTTTGAAACCATTTAATATTCACATAATTATAAAAGGAAAAATTTATTTTGAAATATTCTTATAATATTTTAATGGTTGCTTTGTTGATTTTATAATGGTGGAGAATACCCACACCTATCAAATAATTTAAAAAAACAATCTTGCCTTAATTTTGTCGAAAAAAGTCATAAAGTACCTTGTTTAGAAAATGACTGAATGATTCATTTCAAAAAATATAAGGCCAAATAAGTGGAATAAATGATTTTAACCCAAAATCTAGTAAATTGTAAAAAAATTTTGAAATATATTTTTAAGAAAACACAGATGTGGATGATAAAGAGGTCCGAATAGATACTTATATAAAATTAGCCTTGGAAAATAAAGAGATTGTGAAATTAACCCTTAACTTTTTCTTTTCGTTGGTCAGGGAGATATTAAAATCATTTATAATATTTAAATAATTGTAATTAAATTATACAAGAACTATATATATAATTATTATTTCATACATGATCCTTTAATATGGCTTTGTTAATAATATTTCTCTAGTATCATCATTTCGTGTGTTAACTGATACATTTTAATTTATATGTTTGGTTACATAAGCCATGTTTGTTATGGATATGATGTATTCGATTAATATATAGAATGATATCATGTTCATAAAATTATTTTTAATCAAAAAATTAATATTATTCTTGAAGTATTACAATGAGGAATAAATCTTATCGCGTTCATGGAGACGGTAATCCATATGTACGCACGAGCGACAATATCATTATATTGATGGTGAAATCATATGTAATAAGACATTATATCATATATACTGAATTATTAACTTGTTATATTTATTATTTATATATGTTATACTCATTATTTTACCCATCCAAATAATGAAGTGTTTGAATGAAAACTACACAAAGAGGTGGAGACGGTAAGCCGTTCATACGCAAGTATGGTGACATGGTCATTCATATGATGGAGAAAATAATTAATATAGTTATACCATTTTTATAATAAACCCAAAGTATATAGAAGATACTAGAGTTATTATTTTATAATCGAAACCACAGAGAAAGAGGACGTGGAAGAAGAAAATGACTTGAAAGATGTGATGCAATATTTACCTCTTATTCCGGTTCTTCCTTTTTATTTGATCAAAATGGCTCGATAGGTTGGATTTGTGAACAAAGTAAGGCCCTTAGGATTAAGATAGGAATTATTTTAGGATATTTGGACAGGTTTTGGTTGATCCAAATGGCTTTTGAGGGGTGAAATTAAGATAAGTTGAAGTACCCTTTTATAATAGATGTGAGTGTCAGTTTAGGAGACGCTTGAAATATTATTTTATAATAAAATCATTTTCGATTTCTAATGGATCAATAAATAATTTATTTATAATATAAGGTGGGTATGGGTCTAAAACCTTTCAAAAAAATATGTATTAGACAGTTTTATGTCACCATATTAACCTTATCTTTTATATTTAACTCTTTGTTAAATAGTTTGACTTTTACCATGTCTATTTGTATTGTTATATTATATAGTTAATAAACATACTATAACCTTCCAAGAGAACCCAAAGTGGCTAAGTATTAATATATATAACCTTATCTAAGTCCTTTGGTCTATCCTTAGATTTTTTAGAATATTATATCAATTAATAATATAGTATTTTTTTTAAAAACACAATTATTTCAATTTTGACAGTATTTAATATTTGGTTTTTTTAAAAGCCATTAAAACTGTATCACTTCGAATAAAATTTATTTAACTAACATTAACATGTCATAATAACCAAATAAATTAGTGTAATTCAAAAAAAATTCAAATTACCCTCATTTATATATTTATAAAATCAATTATTTTAATCTTTCATTAATAAGGTAATTATTGCATCATCATTGTGTCATAAATAAGTTAAATTATTTATTGTCTAAAAATTATAAATAAAATAAATTTCTATAGAAATTTTTTTTTATTTATAATGAATATTTATATACTAATTAATATTATGTGATACCCTATATTAAAAATGGTTTAGTTATTAATAATTGAATTTAACTCTGTAAACTATTCTCTAAATACATAAATAATAAATGTCCAAATCTAATCCATGTGAACCAAAGAGGATCATATCTTATTTATAAGGATTTTTTGGTTCTAATTATACTTATCCAATAGAATTAATACATGTGTTAGGGTAATTATGAAATCATTTTAACCCTCAATTACCCTATTTACATTTAACCTTGGTAAATAAAAGTCAAAAGTTACTATTCACCAAAAATTATTTTCATCTTATTGAACCAAATTTTACATACTGATTTTAACCGTGTGTTTTGTTCTTTGAAATTTGACTTAGAGAAGAGGTAAAAGTTAGTTTTATGCAAATTTTCAAATTCTCATAGGATGTGGGTAAAAGACGGTAAAAAGTTCAATAAAATATCTATATATCTAAACTTATTATAAACTGACTCCAAGGAATTAAATTGAACTTATTTTGGTATTATTTGTCTATTTTGACCTAAAATAAATTTAAATAAAAAAAATATTTTTCTAAATGTAACCAATCACCCTATTTTTTTCACTATTCATCAAAAATTGAATGTTTTCAGAAAAATACCAAAATTTCACACTAATCTAATATCGATATTCCAAATTCAAAAAATGATGTCCATTTTGAAAAACAAAATTTATTAAATTTTAAAAATTTGTTATTACTATTCATAAGGACTAGTTTGATTGGTTGCGTTGTGTTAGAACCTTGAAGTTACGTACAATGAAGGCTATTGGATTACTCAAAGGGAAGCGCACCGTGGAAGCTTGGGGTTTTACATTCTCCCTCCTTCAAATAATTTGGTCCCCAAAATTTCTATAATACTACCGCATAAAAAGATTCAGGTGCTTCATCATCATAAGTATCTCTAGTTCCCACATAGCATCTTCTGTCTAATGGTTTCTCAATATAACTTTTACCAGACAATTTATCAAGTTCCTCAACATATGTTCTCTGGTATCAAGAATTTTGACATGCTGTTCACAATAAGAAAAATCAGGTTCCAGTTCAATTTCCTCATATGTGCATACATGCATTGAAGAAGGCATGTATTTTCTCAACAACGATATGTGGAACACATCTTGAACTTTGGAGAGAATTGGTGGCATTTCCTAATGGTAAGATACAACCCCAATTTGTTCTAGAATTTAGATAGGTCCAGTATACCTAGGACATAATTTACCTTTCATACCGAATCGTATAACTCCCTTCAATGGAAATACCATCAAGAAAACATGATCTTCTACATGAAATTCCAAATCATTCATTCAGCTATCGGTAAAGATATTCAGCCTACTGTGAGCTGCTTTGATGTGGGTTTGGATAACATTCACCATTTCCAACATTTCTTCAACAAGTCCAGGGACGATGAGTATTGTTTCACTAACATTATACCAACATGTTTGTGTGAGAAATCTCTTTCCATATAAGGCTTTATATGGGGCCATCATAATACTTGAAAAGAATCCATTGTTATAGAAAAATTCTACCAGAGGTAAATATTTATCCCACATACCTTGAAAGTCAAGTTATTAAGATCTCAACATATCTTCTAAGGATTGATTTGTCTATTTTGATTATCCATTAGTTTTAGGGTGGTTGGTAGTGCCCAAATGATGTTCAGTATCTAGGGATTTATGAAGAATTTTCCAGTATCTAGAAGTAAAATGAGGATCATGATTAGAAACAATCGATAGGGGGACTCTATGAAGTCTTACAACATCATTAATATACAGTATTTCTAAAATTTCAAGATGTAAATCATCTCTTATAGAAAGAAAATCGGATGACTTTGTAAAATGATCAATAATGACCCAAATTGCATCATTTCATCTAAGATCCTTTGGTAGCCCCATGAAACATTCTATTGTAATATCATCCCATTTCCACTTAGTTATGAAAAGAGGTTGAATTGCTCATCAAGGATATTGTATTCTAGCTTCCACTTGTTGGAAAACCATATATCTTGACACAAAATCAGCAATCCCCCTTTTCATGTTGTCCCATAAAAAATGTTCCTTCAAATCACTATACATCTTGGTTCTTCCTTGGTGTATAGAGAATGTTAAGCTATGATAATCATCAAATAATTCCATTTCTAGATTAGGTATATCAGGAACACAATGTATCTTCCCAAATTTCAAAATTCCATCTTCATATACGAAGTCACTCAATCTCCGATCATTTTCTTCCTTAATCTTCTTTTAAAACTCCTCACCATTAATATGAGAATATTTTTATCTTTTCTTTCAATGATGGTTTGGCAACCATTTGAAAAAGTATTCTTGTTTTACCTTCCATAGTTATTCCCATATCCATATTTACTAGATCCATCAGATCCCTTTTCAACCCTCATCTTGTTCAATACTCCATGATCCTTTCTTCTCAACGCATCTGCCACATTTTTTTCCTTCCCCAGCTGGTAGTGTATTGTGCAATAATAATATTTGAGTAGTTCAAGCCATCTCTTTTTTCACATGTTTAGTTCTTTTTATGTGAAAATTTACTTCAAACTCTTCTGATTAGTATAAATCTCATATTTTTCACCATAGAGATAGTGTCTCCATATCTTTGGAGTGAAGATTACAGCTGCTAACTCAAGATCATGAGTATGGAAGTTTTTCTCTTGAATTTTTAGCTATTGTGATGCATTGGAAATAACTATATAATTATGCACAAGGACACAACCATGTCCTTTCATTTAAGCATCACTACAAATAACAAACCCATCATTCCCAAATGGTAGGGTCATGATTGGATCATTAACTACTCTTATCTTTATTTCTTCAAAACATTCTTCACACTCTTTTGTCCAAAATTTTTAATCCCCTTTACATATTAGCATGGTTAATGACTTTTCCAACTAGGAAAAACTCTAGATAAAACATTCATAATGACCTACTTAACCAATAAAACTATGTACCTCAGTTATACCCGTTAGTGCTGTCCATTCTTGGATTGCCTTCATATTTGAAGGATCATCAGAGATTACATCCATAGAGACAATATGGCCAATAAAATATATCTCATGAAGCTATAATTCATACATTTTAAAATTCCCACATAATTCCTTTATTCTAAGAGTCTTTAGAATAATGTACAAGTTATTTTCATGATTTTCGTAGCTTTTGGAGTATACCAGGATATCATCAATAAATACCACTATAAATTCATAAAGATATTCCTTGAAAACTCTATTCATTAGATCCATGAAGACAGGGGGTGCATTAGTTAATCCAAAAGGCATTACTATAAACTCATAATGCCTATACCTGGTTCGAAATGTTGTTTTCATAATGTATTCTTTTTTCACACACAACTGATGATATCTAGATCAAAGGTCAATCTTTGATAAATATTGAGCTCTATGGAGTTGGTCAAATAAATCATCAATGTGAGGTATGGGTACTTGTTCTTTATTGATAAATCATTGATCTCCATGTAGTCAATGCACAACCGAATAGATTTATCTTTTCTCTTAACAAAAAGGACAAGGGCTCCCTAGGGAGAAATAGTAGGGCGAATAAATCCGTTATTACTTAATTAATCTAGTTGTTTATTTAGTTCCAGTAATTTCACAGTGTCCATTCTACAAGGGTTCTTGGTTATGAGACTTGAACCAGGAATTAAATCGATGGAAAAATTAATTTATCATTCTTTAGTATGTCTAGGTAAATCCTCTAGAAAAACATCAACATATTCTTAGACAATTGGTACATCCTCTATTCAAGAATTATTTTCCTCACCGATAATTATTCCATTCTCATCCTCTCCAATGATTGTATTTAGTAGAGCTATTGGGGGTTGATCTAGACAATAATCAGATTGCGACGTTTCAGCTATAATGATAAGATACTCCTAATCATTATCAAGAATTGTAACCTCATTCTTCTTACAAAAAATTATTGTATCCTGGTGCAAAACCAATCCATACCGAGGATTATATCCAATTCAATCTTGGGTATGATGATTAGATCAGACGATAAATATTTTTTATATGCTTTCATAGAGACTAATTCACAAAACATTATTGTAATGACACTTCCCTTATGACTTTTCACTGACAACTCCCTTATTAAATCAAATTAGATATATCTAATTTTCTTATAAAACATGGAAGATATGATATAATGTGATGATCCATAATCAAATAATGTTTTGTATAAACTTGAGGAAACCATCAAATTACCTGCCAACATGTGTTTTTGAGCATCAAACTCTATATTAGTGATTGCATAAGCTTGGCCTTGATCCATTGTCTTTTTCTGAGGTATGTTTTCGTGATGCTTAGAACATTCATTTTAATAATGTCACATCCATCTACAATTGTAGCATTTAACATTGGTAAATTTTTTCTTCCCCTTACAATCCCAAGAAATATGGATTTCTGTCAACATTTGTATCATTCTCCTTTTCCTTTTAGATAGGCACCAAGGTGATTCCTTCAAAAATTATCATAGGGTAGAAATTCCACTTTTACCTTCTTCCCTCTTTCCTTATTTCCTTTCCTAGAGTGTTCAGTAGATCTCCTATTCACTTCCTTTGCTTTAGAGTCATAAGATATAGAGAATTCCTTTTCTTTCTTGATATCACAAGAGACAATATCTTCATTAGATGAGAAGAATTGCGACACTAATTCCCTACAGAGAAATGGTTTTATCCCATCAATGAAACAATCAATATTACTTCTTGTGTTATATATATAATCTTCAGCATGCCTTAATAACCTTATAATGTTAGCCTCATACTTTGTGACATTCTCATTTTCCTTTTTCCTCAGACTCAGAAATTGTCTTTCCATATCCATTGGATGGTAGTGAGGAATGTATTTTTATAAGAAAAACTCTTTAAACTCCATCCATTCCATACTTTATACTTCTTCGTCCTCCTTTTTTTGAATTAATGACCACCATTTATCGGCATCACTGGTGTGGCAATAAACTGCCACGACAACTTTTTTTCTTTCGCTACTCCCCAAAGCATGAAATATTTTCTCTAAAGAACGTTTCCATTTTTTAGATACAAATGGATTTGTAGACCCATTTAATGTGGGTTTTTGTTCCCTCATGAAGTGATCTAACATTTATCCTCCGTGTTAGGGATCACGGTGCTCCATACGGGTAAGGGTATTATTCATAACCTATGTGAGTTATCCCAGTATGGTGATAAGCTGATCAACACAAGTTGCATCACCATCCCTGCAAAAATTATCTTGAGAAAACGGAAAATCCCTACATGGATTACGTTCATTGATACGGTTTCCATTCCATCAACTAGGTGCCATTTCAAAAAAATGGCATACAATAGATTAGTCTATGAACCAAAATACATAATTCCGAACCTGAGAACACTTAACATAAATTGAACAGTTTATTGATATAATCCATATTCATAAAAATGTTTTCATTGAGGATTTATATACTCCTAAATCCTTCATAATAGTTTGTAATGAAAATGAGAATTATCCTATGCAAATCCCCCGGGAGTGTCGTAACCAAGAGTGCAGCAAGTCCAGTTGTTGTGCACCAGTTTCCATTCGAGTCTAGCTCAAAGTAGCGTTTTCGGGTTTTATGCATAGTTACATATGTGCCAGAGCCACCTCAGCATTCTCATATCTAGAAAGGGATGTATTTCTTGGAAAAATCACATAATCACTATAGTTCCAATACTCTAGGAAGTTCTTCTATACTAATCCTCAAAGTCTAACTTAGAGTAATTTTCTAAAATCAGAGATTTTCTAAAATTAGTTGTGAAGGTTTGTACTAAACATCCTCCAATACCAAATGTATCGCCCCAACCCCAGTTACCCAGAGTCAGTGCTTTATTTCCTAACATTGTCATGATACAAGGAATCATGTCCTCAAAGAAAAATCAGTTTAGTATTATTGAAAATAAGATACATACATAAGTTCAACATTAGAACTTGAAAAAAATACAACTCTAATTTATAGCATTAGAAACATCCAATACTCTTTGATTATGCATGAAAGTCACTCATAAAAAACTACTTTATATCCTAGGAAAATGAGACATAAGAAAGGGGTGAGCTCAAACACCCAGTAAGTGTAAGAAATACAATAGAAGATACCATAAACATTAGGCATGGTGAATAATTAAAAACACATGCCTTAACAAATAATAAACATGAACACTTTATGGTGGGAATATGATCTGAGTAAATAATTCCATAATAAAACATAGTCATGGGTATTCTACTTGTCAAATAACCAAATGAACCATAATTATTATTTTCATAATGAGGTAATGTATAATGCCGGACATTCAAAAACATCTTTTGAAGGCCTTGACCAAGATGTCTAAAAATGTTTTTGGCCACGTCCAAAATCATATATCAAATTTGGAAAGGACTCAAGAAATTCCACATATAATTGTCTCATTAGACCTACTGATGAATTGAGGAGATATATTGGTCTCCACCCGTCACATACTATGTCAAATACATTCCTCATATGAAAAGGTTAAAACATAACATAAACATTCATATTAAAACAAGCATACAAAATGACAATAAATTAACAATAAACCATGAATGGTATAAAAATAACAATCCACAATCAAATGTATCACAAAAACTTCAATACAACATGGAATATTGGAATCATAATAAATCATCATCAAAACATGTTTATAATCCATCAATGGATGTTGACATAGATGAAATGAAAACTATTTGAAATAAATACCTCTTTATATTTTGGAACCATATAAGGGTCAAATATTTATAAAAGAAAACATTTATTTTGAAAATAATCTTATAATCATGTAAGGGAAGCTTCGATGATGTTATAATGGCAAAAAATTACCGCACCCTCTGTATAATTTAAAAAAAACAGTCTTACCCAAATGTTGTCAAAAATGTAAGTACCTTGATTGGAAAACGACAGAAATATTCCTTTCAAAACATATAAGTAAAAATAAGGGTATAAATTACTTTAACACATAGTCTATTAAATATTAATTTTTTTTCAAATACATTTTAATGAAAACACGGATTTGGATGATAAAGAGGTCCCAGTAGATACAAACATAAAAACAACTTTGGATAATAAAGAGTTTTTGAAATTAATCCTTACCCTGTATTTTTCCTTGGTTGAGGGTAAATTAACCTCTATTATAATAGTTCAATATTTTTTATTAAATTAAACAAGAACTATATTCATAAATATGATCTCATACATGATCTTCTAATATTTCTTTATTAATAATATTTCCATAGTATCATCGTTTCATGTGTTAACAGATTCATTTTCATTTATATTCTTGGTTAAGTAAGACATGTTTTTTATGTATAGGATGTATTTGATTCATATAGAGAATGAAATTATGTTCAAAAACATTAATTTTAATCATAAAATGAAAATTATTCTTGAATTATTAAGATGGGGAATGAATCTCATCACGTTTGTGGAGATGGTAATCCGTACTAACGCACGATAAAAAATATCATTATATTGATGGTGAAATATTATGTAATCAGATTGTATATCATATATAAATAATCATTGACATTTTATATTTATTATATACATTAGTTATACTCATTATTATACACATCCAAATAATGAAGTGTTTGAATAACAACTACACCACGACGTTGAGACGGTAATCCGTACGTAAGATCGTATGGTGACTTTGTCTTTCATATGAAGGATAGAATAATTAATTTTATTATACCATTTTTATAATAACACCATAGTATATATAATATACTAGAGTTATTATTTTAAAATGGAAACCACAATGAAGGAAGAAGTGGAAGAAGAAAAGAACTTGAAAGAGGTGATGAAATATCTTCCTCTTCTTCGGGTCCTTCCTTTTGATTTGATCAAAAGGGATCCGTAGGTTGGATGTATAAGAAAATTAGGAATCTAGGATGAAGGGAGGAAATTCGGGAGGAAATTTGGGAAGGTTTTGGCTGATCCAAATAACATTGGAGGTGTGAAATAATGAGAATGGGTAGTACCCTTTTATAAGAGAGGTGATGGTCACTTTAGGAAATACTTGAAGTATTATTTTATTATAAAATAATTTTCGGGTTATAATGGATACACAATTATTTAATTAGCGAATAAGGTAGGGATGGGTCGAAAACCCACAACCAATAGGTTGTAGATAGATTTAGGTCACCATATTAACCTTATCTTTTTGTTTTAACTCTTAGTTAAATAGTACAACATTTACCTTGTCTCTTTGTATTTTTATATTATATGGTTAATAAACATACTCTAAACTTCCAAGAGTACCCCAAGAGGTTAATTATTAATATATATAACCATATCTATGTCTTCTGGCCTATCGTTAGATGTTTAGGAATGTTATATCAATTAATAATATAATATTTGTTTTAAAAACTCAATTATGTCAATTTGGACACTATTTAGTATCTGATTTTTTTAAAAGATATTAAAACTTTATCACTTCAAACAAAATTTAGAGGGGATGAGCCCGTAAGGGGCCTTACGCGCTAGGTTTTCCCCCTTGTCGTCGCTGCCTTCTTCACCTCGGGATGGCGCGGCGCTCCTCCTTGCGCTCGGTGAGATGTGGCGGCGGATCTATTTTGGTGTTCTTCTCAGGATCAGACGCTTCTTACCATTGCTAGCCGGTTCTTCTCCCGAATCCTCGTAGCTGGATAGGGTTTCTTTGGCGGCGCGGTGACCCACGATCGAGCTCCAACTACCGAAAGATGTCGTCTCATCTCCGGTGGGTGCGCAGGGTGGCTCGCCTCATCCCTTTGAGTGTTCTGGTTGGCGGCGACGGGATCTGGCCACAACGGGACCTCCTTCAGGTGTTTCGGTGATTTCTGTTTTCGTTTTTTGCAATAATTTTGGTTTCGGATGATTTTGTTTGTGCTGCGCAACACTTCCCATTGAAGGCCCTCTAGAAATCTGTGAAGCTTGGGTTTGTTGTTTTCTTGATTTCGTTTTGGAGTCTCGGTTCGGGTTTATTAGCAACAGTTGGATTTGCTCCTCTGGGAGTCGGCAATTCGAAGCTGTTGGCTTCGCATTTCGGATCTGGTGTCCATCTCTGTTTGATTCTGGTTTTTCTGAGTTTTGCAATCATGAAGATCTCATGTTGGTCTTTGAGAAGAACGTGCGATGGTGTTACAGTGGTGATTTTTTGGGGAAGCAGTAGTGATTTTATGAAGCCGTGATGTTTTTTCTGAGAAAGCAGTGGTGATTTTTACGAAGAAGTGGATAACTATGGTGATGTGAAGACGTGATGGTGATAGACATTGCTGTGATGTTTGGTCGGCGAGTAATGATGCAGTTAGGTCTTCCTCGATGGTGGGTTTCTCGGGCGGCACGCTTTGCCCGGGATTCCAATTTTTGAATTTGATTTTATGTTTTGAATGTGGGTTTTGGATTCAGGTTTGTGGGAATGGTTTTTTATGTGTGTGATGTTTGTATCGTCTTTCGGCTTTTGTAAGGTTCTCACTTCGCCAAAAGTGACTTCTTTTTAGAAAATGAAAAAAAAAGATTTCAGTCAAACAAAATTTATTTAACGAACCCTAATATGTTATATTAACTTATAAATTAAGGGAATTCATCAATAGTTTCAAATTATATTTATTTGGAAATTTATAATTTCAATTATTTAATACATTCATTAAAAAGTTAATTATTTCTTCATCATCGTGTCATAAATAAATTAAATTATTTAATGTATAAAAATTATATATAAAATAATATTATATAGAAAATATTTTTTCCTTTATATTTTCTATTTATAGTCTAAATTATCTTATGTGTAACCCTATATTAAATATGGTTTTGTTTTTAAACTTTGAATATAACACTTTTAACTTTTCCTTAAATAAAATATTAATAAATGTCCTAATCTAATCCAAGTAAACCATAGTGGATCATATTTTACTTATAAGTTTGGTTTGGTTAGAAATATTTTTATCCAATTGAATTAGAACATGTGTTACGGTAATTATGATATCATTTTTACTCTTAATTACCCTATTTATTTTTAACCGTGGTAAATAAAAGTCAAAAGTTACTATTCAATAAAAATTATTTTCATCTTATTGCAATATATTTTACACATTATATTAACCATATCTATATGATTTGTTTAATTCAAGTCACAGAAGTGGTAAAATTAATTTTTATGCAAATTTGAAAATGCTAATAGGAGGTGGGTAAAAGACGGTAAAAAGTTCAATAAAAATTATATATATCTAAACTTATTATACAATTATTCTAATGAATTACATTGGACTTATATAGGTATTATTTATTTATTTTTACCAAAAATAAAATAAATATTTATTTAAATAAAAATTCGGTTTTAGCCAATAACAGTGTTTTTCACTATTCATAAAAAATTGAATGTTTTCAGATATATAACAAAAATTCACCCTAATCTAATTTCGATATTAAAAATTCAAAAATGAAGTCCATTTTGAAAAATAAAATTTATAAAATTTCAAAAAGTGGGTATTACTATTCATAATCGCTAGTTTTATTGGTCGTAGTGTGTTAGAACATTGATGTTGTGTACAATGCAATCTATTGCATTATTCAAATGGAAAAGTACCATGTAAGCGTGGCGTGTTACATGGGGTCTCATATCCATCATCCCCAAGATATGATTCAATATCACAATATAAAAGTGGTGTGGTAACAATGATAAACTAGAAGTAGGCTGCTCCATATCCATCTACATAGGATAACTACAATGAGGCCAGCTGCTCTGATTCCTCTCTCACATACAATGGACAAGATCTCATGATGATATCATATTATACCAATTTACCCTTTCCAGGATTATATAAAATTTCAATGTAATAATACTATAGGTACTATAGGTGGAACCTATATCACAAGTTTAAATCCTTAAGATAAAATATATACGTAAGACTCTTCTAATCATAATAAATGACAAACCACTCAACTATCAGATAGTGTCGCCACATCATCAGTGTGAAGAGTACTACTAAAAAATCAAGACCATGGGTTGAATAGTTATAATAATTTGATTTCAAAATAGGAGAAACATAGAAAATAATAGTGTGACTCTATATTAGAACACAACTATAATCGATTCCAGGTGAATAAAAAAATAATACTTACTCGACCACCTCATATGGAAATCGCATGATAGAAGCACTCAAAAAATAACTTACTCAACTCCTGGTAATCTTGCTATTAACTCTTTATACATACAAAATAGTTCCCTTACTAGGTAAATGATGTCAAGGGATATGATATTGAATAGATACCATGAATGAATCTCCGATAGTATCCGGCAAACCCAAATAATATTCTCAGATGCACTGCATTTTTGGGTGGCTCCCAAGATAGCACTAGGACAACCATCACTAGGTCAACTACGAAACCATCTACTAAGATAACATGTACCAAAAAGTGTAACTCCAGAATCAAATTAAAGAACATTTAAGGATTATCATGTTTTTATTTCCCTCAATGTATTTCAAGAACCATTACCAAGTGTATTGTGTGCTTCACCTCAGATGTTGAGTACACTAGAATATTATTTAATAAGACTACCATGAACCAGTTTAAAAGGGGATGAAAGATATATTTCATGAGTCACATGAACACTACTGAGGAGTTATTCAATCTATAGGTAACCACTACGTACTCATAATAACCATAGAGACAACTGAATTCCGTTAGCAGTATACCCTCATATAAAACTCAAAACTGGTAAAAGCCTGATATGTGGTCAAACTTAGAGAACCATTGTTCCCCTATTAACTAATCATAGATCTCATCAATCTTTAGTAGTGTGTACTTGTTCTTTATGCTCACCTGGTTTTGGTTAAGGAAATCTACATAAAACCTGAATCCATCTTCCCTTATGATGGAGAACAACACTGGCTATACCCAAGGTGAAACACTATGTCTAAAAAATCTATTTACAATTCCTCCAACTACACCCTCAAGTCATAAATCTCTACATGATCCATCTGATATGATGGGGTAGATATCAAGTTCTTATTGGGGGTGTAGATAAAGGTATAATTCAATCTCAGAGTAAGGAGTTAAACATGGAACATCATTGGGATATACATCGTTATACTCCACCACCACTAAAATGAACATAAAAAACATAGCACCCACTACACCAAGGGTACTGTTATTCAAATGATGAGTAATCTACTACACCATACTATTCATGTGTATATCATGTGATTCATGGATTTCCTTACCACCCACAAAGGAAACCTTATTGTCTTCACTACAGAAACACTAAATCATATTATGAAAACAATATATTTGAGCATTAAATTTAGATAACAAGTCAACACCTAAAATGAAATCATAAGGCCTCATCACTTCTACAAAGAGACACCATAATAAACTCTCACATCCATGAATCATGTCACAATGTCATCACTAGTGTTTCATCATCGAGTTATCTCTATTAAGAGTCTCCAACTATATGGTTTGATCTACGACCTCAACATGAATATATAATTATCAAACATGGTATGTAAAATTAAAAAAATGAATAGAAATTATGTTTTTCAGTACTTCAAGTATTTTAAAAATATATAGTTCATATATAGTCTCATTCCTGGATTCTCTAGGTCATGTTCATTGACTACTGATATTGGCATCACCATTATCTCCCTTCTACCAGATCCTATAATGGACCACTGGGGGTGGTTGTGGTATTGTGTGGATGCTTCTACCACCTCTAGATTCTCTCCAAACTTATCTTCTATATCCACCACCTTACGAACCCATATTATCCTATATTTTACTCCTACTCTATGACCGAACCATTTTCTCTCTGTGATCTATACAACGGGTATGACAAACCATCATGAGCTTTCCTCTGTCATCACATGAGTAAAACCTACTATCCATGTGTCAGATAGACCCATCATGTGTTCTCACCCCCAAAGATCTTATATTCTGGGAAACCCTCATAAAATTTATCACTTTTCTAGGTCCCTGAAATGATGATGGATACATGATATTGTAGTCTCTACTTTTGTGTACCCACAACCGGAATCCACTGTCTTGTCTACTCAATTAGGAAACAGTCAACCACCAAATCACACCCCAACACCCCAACATAGGTAGGTAATTATCAAGGTATAATGGGGTCTCAGATGGATATACATAGTCCTCACTCAATGGTCTGATCCCGAAATAACTAATCAAAAACCATATACATCGAGTACTTGGAGAGGTTGGTAAACCTTAATGAATACTCATATACCATTGTTATGCCCTGTTGAATTTGTAAAATCTCATGAATGTGTACAATCCTCAACGTATCTAGAGATATATCCGGTATGAAAATGTGATCAATATCATATACATTCTAGTTTCTCCTCATATTATTATTGAAGCTCAAAATTACACCATTATCCTATAAACATATAAATAATGATCACTGCCTAAACCACCATAGGATATTTTGAGGTATTAAATAGATATAAAATTAACTTAACCGCCTCTAAATACTCGTCATTAACCTATGTGTGGGGCACACCTAAAAAACCCGAGGGCTCCATATCACTACAACATAGGATGTATGCTCATCTTGGACACCTCGTCTATTGGTAATGTGGGTATAACTAGCTTCTCAATTGGTGGTGGTATACCTGTTGAACCACCTAAAGGGAAAATGTCTAGAATAATTCCAATGATTGATTCCTCACTATTAATGGAATCCTACTCATGATTTTGATAATAAATCAAAGATGAAATATGTATCAATGGAATCCTAATATAAAAAAGATGTACCATAACTAATGTATATAACTAAAGATAAGTGTCTTGAAGGAAATGAAAACCAAAAACCATTCCTATATGACACATTTACTATTTTTCCCAATATCAGTGTTCTAATTTACCAATATCAAAAACTCAAATATCAAATTATAACCTAGATCTGATACCACAAATTAATGAACTTCCCCATTGGGTCTCATGCCTCGACTCCCCATGCCAACCTATGATAGGCTTTTGGATTGACACTAGCACTGAGTAGGAATATCACTAACACAGATGGCCTTATCATAATGTACATGTAAAAACAGACACACCTCAAAGCCCATACAATGATGAAATGTAAAATAATTGGAAAATCGAGAAGGTGTATATTTAAATCCTAGAAATAGAGTCTAAAAACAAATAATGGAATGTAATCATGGACCAATATAACCCCACAATAATGAGTGTGACAATAAGTTTGACATGAAAGTATGTATGGGAAATGATGTCAAGATAACTGTAGGAACACACCTCGGTCTATCCAGATCATTAAGAACTTCCTAGCCCTGGTCCCTCCAAGTCTCTCTCTAATGGTTTATTATTTGTATAAGACAATACAAGTGTAGGAAATATCCTTATCAGTGTCAATATTACAGTACTCTCTAGGACACACCAAATACACTAAGCATGTATTGATAAGAATAATTTTCATCGCTATATTGGTATATGTTACAAGAACATATAGTAATAATATACATATATACTAAAGAATTACGCAAAATATGAAGGTAAATTCACAAAGATAATGCCAACATATGGATTCTTGTCAAGGGTCCCACATAATAATCATCTAATAGAACACACTCCATGAGTCAGATAGAACTATTAGTATCCTACAAAGGCCAACTGCTCATCAGGGTCATGCCATATAAAAGATACATTGGAAGAATAAAGAAAATGATTCTAAGATGAGGATCACACCCAAGGACATGGTGTATATAAAATCATCATTCTAGAATAACCCATTTAGTAGAGGATGGACGAACACATAGTGTTCTTCAAGACAACACCCATAACTCGACATCGGTAAAGATGATGATATAGAATCTCAACATGGTCCCCTTGAAAGGAATCAAAAACAGAAATAAATCCATGAATTCCCACTGAAGGGATCATGATCATCAGCATGGGACAAGATTCATTACTAATGCTCTAGGAATAGATATAGGTAACACAATCTAAAGAAAAATTTAAATATTACAAAGGAAGAGGGATCGGAGACTCCGTTGAAGGAGTACACGATGTTTATTAGTAGTAAATATAATGTCTCTTCAGAACCATTTCATTCCTAAGTATCTTGGCTCAATCCCATGTCTTTGTAAAATTACATGATGTGTATGAGCCTGTGTAATTTTAGTTATTCCAAATTAAACTACTCTACCCCTTAAAATCTATCCTTCCCAGGTCCCTATCATATTAAATGGTGTGTTCGGGACCATGTACTCCTGACCATGTCTGTTTAATCTCTGATGTACATGCTGAGCTTACAAGTAGGGTCACACACTATATGATGGAGTCACAAACCGCATGACACATATGTTTTCAAGGAAACCCTAGAACCACACCAGGATATCCCATATTGAATTTTAATCTTCAATACATTCTATGTATTTCGTGATTTTAAATAAACCTTTTGTTCATCCCCCAAGATGTTATGCACTCCTTTGGCCCCTAAATCCACTATGAATTGTGTTGGGAATCAAAGGCCTACTTTGAACAATAATCACCATCATCACTCTCTAAAATATATTCATCTAATTCACATAGGAATTATCTATCATTCATCCTCATCGATATTTCACAATATTCTCAAACGATAGTTATCCAATCCTCTTTGATTCTCACATCACTACCATCATCATGACATCCACATGTCATAAAAAACTCAAATCTAAAATATTGTACCATTTTTCCAAGGAATGGGTGTTCAACTCTTGATTTCTCTAAATTTTGGTTAAACCAATAGCAAAACAATGAACCAATGATGAATGTGAAATAATGGTTTGTGAATCTAGAAAACACATAAAGAGGAATAAACCTAGCCCGTGTTTAGTGTGCCTCGATTTGTTTCTGTTATAATGTCAAACAAGGAAACCAAAATTAATGAATAATTCTTCTAATAAGTCTCCATAAATAAATCCATCCCACAATATGATCAATCCAAAAATAAATTCGTTGGTCGATTGATTCATGTTTATTATAGGATTTAATTATGGGGATGAAAACCAAATTAAACAAATTCTTACCGTGATTTGGACCGATCACTGATGAAGAACGAAGCTACATCATTATCTTTGGCGAGATCCACAGAATTGTTTTCACACCAGTCATTGATCTTCAGTACATTTTTCATTCATCTTTGGAACCTCCTCATATTGATCTCCAACTCTCTCTCAAAATTGTAGGGTTATGGGACAAACCTTGAATTATTGACATAAAAGTGTATTTAAAGGGTAATTTATGTCTACATTAAAGAAAAAACAAAAAAAAGTATTTTATTTATTTTATATATTTTATGCCCAAGGTGAATTTTTCGTTGAATCCCCAGGTATAGAAACCTTATGTCACATTTATCGTAAAACCAAAATTATAAACTCAACGACGTCCTTAGATTTATTATCCATCCACTGTTTGAGAGTTATTATATTTTTGTAGGATAAAATCAAGGACATGATACAAATATGTTTAATATATTTCATACTGTTATTTTTCACACCATGGGCCTCAAAATCACAAACCGTCTTTGTTACTAGTCACGAAAATCATCCCATGAATATCCCAAAAAGACTATATGGAAAATCTAGGTCACTATAATATGTAATATTTAATTTGGTTAGAATAATTATTTCTTAAATTAATTGAAAATGTATAATATTTCTGTAATGAATATTACTATATTAAAACAATAACTAATAAATATATGCAATTTTTTATATAATTATTTTTGAGGCTATTCTATTCTTACCAATATTTTTAAATTTTATCCTTGAATTATTTTTCAATTGTTAAAAAAGTGGGTATAACATTCCCTCATAGCATTATAAGACACACATTTTTGTTCCTAAACCATATTATGTTTCTAAAAATGTTATCCTATTGAATTACATTATTTAGTGATACTTTTTTTTATATTGAAGATTACAAATTATTTTTTCATCATAAGAAAGGACCACTTACAATTTAAATATTTTTGGGTTCCTAACATGAAATGATTGTGGCATATAACTTTTTAACTCGAAACATATAAACAATTTTGTGACAAGGATAAACAGAAAGTCAATTATTCGAGGTAAAAATATGATCCGTGTTTCTATAGTATTTCATATAGTCCAATGATCTATGGACATAACAACTCATTTTAGTTAAAATAAAAAATAATTTTACATTGAGATTCATTAACAAAAATTGGATCATAAACATAAAAAAGAAAGATATTTTCTACTATTATCAATATATATTTTCTACCTTCTTTGGGATTTCCAAAAATATTATTGAATTAAGTTGACCTTTTGAAGCTTTTTCTATATCAATCATACTCCAATAAACATCCATTTACCCACTTCAACCCAAAAATCAAGAGTTAGTAATCACATTCCATATAATGAATCAAATGGTTCTACCTGTATAATAGAATGAGAAATTTATGTATAAAAACTAAACTGTAGAAATATGTGGACCTCATCATCCTTGGAAATCCAAGGAACAAGAAAGAATAATGTTTTAAAATGTTTAAATTATTAATTAGGAACCTCCAGCAGATTGAGGATGAAAATATAGGCTAAAATTAAATTCAATAACCAATGAATTATGATGACTTTTCTAAATAATTTATGTGATACCTAGATCATTTCCAGGTATATTGGATATTTTTTTTAAATGGTTTGAAGCGTACATGCCCCTATTATTAAAAATAATGTCATACAAGTGAAGACAACAGAGCAAAAACAACAATGAAAGTGCATAAAAATAAAATCAGCGCACTCGCGAGAGAGTGTTCATACTGTGATGAGATGTCTGAGCACCCCCGCCACGCGGATTCCTCCCTCTCCTCCCAGCCTTTGCCTGCATCCAGGGACCTCCACCATCATCTGGGAACTCAGAAGGTACATCAATGTTCACATGCTTAACTCCATCCTGATCTTCCATTGATTTCCTGTCTTCATGACTACTAACAGATGCAAGCAAGTCAAACGAATTACATGTACTCACCTTTTACATAACTTTATGTATTTGCGATATAGGGACGCCACAACTTGGTGGAGGATATGGAGATCCTGCCACTTGGTCAGTTTTTATTCCCTTCAATTTGGGAGAGTCCGCATGAATTTCAGGAGAGGGGGCTTGGACGACTTCCTTTAATGGAATGGTCTGTTCATGCTGCCCAGTTAGAGTGGGTTTATGGCACAAGCTATGGGTAATCATAGCATCCTGTGCATTAGCGTCTTTAAGTGGAGAATATGCTGAAATAGAAATGAATGTATTCCTACCGTCTTTATCATGCAATAGTGAAGTATTGCCAGCACAATCCTTGGTTGGAAGACCAGGAAGTGAGTTGAGTTTAACATGGAATCTAGGATTACCTTCCAGAGGGGAGACCTCCACATTAGTGTTGTTGGTAGCTGTAGGAAAAGATGTTTCTCTATCTTCTTTAAACAGAATGGTGTCTTTGTCATTTTGAGGCCTGGGGTTGTACCTTTGTATTTTCCTTTTCCAAAGTATAGTTTCCATCATTCAGCTCCTTTTTATCTTTAGATTTCCTTATGACAGGAAGATCCATCTTTTCCTTGCCTCTTCTACTTTTGGCATTGATCAAAATCTGTTCTTGCATTAGGCAGGAGTCTGGATCTTCTTGAGTAACAGTTTCCAGAGCATAAAGGCTATCAATTGATTCATTATCATCCTCATCTTTGTGACCCATTGTCAAAATATCGTTGAATGAGGCTCCATTATCTTCCACAACAGAACTATCATTAACGGATGGATGAATATCATCCCGCAGATCTGCCCAAGATAGAAGAACTCTCTTATGTTTTTGTGTAGAAGAGCTGTTCTTGATTGGTTCCTCAAAACATCTCTTTTTGACATTAGGTTCTTCTTCAAGAGACCATTGAGATTTTTCAGCAGACTTATCCTTATTTCCATCAGACTCCTTTAGAAGGTCAATACCATTGACAACAGCTTTCAAATTCTGCTTTGTGCTTTGTGTTGTACCCTGTTTAGGTAGCTTCCTACAGTGCTTTAGGTCATGACATTTATGTTGCCAGTTGTCACAAACAATATTTCTTCTACAAGCAGATTCTTCATGCCCAATTACTTGACATGGAATGCAAAAAGCAGGAGTGTTTTCATATTCAATTCGAAGACAAATATCATCCTGTTGAGTAGATAAAATCACCTTATCTATTAAGGTAGTACTGAGATCAACCTCTACAAGGACCCAAGCAAAGTGGCCATAACTTACTGATTCTGTAACTTGATCCATTCTAATCGGAATCCCAATGGCAGATGCAATATCGAATAAAATCTCAGCATGCCATAAAACCCAGTTAAGACCATGTATTTTTATCCATATTTGCGCATAGGTATCCTTAAAATCAAGCAAATTGAAGCTCAATTTCCATTCGTGGAATCTAAGCGTACCTGGCCTGAGATTGATGGAACTGATGCTCCATGCTCTCCCTTTGAGCTCCAAAGAAGGAAACAGGATATGAAAAATACCTCGACCGAGGGACACGCATTTGAATTCGTTGAATCCCCAAATATCAGCCAACCGAGAGATAAGATCAGATGTTCTCCAGGGTTTCATACCTTTCATTATGGAGATGCGACCGATAAACGAATTCTTGTACAGATCAATCCGTGTTGCTATTGCATCTTCAGAGGCTGATACATGCGCTGTTGACCCTTTCCTTATTATTCGATGCGGATCGCGATTTGCAAGAGGTATGAAGGATCCTCCAGAGAAACTCTTGAAGGAGGCTAGATTATTCGGAGCATCATGGTCCTTCTTCTTCTCCTTTGAAGCCAAGCTAATCTGATTTTCAAGTCGAAATGCCTCAAAAGAATGGAGATTGATACTGCGTGGGTGAGTTAGGTCAGACGAAACTGCGGGATGCGGCGACGGGGATTTCCTCTCTTTCTCTTCCATCCGTTTCTAGGTATATTGGATAATGAAACACTATGTAATATGAAAATACATATTTGATAAAGTTGAGAAAAAATAATCTATAATGAAAATATTATGAATACAAAGGAAAATGTTCATATTTATTTAATAAATAAACAATAACGCAAATTGCACAATAACATCAAGAGGTCATTCAATGTCCCAAAAAAATATGTTGATATATTTTAACATTTTCACTTTGATATAATAAAATGATAAATCAATCCCTATGGAAATTTTCAAACATCTATAACCGATTGAAAATTTCAATAGTACATGAAAAAATCAGCAATATCTCTTTTAATAACATTACACCACTAATAATTAAAAATGTCTCTGTGTATCTTAGAAATAATTGGATCAATGAAAAACAAAAAACTATTATCTTCACTTTACAATTATCTCTTCTTCTAGGAGTCACAATGAACAGATTTCCTCTTTCAAAATATTCAAACACAACATTTATTAATATTAATTTTACCCAACATACACTTCTTAACCAGTACTAACATTTCCTATAACTCATTGTCTTTATAAGAGGAATTATTATTTCTTTCTGATTGAGATAATTTTTTTGATAAATGAAACAAAACAAAGGGAGTTCTTACATCAACAACATATAAGAAAAAAGTCATCAAAAAATTAACCAAATGGCAATGGTATAAACATATAATGTTAAATGAAGAATTATTTTCCTTACTCAAAAAATCATCTAGATTTTATCATTTTTACGAATTATAATGAATCATTCTGTTATAGTCCATTATCAATAATATCTACCTCCTCAGTCTCATGTTACTGTCTTTCTATGTGAGTTATTTTTTCAAACTATTAGGATCAATATATATTCCCCACTTAGATCCATATAAATTTAAGCTCTAAATTTATAATTAAATAAGAATAGATTATAAATAATGATCATATATTAGATAATTTAACTTATGTGGTTTCAATTTTCATGAAGCGTATGTAATGACCTGAACATTATATATACAAAAACAAAAAAATGTCCCATCAATGACTAATCATTGTAGATGAAAAATTCACCATTTTCAGGGGGAAGATAGAAAACTAGTTTGTTCACCAATTTCTTTTTTATTTTTGGATATTATTAATCAGATTTGTTTTCCGAGATTAATTCAACTCATTTTTGAGTTTACATAGTCAATGGGTTAGATAACCATGCAATGCGTTCAGAAAACCACTAGTAATAGCCAATTAACCCAAGAAAATAAGTATATTATTATAATTTTTAGGCCTTTTCCATTAATAAACAACATTATAATTTGGGATATACAATTAGGGAATCATTATATTTTATTTTTCCAAGGAATGAAATATAATGTAACATAATTTGTTTTTCTAAATATCCAAAATAAAATCGTCACCTTTAGGGTTGGTAGATTAATTATTAATTTTCTTATGATTATCATATATTTTTTAATACATCATGATATAAACAATAAAAAACAATAAACATATCAAAATATACATGGTATTATCTATTCCTGTGATCCATAAATATAGCTAGGGAATTTTATTACCAAAAGGAAATAACCAAATACTCGTAATGACAATATATAGAAAGAAACAATTCTTTTGAAAGGAAAATATTTTTCAACATAATTTAATTGTACCTGAACCATAGGTCATCCTTTAAATGTAACGCCCCGACCCCAGCTACCCAGAGTCGGTGCATTACTTCGTATCATTGGCATGATCACAAAAGATCAAGTCCCGAAAGACCGATTAGTTTAGTAGCCTTGGAAACACTAGATACATTCATAAACGTTACATTAAATCGTAAAGTGAAAAACTACAATAACAAAGTCTTCATAGTCCACACTCATATCCTCTTCTGACTATCCCTGCAGGTCATTCATAAAATACTTCGTCACATCCTGGAAAATATTAAAACATTGAAAGGGGTGAGCTCAGATGCTCAGTAAGGATAACAATATTGCGGAATCTTTCATAAATAAATAAAAAAAATTTAAGGCAATGTATAACTAAAAAAAATCCTTTTAAACTTGAACATCAACATAATATGGCAAAAGTAAAATGAGATAATTCCATTCACTTCTTCACATGGATATTCTACTGGTCGAATAATCACATGAAATATCAATAACCACTTTCATAATGAGGGAATGTATAATGCCGGACATTCTGAAACATTTTGTCAAGGCCTCGGCCAAGACGTCTAAAATGATTAAGGCCTCGGCCAAAACAATAAATACAATTGGGAAAGGGCCTCGGCCAATTCCATGTCTAGTTGTCTCATGAGACCTACCGATGCATCGAGGAGCTATAGCGGGCTCCACCCGTCACTTATTAAGTCCAATACATTTCTCATATGAATAGGTTTAAAAATATCATAAACCATAACATAATCGTATCACATAAAACATGGATAAAGGAAACATAACATTTCCACATTTCAATCACAAGATATCAATACAACACATTGATATAATAAAAACGCTTTCAAAACCATTTTCAACACCAAAATAAAAGAAAAGTAAAACATGGTATTTATTTTTCTTTTAAAAAGAAGGTATGGCTTGTAGAGGAAGCCGAAACTCAAATAATGGTCACGGCGGTGGAGAAGTCGTTGTCGCCGCATAAGTACGGAAAGAAAAACATTCCCTTTTGTCGTTTATCAAAACGCTTCATATAAAAAGATTCCTTTTGAATAAAAGTAAAAGTCAAAGGGGTTTATACACCGTATAAAAGAAAGTCGTGTATAAAACCAAATATGCTTCAATGAAAGGGGATTGAGACGAAGTCCTTAAAAAGATCATTTTTAAAATAAAATAGATATATTATCTGTATTCACTATAGGAACACATAAAGAAAGTAAAAATACAAAATAAGACATAATAATATCATGACATAATTTGAAAGTAGAAGATTAACCCAAAGAATGGAAATTGGGTTAAGAAATTCCCTTACAAAGATCATTTTTCTAAATAAAATAAATCCATTATGTGTATTCAATATAATTACACATAATTAATGTACAAATACAAGATAAGACATAATAATATCATGACATAATTTGGAAGTAGGAGATTAACCCAAAGAATGGAAATTGGGTTAAGAAATTCCCTTACCTTGTGTCCGACTTGACTCAACCGTTCTTTAACCTCCTCAAAATCGGGTAACTCTTTTTGATTTGAGCCAAAGGCTTCCTTGGGAAGAGTTCTGCCCAAAGTGAGGCTTCTAGGAGTAAGAGGGGGAAGTGGGGAGAGTATTTGGGCAGAGGTTGGCCGAGCCAAATGGCTTGAAAGTGTAAATGAGGTGGGAGAGGTGGGGGCCTTTTATAAGTGGAGAGGAGGGGCACTTTTGGAAAGATTGAAATGTTACATTATTTCACAATGCTTTTCGGATTCTAAAGGTCCCACACTTATATAATTCGAGGCTAAGGTGATAAGGATTCGAAATCTCCTCATCCAATAGGCTTTGGAAAAGTATAAGCGTTGTATTTTGCTTTATCTTCTCATTTTATTTAAATCGTTAAATAATGAGGTCATCGCTGCATCATAATGATGTCATAAATAATTTAATTTATTTAATGTCTAAAAATTATAAAAAAACTACTATGATGTAGTAAATATTTTTAGATTTCTAATGAATATTTATAATCAAAATTTGGACTTGTGTAACCCCACGTAAAAATTGTTTTAGTAAAACATTTTATGTTTGTGTCATTTTTTACTTTAACATTAAATAAAAGGTGTTTATGTCATTTTCTAACTAAAGTGGCTCCATGGGGTCCCCAAGTTGAACCATGGGTTGTCTTGGTCGGCCATGACTCATCCAATAGGAGTAGGACAAGTTTCATGCTCATCTCATATTATAAAAACATTATTTGTACCTTAAACTACAATAATTACCTCTAATCGCGATTAAGAACTTAAAAGTTACTATTCACCAAAAAATTATTTTAATCTCATTGAACCACATTTTACTTCTTAATGACAACCATGTATGTCGGATTTTTGAAAATCAAATCACAGAAGTTGTAATATTTCATTTAAACGAAAAAATCAGTTATTTAACTACCACTTAGTGGTTTCACTATTCATCAAAAATTGAAGTTTTTCAGAATAATGCCAGAATTTAACCCTAAGCTATAATTGATATTACGAATTAAAAAATGATGTCTATTTTACAAAATTCCAAACATATAAGTTGCATTAATTAATTTTATAATTAATTCCCGCTGTTACGACAAATAGCGTGTTTTGAAGAAACAATTTATATCAAAAGATTGGCAATTGTTTATGTCCAATTTCAATGTCAAATTAATTCTAATGACTACCATTGGATAAAATGGTAAAAATATATTCCAATTATACTTTAAAATCACTAAATAGTATAATTTATCACTATTATTTATTTTTATTAAAAAAGTTGTTTTTAAGTATTTTTCACTATTCATAAAAAATTAGAAGTTCTCAGAAAAATACCAAAAATTCAACATAGGCTAATTTCGATATTCCGAATCCAAAAATGAAGTCCATTTTGAAATATAAAATTTCTATAATTTTAAATAGTGGTTATTACTATTCATAACGGCTACTTTGATTAGTCTCGGTGTTTTAGAACTCGAAGTTGCGTACAATGCAAGCCATTGCATTATTGAAAGAGAGGCGTATCGTGGAAGCTCGGGGTGTTACATTCTCCCCTCCTTCAATAAATTGCGTCCTCACAATTTGAAATTTTTCTTTGAAAATAAAAGGTTGAAAAGAGAAAATACCATTGAGGAAAACCCACATCGGAAATAAGGTTAATAAATATATAACATTAAAAGAAAGCAGGATAAGTACAAAGGTCACCCGATATAGCCCATTCTAGGATTATATGAAAATATGGATATGGAAGAAAAACAAACCATCATGGTCTGATGGAGAGTTATAGAAAACAGGATTAGGAGAAAGTTTAACCATAAGAAAATCACAAACTTGTGATTGGTTAAACGGTCATTGAATCCCCAGTTGGAAAAGTTAACCGACAACATTTTTGTTTTAAGTTACCTTTTATAATGTTGAGGAATTTATTTAGGAGATTTACTAAGAACGTAAGGGAATATACATACTTGTTATGTATACTTTCATTCGTTAATAAATTTTTACCACAAACCCAACTTTTACTCCAAATGGTAACAGAACTCAAAAATATTCTATTTATCCTAATTGTATAAGGTTCAAAATGTTAACACATACCATTTAGATTAGTAAAACTATTTGGTAATAACCAGGGACTTCCTGTAGGCTAGTGGTAGGAAATGAAGGCTTGTCGCACTATGGTTGTGGGTTCGATTCCTGCAGCTTTGTCCGACGCGACGGGTTATGCCCCACCCTGCATGTTGTCCTTTTTCTAAAACTATAGTATCATAATAATCCAAAAATAATCTTCATTAATTTTTTTTAACCCTAAACAATACTATCCAAAGATTAACTTAATCCACTCCAACCTTTATAGTTATCCAAAATACCTCTGTCCAGACTTTCTCTAAAAGGTCTCTTAATTCCAAAATCAATTTATCAGATTCCCCAAACAAAGTAAAGTTTCTCTTATTGTCACTTACTAAAAATTTAATTACCTTCAACATATTAAAACCTTACTGAAATCAACAAGTACTGCAGTACATTCCTTATATATATCACATTATTCTTATAACCAGAATATAATCCTTGAGTCCAAAAGCACCAATACATTAATTATTCCGCTTCAACTGTAGTCACAACATAAGATTAGCCTTGATCCCTTGGCCTTTTCTGAGGTAAGTTTCCTTGATGCATAGGACATTAATTTGCATAATGCCCTATTTCCCTACAATTGTAGCATTCAACATTGACAGCCTCATTCTTTCCCTTGCAATCACGAGCCTGGTGACCCTTTTCTCCACATTTATAACAAACTCCCATTCCTTTTAGGCACGTACCAGGGTGATTCTTCCCACAATTATCACATAATGGAAAATCCTTCTTTCCCTTTTTCCCTTTATCTCTCTCTTGTTCCCCCGTTCTCTTCTTCTCTTGCTTTACTTTGTTGTCATACGACTTAGAGAATTCCTTTTCCGTCTTGATAGCACATGAGACAATATCTTCGTATGTTGAGAAAGATTGTGATACTAAAGCTCGACGGAGAAATGGTTTTAACCCATCAAAGAAACGATCAATCTTACTCCTTGGGTTACTTATATAATCTGCAGCATACCTCGCTAACCTTGTAAAGTTAGCCTCATACTTTGCGACATTCTCATCCTCCTTCTGCCTCAGACTCAGAAATTGCCTTTCCATATCTACTCGATGATCACGAGGAAAGTATTTTTCTATGAAAAGCTCTTTGAACTCCCTCCATTCCATATTCGATACGTCATCATCTTCCTTTGTGTTTTGAATTAGTGGCCACCATTGATCGGCATCTCCAGTGAGGCGGTAAACTACCATGACAACATTCTCCCTTTCACTACTCCCCAAGGCATGGAATATTTTCTCTAAGGAGTTTATCCATTGCTCAGCTACTATAGGATTTGTACTCCCATTGAAGGTTGGCGGTTGTTGCCGCATGAAACGGTCTAGCATTGATCCTCCACGTTGCGGATCAGGGTGCTCCATACGAGTAAGGTTATTATTCATAACCTGAGTGAGTTGTCCCAGTATGGTAATAAGTTGATCAGCACCAGTTGTATCTCCAGCTGCACAATAATTATCTTGAGAAGGAGGGAAATCCCTACACGGAGTGCGTGCATTGATACGGTTTCCATTCCTTCCACTAGGCACCATTTCTAAACAATGGCATAAACTATATTAGTTTATAAATCAAAATACATAATTCCATACTTGTAAGATACTTAACATAAATTGAACTATTTATGGATATAATCCATAAAAATGTTTTCTTTGAGGAAGTATATACTCATAACCCTTCATAGTGGTTTATAAAGAAAATGAGAATTATCCAAATCATATCCCCCGGGAGTGTCGTAACCAAGAGTACAGCAAGGCCCGTTGTCGTGCACTAGTTCCCGTTCGAGTCTAGCTCAAAGCGGTGTTTTCGGGTTTTACCCCTAGGTACATCTGTGCCAGAGCCGCCTCTACCTGCTCGTATCCAGACATGGATGTATTGCTTGGAAAACTCATAACATCTCTATAATAACAAAATTCTAGGATGTTCTTCTATACTAATCCTCAAAGTATATCTTTGGGCTATGTGCTCTAATCAGAGTTTATCTAAATCTAGCTTCCAAGGTTAGTACTAAACTGCCTCTGATACCAACTGTAACGCCCCGACCCCAGCTACCCAGAGTCGGTGCATTACTTCGTAACATTGTCATGATCACAAAAGATCAAGTCCTGAAAGACCGATTAGTTTAGTAGCCTTGGAAACACTAGATACATTCATAAACGTTACATTACATCGTAAAGTGAAAAACTACAATAACAAAGTCTTCATAGTCCACACTCATATCCTCTTCTGACTATCCCTGCAGGTCATTCATAAAATACTTCTTCACATCCTGGAAAATATTAAAACATTGAAAGGGGTGAGCTCAGATTCTCAGTAAGGATAACAATATTGCGGAAGCTTTCATAAATAAATATAAAAATTTAAGGCAATGTATAACTAAAACAAAAGCCTTTTAAACTTGAACATAAACATAATATGGCAAAAGTAAAATGAGATAATTCCATTCACTTCTTCACATGGATATTCTACTGGTCGAATAATCACATGAAATATCAATAACCACTTTCATAATGAGGGAATGTATAATGCCGGACATTCTGAAACATTTTGTCAAGGCCTCGGCCAAGACGTCTATAATGATTAAGGCCTCGGCCAAAACCATAAATAAAATTGGGAAAGGGCCTCGGCCAATTCCATGTCTAGTTGTCTCATGAGACCTACCGATGCATCGAGGAGCTATAGCGGGCTCCACCCGTCACTTATTAAGTCCAATACATTCCTCATATGAATAGGTTTAAACATATCATAAACCATAACATAATCGTATCACATAAAACATGGATAAAGGAAACATAAAATTTCCACATTTCAATCACAAGATATCAATACAACACATTGATATAATAAAAACGCTTTCAAAACCATTTTCAACACCAAAATAAAAGAAAAGTAAAACATGGTATTTATTTTTCTTTTAAAAAGAAGGTATGGCTTGTAGAGGAAGCCGAAACTCAAATAATGGTCACGGTGGTGGAGAAGTTGTTGTCGCCGCATAAGTACGGAAAGAAAAACATTCCCTTTTGTCGTTTATCAAAACGCTTCATATAAAAAGATTCCTTTTGAATAAACGTAAAAGTCAAAGGGGTTTATACACCGTATAAAAGAAAGTCGTGTATAAAACCAAATATGCCTCAATGAAAGGGGATTGAGACGAAGTCCTTAAAAAGATAATTTTTAAAATAAAATAGATATATTATCTGTATTCACTATAGGAACACATACAGAAAGTAAAAATACAAAATAAGACATAATAATATCATGACATAATTTGAAAGTAGAAGATTAACCCAAAGAATGGAAATTGGGTTAAGAAATTCCCTTACAAAGATCATTTTTCTAAATAAAATAAATCCATTATGTGTATTCAATATAATTACACATAATTAATTTAAAAATACAAGATAAGACATAATAATATAATGACATAATTTGGAAGTAGGAGATTAACCCAAAGAATGGAAATTGGGTTAAGAAATTCCCTTACCTTGTGTCCGACTTGACTCAACCGTTCTTTAACCTCCTCAAAATCGGGTAACTCTTTTTGATTTGAGCCAAAGGCTTCCTTGGGAAGAGTTCTGCCCAAAGTGAGGCTTCTAGAAGTAATAGGGGGAAGTTGGGAGAGTATTTGGGCAGAGGTTGGCCGAGCCAAATGGCTTGAAAGTGTAAATGAGGTGGGAGAGGTGGGGGCCTTTTATAAGTGGAGAGGAGGGGCACTTTTGGAAAGATTGAAATGTTACATTATTTCACAATGCTTTTCGGATTCTAAAGGTCCCAAACTTATATAATTCTAGGCTAAGGTGATAAGGATTCTAAATCTCCTCATCCAATAGGCTTTGGACAAGTATAAGCGTTGGATTTTGCTTTATCTTCTCATTTTATTTAAATCGTTAAATAATGAGGTCATCGCTGCATCATAATGATGTCATAAATAATTTAATTTATTTAATGTCTAAAAATTATAAAAAAACTACTATGATGTAGGAAATCCTTTTAGCTTTCTAATGAATATTTATAATCAAAATTGGGACTTGTGTAACCCCACGTAAAAATTGTTTTAGTAAAACATTTTATGTTTGTGTCATTTTTTACCTTAACATTAAATAAAAGGTGTTTATGTCATTTTCTAACTAAAGTGGCTCCATGGGGTCCCCAAGTTGACCCATGGGCTGTCTTGGTCGGCCATGACTCATCCAATAGGAGTAGGACAAGTGTCATGCTCATCTCATATTATAAAAACATTATTTTTACATTAAACTACACAAATTACCTCTAATCGCGATTAAGAACTTAAAAGTTACTATTCACCAAAAATTTATTTTAATCTCATTGAACCACATTTTACTTCTTAATGACAACCATGTATGTCGGATTTTTGAAAATCAAATCACAGAAGTTGTAATATTTCATTTAAACGAAAAAATCAGTTATTTAACTACCACTTAGTGGTTTCACTATTCATCAAAAATTGAAGTTTTTCAGAATAATGCCAGAATTTAACCCTAAGCTATAATTGATATTCCGAATTCAAAAATGATGTCTATTTTACAAAATTCCAAACATATAAGTTGCATTAATTAATTTTATAATTAATTCCCGCTGTTACGACAAATAGCGTGTTTTTAAGAAACAATTTATATCAAAAGATTGGCAATTGTTTATGTCCAATTTCAATGTCAAATTAATTCTAATGACCACCATTGGATAAAATGGTAAAAATATATTAAAATTATAATTTAAAACCACTAAATAGTATAATTTATCACTGTTAATTATTTTTATTAAAAAAGTAGTTTTTAAGTATTTTTCACTATTCATAAAAAATTAGAAGTTCTCAGAAAAATACCAAAAATTCAACATAGGCTAATTTCGATATTCCGAATCCAAAAATGAAGTCCATTTTGAAATATAAAATTTCTATAATTTTAAAAAGTGGTTATTACTATTCATAATGGCTACATTGATTAGTCGCGGTGTTTTAGAACTCGAAGTTGCGTACAATGCAAGCCATCGCATTATTGAAAGAGAGGCGTATCGTGGAAGCTCGGGGTGTTACATTAAAAATTATTAATATCCCTAAACCTGGTAAAAAAACAAATATTAGAAAAAATGACACATATTATTAATTATGATTTTATTCAATCCCTATAGTTATTGAAAAGCCTTATGGAACCATCATTACTCTTAATAAACAAAATTTGAAAAATAAATACGAATTTTCAAGGTTGAATTATAATATTTTCAAGTTAAACCAATAATGTACTTTTCCTATCCATTAGTTCATATTTATCAATTTATAATGGGTTATTAGAATTGGATTATAATTATGATCAATGTAAATATTATATATACCATCTCATTTAGGTATAACATTGAGAAACTCAACATGAATAATATCCAGTAATTATTTTTCTACCTAAACATAATTAATTTAAAAAATCATTTATGATAAAAAATATATTAAATAAAAAACTAAATTTTAATATTTTTTTAGTTTCTAGGGTCCTTGATATGTTATCTAATATATGAGATCATTTAGTTGTACACACTAAAATGATTTTCTTTAAATATCATTTCTTGATAATCTATATTCTCTTTGTAAACAAAGGTCCAATCCATAACTTGAATAACAAAATATTTTTAGGGGAAGGGAACCATTTTTTTGGTAATTTATTTCCATAAAATATAATAGATATATTTTTATAATTGTTTTCTACTTTATAATTTTCCATGTGTTTTAAAAAAATTCTAAATATTTATTTTATGAGGAGGAATTTTCAATATAATAAAAAATGAGTGAATATGTTGAGAAAAAAATAAAAAAATTAAATTTAAATAATATAAATAAATAATAAATTCACATGATAGAACGTTGTTTTATGGACCAAAAACTAACAATGCTGTAGAAAATAATTTAAAAATAGTTTCATCATATATTTTGATAGCTTCCAATCATTTGGTTTCATTTTCAGATACTCATGTGTGTAATGACACATCTCATTAAATTTAAAAAATTTATTTCCTATTATCAGAAATGATCCTACCACTGTGATGATCTTTATCATTGTAATTACTATACATATTACAAATCAGAACACATTAGAAGAAATTACTATATTTTTTAAGAAATCACCTAGTTTCCTTTTTACCATAGTTCCCACAAACATAAAACTAAATTTTCTTATCATCAGGTTTATTTGATATACTCTTTCCTTCTTACAAAAACTATAAATCTTTTTATATACTCATTTAAAGAACCCATGGTAATATAAAAACTCCAAGTATATCTCATCCACACATTTAACTAGTTTAGAAATGCTATTAATGTTTTGTAAATACAGATCCATTCAATATTATGTCTTCAATAAATAATATAATTGATGAATCTTACTATAATGATCATGGATAATATTTCATGAGTACGATGATAATTGGGTGGCTTTTCTATCATATGTAGCGACTGTATCTCAATAATTTGGTTTCAATTACAATAATTTCATTTCCATACCATGTGGAACCACCATAATAAAAGATTTCTCATGGTAAATATTATAAAACTAGTCTTATTATAAGGAATCGATTTCCTATATTTCTTTCATAGTCAAGACCATTGTACACAAATTTTTGGCTTCACATTGAATGTTATAAATATTAATACATACCTTTTGATGATATTAAGATCATATGACATCATATAACTTTTTAGTGATTTAACCTACACCATAACTACAATTAGGCCAAGATATCAATTAAATGTAGGATAATGTGTTCTCATATAATATTCTACTATCGATATATTCTTATTAGGTAGGTTTAGATGATATATCTCATGGATAAAACTACCATTTATAGTGTAAATCAACTAATACATAATAAAAAAAATTTATTTACTCAAATTCCAACCATTATAGTTTGTTGATTTGGAAGGATTTCATCCCATTAGTTTTTTATAAATTATATTCCCAGTTACCTTTATAGAAAAACATTATGAATAGACATAATCTTGACAATGAAACATGTAAATCATCAAATGATATATGATTTCAAAATAACCATACATTACCATATTTTAAGGTAATTATTTGATCATTATCCTAACCTCTAATGTTATAAAAAACATATACTCATACCAACTATAAGAAACCAACCTTATACATTACATATTTTAGAATTCTCATTATTAAATCTCCAATGATCATTTAGGTTTAGGGTATTAAAGTGGTTTTTAATAACAATACCATAATAAAACCGTGTATATATATATATATATATCATTTGAATCATTCAATTTAGTTTCCATTTTCACCATAATATAATACATTCAAAATGAAAAATATTTTATTATCATGAAAATATTAATTAAATCAATTTAGAATTGTTTATTTACACTACTAATATATAATAATTGTTAAAAAAATTAAAACATGGAACGAGCAGAAAAGGATCTGAAAGGGACGTAAAAATAATGAATGAAATTGTTAGTCATTGAATACATTTATTTTTCTTCTGAATCAATATAAAATTTGGGCTCAAAATTAATATTTTCATACTCGTTAATTAACCATATCTACCAATTTAATTTCAATAAATGTATAATAATAAATATTAAATGGAAAAAAAATAATAAACTTTATTGGATATCATTAAAAACAAAATATAATTTTTTCACAATGTTCTAATTTTAACTCAAAAAAAGTAGAATAAACTTTCGTCTATGATGTGAAATTATATTATTTACATGAAAAAATACAAATAATATGTAAATTATATAAGATACATGGGGTGTCATTTTCATATCATTATTATATGTAGAGTAACACTCACAATAAAACATCGAATAACCATTACAGTTAATATTGGATTATCCCTTCACACATAAATTTTAAATAACAATCATAATTATTCATTTAATAACCTTCACAATATATTCCAATAATATTTTAGAAGAAACCAAAATAGTTAACTCCATCTATTTACTCAATTCATTGTAGAGAAAAAACAGGATCACCATCCCCTAGATTATAATTGATCCAGATATCATCATAAACATTTCATATAAACCATAATATAATGCATAAAATCTTTTATCAAAAAATATTCTTTGGACCGGTATGAAAATATTTTTGGATATTGATATATTCCATTCCATGAATACCCATTTTAAACACAAAAATTACCTCATTAAAGGAAAATCAGGTTTTTAATTTTAGAAATCTTGGAATATTATAAATAACTAAAATCATAAAATAATTGTTTTAGTGGTGGAAAAGTTAATTGTTTCCACATACATTAAAATAGAACATTATTTATGACATTTTGAAAAAAAATCAAAACATTTCATTACAAGATTAATTTTAAAAAATCATTGTAATAATTAAAAGAAGTAAAAAAAATTCCATTATAAATTATTTATGAACATATAAAAAATCCATTAAATATATATAAAAATATGGATGTGCAAAGGATATGTAGTTTTTTTGAAGACTATAAAATATGATTTTCAAAAATAAACTCTCTTAAATTGATTATGAATAAGTAGATAAGTTATTTATAATAATGAATAATACTATTTTGTTAATTTATTATGATCATTTTTTACTTATATTTTTTATATCAATGATTACCATGCTATAAATAGTTTCATAATTATTTATTTTCACATTAGACGCTTTTATAATATTCAATTCATAAGTCCAAAAAGACTTCACTGGTTTCAATATGGTAAAAGTAGTAATTATTTAATCATATTTAGAAACATATTCATATAATAATTAACATTTTTATAAAAAAATTATTCTATTATATTATAATAATTATATAATTTTATGAAAAATGAACAATGATACAATAATAGGTACTGTAGGTTGTACACACCGTTGAGTAATGTTTCTATTTTTCAATGATCAACATTGAAAGAATGTAAGTGTTATTTCATAATTATATAATGAAAATGATTTCTCAAGTAGAATATTAATTATTAAATTATATTTATATAATTTGTCCATGTGATGTGATGATAAAATATAAATCAAATCACATTGTGGTAGTGGTTGTCCATATGTTCTGAAGAACGCTGTTATCATTTTATAATGGTTGGAAAGGTAAGAAGGTAAATGATAAACTAAAATTTCACACAGATAAATATATCATGAATATAATTTATAAATATTAATTCCATCATTATTATCCATCCATTAAAGATTGTGATGAAAAAAAATTAAATCTGTTGGTGAGGCAGTAGTCCTCCTCAAACAAGAAAAATACATTCATTTCCAATATTATGGAACATATTATTAACATGCGCAATTCATTAACATAACAATATATCATTATATAGAGTATAGTTATACTATTAAATGATACTATATGATGAATATTTTAAGTGAGTGGGATGATAAATAATTCAAGAACATGAGGTTATAAAATATAACAATTATTTGGAATATATCCTTTGATTAACACAATAATCCCTCTATGGATGGTATTTTTCATAAACTATTAACCCAAGAATGGGGGTAGGAATTATATTATATTATTTTTTTGGGATTGTATGCTGAAATTTGTATTTATTTTTGAGGAAATGGGAAAAAGTGGTTCCATTTTTTCAGAGATTGGAAGATAAATTTTAGTATTTAAAAATATTTAATTAATATATATTATATTTCAATTAAAAATGGATCAAAAATTGTATATTCATAATTTAGAATTTCCATGACTCTAAATAAAATCATAAAATAATATTTTGGTAATTTGTGATCACATTTTACCCTTGTCTCTTTGTTTGGACCCTTCATTACTCCTTTTGAAAATAAACACTAAAATGATTTTTTACTCATTGATGGTGATAATAATTACAATAATTTTTAAAAATTTACCAAAAGAGTAAAGGTTTATGCAATTTTCTTTAATTAAGTTACAATTTTTAAATAAACTATTCTTAATAATTTTATATCATTTATTAAGATAATATTTTCCTAAAATATTTATAATGTCAAGTTTTGAACTATTAATTTATATTGATTTTTATAATGTGATTAAAAAAAAGGAATTAGAATATAATAAATTAAAAATTTGATAATATTTATAATTATCAATAAATTTCTTGTGTCACATTAATTCATTCAAATTATATTACATTTAATATTATCAATTTCATTTATTTCGTTTTTCCATTGGTACAATAATAAATGCGTTTGTGGTGCAAAATAATTTATGGTAAATATTTCTATACAAAAAATTAAATAATAATTAATTTATTAAGGTGAATTTTATTTATTTAAAAATACTAATTATACCAAACATATCTTCCAACTATCAAGAAGACAATAAAATAATAGTTATTAATAACAAAAGTGAAATTTCATATATTTCTTTAAAGAAAATATTATACTAATTAAAATAAAATTTATATGGAAAATGGAAATATAAATGAATAATAGATTATTATATATGTGTTGGACTCATTAATTAAGTAAATTGAATAGTTTGAGTCTTTTTATAATAATTATCAATTTTAATTTTTTCATTATTTACCAGATGTACCTGTTACTATGGTAACAAAATTATAGATGTAACTATTTATATTGACTAGAAATTGGTGAAATATAATAAAATAGACCTCTTGAATTCAAATATGGAAACATTATTTCATTATTTGATAAAAATATTTTTCAAAATGTTATTTAAATTTATTTTGGAAAATTATTTAAAAAATTGTTATTTCCAGAAAAAATCTCATCTTAAATGTAATTTTTTATTTTTAATTCGAGCATAAAATTTATTTTAAACACAAAAAATGTTTTATTTTAACTAAAAAGGAACTAATTAAACTTAAAACTAAAAAAATATTTTTACATTAAAATTACATTAAATTAAAAACCTATTCCAAATTAAAATAATTATTTTTTCACAATTTATTAGAAAATATAAATTTTCATAATTATCTGAAAAATCCCTCATAAGATACTTTTTACATAATGAAATGATAAATGAAATACAATTTTTCAAATTTATTTTTTATAATTTTAATATAACTTTTTTAATTAATCATTATAATGTTTAAAACCCAATTTTTCTAGAATACTATTTTTCATTTTGACTAAAAAACTGTGTAATATTTTTATAATGAATATAACTTTATAAAATTGAGAAATATAATATTTGAAATGTTTTATATAAAAAATTATTGGGATATTACAGCACAATATTTATTAATGAATAAATCCATACTAAAATATGATGAGGGTATGATGTTTATTAATTCGGTTAGGCTCAACCTCCATGTAGGTATGAGACCTATGGATGAATACTCACATGGAGCCGTATATCAGTAAGATGTACACGATCCATGATTAATGAATTAACTAACCATGTGGTTTATGAACTTGAATTTATAGTAGTATATTAATTATTATAATCAAAATGTGATGAAATAATTTATTCAAGCTCGTTTGATGAAATTCTAAATCATCCTTGTTTTTAAGGAAATGCACATCTATACCTAATTTGTATTATCCATTTAAATTATTATTAATAATTTTTGCGTTTTTAACTATTAAATTATGTCCATTCCACATTTTAATTATAATTTATCATATAGGATTTATATTATATTTTTTTCTTATGGATATATCTATAAGATATTATTGGACAAGTTTGGATCACACAAAACATTCGTGTTTGGGTGTTTGGAAACAATTGTTTTCTATACCCCAGAAAAACGAAATCACCACTTATATCTAGTGTATTTTTTTGATAATGTAAACCTAGAATTTATAAGTGATATGTATGATATGTGAACCTATTATTATTGTGAATTATTGAAATAATTTTATCTTTTTGATTGTCGTATTTTTTCGAGTTTATATTCGATTTGTGTTCCATCACTCCTGTTAACTATATAAGAATACCATATTTTTATGAGTTAATATCCAATTATTTTGTTTTTATTATTATCAAATGACAATATCATTGTAACATGAATATTTTTTATTCCTAGGATCTATTCCCCATCCCATGGAAATCAGGAACACCCTTTGAGTAGTTTCTGGAAAAAAATTTCTACAGCTTTAAGTTGTTATATAGGTTAGTTTATAGCATATTATGTCAAGGTAAATTGTTTTGGTTTTATAAAAAATTTAATTCATGGTCTGTTTTCTCAAGATATAATATAATTATTACAATTAGTGTTCAAGAGGCCGATATGAGAGAGTGTCTGTCATTTTTAACATGATGAGCCTTAAACATCCATTTATATCAAGGATATCTACATCACCCCCATTTTGTGGTATGAATCCTTTATTTATGAATAGATTTTTTGTAATGTGTTTTTGTATTGTTTGGGGGAGTTTGGACTGATTTTGGGTAGGATTTGGAAATTTTCCTAGGGTGAACAGTTTGATAATGGTTTGGGAAAACCGTTATGCTTCTCTAGGAAACCATGCACAAGGAGATAGTGGGGTTAAGGTTAGCACACAGTTATGGGGAAGGCCTTTCCAAACTATGTGACCACCCTTTCGAGCCCTGAAACATGAGTTAGTAGTATTTTACATGGTCAATGTATTATTTTTCTAACCATAATGGCCAATCAGTCGAGGACCCCTTTGGGGTAGTAGCAAGCAAACAGTTAGTGCATGGTTTTCCTAACCGTACTGCTAAACTATGTCCGGGATATAATTTGGGGATTAAAAAAAATATTATATGATTTTAACCATAAAAACCCTATCTTATTCTGATTTAGACAATCACTCGGAATTTCCTTCTCGCTAAGGTTAGGGAACCTCTCCCTCTGATTTTTAGGCTTTTTGAAGGGTTTTCATGGGGATTTGAAGGAATATCTCTCTTGGTAAGTAAATTTAAATAGTAGTTTTATTGTTTTTCTATGTTATACTACTATGTCTCATTAATTTTCATAGATCCATTTTTTTTTGGAATGATATAGGGTTTCTTTTTCCAATAAATTTTACTTATTACTTTTTTATGTTAGGGGATGAAATATGAAAATGTTTTATGAAGTTTTTCCCAAAATTTGGTGAGCATTTTTGTCTTTGGATATTTTCACAAAAACCCTAAATGTAAGTAGATTCACCAATAAGTCCCCTTTCTATAACATGAAGGATTGATTTAAAATTAATTTATTCACTTGAAATAGAATGTGAAATTATTGTGTGAACCTTGGTTGAAATTAATTTTTGTGATGATTCGGTGATTTTAGGGAAAATTTAATATTGATGTACCACACGTTTGGTTTTTGGATTTAAAAATGATGATTTTAATTTTTTTTACTTATTTTGGATTATATAAATGTTTTTGGAAATCTCTTTTCAATGTAAATATTGTTTTATTTAAATGATGTTTCCTATACATGGGTTTTTGTATAAGGGTTAATTTTTTCGAAATCATTGGTTGATATGTTGTTTAGAAATGAAATTGGATGGTTATTAGATTAACTATTTATGCATGAGTTGGATTGGATGGATAATGGGTGTGAATCACCACTATCAAATGATTGGAATGTAGTGTGAAGTACCATAATAAAATTTGGATGGGTCATATGTGAAACTTCACCGTTAATGGTAACACCAAGAATGGGTTGGTGTGTTGTGTGAGTGGTTTTGGTGTATTTTTTGGGTCCTGTGAATATGAAATAGGTAACACAATTGGTGTGGAATATTTGACTTCATTCTGGGGATGTATGGTTATTTGGGTAAAATGGTTTGTATGGTTTGTTTGTATCTTTTTTAATTCTTGAACAGTTTTAAATATTTTATATAAATTGTTTTATATAAATTTTAAAACATGTTCTATTTTAGTTCCCTGAGTTAGGGAGTCTTTTGGGTAAGTAATATTGAGTATTATTACTCACACACAACTATAGATCATGTATGATTTTTTAGATTTCGTTCTATGAGACATAGGTAAATGTAAATCATATCATTTCCATAGTGGTTATTCATGATTCTATAGAGGTATCATCATGTTGGATCATAAAGATTGGCATGGGGCTATAATGTTAGGTTTATGTGTCTTGAGTTTGGTTCTTTATTATTCTTCTTGGTACACTGATTTTATATTGGTATGGTTTTGTATTATTTTCATTGGTATGTGGTTTATTGCAACATATTTTTGACATATATCTTGTAGTGGATTCGGTAAAGGCACATTTAGTTGGTAGTTTTTAATTTCAAATTGAAAAGCATTCCCCACCATTCATGATTCCCTTGGAATTTATTTTCATCCTTTAGGTCCTTGGGGATGTTTCTTAAGGCCAAGTAGCACTTCCATGTCCATTCATTCCAATGAGGTGGGGTAGGAGGTTATAAGTGGCATCAGTTTATTATACCCTATTGGAATCATTTTTTGGTTATGGAGTTTGAATTCAAAATTAATTTATTAATTGAGTATTGATGGTAGCAAGGAGTAATATTATTAGAACCCAAAATGTATAAAATAGAAATTCGTAGCTAACCTTTTTTTTCTGAACCTACTGTTACCAAAGTGTTGGGTTCATAATATTATAGGAGATAATTATTAGAGTGCAACATCACTGTCATAGATTTAGCTAATGAGAATAACATGGCATGCACGGTACTATTGAATTCACACTAGGATTAAATATCTCATATGGAGTTATGATTTAATATTTTTTCTGAATGAATAAAGTTTTAAACAAAAAACTAAATAGTTTTCAAATGTGTAATTTTGAAAAAAATTATTGTGTTAACATAAAAAAATCAATTTTCAAAATATTATGAATTTTCAAAAATGGATGATCATGGGAAATGTTTAATTTTTAAAAACATGGTTTTGATAGTTGAAATTTTCTATACAATGAAATTTTATGTCTTTAGTTGATAGAGATTGAGACATATGAGGCTAATGTTGTGTTGATAAAAATGGAATCTCGTAGCCATCATATAGACCAACCCGAGGAAGCAGCCTAAAATAACGTTGAGCCTCAGACATAGGTATACCAAAAAAAATTCATAGATTAGTGAAATCATTTCAGAATTTAGATAATGAGAATAGAAGGGATTAGTTGAGTCAAGTGGACCATTCAATTCATTTGTAGAAGAAAAAACTACAAATCTTCTCGATTGATTCAGAACCAGAAATGGTAGAGGTGTGGATAAATATTATAAACCACATCATAAATTTCCTAGGAACACCATCATACATGAATTTCATTTTAGCGACTTACATGTTATAATATCTTGAACATCAGTTGTGGGAGTCAGTGGTCCAGGATCGTACGGACCATGGAATGACATGGGAGGATTTTGAGGAATGTTTTAATTGAAATATCTACCCTAATATATTCAGATTTCATAGAAAAACTAACATCAATAGATGAAAAAAGGGGAACCTTCCAATGATGGATTTTTAGTTTAATAACATGAATTTAGTATGTTTTTCAACTAAAGTTGCTGATAGTACATCATTGAAGGAACACATTTTCAAACTAGTGATTAGGTATGAAATCCATGAAAATATTGATTTTTTCTGTGAAAAGGATTATACAGAGATGGTAAATAGAGATAAAGTGGATGAAAATGATATATTGGGAGATATGGGATGATCTCTTATATTTATTTCTATAGAAAATTGTGGGAACATTAATGCAGGGAGAAAGAAGAAGAGAAACACTAATTTCCATGGTGGGAGAATGGATTATAATATAACAGAATTATAGGTGAACATTACATCCATGCCTCATTGAAAGGCACAAATCTTTTAGTGTGGATCTCTTGGACACATTAATTAGGATTACATGGAATCACCTATTGCATGAAAAATTTAAACCAGACAGGGAATATTCATAATTATTGAGGCATTTATTATAGGTCAGGTGTTTGTGACTTTCCTCAGGGGTCATAGAAATCTTATCCTTCAAAGGGATGAGGTAAGAATCATATCCCTCTTTAGTAGAATAGTTTTATACATGGTTATTCTATGAACAACATCACTCCTTAGAAAGGAAAATTTTGACAAATTAATAAATAGTAGCACGTGGAAAGAAAGAAACTAGTTGGAGTTCATTAGGTTGTGGTAGATGATTAGTCAGGACAATACATAGTGAGAGGTGTTATTCTTTTGAATTATAACTCTACTCAAGTGTTATCTGATATAAGTGTGTCTCGTTATTTCATTTTTATTTTGTAGTTAATTTATTAGGTTTAAATGTTGAAATGATGCATTCTATTTTTAATAATAGTATACTTCTAGGTCAAAGAGATTGTAGAGCCTTTTTGTGTAGATTATGTTTTACACATTTTGATGGGGTTGAGTTGATATGGAAATATTCAATGCTTGGGATCTATATATATGATATAATACTACGAATGAACTGGTTGTCATTGTTTATGGTTGAAGTCAACTATTAGGTGTTAAAAGTTAGTTTCATGACTAATAATGGCATCAAGAATCTATTTAGACGAGAGAACAATATGATAGGGGTGCAATGGGATTGTTAACACAAGTATTTAGAATGATCAAAAATTAGTTAGTGGATTTTTCTATTTCATATATGGTTGATATTAGGAGAAATAGTTTTCCAGTAGTTGATGATCAGTTTCTAGAAGGTTATCCTTAATATTTATCAGGTTTCTACCCATAAGGGTAGTAGAGTTTATGATTGACCACCTTCCTAAGGACATTCATATATCACTTCCTTTTTATTTGATGTCACTAATAAAATTGTGTAAATTTAATGTGATCTTGTAAGATCTAAATAAAAAAGTGTTTATCAAACCTAGAACATCACAATAAGTAGCACCCGTCTTGTAAAATTAATTTACGGATATAACTCTGAGGTATTGTATTAATAATATTAATATTAATGAAGTTACAATAGAGGGTTGATATCCACTCCAACAAATTTAATATCTATTAATTTTGTTGAGGGGAGCTTATTGGTTCTCCAAAATTAATTTGCAATCAGGACATCATTTGTATTGGGTGCAGAAGGAACATATCCAAAAAACACAGTTTAGATGTAGATATAAAAATAATTAGTTTTTATTTATTCCATATGGTTTTAAAAATTCACAATTATTTTTCATGGAATTGATGAATCAAATATTTCAGAGACATCTAGATTTTTTAGTGGTGTTTTTTTGATGATATATTAGTGTATTCAAAGAAAATGGATGAGTATGAGAAAAACATGGAAACAATGTTGGGAATTCTAGAGATGATTATTTTTATTCCAAATTATCAATGTTTGATATTTGAAAGTAGGTATATTTACCTGGACATGTTATTTATAAGAGTGGTGTTTTAGTCTATATGTAAAAGATAGAGGTTGTAATCTAATGGAAACCACCATATAATGTTTTGGAGATATGAAGTATTCTTGGTATAACTGGCTATTACCAATGCTTTATTTATGTCTTTTGATGACTAAATTCACTGATGAATACTTTAAAATAGTATAATGATCCATTTCAATGTAATGAAGAATGTAAGAAGACTTTTGAATATCCTAATATTCATGTTTTATCAACATTAATAATGGTTTATTAGAATCATGGAAATGTTACATGGTGTATTGTGATGCATCAAAATTGAGGTTGGGGTTTGTTATCATTTAATATGATACTTTTGTTGTTTATGGATCACATTAGTTTGGGTTTTCTATGAAGAACTACCCAATTAATGATTTACAGTTAGTGGATATAGTGCATGATTTGAAAGTAAAGAGTCGTTATCTATTAATTTAGAAATTCACAGTGTTTAAAAATTATAAGAGTCTGAAGATTATTTTCTCATAAATATATTTGAATTGCAAAAAAGGGAGATTGTTGGAGTGTCTCCATATGTTTTACATTTAGTTTATGTATAAAATAGGTGAAGGAAATTTGGCGTTGCATTCATTAAATAGAAAGTAATATGTTTATGTGGAAAAGAAGCTTCATATCAGTGGAAATCATTGTAGGTCATAGCTAATATGCAGTTAGAATGGGTAGACTGAGGTGATATAATGATTTTCATTCCATTTTAATTTGTTCCTGATTTGTATGGATTAGATTAAGATGTACAAACATATAATTCACAATGAATGGCTATGAGGTTGAAACTCAATGGTGGGGATATCATTGATGGATGAAAAATGGATGGGAATATAGTTTTTTTTCAAAATTTGTTGGTAGTATTAGTGGCTTGTTAGGAACAACTTCTTAGTTCAAACCATCACTTGAAATGGGGTTTCCACACTATAATTCCAAGAATGTATATGGAATTTCAAGATATGTTTTCGTGGGCGGGTATGAAAAAGAAGTAGATGAATTTGTATCAAGATTATTGACTTGTCAGTAAGTCAAGGAACAGCATCGGTGACCAGCATGTATGATGTAGCCTTTTTCAATCCCTATGTGGGAAGTGGTGAAGAAAGCTAAGGATTTTCTCCCAGGTATCCCAGAAATGGTTAGTAAATATAATTCTATAAGTTTGATTGTGGATCAAATCACAACATTGGTCCATTTCATTCATATTTTTTAATGTCAAATGATAGAGGACCTATCCATAATCTATATCCATGAGGTTTTAAAGATTCATGGTGTACCTATTTCAATTATATCTTTTAGAGATCAAAGATTCACATCCCCTTTCTATAAGTACTTATAACTATCCAATGGGACTGTATTGATGATACATATAGTGTATCATCCTTAGACGGATGGTAAATCAAAGAGAATGATACAAAAATTGGAATAAATATTCTGAGGATACACTACTGGAAATGTAACCTTTCCCAACACTTCTATACCCCCTTTCCCTACGGTTTGGTCAAACCGTTGGGAAAGACGACTTTGTGGCCACTTTTCCCAACGGTTTGCCAAAACTGTTGGGAAAGGGTAGGCTTTCCCAATGGTGTGGCCAAAACGTTGGGAAAATTCCACTTTGTGGCCACTTTTCCCAACGGTTTTGCCAAACTGTTGGGAACGGAACAATTTGTGGCCACTTTTCCCAATGGTTTGGCCAAACTGTATGGAAAGGGCAGGCTTTCCTAGTGGTTTGGACAAACAGTTGGGAAAAGTGGCCACAAAATCAACACCACCATTGAGATTCTAGGGACCATTCCCAACGGTTGTCAAAACCGTTGGGAAAGGTCTATACCAACGGTTTTGACAACCGTTGGTATAAGTCCGTTGATTTATTATCGGATCCTCTTAACCAGAAAATTCTATAAATCAAAATTTAAAATAATTATGATAATACATATATATATTTACGAAATCATGTTCACAAAAGTTATGTTAGGTTAGTGGTTAGGTCATTCAATGATAAACCGGAGGTCCTGGGTTCAAATCCCAGCGAATGTTTTTTTTGGAAATAAATATACCAACGGTTTTAAGGAACCATTGGTATATAATTTCATATTACTTATACCAACGATTTTCCAAAAACCGTTGGTATAGACCTATCCTAAAGGCTTACTTGCCTACGGTTCTCCAAACTGTTGGTATAGGTTATTCCAACGGTTTCGAGGCCTATACCAACCTTAGTTAGTGGAGTTCTTATTTAATAACAATTTCCATTCCTTGATATATATTAATCAGTTTGATGCATTGTTATGGAATCTATGTTGTTCTACACTTTTTTGGGTGAAAATAGGTGAGACTTCGATAGTGGGTATGATTCTCATCAAAGAGACAACAGAAAAAATTATGTTGAACATGAATAGAATTAATACTGTTTAGTGTTTTTAGAAATCGTTTATATGCAATACTTGACTATCATTGTCATTCGAGGTGTGTGGTCATGTGTTCTTGAGAATCCATCCAAGGATTGGACATCATCATTTTGAGAATTATGGAAAGTTATCACTAGCATATATTATTCATTTTGAAATAATTGAGTGAGATGGGGAGGTGGTATATCTGTTGGATTTCCATATCTATTCATTATTGTTCACAACATGATTTATGTATCCAAGTTAAAGATTTTTATGCCTTATCCAGACCATGTGATTAGATGGGATTATCTTGAGAAAGATTTAGATGCTTCTTGGATAAAAAATCTAATGCATATTATCGATAGGAAATATAATGTCTTACATGGTAAAATAATTATTCTATTATGGGTTTTGTGGCGACATGGTATAAATCAGATTGAGACATGGGAGGGGGAGAAAAAAATGGATGAGAAACGGACTGAGCTCTTTCATCAAAGTTATCATTTTTTACATTCTGAGGATGGAAAGGTCATTTGTGGGGAGAATGGTTAACCCCAGTATGATTTATGTAACTCTTATTGTTTAACTTTTATGTGTTTAAAGTGCCTGGGTATGTTTTGGGATAGTTCGGATGGTGTTTTGAATGTTTTGGGGGAATTTTTTTAACGGTTCATGATTTGATTATAGTTAGTGAAAACCATAAAAATTCTCCATGAATTTTTTCACATTGTGAAAATGGGATATGGTTACTTGTATAGTTAAAGTTCAAGGTTTACCAAACAATGCAGAAACCGGGGTATGCCATGAAAATTGAGAAATTGGGAGTTTTCATGGTTTGTGCATGGTTTTTCTTACTTTGTAACACCACCATATGGGGTCTAATTTGGGGTAGTAGAAGACAAATGGTTAGTTCACGATTTTCTTAAACAGGTATCTAAACCATGTGCGAGTAAAATAGTAATTTTCTTAAAATGGATCTCACATGATTTTAACTATAATCACCCAATTTACACCCCATTTCGAACCTCACATTGTATTTACTCTTCTATAAGGTTATGGTACCCCTCCAACTTATTTTGAAAGACTTTCAAAGAGTTTTCATGGTTCATTCAATGAATTCTCCTTTGGTATGTCTATTTTATTATTCATTTATTAGTTCTTATTAGATATAATCTTATCTCTATTTTGGTTTCTCAGATATAGTTCCATTTCAAATAGATCTATAGTTTTTTCAATAATGGTTATTTTGGCTTTTTGGTTGTTAGGGGATGGGAACTAAGGAATATTTGTAGAGTTTTCACCCTGATTTTGTAAGTGTTTATGTTGTTGTTTATTATCATGAAAACCCTAAAGGTAGGTGTCTTCACTCTCAACTCCTTTTATAAAAAAATGAGGCTCAATATGAAATTAATTATTTCTCTTGATATTTATAGTGAAATTTTTGTTTAAGGCTTGGTTAAAATTCATTTTATAATGAGTTGGGGATTTTTTGGGAAATGAGATATTATTGTTCCATGGGATTGGTTGTTATATTCTAAAATGTGGATTTTCAAATCAGACTAATGGATTTATTTCTGTAAAAGGTTTTTGAAAATGTTTTCAACAAAATGTTTTTTTATTGAAATAACATTGGTTATAAATGGGTGTTGGTTTAAGGGTTGTTTTGTTTTTGTAATCATTGGTTGATATGTTTTAGAAAAATTAATTTAGATCAATTTTGTATTAATTGGTTATTCATGAGTTGGATGGGGTGGATATTGGGATTGAAGTACCACTATCAAAATATTGGAATGTGATGTGAAATAAAACAATAAAAATGGAATGAAGTTAGATGTGATGCTCTATTTTCCATGGAAACACCTTGCTTTGGAGGTTGTGTTGTGTGTGTGGTTGAGGTGTATGTGATGGGATCAGTTGAAAATAAAATGGGGAATAGGGTGGGCATGATCATATTGGTTTCTTTCCTTGGAAGTGTTCTTATTTGGTTAAACTAGATGGTGTGGCTTGTTTTTATCATTGGTAATTCTTGAATTATTTTAATTGTTTTATATATATAGTTTTATATAAATGTTTTAACTTGTTCTATCCTAGTGGAATGAGTTGGGAATTCATTTTGGGAATCCTACAGAGTATTATTACCCACCCCTATCTTTGTAACTTTGGTGATTTTACCTATGTTGAACTATGAGACACATGTATGGGTATATAATTTAATTTCATTACAGGTTCTTTAGGATGCTTAGGGGGTCTCGTGAAGTTGATCAGAGAGATTGGTGTGGTTTTGTGGAGTTAGGTTATTTTGTGTTCATGTTTTTCTCTCAATATTCTTCTTGGTACACTGATTTGGTATTCGTAGGGTATTTTATTGTTGCCATTGATATGAGAGGTTCTTTAGGATGCTTAGGACTTTTTTGGTATCATTTTTCTCTTATCACTGATGATTTTACATTTGGGTATTCTTGTGCTTGATGAGTTGCATTTAGATTTTGAATGTGACAATACTATTTATTTTTCTATAATTGAGTATAACATTAAATTTTTGTTTTTTTATTTCACTCTATCGATCATTGATTATAACTCACAAAACCATCCTCATAAAATCTATATAGCTTGAAAACATGATTTTCAAAAATAAAAATGATTATTTGATTCTTAATTTATTTTCTAGGTCATCCATAGATTTCAATATATATATCAATTTTTTTCATGATATATCTAAATTATGGAAATTAGAGACAATAATTCATAGACTATAGTCTTCTTTATAATCATATGTGAGAATGTATAATCAAATATATAAGTTTAGCTGGTTTTCAATAATTAAAATTTTAATACGATTGATATATGTTAAAATTTAAATATATGATTTTCCATTTTCATTATTTATAGTTAAAATTCAAAATGGGTGATGTTTTTCACTAAAAAGAACACACTAATGACCAAGTAATTTCATGGTTTAAATTACTTAACGATTAAATGTTTTAACATTAAGGACATTAAATCATGAAAAACAATGTTTTTTTCTTATAGAATGTCGATATGTGTATGATGAACTATATGAGTTACATTTATATTTTAATAACTTATATTCCAAATGTAGTATAAAAATCCATTTAAAAATTTTTATGTCTTAGGAGGGGTGTACATTGAGAAATCCAATCATAGATTTCTTCACTTATACAATCATCTAATTGTAAAATAATGGATTTTATCTAAGTATATAAGAATATATGAATGTTATTTCAGAAATGATTATGTTTTCATTATTATTAAATGTTGTAAGGATTATTTTAGAGGTGAAATGGAAAAAATTCTATCTTGATCCTTATAAGATAAACTTGTGTAAGAAAACCATCACAAATTACATCTTCAACATCCTATAGGGTTTAATTTATAGTCTTATATTAGTATATTAATCCTGATAAAAATAATATAACAAGAATCTCTAATTACTATTATTGGTTAGGTTTTCTTGGGTCATATCAGGCAATTAAGTAAATGTTTTTTAATGACAAATATATATTAATCAATTTGATTCATTCAGTTAAACTATTTATGATATGTTATTTCCAATATTTATTGAAATTATGTTCTATTACTAGATTTTAGTAATTATTGATCCCATGATTTTAGAGGTATATATGGAAGAAAAAAGAAATATAGGGTATGAGAAATCTCTGAATTGTAATATGTTATTAATTTTTTTATAGATCTTGTAATTTACATTATGATTTTTGCTGAGGTAAGGTATTTTTGGTATGTTCTTTGTTTTATTTTAATTAAATTTATTAAAATGATCAAATATAGTATTATATATAAAGATTATACTTAAATAAAATCAATAAAATTGCATAAATCAGTACATAGAAGTTAAACAATAGAGATACAATATATAGAAAACATCTGTAAAGAATCGGAAATTTCAAGGAAATTTTTTTTCTTACTTTTCTCTGGATTTTACAGGAACGCAGTTTCTGACGGCGCCTGATTCCGAGGCCAGATGTGCCCGAAATCATTTTCCAAAGTTTGGCTCGAGTACGTTCAGTGAACGAACAAGCTGGAATTTCTAAATTTTGAACTGGTGCCCGGAATCAAATTCTGAGGGCACCGATGAAACCGCAGCGCCAGTTTTTGCTTAAGGAGACCTTTTCCGAAGTTGCATTGTATGCGGGTTGAGAGTTAATTTTTTTTGGGGGGAATTAGAAGAAGTTAAATAAAAATGTGGAACACAATTTTATTTTATCAATGTTAGTTTTTTTTCTTCCCAACGGGAGTTAGAGGTGGGGCCCACACCCACATAACCTCCCATGAGAGGATATTAGTGGAGTGGGGCCCACACGTGCCCTAAGCTTTTCATCTCCCCATAACTCCCTTGAACTCCCCCATTAACACCTTTTCATTAAGTTTGTTAACTCTCCCCTTAATTAATTTGTGGAACCTCCCCACCTCCCATCCATTTATGTTTCTAACACTAATGCCATAATTAATTCGGACGTCCGGAGTTCAAGTTATGAGTGTTTCCGTTCCGAGGGCCTGGTTGGTTCCGTACACGAACCAACCCGGCCGAACCCCATGTATTCCGAAACCTAGAGTGCGATATACCGAAATGACCATATCGTTCCAAAGATCTCTACGCAACTGACGGTGCGTCGTTCAGAGGTCCGTAGCCCAAGTTACGGGCAAATGACCGAAGAGGGTCCGAAAACAGAAAAGCTGTTATCTTTCAGACTAGACGTCCGTTTGAAGAACCGTCAGCGGCGTTGGTGATCACGTTGAGAAAGAGTCCCTATGAGTATACCCTATGAGAGTTCGGGGTACAATTGATATACGGCTGGGTTGGTTCGCTCACGAAACCAACCGGGCCCCTGGGACGGAAAGACTAATAACTCAATGACCGGGCGCCCGATTGACGTGTCGTCTGTTGCATTGAGACCCCTATGACGAGGTAGTCCTTTGAGATACTTCTTCATGGGACTCTAAGATACTTGGTGTATCGACCTGTAGCTCGTGGATAGGACCCTCCCAGAGACGAGCGTGCGGAGTACAGAGACCGTGTAGCCGACTGAGACCGTGTAGCCGACTGAGACCGGACGACTGCTTGACCGACTCAACTTGGAGTGAGTCGACTAGCCCAGTGGACGGAGCACTACTTTGTTTGGGTGAAGACCCATGGAGGATGGAGAAATACCTGTGTGACAGTGCAGACCCCCGGTACTCGTCCGGAGAGTACCTCAGCATGCTACTAGGGGGTGTGCACTACTTTGTTTTGGTGACAAATCCCGGAGGGAAGCACTACTGTGTTTGGGTGGCTGACCCGCGGTACTCGACAGGAGGAGTACCTCAGCAGTCTTAGGTTAGTGAGCAGTACCACGGAGTCGTGACAGGACCACTGTACACTCCAGAGACGGGGCTCTTCAGCAGTTACAGTTTCGATAATAAAAATAATGGTTTGATCTGAGTCTATGACCTAGTGTTTGCCTCATGATTGAGATGGGTCACTTGATAACTTAGGTATGTGTACGGGCATATACCTGGGTAGAGGTTATCCATTGATTTCATAATCTGTGTGTTTCCTCATGATTGAGATGGGTTACATGTTAACTCAGGTATATGTATGGTCATATACCTAAGTAGAGGTTATTTGTTGAGATCATATTATGGTTATAATTTTTGGTTTTAGTGAGACCTTGAGGGTCTCGGGGTCCCTACTGAGTAACATTATAATCACCCCTGCACGGGCTATGCCCGCACCTCGTTGTGTTGGTTGTAGACGACGAACAGTGCTGACGAAGGCCGAGTGTTCGAGGACTGGACGGTACCCGGAGGTGGACCACACGACGAGTCAGTATCTGGAGGTGGACTTCGCGACGAGACGACACACGGAGGAGGTTGACGGGCGAGAGCGTTGTGGAGGCCATCTATACCTACCCTTCAGGTAGGATCCGAGGAGGACGACCCAGGAGCTGCTTCCTTTCTTCCAGCTATTGTCTTTTTCTATTGTACTTTGTTCAGTTGTAGTTGTTCTTTAATTTGGGTTTGTATTCTGGCCCATTTAACTTTCAGCACTTCTCAATGTACTTAGTGTTTTACTTCCTCTTGTACTCTGTAGTGTTTTGTTTATTTTTATAAAGGCAATTCCTTCCCAGTTTTCGGGTTTTACGCCTTTGGTTCCAGTCGCCAGCCCCTGGCCTATGGAAGGCGGGCATGGGGTAGTCACGGCACGAGCCCCGAAGACGGGTCATGACAAATTTGTATCAGAGGAGTCGGTTCTACCGCATAACTTATAACTCTGATATTTTTCTTTTTGTGAAGCAATAGTGTTAAGAGTACCGAGTGTGGTTTTCAGCTTCGGGAGTCCAGTATTGGTGCGGGCGGCCGGCGTATCCATACACCAGGACCCTGACAACTGATTTCCGACTTTGTGCACGAAAACACTGATTGCATGTGTGTTTCCAGAAATTTTATTTAAATATCAGCTCAAACCAGGTCAGCTCACCAGGTATAATCGTTTGACTGTGTCACGTTGTTTCTTTCAGGATTCCTTTTTTCGGACGACCCGCTACAGCCCAGAGGAGTGTGCGTACTGACAGCCTGCTGAGCTATGAGGCTTCGATACAGGGCCCTATTGCAGTTGATGCACCAGCGGAACTACCATATGTTGTGCCACCGATGCCACCAGCTCCAGCAGTAGGCAATGCACGCCACTTGAGTGCGCTGCACGAGTTCCATCACTAGAGGCCACCCAGGTTCTGGGGAGAGACGGACCCGCAGGCGGTTGAGGATTGGCTGGAGGCTGTGATGAGAGTCTTCAGGCTAGTGGGGATGCCGACAGACTTCATGGTGATCTTTGCTGCCAGCCTTCTTCAGGAAGCAGCAGGCAGGTGGTGGAGCAACTTTTTCCAGTTTTGCGATGGGATGGACTTCACATGGGAAGACTTCGAGACCTTCTTTAGGGTGGAGTTTGTACCAGTAGCTCTACACCCCGAGGGTGTTCAGGAGCTGCTCCCTTGGCCACGTGTTTTTTGATCAGTAGCCGAGTCATCTGTGGGCAGTATACAGATGATGCATAGGTCCAAGAGGGAAAGAGCCAACCGTACGAGGAGCAGGAAGTGTTATGAATTCGGCAGAAAGGGTCACTTAGCACGTGATTGTTTGACTCCTCGTACAATTGATCCACAGGCTTTGGAGGAGCCCCCGAGGCAGAAGCAGCGGCAGGTTCTTGAGCAACAACCGAGCAGTGGACAAGGAAGTAGAGCTCCGGGAGTAGGTGGAAAGGAGCAGAACTAGTGGATACGTCCCTTGTACTTCTAGTTCCATGTTGCTATTGTATTCATGTCTTTGTACTATGAGCTGCAATAATAAAAAGACACTTATCTTTGTGATGTTTGCTTTCCTATCCTTTTGTTTGGTTGATACTGAGTGGTCCCAGTTAAAACTGTTGACTTGACCCTCACTTTCATGTTTTCTACTGGAGGAGACCCAGTGACCTTACATTGATGCCGACAGTGTGACTCGACCCTTGGAGGCGAGAGTGACAGTTGGATTTCTTGGTAGTTACGTCGAGGCCTTACGACGTCATCCATGGCATGAATACATCATTCATGTCAGGATTGACTGTATTAGGCAATGGGCGTGGTTCATCCAGGGGATGAGACCGAGATTCTCTTTTCGGCAAAGGAGAAATTTTAGCAGCTCTTTTAGATTGTAGTCAAAGAAGGTGCAGATCATTCAGGAGTGGATGAAGACTGCACAGTGCAATAAGAAATTGGAAACTGGCACCAGTCTTGGAGACTCGGGCATGTTAAATGTTTCCATAAGTGGAAGCTTATAGGAGAGATGAGTCTGTGAAGTAGCAGATGTGGAGGCAGAGCAAGGAGAGCAGCATGAGGTGGTGTACATATTAACATGCTACAACCACCCGCCTTAGTTATCCCCGCCAGGCTCCAGGAGCTGGAGGGTGGAGGTAGAGTGCGGCTGCATGCGGTCAAGGAGTGGAACGAATGGCTCTAAAAATGATTCAAGGGACAATCTGTGTCCACTACTAGCTTCTTTAGTAATAGACGTCGATATGAATCATTCCACACTTTCACAAATCTTGTCCCAGACCTAGAGTTTCCGGTAAACCATGGACATGACCCTCACGTCTGGAGATACCTTGGGAGGAGACTCGATAATCACAATTACGCCGACGGTGTGGTCAGAACCTCAAGGTGAGAATTTCGGTTGGTATCTCTTGGTGGCAGCGACGAGGCCTTACAACGTTGATTTGAGTATGGACTGGGCAATCACAGTTCATACACAAATTGACGGTATTAGGCAAAAAGGTTGTGGTTTAACTACGACGTCGGGATGGGTTTTCCTTATTCGGCGAAAAGGAAACCCCAGGCAGCACAGGATAAACTCTTTCACCGGAGGGTGCGACTGATCACTCCTGAGTCGGTCAAACATACCCTCGTGGTAGCACTCATTTGAGTTTCAGTTCTAACAGGAGTTGGAGACCACTGAGTTCGAGAATGACGATCACGTCCTTATACGGGTCTCACCTCGACGAGGTTTATGGAGATGTGGCCAAGGAGGCAAGTTATATCCAAGGTTCAACAGACCTTTCTAGGTCCTCATCTGGGTAGGCGGGGTGGTTTACTGCTTGACCCATCCACCTCAGTTGCACCAGGTGCACGACGACTTCCACGTATCTCAACTCAGGAGATACGTGCTCGACCCTTCGCATAATATCGACCATGAAGAGCTGGACGATGGCGATGGGGTGTCTTTCACGGAGGTTCCAGTGGGGATCGAGGATTGACAGGAGTGGATCCTATGAGGAAGGATGATTCCACGGGTGCGCTTTCTCTAGCAGTACGAGAACCTCCAGGTAAGCACATGGGAGCAGAAGGCTCAGATGCGTGCTCAATACTGCTTTTGTGACCCTAGTTTGCGTTGGAGCTTTACGGGAACGTAAATCCCTGAGGTGGAAGTAATGTAAAGACCTGTAAATTTCAAGGAAATTTTTTTTCTTAATTTTATCTGGAATTTTAAAAGAATGCAGTTTCTGGCGGCACTTGATTCCGAGGCCCGGTGTGCCCAGAATCATTTTCTGAAGTTTGGCTCGAGTACGTTTAGTGAACGAACGAGCATGAATTTCTAACTTTTGAACCGGTGCTCGGAATCAAATTTCGAGGGCCCTGATGAAACGACAGCACCGATTTTTGCTTAAGGAGACCTTTTCCGAAGTCGCGTTTTATGCGGGTTGAGAGTTATTTTTTTTGGGGGGAATTAGAAGTTAAATAAAATTGTGGAACAAAATTTTAATTTATCAATGTTAGTTTTTATCCTCCCAAGGGGAGTTAGAGGTGGGGCCCACACCCACATAACCTTCCATGAGAGGATATTAGTGGAGTGGGGCCCACACATTCCCTAAGCTTTTCATCTCCCCATAACTCCCTTGAACTCCCCACATTAACACCTTTTCATTAAGTTTGTTAACTCTCCCCTTAATTTATTTGTGGAACCTCCCCATCTCCCATCCATTTATGTTACCAACACTAATGCAATAATTAATTCAATTTACATTTTGAATTAATTTTAAAATGCATGGAAATGTTACATAATTGGAGGGCCTTATTAAATTTTTTTGGTTGGCAAATATTTTGGGTGGGGAAAACCTTTGGAGAATTTGGATGAGAGTTCTTCTTACTACGAAGAACACCATCCTTCCATGAAGAACGACAACGTGCCTTCCTTTCTGTTCACCGCAACACGTGAGGAGATGCCACTTCCTCCTCAGATGCACCACGATGTCATCTTCAAATCCTCTTTCCGCGACTCCGCTCTTAAAACCGAGGTAGGGGGTTTACGCGATTTTCCTTACGTGATTATCTTCCGTCTTTTATCCGCGATATTTGGACCGCATGATATCAGTTAACGGGAGGAGGCCGGACCACACAAACACGTCCGTCCCCCTCCCTTATTGCTTTTCTTGTTGTTGAGGATCGAATGAAATTGATGCGGTGCCGTCGCACTGCACGTGATCGAGTGGAAAGGATGCATCACATCGTCACGCCACACGGGATCGAGCGGCAAGGATGCGCGACATCATCAGGCCACTCCGGATCGAGCGACAAGAATGCGTGTCATCGTCACGATGCACATTCAAATTTTAAACTCTCGTGCGTGGGTATTTTGATTGCAAGGTGTTCGTATAATTTATTTTGGATAAATTATACCCTCTTCAATGATTAAAATCATGTGTTAATTATTTTCCAATTGATAACACCTAACGCGGAGGACGCGGGCCGAACAAACACGACCCGACAACCCTCCGCAGCTTGTTAATCAATGTGCGGATCAACAGATGATGACGATGTAGACCGCTATGGAGTTTGAATCCCTTCGCAGTGAAGGTCTGGTCCCGGGAGGACCATTGGAGAAGACAGCAGGAGAAACGGACCACCGGAGTGCATCCGGTGGTCCGCGGAAGGCGGTGGCGGCGCACCGCCGGAAGGTTGGCGGCGACGGTTCGCCGCCGACATCAATTAGCGGCGAGGGGGGGGGGGGGGGGGGGGCGCACCCCACCCGCTGTTTCTGCCCCTCCGTGCTGGCCGAGCCGCAGCTGGCCGGTCGGGCCAGACCATGCCAGTCGGGTCGGGTCGGGTCGACCCGGTTTGGGCCGACCCAGGGGGGTCGGGCTGGGTCGGTCCGGGCCCGAAACCCCTGTTTTCGGACCCTCTTTGGTCTTTTCCCCATATCCTGGCCTACAGACCTCCGATCGACGCACTGTCAGTTGTGTAGCGATCCTTGGAATGAGACAGTCGTTTTGGTATATCACACTCAATGTTTCAGAATACATTGGTTCCGGCCGGGTTGGTTTGGATACGAAACCAACCGGGCCCTCGGAGCAGAAACACTTATATCTTGAGCTCTGGACATCCTATTGACGTGCCGTCGACTTTGATAGATTCCTCTAAGTGAGTCGGATCATTTGGCTTACTCCGCTCAAGGTTTGGATGTCGTTGGAGTGCGGTCGGGTTGGTTCGCTCACGAAACCAACCGGGTCCCTGGAACGAAAAAGCCAATAACTCACAGACAGGGCATCCGATTGACGCGCCGTCTGTCTCGTTGAATTCCTCTTGATGAGACGGAACTTTTGGCATACTTCTCCAGAGTTTTTATTGTTTTTGGATAGTGGCCGGGTTGGATTGTACCCGAAATCCAACCGGGCCCTTGGAACAGGAAAGCTGTTATCTTTCAGACCATACGTCCGTTTGACGAACCGTCAGCGGCGTTGGTGATCTCGTTGAGAAACGGTCCCAATGAGTATACCCTAGCAGAGTTTGGGGTACAGTTGAGATACGACCGGGTTGGTTTGCTCACGAAACCAACCGGGCCCCTAGGACGAAAAGGCTAATAACTTACAGACCGGGCGTCCGATTGACACACCGTCTGTTGTGTTTAGATCCCTATGATGAGGCGGTCCTTTGAGATACTTCTTCGTGAGACTTTGAGATACTTGGAGTATCGACCTGTAGCTCGTGGAGCGGACCCTCCCAGAGACGAGCGTGCGGAGTACGGAGACCGTGTAGCCGACTGAGACCTGACGACTACTTGACCGACTCGACTTGGAGTGAGTCGACTAGCCCAGTGGATGGAGCACTACTTTGTTTGGGTGCAGACCCATGGCGGACAGAGAACTACCTGTGTGACAGTGCAGACCCACGGTATTCGTCCGGAGAGTACCTCAGCAGGCTACTAGGGGGTGTGCACTACTGTGTTTGGGTGACATACCCCGGCGGGAAGCACTACTGTGTTTGGGTGGCTGACATGCGGTACTTGACAAGAGGACTACCTCATCATTCTTAGGTTAGTGAGCAGTACCTTGGAGTCGTGAAAATTCCACTATACACTCCAGAGACGGAGCTCTTCAGCAGTTACGGTTTCGATAATGAAAATCCTGGTTTGAGCTGAGACTTTTGACCTTTGTGTTTACCTCATGATTGAGATGGGTCACTTGATAACTTGGGTATATGTATGGGAATATACCTGGGTAGTGGTTATCTGTTGATTTCATGATCTTGGTGTTTTCCTCATGATTGAGATGGGTTACTTGATAACTTAGGTATATGCATGGGCATATACCTAAGTAGAGGTTGTCTGTTGAGATCTTCTTTGTGGTTATCCATGTTTGTTTTAGTGAGACCTTGAGGGTCTCGGGGTCCCTACTGAGTATCGTTATACTCACCCATGCACGGGATATGCCGGAACCTCGTTGTGTTGGTTGCAGATGACGGGCAGTGCTGACGGAGGCTGAGTGTTTGAGGACTAGACGGTACCCGGAGGTGGACTACACGACGAGTCAGTACCCGGAGGGGGAATACACGACGAGTCAGTATCTGGAGGTGGACTTCACGGCGAGACGACACACAGAGGAGGTTGACAGGAGAGAGCATTGTAGAGGCTATCTGTACCTACGCTTCAGGTAGGATCCGTGGTGGAAGATCCAGGAGCTGTGCCATCTGTACCTACCTTTCAGGTAGGATCCGAGGAGGACGACCCAGGAGCTGCTTCCTTTCTTCCAGCTGTTGTCTTTTTTTTGTTGTACTTTGTTCAGTTGTAGTTGTACTTTCATTTGGGTTTGTATTCTGGCCCATTTACCTTTCAACACTTCTCTTCGTACATAGTGTTTTACTTCCGCTTGTACTCTGTAATGTCTTGTTTACTTTTATAAAGGCAATGCCTTCCCAGTTGTCGGGATTTACGCCTTTGGTGCTAGTCGCCAGCCCCTGGCCTATGGAAGGCGGGCTTGGCGTAGTCACGGAACGGGCACCGAAGATGGGTCGTGATAACATCTTGTTTATTTCATGTGTTTCTATTTTGGGGTTGTCCATTTCCTATTGAGTTTGAAATACCTAAATGTGATACGGCATATGGGAACTATTTTACACTAACCGCCCATGCATAACTGATTAATATCTTTTTTGGTGTTTTTTACTAAAATTTAGAGATCTAACTAGATTTTGAGATTATTTTATTCAATAGGAAAATAAATATTCTCATGTTTGTGTTTTGATCAATCTTGACATTAAAATTTTATGGTTGAAAAATATTTCATGGTGAGGAGAATTTTAAGATCAAAAAATTTTAGCTTTATTTAATATAATAACAATTATTCATCAAGTGGTTCATTAGATGGTATTTGGATTATATTTTGTGTATTTAAATAGAATTCATAGTATTAATTATTAGTGAATGATATATAAAACACTTTTAGTAATGTTTTTTTGGTTATAACATAATTTAAATTGATTATACACAGTTAGTTTGTAGTAATGTGAAACTTGTAACACAACCATCTTCATCATTTTAATTATCTAATTGATTTTTCATGATTAATTATTTATTAGAATAACCATATCTCTAATATATAATGATTTATTTTGTGGTTCCATATTAATATATATGGTTGGATAATTGTTTGACTAAAATGGGGAATAACTATGCATGTTTTTTAAAATTAACAATTTTTTATTTCCAAAATATATTTTAACATCCTAGAAATTTGAAAAAAATAATAAGTTCTTGTTAAAATGAAATGCATTACAATTAAGTAAAATAATACTAGTTTTCTAAAATTAGGTTTTTTGTTTAAAATAATATTTTATAATTTATATATTTGTTTTATAATTTTATTTTAAAAAATATTTTATTGTACAACAAATCTAATGTTTTTTTGAATGGATTAGAATATTGTTATAAATAATTATTTTGAAATCAATATAAATAAGTGTTAATTTAAAATAATATTATCTAAATACTATAATTATTTTAAATAATACAATGTTGGTTAATATTTTTATTAAATTATATAATGATGAAATATTATTTTATTTTAATTTAAAGAAATAAATTATGGGAATTGTTATGTGACACTTAAAAAATAATTTATATAAGTACATAAATTTATATAAATTAATTATAAAAACAAAATTTATAATAATTTTAAACAAAATGTAATGTTATAAATTATGTTTTTATAAAATAAAATATATTTTATTTTAAAATATTTTATGAAATAATATTTCATATTCTCTTCAAATTATACAAAATTACAATAATTAAATTTTTTGTTAAATTAAGAAATTATAATAAGTAACAATAAATAATAATAAAATAATAACAAATATAAATATAAAAATAGAATATCGGGTGAAGTGATAATTAGTTTGAGGCTTGATCTTGGGAAAATAGAGGCGTCGAACCCATTTGGGGATTTTACTTCAGCTGAGGGAAGTGAAGAGGTATAAACCCTTGATAGTTCATATTAAGCCTGGATGGTGGAGGATGAGTGGATATTGGGTGATGTTAAGGGGTTTCGAGTGTGACGAGGGGGGTTTTAGTGTAGTGTCGTCAAAGCTAACTAGATTTAGTTTGATTTGAATGACATCAGATATTAGAAGGCCAGATTTGAGGCTGATGAATGATTCAAACATTGATCGCTTTCCTCCTATTTTATCAGTTTTTAGATCTCTTCCAAGTTGATGTTTTGTCTATATATTTTCAGTATATGAATCTTTATGGAAACCTAATCCCTCAGATCATTTTTAGTATATTAAATGCGTCATTCTTCTCGGTCTTTCTTCTTCCAAATGGCTTTGTAAGATATATTATAGTTTTTTAATTTTTTTTCTAAATGAAACTCATTGGTTAATAATTTATATAGTATATATCTCCTTTCATTATAGCATCAATTTTTTTTTGAATTTAATAGAATGCCAAAATAGATTTCAATAAAAATACAATTAATGTAGTTTTTTTAATTACCAATTCATCTATTTTGGCCAAATTCATTGATATTTGATACAATTACCCAATTAATGTTCTATTTATGTATTTTTATAATGACCTGATATTTAATAAAAGTATATTGAATTTTTTATGGATATTTAAATACACTGAATATTTTTGTTTACTATGATTTTTCCAATTCTTTTTTGATATGATGGGTTTGTAGAAAATTTTAAACCCTACATCTTCTGTTAAATACTTGTATCTCTTTAAATTCATTTAATTTGGTTTTGAATACGATAAATCCACATTTTAAATATTTCATACCCTTTGTTTAATATTATATATATTTATATCAAGTTAATCATTAAATGGGGAGTTTTTTGGGGTCTTAAGAAACTACGTTTGGAAAACTCACCATCAACCATAATCTCTCCTATTTTCTATCTTTTCAATATACTGAAACATAGGTTAGATGTTTTTTATTTCTCAATATAAGGGAACTAATTAGTTTCTTCAGATTATTTTATATTAAATAATTAATTAATTTTTTTGGTGGAAAACACTTTTATCTTTAAAAACTATTATGATAAAATATTTTATTTTTTATAGAAAAAATATGTTATATATATTCATGGATGAATTTAATTTTGTAAGAGGTTATTATTTTCATAATCAATTGATGTTTTTATGTATAAGTTTTTTAAATTTTGAAAATAAATAAAATTATTTATTTCCTTAATATGTATTATAATTTCTTCATGTTTTTCTATTATTCAAATATTGAATGGAATTTTTTTTTCTGGATACAAATAAGAATTAACTTAATGTTTTTATTTTCATGATTTTATTATATAATTTTGTCATTGTATTTTCAGAAAACCATAAAGATGTAAAATATTTTTTATCTAAAATTATTCGATGAATTTATATAATAACTAATATTTTCATTTACTATTTCAAAAGTTCTAGTTATTATATATGATATAAAACAGTAATAAAGGTTTTATTGTTAACATTTAACACTAAAATCCTAATGAGTATTTGAAATTTATCCAAATATCTATTTTTATTATTTATAAAATATTAATCATCATTTTGGGTCTACAAAATAAATAGAAGTTATTATCTATTGTGTATTTTTTTTCAAAATTTATTAATGTTAAATATTCATATTCATATGGCCATGCACCATCTCATTTCATGAATAATTATGAAATATATATTCTATTCTTATTTTCCAATGTTTTTAAAGGTAATTATTATTTATCAATGTTTTTAAATTATTTTATATTTTCCAGTATATTTGAGGGAAGTTATTTTATTATTAATTTCAAGAGTGATATAAATCCTTATTATAGATTTCCTCTAAAATATGGATTTCTGGAAAACACTTATGGAATTTCTTGAAATGATGATTTTTTAAAAGTATAATTATTATCTTCATGGAAAGAAATTCATTTTGTTTCAAAAGGGTTATTAATTTATTGAGATTGAGAAAGGGAGGTATTCAGTTAAAATGATTTCTTAAAACTACATCCATCACCTTGTTTTCATATGTGTTGATAAGGAGGGGGGTGGGGTGGGGGTGAACCCATGACCTCACAAGAGTTATATTTAATATGGACACATGGCTTTCATTAAATTTTAATATTATCAATAGAATAAATAATGAAATTATTATTTTTAAAAATGTTTTCCAAAGAGAAATCAAGGTGTTTTCAATGATCCCTTTGGAAATTTATTTCCAAAGAATAATTCTTTCTTAAGTTTTTGAGATATATATTTTATATCAAATATATATATTTTATATTAATTATTTTAAAAGAGTTTTTAACTAAATATTTTTTTTTTAAAATTCCACTATTATATAAACCCCTTACTCGGAAATTTATTTCACATCCCATGTTTGAAAAATATCACCACAGGTATTTTAGAAGATCTAACAAGGATGAATTCTCTTATGGAGTTACCACACCTAGAAAAAATTAGATATTTATTTTATTTTTTAACAAATCTGATAAATTGTATTGTTTTGTTTAATTCTTCAAAACCATGACAGCATAAGGTCCTCAATTATATAACGCATTGGGTATTTTTGAGTTATATTATATAGAAAAATCAAGAGCATGTTTTTTCCACTGAATCTTTATTCACAGGTTGAGGTATTTACATTTTTTAGCAAAGGAATCGTGTAGAAAATATAAAATATTATATAGTGTCATTTGATTGAAAAATAACAATGACAAAATTTTCATTTAAATTTCTAGTAATTATGTTCCCTTAGAAGTTTTAATTATTCTTAATTCTATAGATGGATATTTATATGTTTATTAATTCAGATCATATAATTTTTACAGAACTATTCTTTTTTTGTGGGGGCAGGGAAGAATGCAACTCTTAGAAATTTGAGAATAATAATAAGTTCTTTTTAAAATTTATTTATATATAATTTAAATAAATTAAAACAAAATTTGACTTATTACTGAAGTTAAATATTGAAAATTATATAATATTAATTTAAATTACATATCCAATTACGCTTTTATGAAATTTAGATTTCTAATGTATTGATTTATAATGTTTTTAAGGATATAATTATTTTCAAGAAATAAAATTTTATATTAAATTAATATTTCAAATTATAAATAATACTTTAAATAAATGTGGTTTTTTTAAAATAAAAATTTTGTATAAATAAACTTATTTTATAATTGTTTTTAAAGTATATATTCATTGTATAAAAAGTTAAAATTTTATTTGAAAGTATTATAAAATTATTATAAATAATAATTTTAAAATCAAAAGAAATATTTTATAATATAAAACAATATTTTAAAAAATATAATGATTTTCATTTATACAATGTTGGTTATTATTATTTTTTAATTATTAAATGATGAAATAATATATTATTCTATTTTAAATGAATAACTTATTTGAATTATAATGTGGCACATACTAATGATTTATATAAATTTTTACGTTTATATAAATTAATTATAAAAATAGTGAATCTGGTGAGGTGATAATGTGATAGGCGATCATTCTTGAAAACATTGAGGTACCAACCACATCTGGAGTTTCGTGTTTGACAGAGTTCATAGAATAGGTCTCTCCATCAGATAGTGCAGATTGAGTTGGTCTTGAATTCTAGAAGACATTAGGAGGCCAAATCTGAGGCCGATGAGGGTTTCAAACACAGATCTATTTCGTCCTACTTTTTTTGGATTTCAGACCTATTCTAGCTTAGTATTTTTGTGTATTTATTTTACTTATCTGAATATGTTGGAAGATCATATACCTAGGATAAGTTTTTGGTATATTAAATACCATGTCATTCTTGATTTTTCTTCTTCCTAATGTCTTTTTTAGATAGAGTACTGATTTTTTTCTTGTTTTAAATTGAAATCATTTCTCAATGATTTTGATAGACAATATCTCATTTTCATGAATATTCAAATATTATCTTGTATAATTTAATGGAATATTATCATCTACCTCAAAAAAATAAAGTGACTTTATAATTTTTTTATAAAAAATTCATCTAGTTCATCCAATTGCTCTGAGATTTGAGGATATTCATTCATGAATCTACTTTTTTCATTTGGATTAAACGAGATCTATAATAAAACAAAATTTAATTTATTGTTATTATTTGTATAGAGTGAATCTTTTTTTGGATTCCAATTTCGAATCTCTTCTTATATACGCTATGATTGTAGTATATTTAAAACCCATATACTTCAAATAAATATATGTATCCCTTTGAATTTAGTGAACCAAGTTTTGATAACCAGATAGACCGCATATTAAATAATTACCACCATTTATTTATTATTATACATATATATATATAAATATAGTGTTAATTAAGGATATAAATAGGATTTTATTTGGATTGTATTAATAAATTCCATTTGGAAATCTCAAATTCTCCCAGAAACTTTCATCCTTTATCATCTGCATGATATGCTCAAACAACAGCAGGGTTTTTATTTCATTCTCGATGTGTGTGAATTTTTTTATTGAAATAATTATTTCTTAAAATTATATTATATTAATTATTTTTTTGTTCTTTTGAATATATTTTGTTTTTCTAAAAACATTATCATTCCATATTTTGATTATTTAAAAACCATTAATTTATAGGTTTATTTGGAAGAATTGAATTTTTTAATTTGTTATGTTTTTGTTAAAAATTTATTTATTTCATTTGATAAGGGTTATACATTTGAAAAAAACTATAATTATGTATTACTGTAAAAAGGATAATAAAATTTTCAATTTTTTTTTATTCAACTATTGAAAGGAATTACGTTTTCTGAATTATGTTATGAATTTATGTGAGGGTTTTATTTTCATTATTTAAATATATTATTTTTTATTATATATTTATAAAACCCTTAATAAGTTAATATATTTTTATAGGGAATTATTATTTGAATTTACATAAGATATCATATTTTCAATTGTATTTCAAAATTTCTATTTTTGTCCTATGATATGAAACAATAAGAATAATTTTTCAGGTATAGAATAAGCTTCAAATTATAAAGATTATTGAAATTATATCTATACATATATTTTTAATATTTCTAAAAAGATAATTGATTATTTTATTCCCTTAGAATAAATTAATGTTTTTATTATATGTGTAAAACATTTTTTAGAAATTCAGAATGTTGTATAAGCATATAGTTTGGGCCATGCACTATATGATTTCATGCATAACAATTAAACATATGTTGTATGCTAATATATTGATTTATTTAATGGGAAATATTATTTATCAATGTTTTTAAATAATGTGTATTATTACCATTGTATTTAAAGTAATTTATTTTATGCATAATTTCCTGAGTGATGTAAATCATTTTTAATAATTTCTTCCAAAAGGTGAATTTATCCAATAAAATTTTCAAATTTTCTAAAAAGTATAATTACTAATAGTTTAAATATTTTATTTTTTGAAAATGTTTTATTTAGTATGGAAATGGTTTTCAAAGGATTGTTATTGAGAAAGGTATATCATTGGTAAATATGTTTTCAAACAATTAAATTCATCACTTCTGTATCAATTTAGCTGAGGAGTAATGGGGGGTGATCCCATGATATCATAGAAGTAATATTTCTTGTTTCTATATGGTTTCTATATAATCTTCCATTAAAAAATAACCCATAATAAAATTATATTCTTCCAAAAAAATAGATGAGATATCTCTGTTTTTTCAATGATCATTTTTGAAATGTATTTAAAAACTCTAAGTATTTTAAATAAACGTTACGAAATAAATTTTTATACATAAAATATATATTTTATATAAAAGGATTAATTTTTTATTAAATATTTATAAATTTTTTTATTTGAGTTTTTTAAACCACTAACTGTGAAATTTTATTCAAATCCAGTGTTGAAAAAATATTTTCATAGGTATTTTAGATGTTTTGAGACATATGAATTCTCTAAATGAGTTAGCACATGTGAAGAAAAATAGATATTTTATTTTATATTTTTTATCCCTAATAAGTTTTACAGTTTGGTCTAATTCAACATTACCTAGATTGTAAAATTTATCTAATTATAAAAATGTTTTGAGCTATCGTTTTAATAAAAATTCAAAACATTTTTTTATCATTAAATAAAAAACCATGGGATCATGATATTACATAAATTAATTATCCACCTTATTTCCCCCTCACATGGTTTAATAATCCTTATGTATTCACTCCCCAACTATTTATGATTCTTATTATTTGAATATAATAATTTTTCTATGTTTGTGGTTGATTGATAATGCTATGTAATTAATGGTCACATCCTATCATATTCTTATGTAATATCAACTCTTATCCTTAAATATAAAGGATGTTACATACTTTTGTTTTTTATTTAATTATGTGTATTTGAAATTTTTTTATTTAACTAATTTTCATGGACTTCAAAGGATTCAGTTGTTTCATTTTTGATGGAATAATTTAAGCTAAAATTGTATTATTTCAATTATTAGTATGTGACTCTTCATGATTCTTTTCATTTATGACACCATTGGTTTTAGAAATCTAGAAACGATTTCATTTATATTATAAAATATCTACTTATTCGTTCTATTTTGGATGCATTTTTCGTCTATAATTTTCAAAAAACTTCTTATGATATCAATATTATTTTTCACATTCAATGTCAAACATTTTTATAGTAATTCTTGATACATGATTGGTCTTAATTAAATATCTAGTTGGTTATTTCTGTTAAATAAAAAATATTTTCTATCAATTATTGTTTTCATAAATAAAATTAACATGGATTTTATTATGGGGGATTTCTTTATAAAAAATCTTTTTATTCCATTGTAATGTTTTTTAAAAAATTTGGTTACATTTTAAATTATTGTAATTTGTTACATATTTTATCTATTTCTATGAATTATTGGTATTTTTATAATATTTTTATAATTAATTTACTTGTAAATTTATATCATTGAGTCTATATAAATTACAAAATCCATTGAGAAAAAATATATGTTTTATAATGTTTTGTTTAAAATTAGACAGTTTAGTGGGTAGTTAGAGGAATAGTAATATTATAGAGTTTAGTAATAATCATTTAAGGGTATTTATAGGTGAGGTATGAGTTTATGGTTTATTGAATATTGAAATAAGATTACATATTATCTCATTTAATTTCCTAAATCCATTTCCAATAATAATGAAAACTTGAGGTTTCAATATGGTTGTTTTAGTTATGACGACTACACCAGTTGATATTATTCACAGGTTAGTGTTCCCAATAGTATTAGTATTGGTCCAAAAAAGGGTATCATAGTACTCGAGGATGATATGATTATTGAAAAGTTGTGTATACATACTTCTGGACATCGGATAGCTAAATAACGATTTTGGTTGACTTATATCCAACAACATATTATCAAAAACTATAGTGTTATCCCATAATTATTTTTTAAACTGATAATGAGTTTATTTTATAGTTTAGTATTTTTTATTTTTTAATATCACGCCTTCTATTTTATAATAATTTCTATATTGAATTTAATTAAGAATTCTATATGTCTTATGTATTACTCTTCATACATTATTATGAATTCATGTTTATTATATTAATTTGTTAAATTTAAATCACATTCATTTTGAAACATTTTGAATGTATATTTCAGAAAAAATAGTTGGAGAAATAAATAATATGATATTATGATAATTTATAGTAATGTTAAACTATAATTTTTTTTTTCATATATAATGTTAATGTGTGATTTCAGAATTTGAATTATTTTTTTTAATCAAATGTAGTTCATTTTTATTACATTCAGTGTTTTACGTCGTAAAATTTTAGAGGGAATAATCTCACGAAATTAAATAATATGTAATTATATACCAAAAATTATTATACCAACTCTTTTAAAATTGAATTTCCAAAAACATAAATAATAATATTTTTAAATATTTCGTTTATACTGGTGAAAATTTATTTTATTAGTGGAATAGTAATGGGTAAATGATAGGATACCATTATAATGGGTTTTCTCATTCCCTATAAACATAATATTTTGGTTTTTAGTTTTATATTAATTTCATAATGGGTTTACTATGTCAATTAGATCATTGGAATGTCATTAATATTTTTTATTATATATTGTTGTTTATTGCAATATTTGTCTTAATTTAGACAGGGATATGTATTATAAATTAATATTTTATCATATTTAGGCAATATAATGTTATAGAAAATATATTTTCATACATCTAGTTCTTCATCATATAGTTTTTCTTATATTAAGTATAGTTTGGTAGAATAATTTAATATGGGGTTTAGTTCAATGGTTTTCAGTCATTATGAGGTTTGGTTTCATATATTTTAAATTATATAGGGTAATTTTTTATTTCAGTTCCATTTATTGATGTTTTATGTTTCTGAATAGTACATATTTTCTTTGCATGAATTCAGAAAATAGAAAATGAAAATGAAAAAAATATTTGCAAAATATTTAGTTATATATGTTTAATCGTGAGTAATCATTCCCATGATGAGTATATCTAATATTCCAATCCACATTACCATACATTAGAGATCAAGATCAACCATAGAACCATTTTTTAATCCATATTAATTTTTAGTAGAGTGTATGGTGGGAAGGTAAATTACATTTCAATCATAGAATAGCATGCTCATGTGGGATAGTCCAAAACCATAATAATAACATTTTCACAACCCTACCCCCTTCATGATATGACAATGTTTGGAAGGAGAAAATGACCTCTATGTCCCACCTAAAATAATCCTACAGTTTTCTATTATCTACAAGGGTGTCAAAATATAAATAATGACAGGAATTAACCTTGATATAAAAATATGACTGAGTTATAAGATTAATCAACTACAAGAAACTCTAAGACATAATATAATAAAATAAACCAAAAACATCCCACAATACATGAATAAATAAAACCAATAACGATAAAAATATAAAAGTTTAAGTACCTAAAATAAATATTTGAGGAAGAAATACATCCATTGTAAAAATACTACAGGATCTAGTTTTGGAAAAGGGTTTGAGAAGCATACAACGAGAAAGGAATCCCACAGACCATTCTTATACTGAAATTGACCTTGAAGTTTTCCAATCACTTTCTGGCCCTATTACTCATATCACTCATTTTTACTAACATCTCAGTCTATCCACAACATTGGTCCAAATGGGTTACTCATCAACCAGGGATACACATACCCTAATGAATTCTGGTTCCTTGAACATCCCTCCTCTAAAGGATTCTATAGAGTTGGAGACTATGTGTGCCTCTAGGTGGTTACTTCTGGTCCCCCCAATATTATGAGTTCTTTATAGGTGCTCGAAAATGGGATCCTTTTGAATGACCAAAATTTGGTTTTAAAATTTTACTAAAAGGAACTTGTAAAGTCATCTTCACCCTCAGATACATTATTGGGTAAGGCATCATCTTAAAATTTTAGCCTAGGGGATTCTTGGTGGGGATCAATCCAGTGTCCCTAAACCAAGCCTAATACACACCCAACTATTCTTTCATACTAGATGTTCCTAAGGACTACTAATATACTTAGGTACCACTTTATACTAGATGATATCACAATATAAATATTTTTTAAACCACATTCCGTGAATTAATTAACACTCATTTCCAATCAAAATTGGAAATCAGTGTCTGATGTTCATCATACCCCTATCTGAAGTACAATGTCCGAAAGGAAAAACAATGAGAATAATAAATGAATTCAGTCGTTATATTCTAAATAAGGAGCATGAGGGTTTGATAGAAGACTATGGTCTTTTTATATAATGTCATAAGGAACCGTGTACAGATTTTGGTAATTCATGAACCTACGAAAAATTCTGGTATAACCTCTTCTTTTTCTATGAGACTGTATTCTTCCCACAATATGTATGTGAGTCCATGAAATATCAATGTATGGATTTTATGTAAATATAATAATATTAGTAAATATATTGAGATTTTTATTCACTATATTATAGATAAATTAACTTTAGTATGGGATACCATCTTTTTCACCCTTGTCCTTGTGAAGTACAATGTGGTGGTATGGGAAAAAATGTAGAACCATCTATTAGCCTTTCAACCAGGTATTCCTTCCTGGTATGTAGGTATAGACATCTAATTAATATTTCATGTGTCAAAAAATAATGGTAGAGCAACGTTCTCACAAAGATCCATGCAATATATTATTGAATCTTAGGATTATAATGAGTTGATGGGCCTACGATTTTCTATGGACACATTTACTTGATGAAAAAATAAGTACATGTCCAAGATAATTTTGAGAAGATTAGACCATTGCTTATCTAATTTATATGGGGTTGAAACCATATCAAATATGGATGTTTTGCACCTACCTTGAGTTTGGTAATATCATTTTCCCCTCTGGATTAATATTATGAGGGATAACAGTAAAAAAATAATGTTTTTTCTACATCATCAACTGGGAACAAGAGTGTTCCTTCAGCCTATGAGAAACATATGGTATCATTTGATACAGGTGTGGTCTGGATGTGCATATAATATTTCCTAAAAAGAGTCAATGTGATTATATTAGAGTGGAATTCCAATTGGTCTCAATTCTTAATCCACTCATGAAATTCTAAAATAGGAGATTGGAATGTGTAAGGGAACTCACTTTGAGATATTGGATGATGTAAATATTTTATAAATTGACTCCAATAAGGTCTAGTTTTTAGAGATATTGTTTTCCATTGTGAATATCACCAAAAAAATTAGTTCTTTGTGGGTATGTGTGGAAGAAAAAAATACTAGTGATATTCAAACTTTAGGTGGATAAAGGAGTTCTCCAGGTAGATAAAATTTAGTATTGGAATATGGGTCCCGTTAAATTTTTTTGTGGTGGAAGGATAAAGGGGTGCTATTTTGATGATATCTTAGTAGGAGCTGACTACTCAAAATATTTTAGTTACACTATGTGTGCAGTGGAAGCATTCATCCATAATTTTCCTAGGCTAGTGGATGATAAAGACATTGATTACAAAGTTATTATTCCTTGAGAAGGCGAGATAAGGTATGTGGTGGAAGTATTAAAACTAGAAATAATTTCAATGATGGAAGGATTTATAGGTATTTCAACTTCTTTTCTTGGGTTCTCATTATTCCACTAGTCCTCAAGTCTATGTAGGACATATTTCATGGGGGTGAGCATATAAGGGAGTCCATTGCATGAAATCTCAAATTAATTTCGAAGGTCAAGGATAATACAATGGATAACTAGTATAGACCCTTACTTCTATGAAACTTCTCTTATAAATTATGTAATATACTCATAAATAGAGGAATCAAAAATATTATTGTGAAGCTAATATCAGAAGATCAGTACAGGTTATGGAATGTGGAAAGAATAAAAGGTGAAATAAACGTTGCTAAGAAGATTTTACAACGAATTTATAAAATGTCCCTCTAATATAGCATCATGATAAATTTTGACATGAAAAAGGAATAAAATAAGATGTATTGGGCCTATATTATTAATATCATTATTCAAATGAGCGTCCCAGAGAAGTTTTGCAATCGGAATTTTAGCTTCATTGCTTCTCTGTGGTTAATGATAATTCTTATTAGAAGAACATTTGGATTCTTAAAAGTTATTAGAGGCCTCTACCAAGGGGATCCAATATTTTCTAGCCAATTTATTATTCCACTAAAACCCTTCTATAAATATATTAAATTCATTTTTGAGTGTAAGAGTATCACTTCTTTTAAAAAGTGGTCTGGAAATGACATCATCTCACAAATTATTTTCCTAAATGATATTTTTTTATTAATGGTAGAAATATTTATATAGAAAACATAAACCATAAATTAATTACCTACATCATATAGAGTTGGAATCATATCAAATTTTAAAAAATTAATGTATATATCTTGAAATGATACTCATATAGGTGTTTAGAAAACATCTAAGATTGGATGTGCATGCAAAGAAACGAGATACCAATGGATTATATAAGAGATCTTATTTGTGATGGGATAGTCAAGAAAGAGAACATTGAGAATTTTATCAACCAAAAAATAGGGCTTGTATGAAATTATAAGAGTCGAATTTACTATTTGGAAGGTAAGATCATGTTGGATTATACGTTCCTTACATCGATACAAATTCAGGTGGAATTAGTCAATTGTGCACCCGAAGGTACCATCAATAGTATTGAAGTTTTTTGATGCTTTCATTTTGGATAATTAATAGGATGGAAATTTTCATAGGGACTCCTAAAAAATATTATAGAATCCCATTTCTCAATAAGGTGTGAATATGTAGAATATGATAGTGGCAATGTAAGGCTCACAAAGCCAATTTCTCCATGGATGTTATTATCAATAATTATTTCTGGGAGAGATTCATTAAATAAAGATATATGGAGGACTGGAGAGTATAGAATTATTACAATGTATGAATCATGAATTTGGCTTATTTCATGTTTAAATTCTTCATGTTATTATGAGTTAATGTTTTCTGGGCTATTGTGTGGGGAAATATCATGTTTTTGATGGAAAATTGGGCAGAACAACCTCTCTATTTTCCTAAATTACCTACTCTAATCATATCTTATAATCAGGTGTGAAATAACCCCAATCACAATACCAAAATTCAAAATTATAAATAGAAGAGTTGTCATGAATGAATAAAAATAGTCAAATACCCTAATAAATGTATTTTCATAGAAAAAAACTCAGGTTTATTTTATGTAAATTAGTTCCAATAATGAATCCATCTAACATCAATGATTGATTACTAGGTGACTATACAATGGATTACTGAGATTATTACACATTTAAACATCCTTATTTATAGAATTAGAAAAACTTTACATAATATATATAAAAATGTTCAGAGAAAACGAATTTACCATGTTTGGCACTGTAGGTGTTGTGAGGACTCTAACAAAAAAATGAAATAATAGTTTTTCTTTTAACATGAGTTGGATAACTTAATATCATATTTCATTATCCATCATCTCAGTATTCTGGTTAAATGTTTTCCACCATAGATTTAATTTTTTCATAGTTCATGAGGAAGGAGAAAATGTGTAATGAAGGAAATTGTCAATCCATTGTGTTCACAGCTGAGTAGTGGGTACTGTTGGAGGCCAAGGACAAAAAATGAGAGGGAACTATTAGATATATACTAAAAATTAAATATTGTGTTCTATATATGGTTGAAGATATGGGTTTACTTTTTTTAAGAGGAATTCCAAAACATCCAACAAGGGGATACTACCTCAGGGCTCGACTAAGTCTACTACAATTAGCCATTTTGGCCAAGGAAGGTGGAGTAATTTCAACCCACGCTACCAAGGGATCAAGATTGATATTGATTGGTCATGTATTCATGGTATTATTTATGTAGTTGGTTTGGTCTGTGATGGAAGGAAATAATTAAATTTTTTGTTTAGGGTTTATTATGGGGAAGGAAACTCTATAAGTGAAGAAACAAGAGCTCTCCGTAGTGGGTTCTCCATATATAGTAAGTTTAACATTGTCCTCGTAAAGGTTTATTTAGATACCAAAATTTCTAGTACTATGTCATGAACAAATGTTGATCTCCATGGTATCCCACTTATTTCATCAAGATATTCACTCCCATAATTGTCTATTGTACGGATGTCTGACACCAATGGAGAGTGGGTAACATAGGGAGTGGTATCTTGGATAACAAAGGGGTTGTCAATGATTATATCATAATTTTCAATGGTATTGGTATCTTAAATAGAGAAATTAATCTATTTTTTTAAAATAATATTTTTTAGGAATTGACTACTTCACACCCCAATGAGTTCTAGACACTATAAAAAATAGAGATATGTGATTAACGATCCAAAATTTTGAGCTAGTATTGTCTTTAACAATCCATGTAATCCTCATAGGAACCATTAAAAATATTTATATATGAATAATTATAATATAATTACACTCAGTGTGAAAATAAAAATATATCATTAAAAATTGTAAGAATAATACTAATATACAGTAAGAAAAAAAGCAGAAACAACAATAATAAAATAGTTCTTCTATAAAAAACCATCCTCATTAGGGAATGCTCCCCAAAATATGCATGCCAAGTATAATAAAATAACCTGATAAATAGTTATATAGGGTTGAATTCACAACATTCCCATTGATCAAACACTCTCACACCCCATATTCATACATTATGGTTCTCTTATTCTTCTATATAACATATACCACCTCACCATAACATGGTCACATAACATCAATCTATATACACATATGTCACCACCCCAGAACATGGTCACATATCATCTTGCTCAAAGACACATGGGAATTTACATCACAATTATAAAAATATATGTAGGGTGTTGTGAACATAAAATACATTTACATCATTCCCTCCTCCTACCCTGAAGGAACCCCACTAAAATAATCCCCACATTATGCCGACATAACATCTAACCCGATGACACATGGGGAACCTCCCAACAACTAGTTCACATGTCATACCTCCCAAATAAATATTTTCAATAACCTATAATAAAATAATAACTTTTTCCATCATAGTATTCTGAATATATATTCCAAAAAAATATAGATCATTCATGAGAGGCTAACTAGCCAGTCATCATCATCAATCTGATGTTGAGAACCCCCACCACCTCGTAAAGGAGTATGAGTGTTGAAAAATAGTGGTCAATGAAGTTGGGTTTCATATAGAAATAACAAGGAACAAACATAATATATATATATATATATATATATATATATAGATATTTACAACATATCAGTTCACAATAAATCAGCAACCAACTCACAATATCCCCACATTAATTGCCACCTCCATATGCAAAAACCACATAACAAACACATTCCCGAAGCCACTTTTCCATTTAATAAAATACAACTCCATTAAAACATCCAATTACTTCCATTATTTTTCAACAACAACATATTTTCCTCATTCAATTATTAATTAGTATATTTACCATTTCTATCCAATTAACCAAACCATCCCAGTCAACTTTAATATATATTACCAACTATTCTATTAGATCCATGAAATCAGAACAACATAGACATCCTCATCTAATCCATCACATAACAAAACCCCACATTTCAATCCAATAGAATGACATCATATGGATACCACATCTTTTATGTATATCAAAAAAACCAAACTATACCCGATACTATGGCCACCAATTATACTAAATAACAAAATATATTTCATATATTGAAATACTATTTCTATCAATTTAATTTCTTTATTTTAGGGGCATTATCACACAAGCCATAAATATCGGGGAATTCATTTTATTAACCAAGTTTAATTGGATTTAAATTTTTTTTAGGTTATTTGAAAAAAATACACTAAGGTTTCCATATGAAAATAAATATAATTCCTGCAATGCCTCCCCCATCCATGATTTTCATTGGGGAATCATACACTTCAATTCTCAATATCTATATAATAAAATGAATGTTGTAAAAATATTATATTAAAGACCCTTTATCGATCAATTCAATTAAACTGATTAATTTATCAGGATTAGGCGAGAACAGTCCATCTCTTATCGATAAAAAATAATAATCCCCTTCCACATGATAAAAAAAGAGGGAAAAACTGGATTACCAAACTCAAAGAAGCTATCTCATATCTTAGTTCCCAGAATAGTGATGGGAGAAACACTTATAATAATATAGGGAAGAAAATGTTAGATCATCCTAAACTGTATCATATATCCATCAAAACACATCCCACATACACTCGAAACTAAAACCAAAATTACACAATGGATATCTGCGATAAAAACTAAGGAAAACGACCATGAAGAGGGGAGGGGATTTCCATTTATCACCAAAGAATAGTAACCAAAACTAATTGATCAAGGAAAGGGGATATGTGGATGAAAGTTCTCACAACATACCTCGTATTTTTTATTAAAATTGATAAAAGTGTTGAGAAGCCGAATGAATTAGAAGTCGGTTGATCATCAAACATATACATGCTGTAATATGCTAAACATATGGTGTAAGACACACTTTTATAACCTATATTCAATGAGTCTACATGACATATCCTGTAAAATTAACTCTTAAATTGTTATATCATTTTATGTAAAAAAATGATTCATTGGGATATAATTATCATATGTTATAAAATATATTATTATGGCATAAACTACTTTCATGTCTATCTTCCCTCAAAATAGATGTATAAAACCAGCATGAAAAAAATGTAATCCACCATATTTCTCTTTAATTCCATAATATATGGCATAAAAATATATATGTACTTTTTTTTAATCTCCAACTCCATAAAACATATTCTAGCCTCCTTCGAAATCCAATGAATGCCTCAAACTATCATTGAAACATGCTTGGATATAACAAAAAATAACATTATATATATATCAATTGATTTTCATCATCATGAAAAAAATGAAACATGGAAATTAAATGCTACAAAACAACCATCCCACGAGATACCTATCACATTTCTTGTTACATCTATAAACTGTTAGTAGTTAAACTATCCAAAAAATTCCCACAAAACACCTCATATGACCACATTAAAATGGAACCACATCACTGCACAACTATAACATAACCTACATTCGGGAACCACACTACACATCTATTACCATCCAAAAAACACTACACAACCATCCTTATCTCCACCCAACCCAACACAAAAAACACCCTAACCAATACAAACCACTTAACTAATTAAGAACATATATTTTGGACAATCATATTTTTTGAAAATATATTACCTGTTTATTGTGGAATTTAATCTCCCAAATGGTATCAATCGTATCAATGAATAATGTATCTTGATTAGGATTCAATTTGTCCCCTCTTTATATGTTGGATGTTTTATAACACATACCGTGTCAATGAAAATTGTTCTTCTATGGAAGCAACAAGGTACCAAAATCATTACAGAGATCATAACATATAAAAAAAAATTCCAAAATAGAAATAGGCATAGGTCCCACATCCACAACAATTGTTCATATTTAAACTCTTATAAGGCACAATATAAGATCAAAATAGTGTATATAGATTTTCAATTACAAGAGGGGGTGGATTGTAGGTTTAAAAAAATTATTTTTTATCATTAAAGGAAAACTATGTTTACAAGGTTAAAAAAGATAGATTCACAAATACACATTAGTTATTTACAATGAAACAATCATGCTTATGGTTTGGAAATATGGATCTGTAAATGAAACTTAAGAACAGTTTTCTTATATAATGATTCTATCGTAAAGTGTATAGAATCATATTTATCAGAGTATGTAAATGTAAATGAAAGTATAAGAATTTTATACATTCATTTTTTTATCAAAATATAGTGAAAATAAAACATGAAACAATAATAAATTAAACAAGTCAGAGAACTTTTAACCCAATGAGTAAGGTATATAACTACCTTGGATAATGGTCCCTTGATTTATACATTCAAGTAAGCATGCCTTACTCACAGTAGTGTAAGTCTTCGATAAGAATATCAGTGTCTGTCATGATATCCCTGCAAGCCCTCAAACATTAAGGTAGCTGGAACCTCTATCTTCCTATCCTCATTTTCGCTCAATTATACCCAACAACAATCGTAGTCGCAAAATTTAAACTGAATAAGATGATTAATATTGAAAAATATTTTCATAAAATGCCCAAGACATAAGATTGATTCTATCTCTAAAAATAAATTCATATCATGTAATCTCTTGGATATTTGAATGAAGATGAGGTCATTTAAATGATATCCTATTAATACGAAAAACATCAATGATTATCTCCCGCCTCATATTGGGATTTTTTTTCCAAGATTTAAGAGTCTAAATTCAAAAGAATATAGAGACTAAATTCTGAAAAATTAGGATTCTAAATTTGGAGTAATTTACAGTATGATTTGTGTGGAATTAAAGATCTTAATTTTGAGGAATTTCGTGTCTGAATTTAAGTGAATTTGGAGTCTGAATTTTATATAATTTAGATTCTGAATTTTTGGGAATTCAGAGTAGTAATTCAAGAGAATTTAGAGTCTGAAATTTAGGGAATTAGGAAACTGGATTAATGAAAATTCGGGGCCTAAAAACTGTAATACATGATATCTTAGAGAAACGTAATGTTATTTTGCTTTTGGTTAGAATCTAAATTTTTGACAGATATAAATTAGGCATTGTATTGAGAATATTTTTAATGAGACATTAAAAAAATGATAAGGATAAAACATTTCTTAGGAAAGATAATTCTCATAAGAATATAGTTATTTGAGAATGATTAATTTCCATAAGAAAATCTGTTTTTGTTTTTTAAATCATAGAGGAATTGAAAATTTATAAAAAACCACATTGACTGAATAATCTCACCGTTTTATGAATTCACAAACAACTTTTCATAACAAAATATAATGAATCAGGATTTTTCGTTAAATATTTAAAAGAAATATGTATCTCCCATTAGTTATTACATATGAGGAATACACCTATCTCCCCCTTATGTTTTTAAATACCAAACGATCTTATTCCTGTATATCTTAGAGAAGTAACTTATTAGTTTTTAAGAAGGACTTCTTTAGGTAAAATCCCACATAAATAATCTCCCACTATGTTAGGGAATTATCTTTGTTATAATTAATATTCTTTTGATCATTCTTTTCTCCCCTAGTGATTTTCAAAATGGAATGGAGGGAATGAAAAAAAATTACCTAAATGGTTAGTGATTTATAATACAATACAAATGATGGATATCAAAATTTTCATTCTGATAGGAAACATGTTATAGGGTAAAAATACAACGAAAGACCCGATTTATAGGAAATCAATAATGCTTATTTTCTTTCGACAGGAGCTTTTTCAAGGTTGGATTTAACTTACTGATAACATTGTGATTATCCTCAAAATTCATGAGCAACTGATCATGATCATGATTCTTCTTTTCTAGAGCCTTTATTTTTTCTTATTGAGACTTCATAATTTCTTCCAGAGATTGTGCTAACTCTCTGTGCCATTTCAAAATTTCCTTGAACTCTATTCTTAGTTCCCATTCTCTTTTTAAATATAGAGCAACAAAATTAAACATTCCATTGAAATCATTATCCTCTTGCATCATGAGGTATTCTATTGATTGACATTTTCTATAAGTTTTAATATTTGGTTCTTCATAGTATCACCAAACTAATCAAAATCATTATTTACTGATTCATTAATATCATCTAAAATATTTAGATCTGAGATAATTGACTTCGACCATTATGTTATTTCCGTATATCATAACCTATGAGCATCATATCCAATATCCAATGTTTTGAAATATTCTTTAAGTATGATAAATCATTCCATGAGAATGATTTTCAAATATTCCTTCTGATTGACAGAATGTGGAAGAAATTTGCATATCAAAATAAATTAAGACTGCTCCTTCAATAAACTCAATCCTTCCTCAAAATAAGGTACCCAATTTGAGTTCCACTGCCCCCAGCGCATGGGTTAAGTGGGAGGCTCCGCCCTTGGAGCTTAAGCTAAATACAGATGGCTCATGGAGCATATACATTATGTGAGGGGGTGGTGTTATTATAGATAGATATGTATCAGTGATGGAATCCTTATCTATCTTCATAGGACCTGGCGATTCACTCCAAGCGGAGACCCTTGCTATACTTTCTGGACTCTTGATATGGAATCATTGGAACCTTCTTATTTGATAAATCGAGACTAACTTCTTTTCTCTTTTTAATGCACTCTTATAAAACAATCTGGTTCCTTAGTCCATCGTTTATCCTATCAGATGCTTCAAGAAACTGATAAAAGGAATATGATTATTCTTCATATGTGGTGGGAGGGAAATGTTGTGGCAGATTTCCTTGCTTCTATTTCATCTCAACACGATCGGCTTCTCACTTTTACCAACACCGGATCCATTCCCCCAGAGGTGAGTCACTTTGTTCTTGCTGACATGCTCAACCTCCATTACTTTAGACCCCCCTAATTTATGTCTGTATGTTTTTTTAAAATTCTAGCCTTCCTATTTTTTCTATAAATAGAAGAAAAATATTTGGTGGAAAGTAATTTTGTTGACATAATTATTTATGGATTGAACAACGAAATATTATCCCATGGAAGATGATGATTTGAAATACAATTCCCTTTCTAGTGGGGATATTTTTTCTAGATCTTCAGCTATCATATTTGATGATCCAACAACATAATTATTATCTTTTTCAATCATATCCTTCTTATATGTACCAACAATGAACTAATTTTCATTATAAACATTAGAAATAACCCTCCCATCCATCAGAGACTTTTTTCAGTATTAGAGAGTTGTACTATCTTATTTTCATCAACCTCTTAATTCATAGAGTCTTCCATAATATCATCATGATGAATGGAATCATTGTTTTTTTCTCTCATTATCAGTAGTTTTATCAACCTCTTTCTGTCCATTATCCTCCATTCTATGAGAAAATTATTGGTCGACTCATCCATGGATGTTCGAATTGAAAGCTTGTCTGAAGGACTTTCTTTCTCATGGTATTCTTCTAGTTGTTTTATCACATCTTAACTTTAATCTCTTTCTTCCTCTTGTTCTTATTCTACTTATTATTCTTGAACTATCTATTCTTTTACAAAAGGTTATAGAATTGAAATTTTCATTCCAAGAGTTTCTAAAGGAACTATTTCTTGGAGGAAGGATTCTAGTACTTGAATTGTTTCGAATGCTATATCAGTATCACTAAGAAGAGATTGATCAATCTCATATTCTAAGATTTTATTCTTTAGCATCTTTTCTTTTTCATTCCTTTCAGGTTCTTCAATAGTTTGAATTTTCAAGTCCTTTTCCTCAACAGTATCTAGACCAAATCATGGTTAACCCTCCTTTTTTATATTCTTCTTCTCCCACCATATCACTACAACTTCATTAGAGATTTTTTTCTTTATCAGTTTTGGTGGAGATGATTGAGTTTAAAGAACATACACATTTTATTTTGATTCTGGTTCATTCTCTTTTCTATTCTTCTGAGTTTTTTTGGTTGTTTTTCATACTTCCACTTTCTTGATCAAGGATAGAACATCACTCTTAGAAATAGCATAAAACACTTCTTATTTGGTACATAAACAGACTTCCATCCTCTAGAAAGTTTCATCACTCTCCAACATGATCTTGAAGGTTCTCAGTTTTGAATTGTAGGTGATTTTAAAAGATTCTAAACAAATCACTATGATCTTTGAAAATATCATTGGATACATGAATATCTGAGAGTTGAGATTTCCATACTTTATGTTGGTGATTCTCAGAAGGATTTACGTCATCATGTTTACCTTTCTCAAATTAACCAAAAAGTCCAATATAAAGATATCACTTTTTTAGAGAGTCCCTATCTCCCTTTATCAGAATAAGAATATGTTATACCCAATAGTATACCATCATTAATTTGGTCAAATGATGGATGAAATTAATTTATTTTACTCTACTAAGTCAAAGATACTCAATTTCCTTTTCCTTCTCAATGCTTCATAGATTTATCATGAAACTTGTGAGAGAAAAACATTTCTTCACCTTGATAAGGAATACCTAGAATGATTTATACCATATTACATGATAGAGAATCAGTTTTCCCATATATTTTAATAGAAAATTTTTCCCTTCCCCCTTCTTCATAAAAACTCACTATATCAAAAAATTATATGAGGTGGTCAGGATAAACCGAATCCTGACCCTTCGGCTTAGAAACACAAAAACACTCCCATCCCTTCTAATTAATATTATTCGTAATCAATGAATTATACCTAGTAATGAAATTTGGGCCAACCAACCTTTACCTATAAATTTTCCAATCCTTGATTTCCTTGTTTTAAGACAATTGATTCTAAGGGAAAACATCAAGACACATTCAAAATGTAAGCAAAATTAGAAAAAATGAATGACCAATTTGAAGAGGTGTAGATTTTTAGTGCACAATATCATGAAAAAATAATGTGGGATAAGGAATATGGGGGCCTTTATATAGGCTTCGAGTTGGCAGTTCAAATTCTAGATTTGATCTAATGATTGAAAAAATCAAGATCTAATATGATGGTTGAGGTGAATGCCGAAGAAAAATTTGGTACGTTTTGATCTTTTGAGGTTTTAAGGAATAATTATATTTAAGGAATGTGAATCCAATAAAGAAAGATAAAAAATAATAGCAAGAAAAAAAATAAAATTAGAATGATTTTTGTAAGTAAACATACCTTCCGGAATGCTTAAAAAGAATTTTTATTATTGATAAGTTTGTCTAAAAAATAGATTCTGGAAAATTTTAGTAAGGAATGTAAATTTTCTATTCTGGAATTCTGGGTTTTGAAAAAAAAAAGTAAGAAAAAAAATTTGGGATATGAAAAAATTTATTAAGAAAGTGAAATTTTGGGTCCTGAAAAATTTAATTATGAAAAAATTTGTATAACAAACAAACATACTCTCCCAATGAAAATAATTTTTCTTATGTAAGGAGATATGGTTCAACCAAAAGCTAATATGGAATATTGCCTTATGTTTATCATTCCTAATTTTTATTATTGTATTCATATATATCAGAGGGTAATGATTTTGTAAAAATATCTGCATTTTATTTTGCATACTGATAAATTTTAATATAATATTTCTATTAAGTGTGTTATCCCTATGAAAGTGATTATTAATATCTATGTGTTTATCACTAGAGTGATGTGCATGGTTTCTGTTAAGGCCAATGGTACTTGTATAATCAAATAATATATGTGTTTTGGTAAATCTTATGTCATAGTCTGTGAATGTGTGTTGCATCCACAACCCTAGTTCCTAACAACATCCAGCTAGTAAATATTCAGCTTCAGCAGTGGAATGAAATTATTGTTTTTTTAAGAACAACATTACCTAGGCCAACAATTTCTCCCTGGGTATTATATCCAAAATTTAATTTTCTCCCTTCATATTGATAATATTTTCAAAGAATATTTTGTTACCAATCATGTTCTCAGAACATCCACTATCCATGTACCATAAACTGTTTTTAGTGATTCCATTATTTTCTTGAAAATAAAAGGGTTTGACATTCAGAATCCAATTTTTTTTGGATCTGTAAATTTTAGATGATAAAATCTTAAGAATCCACATTTTAAAATAAATTTAAGCATTACGAAAACCTAAGGATTGAGTTTTATATAAATAATAATTTCTTTCCCAATTTCCACCACATTGACAATTGGTGGAAATGAGAGAACATTGGGGAATAAAATAATTACAACTAAAAATGTTTTAGAATGAGTATAACCAATTCAGGAACTATTCTATAGATGAAGAATTTTTGAATAAATTTTATCAAATTCATTCATTCTTGAAGTAAAATTTGATAAATGCTCTTTGAATTAAAAAATTTATATTTTTTATAATGACTAAACTATTATACTCAAATTAATTATTTTTAAAACTTTTAGGTAGTAACTAAATATATTTTACAAGAAATAACATTTTCAAGATCCTTAAAATGTTTATCCATCTCAAGAATTAACTTCATTATGGTTTTTAGAAACACTTTCAAAATAAAATGTATTCTGATACAAATCTATATAAAGTTATGATACTTGTTTTGTTAAATAAAAGATTCTATAATTTTCTTTCTCTAACATCTATTTTATATTATAGTTTTCATTTCCATATAATTTAGGAAATCTATATATTTCTTCAAATATAGGTTAGGTATTGTATTTTGAAGATGATGATTTTTCTGCTGAAGAATTAAAATATTATTCATTTGGAAAATTGTAATTTAATAAAATATTGGTTACGGATTCATCATTGTTGACCTCAGCCATAAGAAAATTATTTTCAATGGGTACTCTAGCTATAATACTCATAGTCCTCTAATAAAAAGATTCATATTCTGAATAATCATCTGAAGAGTCACCACAACTGGAACTCCATTTGTGATTTTCATTCAGGATTTTTTTACCATAAAATTTTAATACTTCTTTATGTTTCTTTTATAATTATTTTCCATCATATAATTTCTCTTAAGAGTAAGACAATTTGGTTTGATACGTCCATGCTTTTTTATTTCACAAGAGGGTACTTTGAAAATATTCATTTTCCTTTCTATCATTATTCTTTTATCTGAACTTAAAATCATTATTTTCTACAATTTTGTTTATCCTTCTAGCAAGATTGGATATTTCATTCTCAGACTATTCACATTCACTTGATTCCGAAATAACAACATATTTCCTAGATTTTTATCTGGTAACCCTTTCTAGAGTCCTGTATTTAGATGTAGTAGTGGATGATACACTTACATTACCATTATTCTTCTTGTTGAAATAAGAATCTTTCTTCACCCTTGTTTCATTATAAAGAAGATTTTCAAATAACATATAAAGAGTAATGATAGATAATTTTCTATTCTAATCAATAGCTCTCCGTTTGGATTTCCACTCATTGGGAATGAAATCAATTTTCTTATCCATAAGAATTTCATTATCCAAACTTTTCATTAAAATATCTTGAAAATTGTTGACAGTTGTCATAAATCATTATTTCACTTTTCAAATAGGTTCTCCCTATAGAAATAAAATCCATGATATTCCAATCTTTATATAGTTTATATTTTTTCTATCACATTAGAATATCCAAAATGTGAAACATAAAGTTTCATTAAAATGAAGTTGGCATCATCATAAAAACATAAAGGACTAAATATATTCATAGTAATAGAACACTTAAGAGTATTGCATACCTAGTAGTTTAATTAATATTCTAATTTCTCTTAGTTAGTGAACGTCCTGACTTCCTTGTCTGGAATTTTGTAATATCTCGTGAGAATTAAAAAAATTGTAAACTCAAATGATAATGAATAAGTCTTCATCCTATGTATCCAGTACTCATAATCATTACGATCAATGATATGTGGTCTAGTAGGATTAAGGTTTCCTATAGAACTAATATTCATCCATTCCATTCAATGTGAAAAATACTTTTCCACAAAACTTATTAAAAGAGGAATTTTATAAACAAAGATAATTATTTGGAACAAAAATGGATAAGAAAAGTTAAGCACGAAAATATAAAACAGTGAAAAAAATTTAATAGTAAAACTTATATTTTATTCTAGATATTTTAGACACCTCATTTGTTTCAAATTTTAGCATTGAAATAGTGTATGTAAATGCTCAATTACAATAGGGGTGAATTGAAATTTAAAAAACATTTTTTTAACCCTATGGAAAAAAAGAATGTTTAAAAAGGATAAACAATATAGATTGAAAAATCCTCTTTAGTTCTGAACTATGAAAGAAAATTGCTTTTGGTCTAGAAATAAGGATTCAGAAATGAACCATAAGAATAGTTTTCTCAGAGAAATATTCTACCTCAATTTTTATAGAATCTTATTTACCATATTAAGTAAATGTACAAGATACTTTAAGAAAGTAATACATTATTTCTCTATGAAAATATAGTAAAAATAGACTTTAAAACCAGAACCACATAAACTAGTAGAAAATATTTTATCCCAATGAGTACGGTATCCAAAAACCTAGGATAAAGTTCCCTTGATTTATACATTCATGAAAGTCTGTATTTACCATACTAGGGTAATAACTCGATAAGAATAATGGAAGCTTCCATGAGATCCCTAGAGAACCTAAATCATTAAGGTAGTTAGAACCTCTATCTTCATATTCTTGGAATCCCTTGATTGAACTAAGCAACAATTGGAGTCCCCCAAAGCAAGCTGAACAAGATATTCACAATTGAAAAATATGTTCATAAAACTTGTAAGGAAGAAGAGTATTTCTTTCTCTAGAAATAACATCACAGAATGAAATCTATAGAATCATTTAATGATAATGAGATCATTTAGATAATCTCTAATATATAGGAAAAACATCAATGGTCGGCTCCCTCCTCCATTAGACATATTTTTTCTTGAATCATGGAGGGACCTGTACACGTGTCACTCAATCAAGAGTTAGTTTGAAAAAAATCATATGACATTAATTCATTGTAGAACAAACATAGAATACATTGTCATTCTTGGGAATAAATAATATGTATGTAATGTAAATTATCATAACCATAATTGAATAATTGGAATCTTGAAAAAAAGTATCATAGATATATATACAAATGGATTTGAGAAAAAATGTATATTCAAATTCGGTTTTCCAAATTTTTCAGTGTCCAAATTCTAAGGAATTAATATTCAGAATTTGAGAAATTAAAAGTATTAATTCTAATGATTTCATAGTCTAAATTATGAGGAATTTGGAACTTGAATTCTGAGGAACTATGAATATAAATTCTGAGGAATTAATAATCTGAATTTGGAGGAATATAGAGTATCAATTCAGAGGAATTCGAATTTGTGATTTTGTGGAATTGACAGTCTGAATTTCTGAGAATTTGGAGTATCAATTTCAGCGAATTGGGAATCTGAATTTCTGATAATTTAGAGTTTAAATGTAAAAAAATTCCGAGTTTGAATTTCATAGAATTAGGAGTCTTAAAATAGGTAGACTTGGTAACAAAAAGAACTGTAAGATTCTGATGTTTATGATTAGGATCCAAATTCTGGACATAAATATTTATAATTGGGTATGATAATATACTAAATAAGATATTAAAAAGAATGATAATGATAAAAATTTTAATAGGGAAAGAAATGTTTTCTTAAGAAAATAATTCATAGAGATAGATAATTTTCATTATGAAAATGTGTTTGTGATTTTCAAAACATAGTGGAATTGAAATGTAATAATGAAACCTTATTGACCCAACACATAATGCCTCCACCAAACATGAACCTATGTAAATGTTCTCCCACACAACACCTATTAATGATGATGTTGTATCATTACTAGCTATTCCAGGAATGTCACATTGAACATGATAGACAACTCACCCAAATCAATCACACGAGATTCATCATAAATATATAGATAATGTTGGGTCATGTAGAATTCATCATGAGTAATCTCTAGACTGGTGGGAAACACCAACCAATACAACACCTCCACATCTCACCCTAAAACATATAATGGCCAAAAAAATATTGGGGAAATATTACTCTTACTGCCAAATCTTAACTGCACTCATTGATGGGAGACCTTCATGAACACATGGTCTAAAATTTCAAACTCGTAGGTCCACCTCCAATGATTTGAATAATAATTATGTTAGACCTATGATGATTTCAACCATTCATGAACATTCTAAAACGTATATACCATGTTATGGACCACATCTAGAATAAAATGAACTGCCTTCCCAACCTCCTTCATTAATAAATTAGAATAAAGTAGTCACCCATAAAAATCCTCAAAAAGGGAAACTCAAATTGATGAGTGATATCTATATTTATAGGAAAAATTAACCAAAGGCATGTTTCATAACCATGATCCCCCAATTTCCAAGACACGCACCTACAACATGTCCTCCAATATCTGGTTGTTCCTCTTTCATATGACATGGCATCTCATGGTGGAAAGTAGTTTTGAGGCTAACTACGTTCCCAAAAGATACTGCAATACCCTCGTTATTCATGAGGAAAAATTCCAATCTGTATTTATGATACTGGACCTCATAACTCTATAAAACCAAAGTATATCATCAACAAAAATATGAGATAATGAATCCACTATGACTCACTCATTAATCTCATGGAAGTGGGATTATTTCATCAAACAATCCTTCATTAATTATATATCATCAAGAACTCAAGGAGTTAAGTGAATACCTATGATGAAATCTATCAACATGTCATCCCATTTAAACTGAGTAACATCAAAAGGATCTAATACATCACTAAGAACAAGATTCTCATTGTTTACCTCCTAGAAAATAAAATGATTTGTAATAAATTACCCCATATACATTTTCATCTAGTTCCATAAAAATTACATCCTCATTCAATGGTACATCTTCCATATTCTTAGGTATACAAATAAAGGTGACCTATAAAATGCATGATGGACTCCATCATCCATCACTTAAATAAAAATCAGTCTGCCATAAAATATGATTCTGTAACAACCACCCTCTAACCATAACTTCATAGCATAATAATTGACAACACTATCACGTATCACATAAACCTATGAAAATACCCACTGAGAACCCTCCACATTCTGCATTAATGATGAAAAAAATATTTATAAAATAAAAATATTATACCATCAACCACCCTTTCATTTAGTTGTATGAATTTAAACTCCTCCATCAATTAACAAACAACCTAAGACTCCAGAATAAAATCATTCCACAACTTCCTACAAAATGATTCAACCAAAAAATTTCCTTTTTCTAAATCCATATATCATATTGAAATCATAATCCTAATGTAAATATATAAAAATTTATTTTATTAGAAGTGGATTATATATTGAAATTAAGTACCTAAAACTCTTCGGATCCATGAAAACAAAATATCCCTCCCCAATGAGGTAATTCCCCAAAAACATCATCTAAAAATATTCATCTATCTCCATATCATTGGTAGCATAGTTTCACTTATGGGGTCATAAGTACCTTGACCAATAAAAGATCACCCATCTCAATTTATTCCAGAAAAATCCATTTTTTACAAGGGAGGTGTCACAAAACACCATCCTGATCATCCACTCCCTAGGTATCTATATCACCGGATCACTAAAAAACACCATCTTCAAGTAACAAAATGATGATTGGAACTAATTAATCTGAATAAAAGACAGATCCTTCATATTCAATGCTATTAGTGGGGATTTAAGTCAAGGTAATATGGGTTAAAATCTCCAAATATTTAGTAAAATACCATGGAGAATAAAAACCTAATCCACATTAATGGGTGACTACCAATAAGCAACCACATTTACCATTAATGCATCTATAGCCACATGATTCTCAAACCCAAAATACCCATTGAAATTCACCTCTCATGTTTAAATCAAACACTTTTACTATTTCCCATATATGGTGGAGTGAAAGAATATGTATCAAAAATCTTATTTTATTGGAATAATATTCTCCTACACTAGAGTAAATCAACATATCGTCGATGAACACAACTATCAACTGTTATAGGAATTCATGGAAAAAATAATTAATCAGCCCAATTAACACATATAGTGCATTAAAAAAATAGAAAAAATAACCACAAACACAATTTTATCATTCCTACAACTGAAGGGATTATTCAATATATTTCCATAACATACCCTCACCATGTGATATCTATAGTACTAATCAGTAATAGAAAAAAATTATTCCTCTCATCTAGTCAAAATTATCGTCTATCATTGAAAGTGTGTAAAAATCATTAATAATTACCATATTTAACATATAGTAGTATATATAAATCCTTTTAATAATATCCCTTATTTTTAGAATAATTTTGGTGTATACCATGATGAGACACTAGGTCAGTTAAAACCATTATGTGTCAGATCCTCTACATGAATCCCTATCTCCCATAACTCTGAATGGTCTGTCTGATAAAGTGCCATTGAAATTAATGATTCCCCCAGATATATGGATATCTTGAACTTAAAATCACATAAAAGGGATAGTGTGAAAAAATATTTGTGATAAACAAAAAAAATTCCTAGAGGACTGTAGTAACCCCCATCATGACATCATCTACCAATTCCAAAAGAATCACATCTATAATGGAATGAAATAGCTCCCCATGCCAACTACCCACCCAACAATCCCGATCAATAAAAAAACAATATGATGACTATAAATATATAAGAATACGACTCTCTCCTAAATTTTGTCGATAATAGAATTCCCAAAATACAACAAATTAATCAGAAGGAAGAAATCATGTTTCTGTATCTGAAGATATGTGGCCCCATAATTATTCTATAACCCCACCACACATCAAAAAACCATTATACACATTGATTGGAATAATTAAAACCTAGTACATGGTAATCATATCCATTTCTATTCCTAGAGAACAGATTAGGGAAATTTCTACAATGTTGTGTGAAGATACTAAATTACAAATGTCATAAACAATGTTGTATGATAAGTTGAGTATACCTTGAATGATCATTGGAAAATCAACTGTTAATTACTCATTTCCCTATAATTGTTCATACCCACCTCCCCTACCATCATACTGATGTCCACCTCCAAGAACACACTCAGGTCAGAGTCCCAGAAGATAAGGATCAAAACAAGGTTTATAGATACTAGATTCATCTCACCTTGGTGGAGCATAAGTCTGATGCCCATACTACTAAAATAGACTCACTAGAAACTTATGGTTATGATAGAATAAAACCTAAAGACCTCCACCAAAATGTTCTTGGAGAGCCACTAGGCAGAATTTCATGGTTTAAGATGAGCCATATAAAGGCCATAACGAGACTAAAATCCCCAAGAAAAGAGTTCAAACACATAGACATAGAAATTTTTAAAGCATAATATTGAATCAATCTCCCTACTAGTCAAAACCCAGAAGTACCGATCCCCTTAAACATTCCACTAAAAAGTCACTTCCAAGAGAACCGATACTCACTATCCTCACATAATAAACCACAAATTGAGTGAATCCGATCATCCAAATCCCCATTTTCTGTTGTTGGAGATATTATAAATTTTAATAGAGAAACATCATACTTGATGAACTGACATAGTTTCCTTTAATGATAACTCACACAAGATTCCTTATCTAGAAAAAGATATTAAGAAATGAAAAAGGCCCATGAAATATTTTCCAAACTATTGCATTGAAAAACATTCCAACCGAAGAGAAAGTGGTTCCCACCTCTTCACGCGATCATGGTAGATAACAAACACTTCCAAGATCCCATTTAGAATTTTAACCCACATAATCTCTATCTCCTACAACTAACCTATAAATAACATCCACCACTGATTGAAAAATCCAAATATAGATCAAATTTTAAAGGTAATTTATACTCCATCAGATGCCAAATAAAACTAAATTAGATCTGACGGTCCTCTAGCAAGATTTTGGGGTCAACATTAAAAACTATGAACTAGTACTTCCCTAAATCATTCCACTAATAATCAGGTAACTTCTAGTTTAATAGATCTTTATCCCTAGTTAGATCACAATTCTATGATCAACTAGGTTAACATACCAAACCTCCACATCCTAAACCACATTTAGATGATGGATATGAGAAATAATGGAAGGGTAGAAAATGACATCCTAAGACTATGTAGTTTGTAATTTTATGAAGATTAGTTCAATTTATTTTCATTCCCCTTTAACATCCTAGAATAAAAAAACCAAATTCAAATAGGAATATATGTCATCAGGATGCATGTACCTCTCCTAGGTCTATACCGTACAGAGAGGTCTAGATCACTTGGCCAATCAATAAGCTCTTGGTCTGTGGACTAGAACATGAGGGCCATAAAATCGCATTTCATAGTAGGATTCCCTTAACAACATCCTATACCAAGGTCAATGGGACCATTTCTATTTGAAATCATTAAAAATCATAGTGCCTTCCTCTGAAAATGGTATTATCCCTAGTCCATAATCTATGATACTAGTATGTCATGACCCCCTGCCACAAAAGATACAGAAACAAATGGAGAGATATAATAACCCCCATGACCCACCCCCAGTAGGCCTCATGTTGGAGAATTGCATTGAGTGTATAAATATATCATGAATGGGGGTATTAATAACTATATAGAGATCATAATGTGATATATGGTGATTCAAATAGAAGAAACTCCATGATAAAATATAAAAATGATAACAACCCAACCCTTAAAGAATGAATAAATAAAAATTATATTATTGAATTTACCCTAATGTAATTATGAAAATGTAAAGGATATTGTAGCAACAGATCAACTATCCAAATGATATGTCTAGTAATGCCATTAATGGTCAAAAAACTCATCCAATAAACAAAAAAATTGGTTGATTTACATAGTGTAAGAAAAACAATAATAGTGAGTATGAAAACAAAAGTCTCAAATACACATGTGAAAGATGCATAATAATGAACACATGAACAAATAATAGAACCAATTGAACCAAAATAGGTTAATAATCCGAAACAATCTTCACTATAAAAATCTCACAATATAATTTACTATAAGTATTATAATATAAAAATAAAAAAATTAATAAAATAACCCTACACATCGTTCCCATTGATTTTCCACAATAACTCCACAACATTATATATATATAGGAACATTTATCTCTTATTTATAACATATAAAAAATTCCATAACACAGTTTTATCATATCACACCTGCATACACCTAGCCCAACACCCCACAACCCTATAATATATCATCTCACCTAATGAAATGTGGGTCCCCACATCACATACATAACAAGAGTTTTTTTATATCATGATAAAGATGGAAATCTACCTCATAAACTCATCTTACATTGAAATACAACTACCTGAAGCTTCCCCGAGGCATAGTCACATTAAATCATTCCCAAATACAAATGGACCAACACCTAGAGAAATGTAAATCATCCATCCATAAAAACATGTCACTACATATTCTACTATTAGAGAGATTTGAAAAAACATGGAAAGATATCCCTTCATACGAATCCATTTGTTGTTAAAAAAACACTACCCTAGTATTATAGTTTTGTGTTCAGCACATAATAGTCAACACGAGTGAGGTGTGTGTATAATTCCAAAGGAATATAAAAGGTATCTATATAGAAACATAAATTGGCAAAAATATGGTTTAAAAAATCATTAAAAAACTCAAATTATTACAAATTTTTATGAAAACTATAAATCTTCCAATGAACTTAACAAATGAAATCCAAAAGGTACATTAATTTCAAGCCATGATAATAAAATTAACACAACCTATTCCTTTCATTATATTTCAAAAACTGCATTTAACTATACCACCCATTATTAATTTTTCCATTTACCATTAATAAACCATTATCCAAACCATCCATTTATATATATAATTTTTTTCTAGTCAATAAATCACTAATAATGTATCCTACATTGTGTAACCATCCTTTTCAGATCTATCACATAACACAACAACATATCGACATCCAACTGCACGACCTCATAATATCCACAAATCACCATCCTACAACACAACCACTCATGACCACCCCAAAGTATATCCTCAAAACCTATAACACCATAAAATATTTTATATTTTTATCAAAGGGTCATTATCAATTTCAATTCATTATTTAACAGTAATTATAACACAATATGTAAATCACAGGGTAACCATATTACTGAACAAGTATATTTTATTTATAAATTTTTATTTATGTGTGATATCATAACAACATGAAACAATGTTTCCATGTCACAACAATAGAAATTCAAGAAAATGATATCAACAACAATGATTTTTAGTAGGGAATCGAGCAGGACAATTCCCAATATAATTATTAAAATGAAAAAGATATAAAAAATGTGAATCAAATCCCTTTCCCCCTCGATTCAATTATACTAATTAATTTATATTCATTAATACTACACTGACCATATCCAATAGATAAAAAAGATAAACAACCACCTACATGATACAATAAGTGAGAAATGATGGATTTCCTACCTCACTAAAGCTTTCCGAATTCAATATGCTCCGCGTGGTGAAGGTAGAAGCACAAAAAACATCAAATATGTAATAAAAATCTATATCAACATAAAATACACCATGTCTTTATAAATTCATAACCCAACCACGGCCAAACCAAAATAATAATTCCATAGAAGATCTATGAGAGTGGAGTGGTAGAAAAAAACCACGAAGAAGTGCTGTTCTTACCATCGATTACCATCAAATAGCCACTAGAAACAATGAATTTTGGGGTGGGATGTTGGGTCTCGATGATATCACAAGGTACCTATGTTTCAGCCATAATGATAGAAGTTACAGTGACTAAAATATTTAAAAATTGAAATAGTTTTGAATTTATACGGGTGGTAAATCACTATACATATGACATAATCCACTCATTTACATCGTAAATTCAACGAGTTATCGTAAATAATATAATATATAAAATCAACTCTTAGACCATAAATGAATTTTATGTATAAAAACATGGTTCCCAGTGATGTAATTTACTTTAATTGAATTAAAACATCCTACTACGTAAACACCATTCATTAGTCTCCTATCTATGAAAATTATTCAAAAAAAAGATGACAAAACAAGTTGTAAACCACTATCTAACATAGTTAGACCCTATTTTAAAATTTGAAAACATTTTTATCTCTTTTGATGTTAAAAATATATTTAAACTAATTTATCCTCCTCCAAAAAACTTTAAATACCTGAAATGGGAAATGTAACGGGAATGGAAGAATCAAACCATTACAAACATAGTTGAGGTGTTACACTATTTTTATAACATAATATTATATTATAATTTATTGTAATAACATTATAATTAAAATAGTAGAGTATATTAGGATGGATGAAACTCATTAATTGTTCATAATTAGTTATAAAAGACTACATTATAGAATAATATCAATTTTCCCAGAGGCCAAATATGACAGCTCATTAAAAAATATTTTTATTCATAATGATATATAGTTCATACCAGTACATTATTCATGAGTAATTATAGATAATAATTATTATTTTATACAAACCTATAAGACATTTGAAAATAATTTCACTACCAACATGTCGTTTTTGAAAATATATCTAAATTTTTTTATAAATTTTATAAATTTATTGAATAAATTCAGATGAAATTTTTTTATAATTGGATTTCATAAACGTGGATGGAATGAATTTATAGATATTGATAAAATATTGTTAGGAATATGTATATTTCTGTTAATATTCCCTTCTATAATCTCATCATATATGAATATTATTAATTATTTTAGTGTATTTTGAAAATTATTATTAATATATAGAAGTTACCTAATGTATAGATTTTATTCTTCTGAAATGACTTGAGAATATGAAATTATTCAAAAAATATTGGTTCAATAATGTAATTTGATTGAGTAAAAGTTGTATGAATGAATATAGAGATCTCATTTGAATAAAATTATGATATAATATTCCAAAATTAGAATAAACTTCTTGATAGAGGAGATGATGGTCCAAAAATGATAAAGATTTCATATAACAATTAGTAGATTATATTAGTTTCAAAGTAATGTTAATATATTAATGTGGTAATAGTATAAATTTATGGATAATGGATTAGACCATATGTTGTTGGATGGGGTTATAATCACAATATTTTATTATGATATACCATGGGTAGATTTCTAATGATTTTCATATATTATTAATATATATATTTCTATAATGGTGAATTATTTTAATTTCATGTAGTTTGATTCAAGAAATTATGACCATGATTGAATACAGAATTATGTTTTAATGGAATGTACCTATTCAATTATAGTTGATAAAAATTTACAAAATTAAATCCAAATTATTTATAAAAACGTTAATTTATGACTATAACAAATTTTTATCTTATTAGGACTACCTACATCTACAATAGTTGTAAAAAATTCTATTTTTGAAGGGAATATAATTTATTGTGGCACTTTGAGTGATTTTATTACTTTGATCGGTCATGGATAAATTTTCTTAGTATATATAAATAAAATAAGTGTAACATATATTAAAGAAGATGCCAAAAAATCAATGTCGACATTTTGTATTGGGCAAATCTAATATGTATATATTTATTTTGGTTTATATTTTATTTAGTATATGTTAATTTTAGTTTTAGTATGAATACACATAGAAAATTCCTGGTTGGAGACATTATGAGTAGTTTTATGTTTTTTAGAATTTTATCTTAAAACATAGTGTAAGTATCAAATATTCATAAAATAAAGAAAACAGAAGTTTAATCCAGGTCATAAGTGTTGATTGATGGTAACACCGGAAACAAATATTTTCAGATGTACAATGGTATATTGATCAATAAGGAATGGGTGCTAGCATAATTCTAAATATGAAATATAAAATCAAAATTTGAATTCAAATGGGAATCCAGTTTGATATATACTATTTTTATATCAAAAATCCTCAATTACATTGGTATTATATCTTCTAAATGTTCATGTCCAAATGATATATACATCTAAATTTTTTAAAAAAAACTGTGTTTCTATATATAGGAAAAGTACATAATTTTTATATATTATGATTAATAATGTGGCTAACTTTTGGGAAATTTTGGTTCATGTTATGAATATATAATACCTTATAATTTAAATGTGGTGGATGGTTAGTTTTAAAGAAAAAATTGAATTTCATGATCATATAGTTGTATTTATTTAACCTCATGTAATTTCTTAACATTTAAGAGTTATTAAGCAATTAATATTGTTAGGTAACAACTTGTTTAAGGAAATTTATCATTAATAATAAAATATGGTGTTTTGTATAGCTCAATGAAATTAATAGACCATTTTTAGTTATTTATGGTTGTAGAATAATTCATGGACATGTTACCTTAAGAATATATATGATTCCCACAAGAGAGAGATTTTACGATATTTATTTACATGGTTTTAGGTTTAATTTTAGTATTTATAATATATTATCACTTATATCATAGAAATCAGAGGAAACTAAATACATTTCAAAAATAATTAGATGAAATTTTATTTTGTCTAATGAGGAAATTAATCATGAGTAACAAAAATTATATTTATTAAATCCTATGTCTATGATTTTAATAGTTCAAATACTATTTGAAATTAAACTAAAATCTAGTGAGATAAATGTATAATAAGCACAATTTTTTGAATTTTCCAACATAAAAAGGATATAATAGGAATTTAAAAATAACATGATGGCAACATGAACACTGGTTGAGGTTAAAGAAGAAATTTAAATTATATCCAATGGTATAATGTTTTTATATTTTGAGTTTTTGGTAATTTTTTAGGTTTTTTAGTTATTCTATTATTCTTATATCCATATATAATAATAACATGGAAAGAATGTTTCCCCCATTAATTATTGAATTTATGGATGATGTATTTATTTTCATGGGATCAAAAGAAGTAAATGGGATAAATTTAATAAACACACACACACACACATATATATATATATATTGAAATAATTGGTGTATTTAAAGCTATATAAATCACAGTTTTTTCACTTGGGAGATAACGTTTCAAGATCATTTTGTCTCTGAGAAGCCTGTTTGTATTTATTTAGAGAAACAGAAATCACATATTTAATTAGAGAATATAAATAATGGTAATTATATATATATGTATATAGATATGTTATTATATTGATATTATATATCATTTATTAAATAAATCAAAAATATCAAAATGGAAATGATGATATTGACATAGAATGATGTTAAATTTGAATGGATAAAATAATTCAATAAATCACTTTATTATAAAAAATGTGGGTTAAAATATACACTTTTATTAATTTTGAATAAACATAGAAAATTGTATTTAAAATTTTATGAGGAATCAAATGATGGTTTGGTATGTGTTCGCATGCAAGGGAAGTATGTGGTGGGAAATTCTAAAACCCCCATATTTTCGTGTATATTTTCCTTAAATAAACAATTTCTTGAATAGAATGATCCACATGAATCACAATAAAAAATGAATTTATTATTATTTTAGATAATTAAAACCCAACCACTTAATTAGTCACCATGATTAATAGTGACGAAATTATGAATTCATTAACACAAATATTTATAAATATAATGGATATTTTGTAAAAATTTTTATAATTCCATATTCTGTTTATGAATGTATCTTTTAATTTGATGTATTTTTTATTAAAAAAATAATAATAATATTTTTAAATGATGACTTCGGTAAATTTTAATATTTACCAAATAATTCTAAATTTATTACTATTTTACTTAATTTTATAATAAAAAAAAATATTATTTGAAAATATTTTCTTCTAATAAAATATGTTTTTCCTTATATGATATTTTATATTTAGAAATTTATAATATAATATTAGAAATAATTAATACAAAACAATAAACATCATTTTTTGACTAATTATTTCATTAATAATGTATGATTACTTTCATGGATTTTTTAGAAAAACATATTTGAGGTGAATAGCGAAAACAAATTTTTACAAATAACATTATTTTTATTACATTATTAGTATATAATTGTAAATTAATGATTCACTACATGTGTTACTAATATATATTTTTTATTTTATAACTAAAATTTTAATATTATAATATTGTTAATTTAAAACCCCATATTTGACATTTTGATGATTAAGTTATATTCTTCAAGAAATATATATTCAGTACTTTATATATTTAGTATTTCTAAATTAGTTCAAATGATTTATACAATATTAATACAATAAAATATATTTAAAATTTTAAATTAGTAGGAACAAATTTGTAACCTGGGTCATCTTCTTTGGAATCATAATAGATAACTTATTTTGGTCAAAAAAAGTTAGCAATGAAAAAGGTGAAATAGTATAATAAATGAATCTAAGAGTAAAAGAAGTAAAACAAGTCTAAAACATGTATGGTAATGTGTTTTTCTGGACTTGATCGAATATATCACTTCCCATCACCATTTTATAACTATTTTGTAGCCAAATTCCTAGAGTGTAAAATTGCATTCTTGAAAAATATTCAGAATCTAGAAAAATGTCATCCCTTTTCAATTATAATTGCAGAAATCATATCCTCACCTATAAAAAACCAAAAAAAATATTTTATCCAAAAACCATTCCTAATATATTATACTAATTCTTATAGATTTTTTAACTTTTTTATCTGATAATAACACCCATCCTAAATGGATTATCCTCTTTAACAGAGTTGATAATCCAAGTGAGGTAAAATTTAGATCCTTGGGTTTGTCATTTCTACTTTATTATGTTCAATAAATACAATTTAAAATCCATTAAAATATATTAAAATTATATGAAACGTATCATTATTATATTTTTTGTTATATGATGATGATATAAGTAGTAAAAGCCATTGAATTTTTCTTCAATGGAAATTCTAATATACAATTGTGACTTATGATTACTACTTCCCTTAGGAAAACACTTGTTTCATTTTTATTAATTGAATTACATTTATTTTCCTATTTTTTAATTTAATAAGAAATATGTACTAATTAACACAAATTTTATATTCTTAATTTCAATCAATATTACTTCATTTCCCTATTCTATGGAAAACAAAATCATCATCTATGTGTATGTGTAGGCAACCACATCAATTGAAGAATCAATTTCCATCATCCATTTCATTGCATCCACACATGGATGATCATTAGAATTTTTCAATATATAAATATAATTTAAATGGAATTATTAGGGTTTTAAAAAGTAAAATTCGCTGACCTATTGTTATTTTTAGAAAAATACTATGGTACATTTAATAATCTAAAAGATAATTATTAGATAAAAATATGAATACTATATACTATATAATTACATATAATTTGTTATTTTATTCTTTTATATCTATCAAATTAAGAAATACCACACTAAAAAACATTAAATACATACAACATACATCTATTATTAATATACTAGAAATAAATCACTTCATAATCATATAATAATTATGTTTTTTTTGTAGTTTGGGTTTTTGGACCCCCATCTTGAATAATTTTATAGATAAATATATCATAAAAGAAAAAATAAATTTTACTTTTTATAAAACATGAAGTAAATAAGTTAATATAATTTTAATTTCATTTTTGGAAAGGTAACATAATAATATATATCATTATTTATTCAAATGCCCATAGTTCTCTTTGTATCACTGTAACAAGCTCATCCCCAAATCTGTATTCACTGTTCATAAGTAAAATATGCATAAAATGAAACTGTAGAATAATAATTAATTATAAAAAAATTAAATTATCATTCTTGATCATATAATTTTAAACTTTGGGATGATAATTAAAAACAAATTCAATAATATTAAATGAGTTCAAAACAATCATGTCTACTCAAACATGATGTTGTGAATTGAAATGAATTAACTAGTATAAATGTAGGGAATAATAATAAATGAAGTTAATAAATGGATATATATATATATATATATGTTTTAATATCTGAAATAGGTAATTAAGTTATTTATGTTTCTATATAGGATATTTTAATAAATTCAACTATGATGGAAAAAATATAAGGTGTTTCATAGACAAAAATATGATTCTCTGAGGCATGATTCTATTTATGCAATAATGATTTCCTTTATTGGTGTTATGGTGATTTCAAAATAATAAATTATATATATTTTATTTCCTTTTAATTTTTATTATATAATAATCCACAACTTTTTATTTTCATCAAATATGTTATTATTAATGTTTTACCCTCCATTGTAAGAGTGTTTTGTAACTAAATTGTCATTCAATGAGTACTCAATGTTCTGTAGAAATTATTGTATATATGTTATTTTTATTCTGAAATTTTAATGTATTTGGGGAGCTATATCATTTTATATATTTTTACCACATATAATCCATTTAAAATTTTTAATTCTTTATTGATTATGTTTCTTATATGGGATATCAATAAATAAAATCTCATTTCCTCTAGTTACCATGATTCTTCTTGAAAAATAATTTTTCATTCATGTGTTCAAAAATAATAATATTTTAATATATGGTATTTTATTATCCTCTATGGGAAAATAGGTTTTTAGTAAAAAAAATGTTTTATTACACACATTAAAATGTACGTATTCAGAAAATATAATTTTAATATATAAAATGGGTTTACTTCACAGTAATGTTTTTTTACAAATTACTCTTAATTTCTTATAGGAAATATTATGTAATTTTATATGTTAAATTATTTGGGATTATTTTAAAATTTAAATATATTTAATATAATTCACTTCACATTTTCAAAATTTACTTTTGAAAGTAAAATAAATGTTCGGTATTTTTAATAAATATTACTCTTTTTTAATTAATTTTTTTCCACCTCATTAATAAATATTATATTCAAAAGGATTTTCTCCTTTGTGGTTTCTATTATATAATTTATCCTATAATATATATATATATAAATATTAAATAAATATGGGATTTAACATATTATATCTCACAATTCAATTATTTATCCCTTATTATTTTATGTCGTATGAAGAATTCATTTTATAAGACGATTTACTTATCAATCAACAACATTCCTTGATTCCAATTTTACACAATGGATATTTACTTTGTAAAATGTCAACCTTATTTGTCTATAAATACTATTAAATGATAATTTCCATCAAAACAATTATATATCATCTTTTTTTCCTAGCAAATAACCATTAGTGTATAAACATAAATCTTCATCTAAAATTTTTGTACTATAAATTCTAGTGTATTAATTACATAGATTTAACTGTTTTCACCAAGATTTCATTCACCAATTGATTCCAGGTAGTTTCTATCTTATTTGTATAACATTTATCAATACATTCTGAATATTATATGCTTTTTTATTTTGACTAAAATAAATTTAACTATAATGTTACTTAATATCATTGGATACCATATATTTTCTAGTGGTTTATCTCATACAAATTATTCAATAATTATTTGTATGATTGTATTTAAAAAGAATTATAACCCCATTCTCATTAGATGTGATCTTTATGCTATAAGAATATAATTATTTTAAATTAAATGTTTTGTAATTATTAAAATATTTCCAATGTAACATTATGATTTGATAAGTGAAATATGTTCAAGTGGTACATATATTTATGGTTGAATAAATAGTCAGGATTTATATATTCATGTAATTAATTTTTTAAGCATGTATATCTCTTATGGTAATGTATTCATAAGTAATTTTTTCTCTCATAAGAATGGTAATTGATAGAGTGTATTTTGAATGTAATGTTCCCTATATTAATGAATGTTTCATACTTGAATAATGTCAAAATATTTTTATTATTCTGAATATTTTATTACTATCATATGTCTCATTAATATTTTTTCATTCATGTATTATTTTTTCTAAGACATTTTCCAGTATGTATGATAAATTCTTTATTGGATATAATATTATTAATTATCTTTATTATAAATATATGATTTTCTTAGAAAAAATAACTATATATGATTATTTTCAATAATTTTTTCTATTACTATACAGTTGTGGAAACCATATTTCATATGTTTCTATTTTCAATGGTTATGTTGATAATAAAATTATAAAATATTATTTAACAGTTTACAATCTAAATAATATTTATGAGATTCTGATAAATGATTATGAATTTTGTGGTTTTATACATAATGGTAATAATGTACAAATGACATAAATAAGATGGTTTTAATTGTTAATTTGTTCTTTGATTTTCTAAAATTGTAATCTTAAAAGGTATCATAAATTTGTTATAGTGACATATTTAATTTATGTTATATATATGAGATGGTCATTTCTATGGGCTATCATAGTTGGTACTATAGTTTCATTTTCATAGAATGAGATATTAAGTTGAAATTAGTTTAGCAAATATTAAATGATAGAAATTTCATAAATGTTTGTTATAATTAAGTATCATTATCAATTAAATGGAATTAATAATCTTATGTTTTAGTTAAAGTAATATTCAATGGATGGGGATAAAATAACATTAGTGAAATGATAAGGTATAAGTTTAAGGGATAAGTCTATATATTGGATAATTACGTGAATTTTTGGATTGAAAACTGAATTCCATTTAATAAACAAAATGAAAAAAACATAATCATAATCATGAATAAATGAGAGTGAGGCCAGGGGTGGAAACAATATTTTCCAAGGGTATATTCTTGAACAAGATGACCACAGATTACTATATGTGTTCAATGACTCGATTAAACATATTGTCTTTAATCCTGGAATCCATTGGAAGAATAAAGATCAATATGATTGTTTCCAACTTTAAAAAAAGTAAAAATGATTACTGATACAGGAAGAGTAGATTCAATGGATCTAATTTATCCCATCATGTTCCATGAGTAATCATAAATTAAATTTATTATATTCATTAGAACTAAAGTGTTAATATCAACCTCATATAATAATATGTGATAATTTATTTAAATATTTATCCATTTATGAATTTGATGGGCCATAGAAAATAATGAATCTCGCTCCAAATAAAGACATATAATGCGAGGATGAACATTCCCCATATGTCTTCAAAAATTAAATCGGCTCACATAATCCCTTTAGAATAAGACTCATTTGTAATAATTTTCAGTCCTTGATGTAGAGAAGTCTATTTAACATAGGAACCCACCACCTATTTTCACTGAGGAAGTACACCATCGGGGAATTGGATGCATGTAGGAATAGTCTGAATAGAATGAGGAATAGTAACAACTGTAAATTACAAAAAAGAGAGAATGAATATTCTCTATGAATACTGTTCTTATATATTGGAGATTTTTTAGTTCGTTATGATAGAAAAGATTAAGAGTTCCTTATAGTAAACAACAACATGAAATAATTAAAATTTTCTAGACCTAGCCCCATGCGTGTTTCACTACCTAGTTACTCGAGTTCACCAGAAGATATTCATCCATAGTAAATTAGCTTTCATTAGTTCTTGGAAGGACCTCATGGGAGTTCGATATTTTATTCTCCCAATATATATTTAATAACAATTTATTATTACTTTTTTTATTTAGTAGTGGTGTTTTATATGAACATTGAGGTCATAAAAAACTGCTTATATGATGGTTATAATTTTTGGGGCTGTCATTTTTGTGGATATAAAAAATTATGGTGATGAATATTGGGGATATTTATTTAAATATGGCTCTGGGTTCCAAAAAAAACTATATTTTTAAGAGTGAAAATTATTGTTAAGAACACAAAGAATTTAAGCTTCCATGTAATTGTGACTCTAATGAAAAATTAAATTGGTTTATCTGAAAATTTAATAATATGAATAATTGTATCATATTCCATTTAAATCATTATATCAGTGAACTAATGATTGGTGTAGTCTTATTTGCAACTAATGTCAGGATTATGATACTGATGATGGAACATATTCAATACAACTCAATTTTTATTCTAGGTGTATAAATCACCACTAATTTTGATGTAATAAGATTTTAGTAATCTGTGGTGACAGACTCTAAAAACTGCACCATATATGAGAAACACATGAATTGTCATCCCAGTAGATGATGTATTTTCCATTCATTATTTAAAATAAATAAAACCATAAGTTTTTTTTATAAATTTCCTATTTCACAATATAAATAAACAATCCCTATATTTTTTCTTCAATACCACTTAGGTATACTTTCCCTTATTGAAGTGGTAAAAAATTCCAATATCAATAAGCCCAATATTGTCTTCCTTCTTGATGGTGAACCCTAATGAATCTATTTTTGAGATATTAAATGTTTTTAATCACTGAATTCGGTGTTATGTAGATGGATAACATGTTCATGGAGAATGAAGATAGAATATTGTTACCCAATCTGAGACTACTACCTAATGAGCTAAATGAGAATTTCCTGTTTAAGATGCTAAACATGATTCTTTTTACAACATAGAAGAAATTATAAATTTAAACTCTTCCACTGGATAAGGGGGAACCAATATAATTAAATTTGAATAAATTTACTATAATTAATATTTTTTCACTAAATCATCTTGAATATCCCTATAGATATCTTTGATGAATTTTTTATGATATTGCGGCATTGTAAATTTTTGATTAAAAAGTGAATAATAATATGATTGAAGGTACAAATGGACTTATCACTAACACTGTTAAAATTACAATGAAATCTTCATGAAAATGTGTGAAATATCAGAGAAACCATACTATTTAATAAATTTACTAATATTTCATTCATCAATAGTGTTTTTGAGATGTTTACTTAGAATATTTCGAGAATGGATGGTAAATATATAGTAGATTTGGTCCCCTTAAATCGAACCTGACCCTTATTTATATAAAACAAATATTTTCTAGAAATCTAAAATTTGGATATAGGGAGAAAAAAAGATAATTATATGTCCACATTTCAACTTATTGAAACCATATTTGTTTATCACTTTAATGATATAATTTTATTCCCTCTGATTATAAGATCATTTTATTTGGATTTTGACCATCACATTGTCGTATAGAACATTTATATCAATATCATCTATCATTTTTTATAAATGAAAAATTACACACTAAATAAATCTTATTTTGATGAAGCAATGTTGTTCCACTAAAAATCAATTCTCATGAGAGATAATTATTCTTTTTATGAGGGTTACTTTAAGAACATTATTCATGAGGATCCACATTCTTATCAACAATATTTTATAAAAATAGTCAGGTTCTTCCCCTTAAGAACAATAGAAAAAATACAATCTAAGGTTAATCAAGTAAATTTAGAACTACCAAGGTTGTCGCAAACAACAAAAACAACAAAAAACATTTTAAAATCTCAACCATTGTTATAAAAATAACGAGTGAACCCATTTGGATGTGGGTTAATTTCATGATTATAATACTTATTTTCTTGTAATATTTTATAATCTTCATGAATAAGACAAAAAAAGTGCGTTCATATCAATTTATAATACATGGAATGTTTTCAAGGGTAACACTAGACCGTTCATATTCATTTGTTTCATCATCCTTGGTTTGGTGCGAACCTAATATAGTTTCCAAGTATTACAACATATCTAATAAGAAATTAAAGTGAACATAACTAGTGTGATATCCATATTTAATGAAAATGATAATCCTACAATAAAACCAAATCCCCATAATAAGATAAATAAAATAAAAAGTTTTTATATTAAATCACATTAGACACATGGTTTCAGATCACTCACTTGTAGTTCAATCATGATCAACCAATTCCTCCCCCAACTATTATCTTTTACTAAAAAGGTGCTTTGTTCAATCAATATAATGGGTTTCCAATTAGAGATATTTCTAGTTTCAATAATCTATCATAACATTCATATTATCATCACTGATGAGTTTATTATTAAACTCATCATTAATGTCTCCATTTAATCTTCCAGTACGGTTTATATGTGCTCGAGAAGTAATTCCCTACATTGGAGACAACCAATATTATTAAATCATATCTGTTAATCCTACCATATTCATCCAAAGGAAGATATAAAATATTAAATCCATTTATTATTTATTTTTTTTAAAATTGATGAAAAAAGGGGAGTGATTAGAATGATACCTAGATAGGTGAGTTATATGGATTTATATGACATGGAGATATCCTGAATGTTATCGATGCTTCTATCACCTTGAACCCATATCCCAAAAATATATTTTTTCCATTACACTAATCAAATTCATCTCATGAGTAACCTAATTTGATAATTTATTTTCTATCAATATTTTATTTGAATTCATAATTCCAATATTTTAGATAGAGAACTGATTCCATCTTTACAAAAGGATTAATAATTGTGATAAAATCCCCACTAAATATCCAGACCAAAAACACAGGGCCATAAAATGATGGATATTCTTGTAAAAATATTGATTTTTCTACTCAAAATTTATAATATATATTAATTACAAAAACAAATAATATTAACTAAAATAAATTAATTGATATTTGATAAGGGGAGATGTCTACATAATAAAGCTCAATCCAGTTATCTTGTAGAAACCAAATGTCACAGTTGGTAGGGTTATAATTAATATAGGTATAATAGTAAACATTTATAGATATATTCAGGATATATTAAAATTTTCATTTCTTTTACATGATAATGTGATGGGATGCATAATTTATTCTATTTTTTCATAATGTATTAGAATTTATCAAGGGAAACATAACCAATAACCTATAATATTGTATATTAGATCAATATGATTAAGAGTGAAGGACCATCATGCCTTTATATAGTAGAGATAATAAAAATTCGTATAAATTTATATATATTTGAAAACAAGTATTACTTATAAAAGGACGATGATTTACCATGAACTTATTTGGGAAAAAATCATTATGGGGTTAGTTGATCAAAGTATCTGCAACATCTCATAGGACCTTGAAAGTGTTATCTATATGAGTAATCAATTATAATGGAGAAGTATCAATATAACCATATACCAGTATGGGATAATCCACAATGGGGGGAAACATTATCCGTATATCCATAGAATGATGGGAAGAAGGATGAGAATGAATCAATCCCAAAAGCATCACATTATATAGGGTACTTGGTTCAATAGTAAAAATTCATTTCTAGTAGTGACCTTATTATGAAATACTAATATAATATCTCTTTCTTCTATGAGATAATCTAGGGGATCCTTTTAAAATGGATAGATTCATCCATAATTTATTGGATAGATTGAGAAGGATTTTTCTTGGATTGATTGGGAATGAGTTATAGGATTAGGATATCAAGTACCATTGAATCAAGGATCCTCATTGTTATGATGGATGAGATGAGGAGGAAGATAAAAAAAGAGAAGTATTTAAGTGTCCCAAATGGATGGAACCTTATTTATTAGAGTAAGAAACTTGCATCCTAAAATCTATAGAAGATTGACCATGGATATATAAATTATTATAGAATTTCATATATCTATAATAAATATTTCATTTCTATAAGTATATAGCATCACCTATGTGAAGAAGAAATAATTTTTGATGATGGGTTTCAATGTACACTTCTATACAAATGTATTTTATAATGGTGAGTTACATACCAAGAGTATAAGAACATATCCATAAACAAAACATTTTCATTTGTTTTAACTCAATAATTCATTCAGTAATAATTTAGAATATTCTTAAAATTAAATTTTTAAAAATTAGATCATAACAGATACATTAGAAAATTGTATATATATATAATGTGGAAAGCATTTATTGCCAAATATTTTTCCATTACATAAACCATTTGAAATTAAATATGACTTATTAACCTGAAAAATCTAAAAAACTATTCAAATTTACCTATTCTATCCACTAACTGAATAGTAAACCCTATTAAAAACATTTGACAACATTTGACGATAACAAAAAGATTAATAAGGAAAATAAAAAGGATAATCTATTTATTATAGTGATGAAGTTGAAAACCAGTATATTTTTCACATATATCTCAATGATAATTGATAAAATTAAATTAATTCATTTTCACCTAAAATCACAAACACTTTTTATAGGTGAAATACTTTATTTTCTGTAAAAAGAAAATATAAATCATGTAGGTAACATGATACATCATCATTAACATAACTCATAAAATGGGATAACATATATAGAAAGATTCTATATGTGGAGTACCAAATGAATTAGAGGCTATCACTAACCCACCCATCCTTCAATTATCATGGAATTAGATTTATTTGGTATATCATTTTACAACCCTCTTTTAGTTAAAAACAAAACCACCAATTAACGGTTCACAATAGAACCAAACTTTCATCGGTTATTAATAATACCACCCATCCTCATAAAGAATGAATAAGATCATTATCATAATCATAAATCATGAATTTTTTTATTTCCATTATAATTTATTTTAAAAAAATATTTTAATACCATATGAAAACTCATTTTTATATCATAATAACAATTTCATTTAAAAACCATTTTCAATAATAGGAAACTATTTTCTTTTGAAACCCCATATTAAATAAAAAATATTCAAAAATTAGGGTTTTTATTGTATAAACAATGAAATATTTTAATTTAATCCAAACATAATGTAATGTTTATCATGGTGGGACAATATATTATATCCCTGAAATTTATATTAGAAAATATATTTTTTCATTTGTAAAAAATGTTATGGATTCCTTAATAATAATACATTTAAATGAAACATCAATTACAGGGAATATTTTATTTTTCAGACTCCAATGTATATATAATTTCGTTAAAAATTATCTTTTATTAATTGAAATGGAAGAGAATGTTTTTTTGAATAATTTTTTTTAAAGAGTATGTTTAAACGAAAATTCCCTAACCAATTTAGAAATATTTGAACAGTAAAACAGATTAAAATCAACATAAAAAATATCATGAGAAAATAGAAATTCATATTATTTGATGTGAAATGATCAGTATATGAGAATTATAAAAGAATATAGGTTTATAAAAAAAATACACCTCAATGAATGAAAATTGAGATGGTGACCCTAACATTGAGTTCGATCATCACATTTTTTATTTATCATAATGAATAATAATATTATGTAAATTATTTACTTTTTATTACATTTTTTGTGTTCTATTAAATCTTAGTTCACTTATTACCATGTTATATAATATTAATTTTTCAATTAAGTTTATATTGTATGTTTTGATGATATTTCTCTAATTTTAAAAACTTGAAATTAATAGATAAACTATGGTAAAAGTGTTTATATTTAAATATATCCATAATAATAATCATTACAAAATAATCATTTTTATAGTTAAATTATAATTTTTAAAAAAGACTAATATGGTTATGAACAATAAACTATTTTATGGTCATAGAGACATTATGTTATATATGTGCATTAGTAACATTTCAAATTTTAATGATAATTATAGAACCCAGGTATGTATCATTTTATATTTCTAGAAATATTATAATATAATAAAACCCAATTATTTCTTAAAATATACTAATATTTATTTGTCATACATGTAAATTATTTATGAAAAAAGACTCATGTCTATTTATGAAGGCGGTATTCCACAGGTATGCACAAACACAATTACCATTTATGAGTGTAATAAATAAACTGATATATTATTCTTTTATATTGATTTATATGTAATTTATATACAAAATTTTCTCATGTAGAAAACATATATTAATTAACATTTACTTTATAACCTACCATTTAATACTTTAGTAAAAAAATGAATCATATCACTTCGTAAGGTGATATTCCATTGCACACACAAGCGACAATATAATATCCACTATTAAATAGATATTAAAAATTAATATGTGACATAGTAACTCCATAAGTATATATATTTTAAAAATAATATATATTTTTTTAAGTTAGCCAGTATAAAAAGCTATGTAGCTGATGATGTAAATGTAATGGCATCAGTTTGGGTGACTGTAGTCTGTTATGCAGACGAATAATGATTTCATATCCATTTTATGGAAGTGGAGATGGATTTAATTAATTTTATTAACATAATAACATGTCACTACTTATGATATCATTATTAAATTATATAATAATAATAATTTATCAATTTTTTATAGATGTGTACACATAAATAATATAAAATTACATAGTTAAGCACAATACATAATTTTCTGACAACCACCTTCAGTAAGAACCACATTCCTCCTTAGGTAGGATTTCTAATCAAATTTAGGAATTTTTCTCATGTGTAGGGATGTTAGTAAGTATTTTCATTATGTATTTTTAGAACAAAAGGGATTTTAAGGTTTCATTATGATTGAAGAGTAGGAGGCCTTTCTATGTGAGGTGAATGAACACTTGTAATTTTTAGAAAGAAAAATGTGCACCCATGATAGAGTGTATTTTGAATGTAATGTTCCCTATATTAATGAATGATTCATACTTGAATAATGTCAAAATATTTTTATTATTCTGAATATTTTATTAATATCACATGTCTCATTAATATTTTTTCATTCATGTAATATTTTTTCTAAGACATATTCCAGGATTCATGAAAAATTATTTATTGGATATAATATTCATAATTATAATTATTATAAAGATATGATTTTCTTATGAAAAATAACTATATATGGTTATTTTCAATAATTTTTTCTATAACTATATAGTTGTGGAAACCTTATTTCACATGTTTCTATTTTCAAAGGTTTTGATGATAATAAAAATATAAAATAATATTTAAGAGTTTACAATCTAAATAATATTTATGAGATGTTGATGAATGATTATGAATTTTGTGGTTTTATACATAATGGTAATAATGTACAAATGACATAAATAAGATGGTTTTAATTGTTAATTTGTTCCTTAATTTTCTAAAATTGTAATCTTAAAAGGTATCATGAATTTGTTATAGTGAAATATTTAATTTATGTTATATATATGAGATGGTCATTTCTATGGGATATTATAGTTGGTACTATAGTTTCATTTTCATAGAATGAGATATTAAGTTGAAATTAGTTTAGGAAATATTAAATGATAGAAATTTTATAAATGTTTGTTATAATTAAGTATCATTATCAATTAAATGGAACTAATAATCTTATGTTTTAGTTGAAGTAATATTCATTGGATGGGGATATAAGAACATTAGTGAAAGGATAAGGTATAAGTTTAAGGGATACGTCTATGTATTGGATAATTACGTGAATGTTTGGATTGAAAACTGAATTCCATTTATTAAACAAAATGAAAAAAAACATAACCATAATCATGAATAAATGAGAGTGGGGCCAGGGGTGGAAACAATATTTTCCAAGGTTATCTTCTTAAACAAGATGACCAATGTTTACTAGATGTGTTCAATGACTCGATTAAACATATTGTCTTTAATCCTCAAATCCATTGGAAGAATAAAGATCAATATTATTGTTTCCAACATTAAAAAGAGGAAAAATGATTACCGATAAAGGAAGAGTATATTGAATGGAGCTAATTTATCCCATCATGTTCCATGAGTAATCATAAATTTCATTTATTATATTCGTTAGAACTAAAGTGTTAATCTCAACCTCATATAATAATATGTGATAATTTATTTAAATATTTATCCATTTATGAATTTGATGGGCCATAAAAAATAATGAATCTCCCTCCAAAATATGATAGATAATGCGGGGATGAACATTCCCCATATGTCTTAAAAAATTAAATTAGCTCACATAATATCTTTAGAATAAGACTCATTTGTAATAATTTCCAGTCCTTGATGTAGAGCAGTGTATTTAACATAGGAACCCATCACCTATTTTCACTGAGGAAGTACACCATCTGGGAATTGGATAGATGTAGGAATACTCTAAAGAGAATGAGGAATAGTAACAGCTGTAAACTACAAAAAAGAGAGAATTAATATTCTCTATGAATATTGTTCTTATATACTGGAGATTGTTTAGTTCGTTATGGTAAAAAGATTAAGAATTCCTTGTAGGACACAACAACCTGAAATAATTAAAATTTTACAGACCTATCCCCATGCGTGTTTCACTACCTAGTAACTTGAGTTCACCATATGATACTCATCCATAGTAAATTAGCATTCATTAGTTCTTGTAAGGACCTCATGGGAGTTCGATATTTTATTCTCCCAATATATATTTAATAACAATTTATTATTACTTTTTTTATTTAGTAGTGGTGTTTTATTTGAACATTGAGGTCATAAAAAACTGGTTAAATGTTGGTTATAATTTTTGGGGATGTCATTTTTGTGGATCTAAAAAATTATGGTGATGAATATTGGGGATATTTATTTAAATATGGATTTGGGTTCCAATAAAACTATATTTTTAAGAGTGAAAATTATTGTTAAGAACACTCAGAATTTAAGCTTCCATGTAGTTGTTACTCTAATGAAAAATTGAATTGGTTTTTCTGAAAATTTAATAATATAAAGAATTTTATCATATTCCATTTAAATCAATATATTACTGAACTAATGATTGGTGTAATCTTGTTTTCAACTAATGTCAGGATTAGGATACTGTGGACAGAACATATTCAATAAAACTCATGTTTTCTTCTAGGTGTATACATCACCATTACTTTTTATGCAATTAAGATTTCAATAATCTATGGTGAGAGACTCTAAAAACTACACCATGTATGAGAAACATATGAATTGTCATCCTAGTAGATGATTTATTTTCCATACATTATTAAAAATAAATATAACAATAGGTTGTTTTTAGAAATTTCCTATTTCACAATATAAGTCAAGAAACCCTATATTTTTTCTTCAATACCACTTAGGTATATTTTCCCTTATTGAAGTGTTAAAAAATTCCAATATCAATAAGCCCAATACTGTCTTCCTTCTTGATGGCGGACCCTAATGAATCTATTTTTGAGATATTAAATGTTTTTAATCACTGAATTCGGTGTTATGTAGATGGAAAACATGTGCATGGAGAATGAATATAGAATATTGTTACCCAATTTGAGTCTACTACCTAATGAGCTAAATGATAATTTCTTGTTTAAGATTCTAAACATGATTCTTTTTAAAACATAGAAGAAATCATAAATTTAAACTCTTCCACTATATAAGGGGGAACCAATATAATTAAATTTTAATAAATTTTCTATAATTACTGTTTTTCACGAAATCATCTTGAATATCCCTATAGATATCTTTGATGAATTTGTTATGATATTTCAGAATTGGAAATTTTTGTTTAAAAAGTCAATAATAATATTATTGAAGGTACAAATGGAATTGTCACTAAGACTGTTAAAATTACAATTAAATCTTCATGAAAATGTGTGACATACCAGAGAAACCATACTATTTAATAAATTTACTAATATTTCATTCATCGATAGTGTTTTTGAGATGTTTACTTAGAATATTTCGATAATGGATGGTAAGTATATAGTAGATTTGGTCCCCTTAAATCGAACCTAACCCTTATTTATATAAAAAAAATATTGTCTAGAAATATAAAATTTGTATATAGGGAGAAAATAAAAGATAATTATATATCCACATTTCAACTTAGTGAAACCATATTTTTTATCACTTTAATGATAAAATTATATTCCCTCTGATTATAAAATCATTTTATTTGGATTTTAACCATCACATTGTCGTATATATCATTTATACCAATATCATATATCATTTTGTATAAACGAAAAATTCCGCACTAAAGAAATCTTATTTTGATGAAGCAATGTTGTTCCACTAAAAATCAATTTTCAATATGGATAATTATTCTTTTTATGAGGGTTATTTTAAGAAAATTATTCATGATGATCCACATTCTTATCAAGAATATTTTATAAAAATAGTCAGGTTCTTCCCCTTACGAACAATAGAAAAAATGGAATATAAGGTTAATCTAGTAAACTTAGAACTCCCAAGGTTGTCGCAAACAACAAAAACAACAAAAAAACTTTGAAAATCTCAACCATCATTATAAAAATAACGAGTGAACCCATTTGGATGTGGGGTAATTTCATGATTATAATACTTATTTTCTTGTAATATTTTATACTCTTCATGAATAAGACAAAAAAATTGCGTTCATATCCATTTATAATACATGGAATGTTTACAAGGGTAACACTAGACTATTCATATTCATTTGTTTCATCATCCTTGGTTTTGTGCGAACCTAATATAGTTTCCATGTATTATGACACATCTAATATGAAATTAAAGTGAACATAACTAGTGTGATATCCATATTTAATGAAAATTATAATCCTAAAATAAAACCAAATCCCCATAAGAAGATCAATAAAATAAACTTTTTTTATATTAAATCACATTAGACACATGGTTTTAGATCACTCCCTTGTAGTTCAATCATGATCAACCATTTCCTCCCCCAAATATTATCTTTAACTTAAAAAGTTCTTTGTTCCATCAATACAGTGGGTTTCCAATTAGAGATATTTCTAGTTTCAATAATCTATCATAACATTCATATTATCATCAAGGATGAGTTTATTATTAAACTCATCATTAATGTCTCCATTGAATCTTCCAGTCCTATTTGTAAGTGCTCATAAACTAATTCCCTCCAATGGAGACAACCAATATTATTAAATCATATCTGTTAATCCTACCATATTCATCCAAAGGAAGAAATATAATATTAAATCCATTTATTATTTATTGTTTTTAAAATTGATGAAAATAGGGGAGTGATTAGAATGATACCTAGATAGGTGAGTTATATGGGATTTATATAACATGGAGATATCCTTAATGTTATCGATGCTTCTATCACCTTGAACCCATATCCCAAAACTACATTTTTTCATTACACTAATCAAATTCATCTCATGAGTAACCTAATTTGATAATTTATTTTCTATCAATATTTTATTTGAATTCATAATTCCAATATTTTAGATAGAGAACCGATTCCATCATTACAAAAGGATTAATAATTGTGATAAAATCCCCACTAACTATCCAGACCAAAAACACAGAGCCCTAAAATGATAGATATTCGTGTAAAAATATTAATTGTTGTACTCAAAATTTATAATATATATTAATAACGGAAACAAATAATGTTAACTAAAATAAATTAATTGGTATATGATAAGGGGAGATGTCTACATAATAAAGATCAATCCAGTTATCCTGTAGAAACCAAATGTCACAATTGGTAGGGTTACAATGAATATAGGTATAATAGTAAACATTTATAGATTTATTTAGGATATATTAAAATTTTAATTTCTTTTACATGATAATGTGAAGGGATGCATAATTTATTCTATTTTTTCATAAGGTATTATAATTTATCAAGGGAAACATAACCAATAACCAATGATATTGTATATTAGATCAATATGATTAAGAGTGGAGGACCATCATGCCTTTATATAGTAGAGATAATGAAAAATCGTATAAATTTATATATATTTTAAAACAAGTCTTAATTATAAAAGTATGATGATTTACCATGATCTTATTTGGGAAAAATCATTATGGGATGAGTTGATCAAAGTATCCACAACGTCTCATAGGACCTTGAAAGTGTTATCTCTATGAGTAATCAATTATAATGGAGAAGTATCAATATAACCATATACCAATATGGTATAATCCACAATGGGGGGAAACATTATCCCTATATCCATATAATGATGGGAAGAAGGATGAGAATGAATCAATCCCAAAAGCATCACATTATATAGGGTACTTGGTTCAATAGTAAAAATTCATTTCTAGTAGTGTCCTTATTATGAAATAATAAAATAATTTCTCTTTATTCTATGAGATAATCTAGGGGATCCTTTTTAAATTGATAGATGCATACATAATTTATTGGATTGATTGAGAATGATTTTTCTTGGATTAATTGGGAATGAGTTATAGGATTAGGATATGAAGTACCATTGAATCAAGGATCCTCATTGTTATGATGGATGAGATGAGGAGGAAGATAAAAAAAGATAAGTATTTAAGTGTCCCAAATGGATGGAACCTTATTGATTAGAGTAAGAAACATGCATCATAAAATCTATAGAATATTGACCATGGATACATAAATTATTATAGAATTGCATACATCTATAATAAATATTTCATTTCCATAATTATATAGCATTACCTACATGAAGAAGAATTAATTTGTGATTATGGGTTTCTAATTACACTTCTATACCAATGTATTTATTAATGGTGAGTTACATACCAAGAGTATACAAAAATATCCATAAAAAAACATTTTCATTTGTTTTAACTCAATTATTCCTTCAGTAATATTTTAGGATATTCTTAAAATTAAATTTTTAAAAATTAGATCGTAACAGATACATTAGAAAATTGTATATATATAATCTGGAAAACATTTATTGCCAAATATTTTTCCATTACATAAACCATTTGAAATTAAATATGAATTATTTACCTGAAAAATCTAAAATACTATTCAAATTTACCTATTCTATCCACTAACTGAATAGTAAACCCTATTAAAAACATTTGACAACATTTGACGAGAACAAAAGGATTAATAAGGAAAATAAAAAGGAGAATCTATTTATTATAGTGATGAAATTGAAAACCAGTATATTTTTCACATATATCTAAATGTTCATTGATAAAATTAAATTAATTAATTTTCACCTAAAATCAAAAACATTTTTAGGTGAAATACGTTATTTTCTGTAAAAAGAAAATATAAATCATGTAGGTAACATGATACATCATCAATAACATAACTCATAAAATGGGATAACATATATAGAAAGATTATATATCGGGAGTACCAAATGAATTAGAGGCTATCAATAACCCACCCATCCTTCAATTATCATGGAATTAGATTTATATGGTATATCATTTTACAACCATTTTTTAGTTAAAAAAAACCACCAATTTACGGTTCAAAATAGAACTAAACTTTCATCGATTATTAATAATACCACCCATCCTCATAAAGAATGAATAAGAGCCTTACCATAATCATAAATCATGAATTTTTTTATTTCCATTATAATTTATTTTAAAAATATAAATTAATACCATATGAAAATTCATTTTTATATTATAATAACGATTTCATTTAAAAACCATTTTCAATAATAGGAAACTATTTTCTTTTAAAACCCCATATTCAATAAAAAATATTCAAAAATTAGGGTTTTTATTGTATAAATAGTGAAATATTTTAATTTAATCCAAACATAATGTATTGTTTATCATGGTGGGCCAATATATTTTATCCCTAAAATTTATATTAGAAAATACATTTTTTTCATTTGGAAAAAATGTTAACCATTCCGTAATAATAATACATTCAAATGAAACATCAATGAAAGGGAATATTTTATTTTTTAGACTCCAATGTAGATATACTTTCGTTAAAATTTATTTTTTAATTAATTGAAATGGAAGAGATTTTTTTTTGAATAAATTTTTTTAAAGAGTATGTTTAAACGAAAATTACCTTACCAATTTAGAAATATTTGAACAGTAAAACAGATTAAAAATAATATAAAAATATCATGAGAAAATAAAAATTCATATTATTTGATGTCAAATGATCTGTATATGAGCATTATAAAAGAATATAGGTTTATAACAAAAAATACACCTCAATTAGTAGAAACTGAGATGATGACCCTAACATTGAGTTCGTTCGTCACATTTTTTATTTATCATCATGAATAATAATATTATGTAAATTATTTAATTTTTTATAACATTTTTTTTGTTATATTAAATTTTAGGTCACTTATTACCATGTTATATAATATTAATTTTCTCAATTATGTTTATATTGTATGTTTTGATGATATTTCTCTAATTTTAAAAACATGAAATTAATAGATAAACTATGGTAAAAGTATTAATATTTAAATATTTCCATAATAATAATCATTACAAAATTATCATTTTTATAGTTAAATTATAATTTATTAAGAAGACTAATATGGTTATGAACAATAACCTATTTTATGGTCATAGAGACATTATGTTATATGTGCGCATGAGTAACATTTCAAATTTTTATGATAATTATAGAACCCTGGCGCGTCTCATTTTATCTTTCTAGAATTATTTTAATATAATAAAACCCAATTATTTCTTAAAATATACTAATATTTATTTTTCATCCATGTAAATTATTTATGAAAAAAGAGCCATGTTTATTTATGAAGGAGGTATTCCACAGGTATGCACAAACACAATTACCATTTATGAGTGTAATAAATAAACTAATATATTATCCTTTTATATTGATTTATATGTAATTTATATACAAAAGTTTCTCAAGTAGAAAACATATATTAATTAACATTTCCTTTATTACCTACCATGTAATACTTTAGTAAATAAATGAATCGTATCACTTTGTGAGGTGATATTCCATTGCACACACAAGAGACCATATAATATCCACTATAAAATAGATATTCAAAATGAATATGTGACATAGTAACTCCATAAGTATATATATTTTAAAAATAATATATATTTTTTTAAATTAGCCAGTATAAAAAGCCATGTAGCTGGTGATGTAAAAGTAATGGAATCGGTTTGCATGCCGCTAGTCTATTATGCAGACGAATAATGATTTCATATCCATTTGATGGAAGTGGAGAAGGATTTAATTAATTTTATTAACATAATAAAATGTCACTACTTATGATATCATTATTAAATTATATAATAATAATAGTTTATTAATATTTTATAGATGTGTACACATAAATAATATAAAATTGTAGAGTCAACCACAATACATCATTTTCCGACAACCACTTTTAGAAAGAACCATATTCCTCCTTACGTAGGATTTCTAATCAAAATTTGGAATTTTGGTCATGTTTAGGGATGTTTGTAAGGATTTTCATTATGTATTTTTAGAACTAGAGGTTTTTTAAGGTGTCATTATGATTGAAGAGGAGGAGACCTTTCTATGTGAGGTGAGTGAACACATGTAATTTTTAGAATGAAAAAGGTGCGCCCATGGCTTTTGTAGGACACAAGGAACCAAAAATTACCATTTATGATGTTTTAATGTTATAATATTTAAATAATCCCATAAAATATATTTTTGGAATTTTATAGAAAATTTTAACCCTTATCATTTTAGTTTAACCCCTGGACGACCTGTTTTCACTATGAACACAATAATTTATTTTAAATGGTTTTAGTATTCATTACCATATAAAATTAGTTGGAATGTATTTGTTAGTATAAAATATTCTGATTAAAAATAGGGATTGTATTTTAAAAACACAAATGTATAGAATAAGAATATTTTAATATAAAAATAAACATATATATGTAATAAAAAAGGGTGTCTACATGAAGTGTATTTTTCATGGAAAAGATGATTTTTATATTAACTTGATCACTAATAATAATAATAATTTAATAAAAAAAGAAATATTAATATTGATATGTAATATATTAATTTATTTTAAAATATTATTAATTTTTTTAATATTAACGAATTCAAATGTGAAAAAATTATTCACCATAAAATTGTTTTTATAAAGACCATTTTGAAACCCAAAATAACGTGATTCGAAAATAAAATATAATGTTGACTAATAAGTAATTTTAGGTTTTAAATATAACAAAAAATTCTTATGTTATATTATATTATATTTATAACATTATCATATCTTAAATCAATGAATTTATTGAAATTTAATGACATTATTATAAAAACAATTATTTCCCACAATTAAAAAAAGTGAATATTACAATAAAAATAAAAACAATCAATCAATGTTAATTTTTATAGGACAATTTACAAATTTAAATTCGTTTTTTCTAATTCATTTTCCAAAAATCGTAAATTCTTTTTTCAATTTGAATTAATATAATAAAATTCATTATTTATAACTATTTTGTTTTTGATATGAAAAAATACATAATAATTTCAAATAAATATTAATATACTAATAAAATTGAGTTATTATTTAATTAGTCGGGTTTTTAAATTCATCCTCTATATTGGAAAATTTTCCCCCATAATATTAATTTCTTATTAATCAATTTGTGTTTTCTTTCTTTCATATTATTTTCAGATTCTCATGTTACATATTCGACTATAGTTTTTTTCTATAACACCATAAACTTGTAAATCACATTTTTCAACAAAACATTCCCCCAATAGTTATGAATCTAAAATGAATACTATTCATAATAAATTATCTATTCCATTTAATCTACTTTAGTTCTCAAAACATTAGATCTATTTGGGACATATTTCCTTAACATTGAAACATGAAATATATTTTTTACCTTGGATAATATAAATGGAAAATCTAATCGATATGAAACTAATCCAACATTCTCTAGGAATTTTTATTCTCTAATGAATAGTTTATATAGCTTCCCCAGTCTACCAAAATGAATAAAAGTTTTCCATGAAAATTATTTATGAAACACATGATCAGATTCCACAAATAAATTATCATTAATTTATTTATACTTCTAAATTTTATTCAAACTCTAGGTCATCTATATATGCTGATGAATCAGCTGATCTATCATAGAAATTTCCTCAATAAAAGACTGACGAATAAATAATAATTCTTTTACTTTATCCTAAAAATATTTTGTTCATCATCACATTCCATATAATTCCTCACACGGTTCCATCAATATACCTGAATAGATAATAATTTTTTTATAAAACAATAATGGATAAATATTTTCATCATAAAATCCCTATTAATTCATTATATAGGTAAAAATCATATCATATAATGGTTTTATTTGTTTTCTAAAACTATCCAGCAGATTAAGGAGAGACGTTGTACTGAATTTTAATTTAGTACCAAAAGTTTTTTGATGTACCTTCCAAACACCAGATGTAAACTAGGGATAATGGTTTAAAATTATGGATAGAAAAACTATATGTGACCTATATATCTCTTTTAGATACATTGGATAAAGATGATCTAAGTGCATAGTATCTTGAATGGTATTGAAATTGGAATAATTTTTAAATCCTTAAATAATTACCCTACCTAAATGATCAACGTAAGAATTCTTTTGCAATACAAAAATTCAATACAATGATATATTTTATAATTTCAACTTTATAACTGAAAATGGTTGACGTATTACATTCGATGATTTTCATTCATCCATAACCTATTGAAATGAAAATAACTTCAAGGTAATGTCACCAATATATCTTTTCATTCCATCCCAACTGTAATACTTTTGAAGGGATTTGTGCATATTATTTCATCCAATATGAATGAGAAATAAATAAATATAACACTCAAATAAAAACAATTCTTCAATTTGAAATAAAATGGAGTGAAAATATTTTCGAAAATATTAAAACACCTACTCTATCAGTATTATCATCTAGAAACATACCCTCTTTAATAAATTATTCCTTTTTCGAAAAATAATTATCAAATTTCTAATCATGGATAATATTGTTTGAAAAAAAATAACTAAAACCTTAAAAATATAGAATTTCCAGGAATCAATGAAGTGCTGGACATCATTCATGAAATTATTAATCAAAGGGAGATGCTTAAAAATTGTGACATGGTAAATGGTGCATTATTTTTTTACTCAAAGAATCATTCAATTTTTTTTTGAAGATGGTAATGGGTCATTAAATCATTATCCATTATTATTTTCAACCATATTCTATGTTTTATGTTTAAATATTTATATGTAAATATATACATCAAAAATTGGGGATCTATATATACATAATAATTTACTCCATAAAAATTATATAACTGAATTTTTTACCTCAAAACAATAATAAATAATTCAAGATCATATGTAGGGTGAAATAAATATTATGTTTTCAAATTATGTGAAGCATAAAAATTACATGATCAATTTTTATTAGGACTCAACTAAACCACTTCAATGGAAAATCATTATAGATAAAAAAATTCACCATTTCTAGGAGATAGGAAACAAAACTACAGAATTCACCATTCTTATTTTTAGTTCATGAAAAAAGTTATCAAATTGTTTTTCGATGTATATTTTCGTTTTTTATTTTAAAAATTTTCAAAATGATAGATAGATAAGCCACGTCTTCAAAAAACCAATGGTTATAAGCCACTAACCTATGAAAACAATGAATTAATGTGATATTGGTAGGTCTAGACCACTCTTAGACAACATTTGTTTTAAAAAGGTCAATCCTTATTACAGCTTTATAGATAATATACCCATGTAATGAAATTTTATGCAACTAATATATACACATTGTAAAAAGTACATATAGTTTCATTTCATTCAAGGTTTTAAAAACAATCATTACGAGTCATTCCTATTCCTCATTGATTTTATAATATACCAAAATATCATCAATAAACACATCCAAAAATATATCCTTTAATTCATGGATAAATCTATTAATATGTTCCCAAATTACAATATGTTAGTTATATAAACCAAATGGAATAAATTCTAACTCATAATTTCAATATATTTATATATATATTGCAAAATGCAGTCTTCAATATTTCTTCTTTGTTCAATTTCAAATAATTATACACTTACCTAAGATATTACTTGAATAAATACTTATATCATTATATATATTCCAAGAAATAAATGATATTATGAAATAAATATTTTTTTCTTAAAAATAATGTTATTCAAATGTCAATAGTCAATTAAAGGTCTCATTGAATGATAATTATTTTTATAAAAATATAATCTCCCCATAATGATATTATTTGTTGAAAAAAACCTTTATCTAACTCATAATTTAATTTATTATTTAATTATACAAGTTATTATTAAGAAATTATATATTTGTATTTTGAAATATGATTAGAAACATGATCTAATTCTATTGTGAAATCAACCTCTCTATCCAGAATAACCAATGGAAAATCAGGAGAAAGTATATCCCTATATTCATTTAGTATTGGAACATTACTAATTTTAATATTATATTTCATTTATATAATCTGAGTTTGGTGACTTTAACATCCTTATCAAACAAATTTATCATCTTATTGATATGTTATTGAAGGCATGAAATCCTTAATAATAATTTTCTTATTTTTAAAATCTATGTTAGTATGATAAAATTCAGGCCAATTCATACCACAAATGATATCAAACCCTACTATTGATAGTTCAACATGATTTTCAACAAATATCATCCCAATAATAATAATAATAATATAAATGTTTTTTCTTTAATATATTCTCAATTTCTTCTCACAAAAATAATTAAGTTTTTTTCAGGTGCTGATAGTACAATTTGACATAATATTTTCTTATAATTGAATGAATAAAAAGATATAAATACAATAAAGGAATTTAAATACTTTGAGTAAATAAGTAATAAATTTTTAACCACATATATGACGGCGCAACAATAACCATAGTAGTAGAATAATATGTTTCCACACAGTTCTTCTTTTTGTCTTCCTGACCCCCCAGAGTGACAAACATTGGATAGATGTTAGAAAAATATCTTAATTCATTGAATCTAAAGAATAATACCATTTAATTTTCATTATTAGACTTATAATTTTACTGGTATTAATATCTATATAATCAAAAATATCACATCATAATAACGTTTTATTTTTTGTAAGATATTATTTATGATTATTTATACAAAAATTATCACAAAATGAGAACATGAATTTCTTATATCCATGTTTCTATGATTGATGATCCTATATTTCAATTCATAAGAACATTTTATTAGACATTTTTTCTTGATTAAAATAAGTGGACTAAAACTCTATGTCCAAATTCTCATAATAATAATAAAATTTCACAAGGATTTTAAATTCATGTGTTTCCAAAGATCTTTGTAAACATGGTTTGAACCCTGACTAAAATCTATTAATTATATTATTAGTCCTTTGAATAAAATACATTTTTTTCATGTTAGACTAGTAAAAATGGCATCATAAGTGTTCATAAAACCATTATATTGTTTTCTTTAATTATAAAATTTTTATTCCATGTAGACTAAAACAACATTAGAGAAATATTTCTCAAGGAAATAATCATTAAATAACTAACATTACCTGGAATCATGTTCATTATTAGATTTGGCATTATTAACTGGATTCCACCATCTAACATCTTAACATTTGAAACAATAAATATTAATAATTACCATTTGGTGTTCTGAACAACCCATGACATTAAATATCATCTCAAGAAAATGTTTTTATCCTTCAACTAACACTATGTTAAAAGATCCACTGAATGTCGCATGATGTTGTATTATAAAATAGTCGACTATATACATGTTACATCATAGTATATAGTGGGTTAATATCAAGAATGGATAACACAATAATTTAAATTTTTCATCAAATTGAAAATCATAACAAAAAACATCTTAGTTCCAATTATAATATCCTTGGGATGTTGATTTATAAGGATATGATACTATCAGTTCTTTCTCAATACATATTCCTTTGTTACAATAAAAAAACCATTCAAAGATGACATTATTTAGACAAAGAAATGTAGTAGTACATCAATTCCATATCATTTCATCTTTACACTAAAATAAAATATTTTAATTTTATATTATTTTCATTGTCCAAAACTGTAATGTTATCTAAATAGAAATTGGTTAGAAATTATAAGGACTTGTCCTTAATTATTACATAATCATAGTTTTAATATTATAATTTTATATTTTATATTTTATAATCTCTACATGATTATATTTTTAGAAAATTATGTCCCAACACATACATTAAAAAAAATTCACAGAAAAATAATACCCTTCCGATCTATATACATTTTTTCCAAACATTAAATATTTTCAAAACAGAATAAAATTTTATTTGATGAAAAATCATCATAAATTTCAAATGGACATCTTCTTTTCCCTTATCATTCCATAATAATTGTGAAAAAATATTTAAACATGGGGTGAGAAAACAATTATCCTTAGCTGAAATAAAAAATTATATAATTAGTCCAATGAAAAATAAAAGAACTCGTAAATTATTTACCATTATCACAATGTTCAATGCGTGAAATGAAATAAATCATTTTCACTTGAAATCATAATGAATTTCTCTCGATGAAATCATTATAACCCCAGTCCAAGAATATATAAATCAAAAGTGTAATGTTGTAAAATATAATTCATATCAGTAATAAATATTTTATAACTAATATGGTTTACATCCATATAATAAGTTCCCATTAAATTCAAGAGCTATAAAAACCCGAAACACCATTGATTCATCATGAACCAACCATCCATGTTTTTTAAAGAACAAAAAATATTTAGTTAATAATATAACCACACATCATTAGTTTATAAAGTAACCACACATCATTATTCTTTAATAGAACTAACCATCATAAAACATAATTCTCTTGAACCGTATAATACTAATGAATCATAAATTAATTCATTTTAATCATAAATACCATTAAAAAAACATTTAATCCCACATAAAAAAAAATCTTTCAGATATTTAAATAAGGGTTTTTTTTAAATACTATTCTTCATACCAAAGAACATATTTCATCTAATAACTAATTTTCAATACCGAACTACTCAAAAAATTGAAAGGGGATTTTTATTTGAATAATACATTATATATTTTAATAGAAAAAAAAATTTGAATAATATTTGTTGAAATGGGTAAATTACATGTTTCTATACACCTTGAAATATAACAGTAAGTTTTTAGTTTGTAAATAATGTCAGAAATTACATAAAAATATTCATATTATTTGGAAAAAATTAAATTAAACACAAATATTTTGGTTCACAAAACCCTCATGTCTTTATAATTACATTCTTATAACCTTTTTAAAAACATTGACCTGGTAGATTAATATAGTACAAAGGAAAATATTTAAAAGGTAATTTTTTTAATGATAAGTTGTGTACCACTATAGAAATATTTGAATAATAATCCCATTGAAATAATAAAACTAAATAAACATTAAATATCATAATGTTTGAATAATCAATGATATAAAATTTTAGGGGGAATTTATATACACATTATAAATTAATCTAGGCAAATAACATCAAATTATGCCTCCATTACTTGAAATGGAGATGACGTCCCCTAACTTGAGATTGATTTTCTTTGTTTTTCCTTTATCTTCATAAAAATTAAGTAATTATAATTATTTTTAATAAAAATATTTATCATGTTTGTTATTTGTTTAATTTCACTTATTACTATGTAAAATTATATTACAAAATCTATTAATTTTACATTGGATTTTTTGATGATATATGTCGTATATGTCAAAAATGACTATGGTAGGTTGACTATGGTCAAAGAAATAATTGTTTAAAAAATCCATATTAATAGTCACGAAATTATTATAATATTAATATAAAAAATAGGAATTTTAAAACCATTCATGATCTATAGAAATGAATAATTAATTATGTAACATTTATTGGGATGATAGATTGTACAAACACATTCCATTTTTCAATAACAATTATGGAAAAAGTTATATATTAGTTTTTCATTGAATGATGTTAATAATATCATCAATAAAATATTATTTTTTTAAATATACTTTAATAAATAATCCATGAAATTCCCTAACCCTAGTATCCCAGTGCCGGTGCATTATTACATATCATTGTCATGATCATGCGAGATAAAATTATTGAATTACGATTAGTTTAGAAGAAATGGACATACAAGATACATACATAAGTTTCACATGAAGTTATAAAATGAAAAAAATAGAAATGTCTCCTTGGAACACATTCATATTGATTATATTTTCCCTACATGCATCATAATATACTTCTTCACATCCTAGGAAAAAATAAAACATAGAAAGGGGTGTATTCATATTCTTAGTAAGGATAACAATATAGCGGAAAATTTTATAAATAAGAATAATCATTTAAGGAAATGTATAAGACTAAAAAATGACTTTTAAACCTAAACTTCATTATAATATTCCAATGATAAATCAAATGAATCCATTTACATCTTCACAAGTATATTAAACTTGTTGAAGAATCACATGTAATATCATTATCCAATTTCATAATGATGGAATGCATAATGCTTGACTTCATAACCACATAGTGAAGGCATCATGACAAGAATAAAAATATGATTGTTTCAAGGCCTTGTGGAAAGACACTAGATTGTATCATGAGACCTTCTGATGCATTGAGGGGCAAAAACGGGCTCCATCCATCACATACTAAGTCCAATGAATTCCTCATATGAAAAGTTCGAATGATAACATAAACATTCGTATTAAAACAGGAATAGGAAGTATCAATACTTTAACCATGCACTATGAATGGTATAAAAATATCACATCCACATTTAAACACATAATAAAAACCTTCGATACAATATGTAAGATTGTATCATAATAATTCTACTTCAAATATGGTTAAAATCCAACAAAGATGTTGACATAGATAAAAACAAAACTATTTGAGAGAAATATATCATTTTATTTGAAAATCATTCAAAATTCCTGTAATTTTAAAATAATACATTTATTTTGAAATTATTTTTATATGATTTTAAGGGAGGATTCGAAGGTGTTATAATGGCAGAAATTAGCCGCACCTTCCATATAAGTTAAAAAACATTATTTCATTAATTTTATTGAAAAGGATATAAAAGAACAGGTTTGGAAAATGACGGAATGATTACTTTATAAAACTATCAAAAAAATTAAAACAAGGGTATAAATAAATTTATCCCATAGTCTAGGAAATACTAAAAATGTTTCGAAATACATTTTTAAGAAACACGGATGTGGATAATAAAGAAGTCCCAGTAGATACTCAAGTATATACAACCTCAGATAATGTAGATATTATAGAAATAACCCTTAACTTGTGATTTTACATGGACGAGAGTATGTTATCCTCTTTTATAATAGATAAATAATAATTATTAAATTATACCAGAACCACATACCTAAATATGATATCATATATTATCTTCTAATACTACTTTTTTCATAATATTTCATTATTATCATTGTTTCGGTTGTTTACTAATTCATTTTCCATTATATATTTTTACATAAGTCATATTTGTTATGGATAAAATGCATTTGATTCATATACAGAAAGATATTAAGTTCATAGACAGTATTTTTTTAATCATAAAATGAAATTTATTCTTGAATGATTATGATGGGAAATGAATCTCATCGCGTTCATGGAGACAACAATCCGTACGTCCGCACGAGTTAAAATATCATTTTTTGATGATGAAATAATATTTAATTTGATGGTATATCATATTTACATAATCACTAACATGTTATATTTATTATTTACATTATTTATACTCATTATTATACCCATCCAAATAATGAAGTGTTTGAATTACCAACTACACAACGACATGGAGACGGTAAGCTGTATGTACGCAAGTATGGTGAATTTTTCATTCATAGAATGGGTAGAATAATGAATATGGTAGTAACTTATTTATAATAACATCACAGTATGTATAAGGTACTAGAGATATTATTTTTTTGTGAATAAAACAAGGAATGTGGATGTGAATGAAGAAAAGAACTTTGGAATAGGTTTATGAAATTATTACCTCTTCTTCAGGTGTTTCCTTTTGATTTGATCAATAGGGAACATTAGGATAGTTTTGATAAATGTGTGGACTATAGGATGAGGTTAGGGTATTTGGGAGGAAGTCATTTTTTTAGTTGTCTAAGACAAATGGACTTGGAGGTGTGATTTTGATAGAAGAGGAAGTGACCTTTTATAAGATAGGTCAGGGTCACTTTATGAAAATTTTGAAATATTATTTTATTATACAATCATATTTAGTTTATAATTGCTAACAAATGATATATATTGAGTCTAAGGTGGGTATGGGGCAAAAATATCTCAACCAATATGTTTTCAACAGGTTTAGGTCACCTTATTAACCTTATAATTTAGATTTAACTTTTAGTTAAATAGTTTAGCATTTACCAGGTATTCTTGAATTATTATAATAAATGGTTAATAACCATACAATACAAATAAAATATAACAAAATGTGGTTTTTTATTAATATATATATAATAATATCTATGTCCTTTGGTTTAACCTTAGATTTTTAGAATATTATATCAATTAATAATATAAATTTTTTAAAAACTCATTTATGTCAAATTTGATAATATTTGGTATTTTTGTATGGTGAAAGTCATAACAACTTGGTTTCTTTGAAAAAAGATTATTTAATCACACAAACATGTAATATTAACCTATAAAATTCATGGAATTCAATAAATGTATCACTTTACATTTAATTGGATATTTTTAATATCAATTATTGTAATCTTTCATTAACAAGGTAATTACTACATCATCATTGTGTCATCAATAAATTTAATTATTAAATGTCTAAAAATTACAAATAAAATACCATTATGTATGAAATATTTTTGAGATTTATAATTTATATTTATAGTATAATTTAACATATGCATAACTATATATTAAAAATGTTATAGTTATGAAAATTTGAATTTTAAAACTTTTAACTATTCTTTGAATAAAAAAATAATGAATGCTCTAATCCAATCTTAGTGGACCCAAATGATCATATTTTATTCCTACGGTTCATTTTTAGTAGAAATACCCTTATCTAATAGAATTAGGATATGTGTTATGGTACATAAAATATCATTTTTACCTTCAATTACCCTATTTACTTTCAACTATTGTAAATAAAAGTCAAAAGATACTATTCATCAAAAATTATTTTCATCCTATTGAACCAAATTTTACTTACTGATATTAATTGTTTATCTCAGATTTTTGAAATTAAATTCACACAAGTGGTAAAATTATGTTTTATGTGAATCTTCTAACGTTCTCAGAAGGTGGGTAAAAGACGTTAAAAATTTAATAAATTTTTTCATCTAATTTTATTATTAAATGGATCCAATGAATTTCATAAAACTAATATAGGAATTATGTATAAATTTTTACTTAAAATAAATTTAAATAAAATAAAAAATTATTAAAATTAATATTCTATTTTAAACAATAACACAGTGTTTTTCACTATTCATCGAAAATTGAATGTTTTCAAAAAAATACCAATAATTCACCCTACACTAATTTTGATATTCTGAATCCAAAAATAAAGTCCTCTTCCAAAAATAAAATTTATAAAAATTTAAAAATATGGAATTACTATTCAAAATGTCTTGCTTGATCGGTCGTGGTGTGTTAGAACGTTAAATGGCCTACAACGCAAGCTATTTAATTATTTAAAGAGAAGCGTGTCATCAAAGCGTGTGGTGTTACATTATTCCCCCTTCGAATAATTTCATCCTCAAAATTTCTAGAATATTACAACACAAAATTATTTGGGTGGTTCTTCATCATATGTTCCTCGGGTTCCCATGTTGCCTCTTCTATCTTATGGTTTCTCTATAGAACATTCACCAGACGAGTCATCTGGTTTCTCAACACCTGTTCTCTAGTATCAATATTTTTTACATGTTCTTCACAATAAGATATATCGGGTTCCAGTTCTATTTCTTCATAGGTGAGTACATGCATTGGGTCAAGGGTGTATTTTCTCAACTGTGATACATGGATCACATCATGAAATTTGGAGAGATATAGAGGCATTGTCGAATGGTAAGATACAAATCCAATTAATTCTAAATTTTGAAAGGTCTGATGCTCATGGGAATCAATTTACCAATCTTACTGAATCATACAACAACATTCCATGGAGATACCTTCATGAAAACATGATCTCCAACTTGAAATTCCAAATCCATCCATTAGTTATCGGAATATCACTTTTTTCTACTTTGAGCTGCTTGGATGTGGATTTGGATAACCTTCAACTTTTTCATTGTTTTTTCGACAAGTTCTGGGTCTACGAGTTTTCATTCACTAACATCATCCCAAAAAGTTGGTGTGTGACATCTCATTCCATATAATGCTTCATATAGTCCCATATGAATACTTTAATAGAAGCTATGTTCATAAAAAAATTCTACCATCTTAAATATTAATCCCACCTACCTTGAAAGTCAAGTGAGCAAGATATAAACATGTCTTCTATGTTTGGAATAGTCTGTTCTGTTTGTCCATCAGTTTGTGAGTGGTATGGAGTTCTCAAACGATGTTCATTTCCCAAGGACTTCTGAATACTTCTCCTGAATCATGATGTAAAACGTGGATAACGATCAGAAGAAATTGACAGGGGTTCTTAATGAAGTCTTACAACATCATTAATATATAGAGTTTCTAAACATTCAAGTGGTAAATATTCTCTTATAGAAAGAAAATGTACTGACTTGGTAAGATGATCAACAATGACCTATATTTCCTCATTTATTTTAGGAGTCTTTGGTAGCTCTATAACAAAGTCCATAATAATATCATCCCATTTCCTCTCAGGTATGGGAAGAGGTTGCATGAATCCTTTGGGATGTTGTCTTCTAGACATAACATATTTACAAACAATATATCTTGACAGATAATCAGTAATCACCCTCTTCATGTTGTCCCACAAAAAAATGATCCTTCATGTCTCTATACATCTTAGTTCTACCAGTGTGTATAGAGAAATTTTAGCTATGAGCATCATCCAAAAATTCCATTTTTAGATTAGATATATCGGGAACACAAAGTCTCTTCCCAAATTTCAAAATTCCATCATCATATATGAAGTAAACCAATATCCCATTATTCAGAAATTAAATTTTATTTTTAAACTCATTATCATCATTATGAGAACTTTTTATCCTTTCTAAAAATGATGATTTGGAAACCATTTGAAAAAATATTGATGTTTTACTAACCATGAATATTCTCATGTCCATCTTTACATGATCCATGAAAATAGGATCTCTTTCAACTATCATCTTGTTCAAAACTCTATGATCCTTTCTGGTCAAAGCATTTGCCACTTTATTTGCCTTTCCTGGGTGGTAGTGTATTGTGCAATCATAATCCTTGAGATGTTCAAGCCATCGTCTTTGCCTCATGTTGAGTTCATTATGTGATAAAATATTCTTCAACCTCTGGTGATCTGAATATATTACATATTTTGACCATAGAGATAGTCTCTCCATATCATCAAAGAAAATATTACAGCTGCAAACTCAAGATTATGAATGGGATACTTTTGTTTATGAATTTTCAGCTGTCGTGAGGCATAAATAATAACTCTATCATTCTGTATAAGGAAACAACAAAATAATTTATTTTATGCATCACTATAAATAAAAAAATAATCATTCTATCATGATAGATTCATGATAAGAGCATTCACTAATCTTCTCTCTAGTTCTTCAGAACATTATCCACACTATTTTTTCAAAACAAATTTAACAACTTTATGTGTGAGAGTGGTTAGTGGGTTAGCCAATCGGGAAAAATTATGGATGAATCACTGATAATAACTTGTTAAACCAAAACAACTGTGTACCTCAGTTATAATTTACAGTGTTAGCTATTCTTGGATCTCCCTAGTATTTTATGGATCAAAATAGATTGCATCATTAGAGACAATATGGATATGAAATGAAATCTCCTATAGCCGGAATTAACACTTGTTAAACATCCCATATATGTCCTTTCTTGAATGGGTTTTCAGAATACTGTGCAAATGATTTTCATTATCTTTGTATCTTTTTGAGTAAACCATTATATAATCAATAAATAACAATAAAAATTAATCAAGATACTCCTTGAAAACTTTAATCATTAGATCCTTGAAAATAGAGGCTGCATTAGTTAGTCCAAAAGTCATTACTGTAAACTCATAATGCTTGTACGTGGTTTGAAATGTTGTTTTTAGAATGTATTCCTTCTTCACACACAACTGATGATATTTAGATCAATGTTTAATCATTGTAAAAAATTTTGTTCCAAGAAGTTGATTGAATAAATCATCAATGCAAGGTAGGGGATACCTTTTCATTATTAGTATTGCATTGATCTCTTTTTAGTCAATTCATAACCTCATAGATCCATCTTTTTTTAACAAAATGAATAGGGGATCCCCAATGAGAAACACTAGGGTGAATAAATCCGTTATTACTCAATTCCTCTAGATGTCTCTTTAGTTCCAATAATTCTATAGTGTCTATTCTATAAGGGGACTTCAATATGGGCATTGCACCAAGAATAAAATCAATGGAAAACTCAATTTATGATTCTAGAGGATTTCCTAGTGAATCATCTCTAAACAAATCAACTTATTCTTGCACAATAGGTACATCCTCTATTTGAAAATTCTTTTTGTCCCTCATAGTAATTTCATTCTATTCTTCCCCAAAAATTTAATTTAGTATAGTTACATGGGGTGGATCTAGATAAGAATCAAGTGGTGACATTTCTACACTAAAGATAATTTACTCACTTTCATCATAAATTTTTTTATCCTTCTTATTTATAGAATATATTTTCACATCATGGTCTAAAAGACAATCCATACTATTGATTATATAAAATTCAATAATAGGTATGCCGATGAGGTTAGAAGATAAAAAACATTTATATGCACAAATGGGGACTAATTGGAAAAACTTTGTTAAAATGATAATTCCCTTAGGAGTTTTGACTGACAACACCATGTTAAATCAAATTTTAGATATCTAATTTCCTTGGAAAACTCGGTAGATATGAAACAATGTTATGATCCGGAATCAAATAATGAATGGGATAAACATGAGGAAACCATTAAATTACCTTCCACCACGTATTTATGAGCTTCAAGTTCAGCAGTAGTGATCAAATAATCATGGACTTTCTCTCTTGGACTTTTCTGAGTTGTGTTTCCTTATCTCTTAGGACATTAATTTTTATAATGCCCCATTTTTATACAATTATTGAATTCATCATTGAAAACATCTTTCTTTTCCTTGAAATCACAAGATTGGTGCCCTTTTTCACCACACTTTTAACAGACTCTCTTTTCCTTTAGGGAATATTAGGGTGTTTCTTCCCACATTTATCGTAGGATGGAAATTCATCTTTTCTGGTATTCCCCTTATTTACATTTCTAGAGTGTTCAACAGATCTCCTCTTCACATGATTTTCTTTAAAGTCACAAGACATTAATAATTATTTTTTTGTCTTGACAGCGCATGAGACAGAATCTTCGTACAACGAGAAGGATTGTGATACTAATTCTCAATGAATTAATGAATTTCTCCAATTAAATAATAGCTCAATATTACTCCTTGGTTACATATATAATTTTCTGCATTATTTTCTAGCATTGTAATTTTATCCTCATACATTGTGATATTCTCATCCTCCTTTTATCTTTGACTCACTAATTTTCTTTCCATATCTGCTCAATGGTTATGAGTAAATTATTTTTCTAAGGAAACCTATTTAAACTCCATCAATACCCTATTTGATAATTGTTCATCTTATTTTGTGTTTTTAATTAATTACCCCCATGGATCTACATTTCCTGTGAGGTGATAAAATGTAATGACATCTTTTTCCCTTTCGCTACTCCCAAATCATGAAATAATTTCTCTAAGGAACATTTCCAATGCTCAAATAAAATTGGATTTGTAGTACCATTGGATGTCAGTGGTTGTTTCCTCATGAAGACATCTAACATTGATCCACTGCATTGTGGATCAGGGTGATCCATATGGGTAAGTTTATTATTCATAAGCAGAGTGATTTATCTAGTATGGTGATAAAATGATCAATAAAAATTTCATCACCAGCTTAACTATAATAATCTTGAGAAGGATGGAAATACCTACATGGATTAAGTGCATTGATAGGGTTTCCATTCCTTCCACTATGTGATATTTCAAGACAATGACATACACTAGATTATTTTATGAATTGAAATACATAATTCCAAACTTTTAAAACACTTAAAATAAATTGAATAGTTTATGGATATAATACATAATCATCAAAATGTTTTCATTGAGGAGGTATATAATCATAAATTCATCATAATTATTTTTCATGAAGAGTTAATTATCCTTAGTATATCCCCCGGGAGTTTCGTAACAAAGAGTGAAGTAAGGCCCATTGTCATGTAAGAAGATACCCCATGTCATGCCCAAAACACCTTGTCAGAGTTTTCACTCGAACATAAATTTTTTCTAGAGCCTCCTATACCTGATCGTATCAAGAAAATGATGTATTTCATGGAAAATACCGAAAATATCTATATTACCAAAATTCCAGGATGTTCTTCAATACTAATATGAAATGTTTATCTTAGGGTAATGTTCTCTAATAAGAGTTTTTATAAATATAGCATTCAAGGATTGAAATAAAATTCTTCTGATAAAAATTGTAATGCCCTGACCCCAGTTACCTTGAGTCGGTGCATTATTAAATAACATTTTCATTATCAGAATGGATCAAATCATGAATGACACATTAGTTTAGTATCCTTGAATTACTAGATACATACATAAGTATTACAGTACATTATAAAATGAAGAAACAAAAGAAAACAATTTCTCCATTTAACACATTCATAATCCATAGACTATCTCTGTAGGACAGTCATTATATACTTCTTTGCATCAAGAGAAAAATAAATTATAGAATTTAGTGAGCTCTGATGCTCATTAATGATAAAAATATAGCATTATCATTCATAAAAAAGCATAATCATTTAAGGAAATGTATTTCACTAAAACACTAGAATTATAAACATAAACATAAACATTATATGGAAAATATATTTAAAATAATTCCATTTACTTATTCACATGGATATTCTACTTGTCGAATAATTACTTGTAATATCATCATCAAATCTCATAATGATGGAAAGCATAATGCCAGACTTCATAACCACAGTGTCAAGGCCTTGTTCTAAGACTACAAATAAGATATTTTCAAGGCCTTGTTCCAAGACACTACTTTGTCTCATGAGACCTACCTATGCATCGAGAATCTATAGTGGGATCCACCCGTCACTTATTAAGTCCATTTTATTCCTCATATGAAAATGATGAAACTGAACATAAACATTCTTATTAAAACAAGCATATGAAATGTCAATACATTAACCATAAACCATGAATAGTATAAAAAAATCACATCTATAGTCAAACATATCCCAAAAATTTCAATACAATATGGAAGATTGTATCATAATAAATCATCATCAAACAAGAAAAAAATCCAACAAAAGATGTAGACATAGATGAAATTAAAACTATTTGAGAGAAATATATATTTTTATTTTGAAATCATTCTGAAGTCCTGTAATTTAGGAAAAAATTTATTTTGAAAATATTATTATAAGACTTTACGGGATGATTAGAAGGTGTTTTAATGGTGGAAAATAGACCCACCCACCATATATGTTAAAAAATCCTTCTTTCTTTAATTTTGTTGAAAAGGTCATAAAGGGCCTTATTTGGAAAACGACAGAAGTATTCTATTATAAAAATATAATAAAAAGTCAAAAAAATGTTATAAATTATTTTAACCTATAGTCTAGAAAATTGTAAAAATGTTTTGAAATACATTTTTAAGAATCACTAATGTAGATGATAAAGAGGTTCCAGAAGATACTCACGTATAATCAACCTTGGGTAATGAAGAGATTATAGAATTAACCTTTACCATGTACTTTTCCTTTGTTAAGGGTATGTTAACCTCCTATAAAATTGTTAAATAATTTTTATTAAATTATACAATAACCACATATATAAATATGATATCATATATGATCTTATAATATTGCATTGTTAATAATATTTCATTAGTATCATCGTTTCAGGTGTTAAGAGATTCATTTTCCTTTATATGTTACGATACATAAGCCATGTTTGTTATGGATAAGATGAATTTGATTCATATACAAAATTATATTATGTTCTTTAACATTATTGTTTTTAATCATAAAATGAAATTTACTTTGGAATGATTACGATGAGGAATTAATTTCATCGCGTTCATGGAGACAATAATCCATACGTATGCACGAGCGACAGTATCATTATATTGGTGGAGAAATTGTAGTTAATTGGATGGTATATCACATATAAAGAATCATTAATAAGTTATATTTATTATATACTTCAGTTATATTCATTATTATATCCATCCAAATAATTAAGTGTATGAATAACAAACTACACCACGACGTGGAGACTGCAAGTCATACGTACACAAATATGGTTACTTTTTCATTCATAGGATGGATAAAATACTGAATATGGTTGTAAAATATTTATAATAACATAAGACTATGCATATGGTACTGAAGTTATTATTTTGGTTTGGAATAAACCAATAATGAGGAAGTAGAAGATGAAAAGAACTTTGGGAGAGGTGGTGAAATTATTATATCATCTTTTAATTTTATCAAATGGGATACTTAGTTTGGAATATGATCAGATTAAGTCCACTAAATTGAATTGAGGGTATTTGGGAGGATATTTGAGTAGGGTTTGGCCGAGAAAAATGGCATTGGAGGTGTTTTTTTAGAGAAGGGGAAGCACCATTTTATAAGATAAGTGACTGTCACTTTAGAAAAAACATGAAATATAATTTAATATACCATAATATTAAATTTATAATGTCTTAATAATTATTTATTACGAGGCTATGGTGGGGATGGGTCGAGTAACTATTAATAAATAGGTTTTAGACAGGTTTAATTTACCTTATTAACCATATCATTTTGATTTAACTCTTAGTTAAATAGTTTAACTTTTACCATATATTCTTGTATTATTATAACAAATGGTTAATAAACCTAGTATAAAAGGAAAAGACAACCCCATGTGGATAATTATTGATATATATAACCTTATCTAATTCCTTTTTCCAATCCTTATATTTTTGGGAATATTATATCAATTAATAATATTATATTTCTTTAATAACCCATTTATGTAAATTTTGACACTATTTGGTATTTTGTTTTTGTGAAAGTTAGAAAAAAATTATTACATAAAAAAATTCATTTAATCGACCCTAAGAAGTCATGTTAACTTATAAAATTCATGGAATATATTGAAAGCCTCAATTAAAATTTATTTGGATATTTATAATATCAATTATTTTAATATTTCATTAATAAGGAAATTATTGCATATTCATGGGGTCATAAATGAATTTTATTATTTAATTTCTAAAAATTATAAACAAAATACCATTATATAGGATATATTTTTTCAATTTGTAATGAATATTTATAGTAAAATTTATCATATGTGTAACACTATATTAAAAAATTTTTGATATAAAAATTTGAATTTGAACACTTTTAACTCTTCTTTAAATAAAATAATAACAAATGTCCAAATCTAATTGAAGTTGACCCAAAGGATCATATTTTATTCCTAAGGTAGATTTTGGTCGAAATAAACTAATTTAAAAGAAGTAGTACATGTGTTAGGGTAATTATAATATCATTTTGTATCTTTAATTACCCTATTTACATTTAACCGTGGAAAGAAAAAGTCTAAAGTTACTATTCACCAAATATTATTTTCTTCTTATTGGACAATATTTTAATTACTGATATTAACCCTATCTCTCGAGTTTATTAAATTCAATTCATAGAATTAGTAAAATTGTGTTTTATGAAAATTTTATAATGTGCCTAGAAGGTGGGTAGAAGATGCTAAAAATTTCAATAAAATTTTATACATCTATTTTTTTAAAAAAGACTGGAATGAAATGAATTGATCTAATATAGATATCATGAATCTATTTTTACTAACAATAATCTTAAATAAAATATATAATTATTAAAATAAAATTTTAGTTTTAAACATTAACACAGTGTTTTTCACTATTAATCAAAATTTAAATGTTTTGAGAAAAATTCAAAAAATTTACTCTAAGCTAATTATGATATTATGAATCCAAAAATTATGTCCATTTTGAAAAAAATAAAAAATTTCAAAAAGTTTGAATTATTATTCATAACGACTAATTTGATTGGTCGTGGTGTGATAGAACTCGAAGTGGCTTACAGTTCATGCTATTATATTATTTAAAGAGAAGCGTGTTGTGGAAGCTTGTGGTGTTATATAATTCCCTCCTTCAAATAATTTGTCCTAGAAATTTCTTGAATATTTAAAAACAAAAATATTGGGTGGTTATTCATTATATGTTCCTCGGGTAACCAGATTTCCTTTTCTATCTTATGGTTTCTCCATATAACATTCACCAAACAAGTCGTCTGGTTTCTCTGCACTAGTTATCTGGTATCCAAAATTTTGACAAGCTCTTCACAATAAGATAGATTTGGTTCCAGTTCGATTTCTTCATAGGTGAGTACATGCGTTGGTTCAGGCATGTATTTTCTCAACAGTGATACATGGGACACATCATGGACTTTGGAAAGAATTGGAGGCATTTCCAATGGGTAAGCTACAGATCCAATTTGTTCTAAAATTTTGAAAGGTTCGATGTACCTAGGAATCAATTTACCCTTCATATCGAATCGTACAACAACAATCATTAGATATACATCATGAAAACTTGATCTCTAACATGAAATTCCAAATCCATCTTTCAGTTATTGGAATAGCTCTTTTTTTTACATTAAGACGCTTTGATGTGAGTTTGGATAACCTTCAACATTTTCATTTTTTTCCTCAACATGATCTGGGCCTATGAGTTTTCTTTCACCAACATTTTCCCAACAAGTTGGTGTGCGACATCTCTTTCCATATAACGCCTCATATGATGCCACATGAATACTTGAATGGGTGCTATTGTTATAAAAAAATTCTACCTGAGTAAATATTAATCCCACATACCATGAAAGTCATGTCATAAAGATCTCAACATGTCATCAATGTTTTGAATAGTATCTTTCTGATTGTCCATTAGTTTGTGGGTGGTAGACAATGCTCAAATGATGTTCAGTATCTAAGTCCTTCTGAAGACATTTCCAAAATCATGCTGTAAAATGGGGATAACTATCAAAAAAATATTTATAGGGCTACTCTAGGAAGTCTTAAAACATCATGAATATATAGTCTTACTAAACGTTCAAGTGGTAAATAGACTCTTATATCAAGAAAATGTGCTGACATGGTAAGACGATCAAAAATGACCCATATTTCATCATTTCTTCTAGGAGTCGTTGGTAGCCCTATAACATTTTTCAAAGTAACAAAATCCCATTTCCACTCAGGTATGGGAATAGGTTTCATAAATCTTATGGGTTGTTGTCTTCTAGACATATCCTATTAAAAAACTATACATCATGAAACATAATCAGTAATCTCCCTCATCATGTTATCCCACCAAAAAAGTTCCTTCATGTCTCTCTACATCTTAGTTCTACCAGGGTCTATAAGAAATTTGGAGCTGTGAGAATCATCCAAAAATTCCATTTTTAGATCGTGTATATAAATAACACAAAGTATATTCCCTAATTTCAAAATTCACTCTTCATATATGAAGTCAACCAATCTCCCATCATTCACAACTTTAATTTTCATTTTAAACTCCTCAATATCAGTCTGAGAAGTTTTTTTCCTTTCTAGTTAAGATGGTTTGGAAACAATTTGAATAATAATTGATATTTTACCAACCATTATTATTCCTATATCCATATTTACATGATCCCTGAACATAGGATCCCTTTAGACTCTCATCTTGTTCAAAAATCCACGATCCTTTCTGCTTAAAGGATCTGCTAATTTATTTTAATTCCTCGGGTGGTAGTGTATTGTGAAATTATAATCCTTGAGTAGTTCAAGACATCATCTTTGCCTCATGTCGATTTCATTATGTGAGAAAATATGCTACAAATTCTTGTGATCTATATATATCTCACATTTTCACCATAGATATAGTTTCTCCATACAATCAAAGAAAATATTACACCCGCTAACTCAAGATAATGGGTGGGATAGTTTTGTTTATGAATTTATAGTTTTCGTGAGGCATATACAATAACTATATCATTCTGAATAAGGACACAACCAAATCATTTATTTGAATAATCACTATAAATAACAAACCAATAATTCCCCAAAGGTAGAGTCATGAGAGGATAATTGACTAATCATATTTTTTGTTCTTCAAAAAAAATTCAATCTTTTCTAAAAACAAATTTAACCCCTTTTAGTGTGTTCTTGGATAATGGGTTATCCAATCAGGAAAAATTATGGATGAAGCACCTATAATAACTTTTTAAACCAATAAAACTGTGTGCCTCATTTATACTTCTCGGTGCTGGCTATTCATCGATCGCCTTAGTAATTTAAGGTTCAAAATAGATTCTATAATTAAAGAAAATAAGTCCATGAAAATAAATCTTTTGAATCCAGAATTCACACTTGCAAAACCTCCCATATAAGTCATTTCTTCAGAGGGTTTTCAGAATAGTTCACAACTGATTTTTATTATCTTCATAGATTTTTTATTTAACCATGATATCATAAATAAATATCAATACGAAGTCATCAAGATATTCCTTGAAAACTCTATTCATTAGATCCATTAAAAAAGATGTTCCATTAGTTAGTCCAAAAGGCATTACTATAAACTCGTAGTGCACATACCTGGTTCAAAATGTTGATTATAGAATGTTTTCATTCTTCACACACTACTTATGATCTCCAGATCGAAGGTCAATATTGGACAAATATTGAGCTCAATTAAGATGATCGAATAAATAATCAATGCGATGTAGGGGATATATGTTCATAATTTTTATTGCATTGATCTTTTTATAGTCAATGCACAACCTCCTAGATCCATCATTATTGTTAACAAAATCAACACTGATCCCAAAAGAGAAAAACTAGGGTGAATAAATCTTTTGTTACTCAACTCTTCTAGTTATTGATTTAGTTCCAATAATTCCATAGTGTCCAATCTATAAGGGGACTTCAATATGGTCCTTGAACATGGAATTAAATAAATGGAAAACTCAATCTCTCATTATAGAGGATGTCTTGGTGAATCCTCTCAAAACAAATCAACATATTCTTGTGGAATATGTACATCCTATATTTGAAAATTATTTTCTTCCCCCAGAGTAATTTCATTCTATTCCTCCGTAGTAAATAAATTTAGTAGTGTTAATGGGGGTGGTTCTAGATGAGAATTAGGTGCGACATTTATGCCCTAAAGATAAGGTACTCATTATCATCATAAATTTTTTTAACTTCCTTCTTCTTACAATAAATTTTCTCATCATGTCGTGGAATCCAATCCATACCAAAGATTATATCAAATTAAATCGTAGGTAAGATGAATAGATCAGTAGATTAAAACATTTATATGCCCATATAGGGACTAACTCACAAAACAATGTTGCAATGATAATTACCTTAGGTATTTTGACAGACAACACCCTTGCTAAATTAAATTGGTAATATCTAATTTTCTTCGAAAACTGGGAATATATGAAACAATGTGATGATATAGAATCAAATAATGAATTTAATAAACTTGAAAAAACCATGAAATTACCAACCACAATGTCTTTCGGAGCTCCAACCACAATAGTAGTGATCAAATATGCTTGGCCATAATCTTTTGACCTTTTCTGAGTTGTGTTTCTTTGGATCTTAGGACATTCATTTGCATAATTCCCCATTTCCCTATAATTGTAAAATTCAACATTGACAGCCTCTTTCTTTCTCTAGCAATCACGAGATTGGTGTCATTTTTCACCACACATGTAATAAACTCCCACTCCCTTCAGGAAACAACAGGGTGTTTCTTCCCATAATTCCCACAGGATGGAAATTCAACTTTTCCTGTATTCCCATTATTTCTATTTCTACAGTGTTCATAAGATATATTCTTCGCTTAATTTTCTTTAAAGTCTAAAGACATATATAATTCCTTTTCTGTCATGATAGCATATGAGACAATATCTTTTTACGATGAGAAGGATTGTGAGACTAATTCTTGATGGAGTAATGAATTTAACCCATTAAAAAATAGATCAATCTTTCTCCTTGAGTAAAATATTAAATTGTTTCATTCCTTGCTAACCCTGTAATTTTAGCCTTATAATTTGTTACATGGTCATATTTCTTTTCTCTCAGACTAAGAAATTTACTTTACATATCTTCTCGATGGTGACGATGAATGTATTTTTCCAGGAAATGTTCTTTAAAATCCATAAATTACATATTTTATACTTCTTCATCTTATTTTGTGTTTTGAATTAATGGCCACCATTGATCTGTATCTCCCGTGAGGAGAGAAACTTCCATGATATCTTTTTCCCTATCGCTACTCCCCAAATCATGAAATAATTTCTCTAAGGAACATATCCAGTACTCACCTACAAATGGATTTATTATCGCATTGAATGTCAGTGGTTGTTGCCTCATGAAGATGTCTAACATTGATCCTACACATTTTGGATCATGGTGATCCATATGGGAATGGTTATTATTAATAACAAGAGTGAGTTTTCATAGTATGGTGATAAGATGATCAACACCAATTGCATCACCATCTCTACTATAAATGTCTTGAGTAGGATGTAAATCAATAAAGGGATTATGTGAATTGATAGGGTTTCCATTCCTTCCACTATGTGCCATTTCTAAATAATGACATACAATAGATTTTTTTATAAATTGAAATACATAATTCCAAACATGTAAAACACTTAAATTAAATTGAACAGTTTATGGATATAATCCATAATCATTAAAAAACCTTCTTTAAGTAGTTATATAATAATAAATTATTCATAATGGTTGGTAATGAAAATTTTAATTATCCTAATCATATCTCTTAAGAGTTTCATATACAAGAGTGCAACAAGGCCCGTTGTCATGTACCAGGATACCTTGGGTCAAGGCCGTGACTCCTTGTCGGAATTTTCACTCCTAGGTACATCTATTCCAGAGTAGCATCTACTTGCTCGTATACAAACATGGATGTATTTCCTTGAAAATACACAAAATATCTACATTACTAAAATTTGAGGAAGTTATTCTATTCTAATATTCAATGTCTAACTTAGGGTAATGTTCTCTTTTAAGAGTTTTTCAAAATCTAGATTCCACAGTTTGAACAAAACTTCCTATGATACAAACTGTAACTACCTGATCCTAGTTACACAGAGTCGGTGCATTATTATATAACATTTTCATGATCACAGGGGATCAAATCCTCAAAGACCGAATAATTTAGCATCCTTGAAGTACTAGGCACATACATATGTTTAACATAACATTATAAATTGAAAAAACAACAACAACATTTTCTCCATTGAACACATTCATTTTCATTAGACTGTCCCTACAGGTCAGTCATAACATACTTCTTTGCATCCTGGGAAAAATAAAAAACATAATAGGGTGAGATCAGATGCTCAGTAAGGATAACAGTATAGAGAAAACATTCATAGATAAGCATAATAATTTAACGAAATATATATGACTAAAACACTAGACTTTTAAACATAAAATTCAGCATAATATGGAAAAGATAAATCAAATAATTTCATTTACATATTAATATGGGTATTCCACTTGTTGAATAATCACATGTAATATCAACAACCAATTTCATAATGATAGAATGCATAATTCCAGACTTAACAACCACATAGTCAATGCCTCATTACAAGACTACAAATAGTATTTTATCAATGCCTTCTTCCAAGACACTAGTTTTTCTCATGAGACCTACCAATGCATCGAGATTCTATAGTGGGATCTAAAAATCACTCATTAAGTCCAATTCATTCCACATTTAAAATTGTTGAAACATAACATAATAATTCGTATTAAAACTAGAATAAAAAATGCCAATACTTTAACCATACACCATGACTGGTATAAAAAAAATACCATACATGGTCAATCGTATCAAAAACACATAATTAAAATATGGAATATTGTATCATAATAAATTATTTTCAAATAATAAAAAAATCCAACAAAGGATGTTGACATATATGAAATTGAAACTACTTGAGAGAAATGTCTCTATTTATTTTGATATCATTTAAATGTACAATAATTTTAAATGAAAAATAATATTTTGAAAATATTTTTATAATATTGTAATTGATGCGTCGAATGTGTTTTAATGGCGGAAAACAGCCTCACCCACCATATATGTAAAAAAACATTCTTTCCTTAATTTTGTCGAAATGGTCGTAAAGGGCCTTGTTTGGAAAACCATTGAAAGATTACATTATAAACATCTAATAAAAAGTCAAACAAGGGTATAAATAAATTTAACCCATATTCATGGAAATAGTAAACATTTTTAGAAATACTTTTTTATGATACACAGATGTGGATGATAATGAGGTCTCAGAACATACTCATGTATAATCATCCTTGGATAATGAAGTGATTGTAGAATTAACCCTTACCATGTACTTTTCCTTGGTTGAGGGTATGTTAAAATATTTTAAAATTTTTAAATAATTGTTATTAAATTATAAAAGAACCACATACATAAATATGATATCATATATGACCTTTTAATATTTCATTGTTAATAATATTTTAGTAGTATCATCATTTCTGGTGTTAACTGAATTGTTTTCCTTTATAGGTTTGGATACAAAAGTAATGTTTATTTTGGATAAGATGTATTTTATTAATATAAAAAATGATATTATGTTCTTAAACATTAATTTTTTATTAATAAAATATAATTTACTCTTGAATGATTACGATGGGGAATGAATATCATCGTGTTCGTGGATACGGTAATCCGTACGTACGCAGAAGCGACAATATCATTATATTGATGGATAAATATTATATACATGGATGGTATATCATATATACATAATAATTAAAATTTTTAATTTATTATTTAATTCAATTATACTCATTATTATACCCATATAAATGATTAAGTGTTTGAATAACAAACTACACCACGACGTGGAGACAGTAAGTTGTACGTACACACGTATAGTGACATTGTAATTCATAGGATGGATAGAATAATGAATATGGTTGTACCATATTTATAATAACATCATATTATGTATATGGTACTAGATTTATTATTTTGGTATGGAAACCAAAAAGGAAGTGAAAGTAGAAGAAAAAAATAACATTGAAAGTGGTTGTGAAATTATTACCTCTTGTTCGGCTGTTTTCTTTTTGGTTTAATCAAAAGTGATCCATAAGTTGGCTTCTAATCAAAGTAATTCATATTAATTTATGTGAAGGATGTTGGTAGGATTTTTGAGTAGGTTTTTTCTGTGAAAAATTTCATTGGATGAGTGACTATGAGAGAAGGGGAAATACCATTTTATAAGAGAGGTGATGGTCACTTTAGAAAAAACATTAAATATTATTTTATTATACATTCATATTCAATTTATATTGATTGAAAAAAGATTTATTATTATGATGAGGTGGGATGGGTCGAATAACTCTCAATTAATATGTTTTAGAAAGGTTTAGGTCACCATATTTACCTTATCATTTAGATTTAACTCTTAGTTGAATAGTTTAACTTTTACCATGTATTCTGGTATAATTATAACAAATGGTTAATAAACCTTGTATAAAAAGAAAAGATAACCCCATATGGTTCATTATTGATATGGATAACCTTATCAATGTCATTTGTTTGATACTTAGATTTTTTGGAGTATTATATCAATTTATATTTTTGTATTTGTTTTAAAAACTCATTTTTTGTCAATTTTGACACTATTTGGTATTTTGTTTTTGTGAAAGTGATCAAAACATGATTAAATCAAAAAAATCATTTAATAAACCCTAGAATGTAATATTAACCAATAGAATTCGTGGAATTCATTTAATGCCTAAATGTAAATTTATTTGTATATTTATATTATCGATTATTTTAATCATTCATTTATAAGGTACTTGCTGCATCAACATTGGGTCAAAAATAAATATAATAATTTAATGTCTAAAAATTATAAATAAAATAACATTATATAGGAAATGATTTCCTCTTTGTAATGAATATTTATAGTTTAATTTATGTTACATTTATACTAATATTTAAAATGTTTTGGTTATGAAAATTTAAATTTTATCATTTTTAACTCTTTTTAAATAAAATATTAATAAATGTCCTAATCTTATCATAGTGGACCCAAAGGATAATAGTTTATTAATAAGTATGTTTTTTGTCAAAATAACCTAATCTAATAGGATTAAAAAATGTGGTAGGGTGATTATAATGTCATTTTGTATCTTTAATTACCCTATATACTTTTAACCGTGGTAAATTAATGTCAAAAGTCATTGTTCACCAAAAATAATTTGCATCTTACAGAACAACGTTTTAATTACTAATAATAACTGTGTCTCTCAGAATTATGAAATTCAATTCACAGAAATGGTAAAATTATGTTTTATGTATATTTGCTAACATGCCTAGATGGTGGGTAAAAGACGATACAAAATTCAATAACATTTTAGACATCTAATTTTATTATAAAATGAATTCAACAAATTAAATTGAACTAATATAGGTATTATTTTTCTATTTTGACTAAAAATAAATTTAAATAAAATAAATAATTATTAAAATAGAAATTCGATTTTAAATAATTACGCGATGTTTTTCACTAATAATCAAAAACTGAATGTTTTCAGAAAAATACCAAAAATTAACTTTAAGATAATTATGAATTTCCTAATCGAAAATGAAGTAAATTTAAAAAAAACTAAAAAAATTAAAAAAGTGGGAATAAATATTCATAACGGCAAGTTTGATTGGTCGTGGTGTGTTAGAAATCTATGTTGCATACAACGCAAGCTATTTTATTATTCTAAGAGGATAATTTCATAGAATCTTGGGGTGTTAAAATTAATATGATTTTGTAGTGAAAATTAGTCACATCACATCATGCAGGCGGTACTCCACACGTATGCATGAATGACATAATCATTTGTTTGTGTAAGAAATAAAATGATATATTATATCTTTATAATGATAAATAAATATTTAATATCATAATGTTTTCATTTATATAACATATATTTAGTATATTTTTCCTTATTACCATCTTTGTGATGAGTTAGATAAAAATGAATCACAACTCTTCATGATTTGGTAGCCCACCATACACACGAGCGATAATATCATTACCCACACAGAATGGAAATTTTTAGGGTATATGTGAAATCATAACTGTTGAAGTATAAATGTGTTACAAATATAATATAATATATATGTATATATATGAATAAATTCCATCATTACAAGAAGATGTGAGTGGTGATGATAGAAAACTAACGACATCCATTTGTGAGATAATAGTCTGTAGTTCACATGAATGATAATATTGTATAATATTTGGTGGAAGAGGATATAGATTTAGGTTATGATATTAATAGAATAACATCTTAGTATTTTATATATTCTTTTCTTATTATATAATCATAACTTATGAATATTTCAAATAGGTGGAATGAAATATTTTAAAAATGGATGATTAAGAATGATTCCTTATCCTCTGACAACCTCCCTCCGTTACCACAATAATCCTTATTATGATCCTTTAGGATCATAATAATGGATCTAAATCATGGGGAGGAACATTATGAAGGTATTTGGGTAGGTATTTTCTGAGAAAATAGGCTTTGATGGTGTGTGGAGGAGAAGATATTGGTTGGAATTTTTTATGTGAGGTGAGTGGAACAATTCTAAATATCAAAAATAAAAATATGTACCAATATTTTACATATGAAAAAAATCCAAATAGTGAAATTATAATGTTTTATAAAATATAATGACAAAATATGTCAATAAAATATAATTTATAAAAAAATATTCCATCTACCCCGTATATTTTTTGTTTAACCGTAAACCCACTTTCGCATGAACTGTGGAAATTATTTTTTACTATTTTCGAAATTAATTATGGTTAATAAGGAATTTGGATATTATATATAATTTAACTTATTTGGATAAAAAATATTAAGTCAATTTTAAAAAATTAAATTTTAAAAAATATTAAAAAAAATTTTATATTTAAATGAATCTCATTGATGTCACGAAAAAGTGGGTTCTCAAGAAGTGTGTTTTCAATAAAAAGATGCATTTATATGAAGTCTATTTATATTAATAATTATATGAATACAAGTTAATATTAATTTATAAATCATATAAAATTTAATAAAAAATCTTCTCATTTGGTATTATATTAAGAAATTAAAATGGTTAAACACTTTGAAAAATAATTTATTTATAAAACCACATATTTTAAGCAGAAAATAAACATATTAATAAAAAACAATTTATTTTTTACTTAAAATTAAATAATTGGAATAAATATGGAAATAAAATACGTATGTTACATTAAAATAAATTCTACATATAAATGGACATTTGATTGAAATTATTTATTGATAATAAATAATGTTTTTAAAATAATCAGAATTTTTAACTATTCAATAAATAATAAACATTTTTCAAACAATCCAAAAATTTTACCATGAGTGAATTTTTGTATGATGATTGAAATAATGATATTAATTTTTTAACTATCAAATTTTAAAAATTATAAATAATTTTATTAAATTTAACCTTATATACAAATATTTTAGTTAAAATTATTTCATTTTGTATGCAAAAAATTAATAATTTTTTATAATGATTATAAATATATTATTAAAAGTGGTCAATTCTATAATTTAATGGGTTTATAGATAATATCCTCATTAGTTTTATGGAACTACTTAATAGACTACCCTATCACCATTTTTATGTATGGTATATGGAAGAGGGCATTGGTAAACTGAGATGAATCCATTGCATAACTAAGTGTATACTAGGTTAACCAAAGATGTACAAAATGGTAGTAATACAAGAAGGGGGTATATGTTATCAAGTAAATTTCTGTCTTTTAAGGTCCCACTCTAATGAATTACATATTCATGTTTCATTGAACTATAATTAAATTGATTACATTCTTGAGGGTCTTTTTGGTTTATAGTTTTAGATAATTATGTCATATCCTATACATAGAAAATCATATATTTACAATATAAACACTACTACCTATCAATTTTATGAAAATGAAATTTTTTTAAAAAGAATTATTTTATTTCATGTAAATCATGTTGAATTGAAAAATAACATCTTTTTTACCATTACCCTACCATAATCCCACTGAAAAACATTTTAATAATGTTGTATGAGGACAAACAGCTTAATAATGTATATTAAAAAGAATACATCCACTAGCCTAGTGAAAGAACTAAAACCGATATATTATTTATGTTCCTATTGGAATTTATGTAATTTTATGAAATAAAACCATTCCACATGAATAACACACAAAAAAGTTTCTCAATGAAAATATATAAAACCCATAAAAATAAAATTAAAACCCCTTTTGGAAAATTAACAGCATCACATTAGGAAAATCATTTCAAAAACCATTAAATTGGTGAAACCATTCACTTGAATTCTAATATAATTTTCCATATTACATGATCATAATTGAATTCATAATATATCAATAATGTAACTCACACTTCTTATATTCCATATCATGCTGACCTATTTTTCATGAGCTATAATGGGGCTCAATGTTTCATATAGGCCATATCGGGTTACCCATGAGCAGTAATGGGGGTCAACCCATCATATAGTGTGCATCAGGCTCATCTATTTTTCATACAATTCAAAAGTACCATATCATTGATAAAACATATTATTATTTGACAATTTTTAATAAAACCCTTTCAAAACACGTTTTGAAACACATTAGGATATAAAAATACACTTTTCTATCAAAAATTACATATTAAAATTTATAAAATATGAAAATCATAATGAAACCATTTGAATTAAAAATATACAAATAATATTATTATTTAAATGTAAAATATTTAATTATTTATTATTTCCGGAATATCTACTCATTTTGTATTTGATAAGAAATAATTCCTTCAATATTATTTTTGGAAAAGTCATAAATTAACTTGTTTAGAAAATGAAGAAAAATCATTTCAAACTATTTTTTAAATAGAATTAAAACTGGGAAAAATTACATTGAAAAAAATTAAAATTGTAAATAATATTTGGAATCATTTTTTTAAAACAGGTACATAGAAGAAAAAGTGGGTTTAAAGGGAAGCTAAAAAATTAGTTTTTAAAATAAAGTCTCATACCTCTTGTAATATTCAACATCCATTTAATTTAACATTATGAATAATAAACCTCAAGTTTTTTTCAATTTTTTAAGATTCTATTTAATTCATAATAATTTTTTTTATTTCAATTATTACCATGTTTTGAAAATTACATAATTAGGTATGTCCACGTCAGATTTTCTGATGACATGTTGTTCATATATAAAAAATAGAAGAGGTATGTTGACTATAGTCATTATTATAATTTCACCACCATATATATAGTAATATTCAAGAAATATCATAATGAAAATGAACTACGTTTCAGTAATAGATATGGTATACCATATGCACGCATATGAATCTTATTATGCTTTCAACGATCATTATGTAATGAAATTAAAAATAAATTTACCATCAAACAATAAGAAATACATCTTATATATCATAGTACTTCTTTATATATACTTATATATATCATTTATATCATTTGGTGATGAAAAATGATTCACATTTCATTATGAAGGTTGTTGTCTACACGTACGCATGAACGATGCTGTTATTTTTTAGTGCATTGAAATGTTATAAGGTCTATGATATATTATATTTTAATAATGATATATATTTCATGGATATTAGATAAAAAATATATTTCCATCATTATAACCAGTCTTCAGTGGCGGTGATCGAAGAGGAATTACATTATTTCATGAGGTCGTTGTCTATAATACACATGAATGAGGATTTCATTTTAAATTCAATTTAAGAGTACATGAATATAGGTTGATCTAGTAACATTAAAACTGCTTAGTATATGTAATATAATGGTGTTTTATTTTAGCATGGTTAATGAATATTTCTAGATGTGGAAGAAGAATCAAAATTAAAACATAGAGATACAAACTATACATCTTCTTTGGAATACAAACATTGTTTGATGTTTAAAGTCCTGAAATACTTATATTATATATAAAACAATTTCCCTAGAATATGGGAATGGAATCTAGGATGGTATTTTCTTTGGTATTTTGTGATATAAATGAGGATTTATGTTTGATGAAATGAGAAGAAGTTGTTCCCTTATCAAAGGGAGGGGAGGGGCCCTATTGGAATTTCTCAAAATAAATAATTTAATTAATTTAATATTTAAATTAAAATTAACAAATAATAAATAATGTTATGATGATATTTCAATGGGTCTAAATCCCCTCATCCAAAAAAAAGTTTTTTTACTATATTTCCTCCACATTTTTTTGGTTTAAACACCTATACAACCCTTTTAACATTTACCACGAGGACATGGTTTTTACATGTTGAGGGTCACTATAGTTACTATAAAATTACAAAATACCAATAAATATATGATAGTATTTTTTTTACACCACATACTAATAATTATTTTGAATTTGATATTTTTATTATTGTTTTACCATTTAATATAATATTAGTTATTAAAAAATATCCATAATGTCAACTTTTAGAACTATTTATTTCTTTCACATTAATATTATTAAAATAATTATTATAATTAGAAAAAATTATTTTAAAAAATCCCAAAAAAAATCATGGTAATATTGAGAATTAATGTATTTCATTAAATATCTCATATTTTATCTATATTAACATTTTTATTATCATTTACTTGATTGATCCATTAATTAATTAAATATTGCATTAGAGTTGTGAAAGCATTTAAGATAATTATCTCTTCACTAAAAAAAATTACTAAGATGGAGATAAATGTTTTATAATTCAAATTATTATTTATAGTTAAAAATATACTCTTTATTACACACAATTAATAATATTTCACTAATTAAAAACAAGAGTGCGCCATGATTGACATTTATTTAAATAAAATACAATAATGATCACAATATCATCAATGTTTTCCTAAATAGTTATACAATAAACCCTTAAATGATTATTTTTGATATTTACACATTCAATAATATTTATATGTCATGGCCCGACCCAAGTTAGGGCACGAGCTGCAACGAATCCTCCTCCATAGGCTTGGGGTGGAGACAACCACCAAAGGCACGCTAAACCCAGGGAGGATTTTTCCTAAAATCCTATACACGTGTAAACATGGAACTCAATGAACAATATAATGGGTAATGAAATCAAATGAACACAACTATAAAATATACAAAAAATTCATGAACCACAGATCATAATGAAGTATGATAATATATACTGAAAAAAGGGGAAAAATACATGACCAAACCAAAATTATGTCTAAACCTAAAAATACTATTAATGAGTAAACAACTGAGTGAGCCCATCTCTTGTTTCCAATGATATGGTCTCCATTCATGGTCTAAGAGCCCTCTATCTCTAGGCTATTCAGAAATCACGATTGACATGTCCACCTTTTTCCAAAGACCTGGAAACATTAGGGAGAATCTCATGAAGGGGTGAGTATATGCATACCTTGAAGAACATCGTAAATGGGTGAAGGGAGAGTAGTAAGAGAGACCACTGAAGAGGAGTGTTGTAGATAGAACAAGGTAGAATAAAAAGAGTACATCATAACCTAATAATATAGTGAAAGTGAACTCGTCTGTATACAAGGATCTCAAAATAGTGAGAATTTGAACATCTCATAGAGTCTTCACTAACTATTGCATGATAGTAGACTCATCCAACCATGATAATTTATGAACAAAAATCATGTGGCATAACCCACACATCTTCACCAATCATGGAAATTGAGTAACGAAACCCCATGGTGTGGGTACTGAAACAATATATATATATATATATATATATATATATACACTTCTTGAATGAAGCCCAAAAGTAAGAGTAATGGGATCTCTATCTTAGATCTCATCCTAAGAAAAAGGGTAACCAAAATTTCCAATGTATGTCCATCTATTATGCTCATCATCCCATGTGTCCACCCTTAACATGCAATTAATAGAGACTTAGTCACCACACCATGATACTATCTGATTTAGGTGGTACTAATTCTCCTGCACAATTTTATGTTTCCGCACAAAACCATGTATTGATGGTAAAGAATTACTCTTACTTGTAAGTCTAAATCTATATTATACCATATCTCTTTACTGATATGCAACGTCTAGATGTCGGGTTACATGTTTGAGGGCCCATGTAAAGCTCGACTAGAGGGTGCGACAATAGTGCAATTGAGGACACACACCCAACCTGACTTTAGGGTACCACTATAGTGTCATCGTAGACCCATTCCCATCCTGGGTAGAGGGTATCACAAGGAATGGGTTGAGGACCCATTCCCTTCCTAGTAAGAGGATTCCACTTTGAAGATCACCGAGGACCTATGCTCATCCCAGCTAAAGTGTTCTAATAAGAATAGAATGGGGACCCATGACCATATCAGATAGAGTGTTCCACTAAATTGTTTTAAAGGACATATTCCCAATATGTATGAAGGGAGACACTTATAAATCATCACAGAGCTACACTTCTCATCACGGTTGGATGGTAGTCATGAAATACTATGATAAGCCGACACATGATCACTGTCATTGTCAAATGTCGCTTCAATGAGAATCACACTTTAAAATTCTCACATCATATAACAAAATCCACTATGAATGGAAACAACCCCTTCTACATGAAAAACTACATATGATAGGATTACCCAGATCCAAAATAAATCACCAAATGAAAGGGATATGGGAGGTAGAAGATTCATATTGATGTGGATGATGTTTATGGGTCCTACATGACATGTGACCCCACATCCTCACCTGGCAATGTACCTAGCCAGAATCAGGTCATAAACGATGTACGTGTACCCCTAGTAATTATAGTGTACTACTAGGGTACCTGGATTATCTAATAAAATGGATGATGAGTGCACAATGATCATTATGTTCTCAATAGAAAAAAATCAATTTCACTAAAATTATTCCTCAAAATCCTTGAATAACCAAATAGATCACATCATTATGATCTTTATGGAAAATCACCCATAATCGACTATTCATTCATCCAAATTGCAAACCCATTAAAGAAGATTCATTTCACAGCATTGAGAATGAATATTTTTACAAAGGCCCACATCTTGGTCTTGAAATAAATTATACGAATTCCATCATTAATTTCTTCATAAGAAAAATTCACATAATTGAATATTGATTTGCCTAATTTTTACACCTGATGAAATATCATATTTCACGCATTATGCTAAAATGGTGTCTTGTGGGTCCATTGACTCAATATAGAATTAAAATTTGAACATTTTTCTCAAAACATATGCCTCAATTTATGGGTCACAAGGTCACTGATATCATGTCAATTAGACAATGTATGTAGGAGTTATGTAAAGTACATGTTCCATAATAATAATAATAATAATAATAATAATAATAATATTAAAGGGGGCTCTCCGTAGAACAGAACCACTAGCCCAGTATGAATAACCAAAATATGGTCTTAAAAAGAAAATATCGAATTACGGACACACAACAACTGATAGCACGTTGTTTGGACTCACCCTGTGGGAGTTATGATGAATCAAAGATTTTATAATATTTTTAAATCTATTACTTCACGATTGTTTCATGTTCCCATGTTGTGGGTCATGTAAAATTATCTAAAATGGTATTAATATTATTGTATCATAAATTCCGTCATCTCACAACCGATGGTCCATGTATTGAAATTCCAAAGTGGGAGTTATAAAAAGAAAACCATTTTTTAATATTAATAATAATAATAATATTAATATTAATATCATATTCAATTTTTATTAGGGTTTTCTATAGTTTTCCTACCTTTTTTAACATGGTATGCCTACCTGGTCATGTTCAAAGGCATCTTCCTCCATCCATCACCTTAGTGGCATCGCCCCACCCCTATGGACGCCTTTCACTGCCTCCTTGACCGCAACTAGCCAGGAGCCGCTTCGCCGCTCCAGACAAATACCGCATGCGACGTTTCCCGGTCGATGTGCACTGCTCGGACCACTAATGCATTCTGAAAATCATTGAAACTCAATTCCATGCTCAAAATAAGAAATGATATCCGTTATTTGATCCTTGGACCTTGATATACAGTGGCCCATTTTCCATTCCTCGAACCATTTTTGATTTATCAATCTCCCACACATTCATGGGGTAAGATTAGGTTCAGTACCACCCAACAATGTTGAACCGGGATAGTGGGGATCCATCTATTGAAGAATTTGATGAAATTGAAGGAGAAATGCACAATGAAAGAGGATTAACCATAATTGTTCAAGAATTATTGTCCAATGAACATGAACATGGATATCCATATTAGAAAATGATGATCCAATGAAAAATCAAATACATGGGTGCATGAAAAGGACAATAAAGGCACAAATCAAATAATTGAAGAATGATCCATTAAATAATTTAATTATAATGATGGAAACCCCATATATATTCCAACATATAATTTTGATAGATTAGTGATAAAGAACATGTCTTCTAATTATTGGTGGAAGACTTTGCACTTTCTGTATCCTTATCCATCCCAATATTCATTCTCATCGTGATCCACCAATGGATGAAGGATAATTTTTCCTTCCAATGATTCCAATGTTATGTAGGTAACCGAAGATATTTTCCATATCCATCAATTTATAACCCATGAATTATGTTACTGATTAATTAATTGAATTATTAATTAATTAATTCACTTGATCGTACCACCAATGACTTTCTGGTCCGATCATCCGATGCAGACCAAATTTCGGTCACTACTAGGGTAAAACAGACATTACAAACTCAATAGCTATATTAGGTTTATGATCTGAGACTCCTTCTTTGATTTATTTGGATTAGTGTTAAAAATAAAATGTTATTATTTAATTATTTTATTTTTTGTTATGTCTTGGGTGAATTTTATACAGATGACCCACGTTAAATTTATGCCGGGCATAAGGTAAATTCCAAATTCAGACTCAATTGCACCCTATGATTTATAATACGAGCTTCATGTATTATATATTCCATAATTTATGCAAATCAACCAGAAAAAAATAAAAATATTTTTAATTTTTTTTATAATAATAATTATGAGAACATCCGGCCACAAAATTTCATTTAGTATTAGCACCTGGCTCCAAATATATTCCAAGAAATATTATAAAGTCTTACATAACAAACAAGACTCTCTATATTATACCTTTTTCATTAATTTTCTTTCATGAAAAGCAGAAAATAATATAATAGGTGGGGACATATATCCTACACCTAGCTCTTTCCCACACCTAGATGTATAGCCTATGTAAAAGGGAAAAACTCCCTCATAACATCCCCTCTTATCATGACTGGAATCTCTATTCATACCCGAATATTGGGGACATGATTCCCTTCTTCAGACATTCATTCTGGTGAAACTTCTAACGATATCCAGTCACACGAGATCTCATTGTCTATATATCTTAGGTAATATTCTCTCATAAAATTAAGAATTGAAGGAGACAACACCATCGACTGAAGAAAAACTACACACCAGAAAATAACATGATCATCTCAAGGTAAGAAATCCACTCTGAAGCTTTGTGGACTAGGTGAGACTAGGATTTTCTACTAATCGAATCTGCTAAAATGTATCACTAACCTATATTATAAACTATCTCAAACCCATTATTATAGAGTAATTCCATCCATTACCTCTATATCAGTGGCATGTTTCTCTGAGTGATGACATACTGGAGACTCTAGTGGTCTACGTAAACCAAAAATATCTATCCCAAAAGGTATTTTATCTATATTCTTAGTTCAATGAACCCATCTTCATGCTCTATGTAGGGAGCCTCATTGTTCTATTTATGGGGTCTCAACTTCCACGAGATTTATTTGATAATTTTTTGTAATTATGTCTTGGTTGATGTTTATCACAAAAGGGTACCACTAAACATAAAAGAAAAGAAACTCATCCCACCATGAGAAGCTGAACACAGAAAGCATGTAGAATACTACATGCGTCTTCATCTCACAAGAAATTATAAGAAACACCAAATGAGAAAATTTACCGCACCCATGAGTTTCACACCAAGAAAACAAGGTTACACAGAAAAACTCTACCGGGAGTGCAAAGACCTTCTCTAACACTATATCGTATATCTTAGGCATAAACGCACAAGTAACATAGACTTATCCACCCCACCCTGATTCAATATTTATTGGTTTACAATAAATTTCCTTAAAAACATTTCTCGTGACCCAAAAATGTGTCTTGGTGTTGGAAGAACCCCTATTCAAAGTACATTCTATGCTACATCGAAAAATATTGACACATGGTTACAACAATGCCCTGTGTCACCATAACTTAAACCTCGAGCAAGGAGTGGAAGAAATGTACATCACACAATGTCTAATAATTTTCACTATATAAGGTGGAATAGAAACAATGTGTATCGTTTATCATCATGTTAGTTCAGAGATACTTAAAATAAAAATATTATAGCTATACACTTCAATACATCATCCTATTTAGTAGTTCAAGCATATTTCGTATATTTATATAATTTTTTCCATTCACGATTTCATACCCTCTAAACTTTTTTATTGGGTAGGTTGTGTGTGTGTGTGTCTATAAGTTATTTGGAAAAGGATTCCACATGTTTAGCATTGATTGGACACTTTTCACCACCCCCTTTTTGATAGAGGTGGGCATAGGGTAGTTGCGGATCGAGCCCTATCTTTGTTCGGGTCGGGATATTAGGTATGTTTTTGGTCATTTAATAGTTCTTATCGTTTTATTTTTAACCAAAATAACCATTTTTACATAGTACAATGGAAATAAAAATTCCAATTGTTACTGTTCATATATTTAAAAAAAAGAGAGATATTTTATCATTTAACTCATTGATTTAAATTATGGAATCCATTTTTAAATTTTCTAAATATATAATTTAAATAATTTAATTTTAAATTAATCATTAAAACAGATATGAAAATTAGATTTTCCGAAAAATATACTTTAAATTGTTTTTATTTTAAATTTAAGCATAAAATCCATTTTAATACCCATAATTTGATTATTTTCATTCAAAATGAACTACAGAATTTTTAAATATAAATTAAAACATAATTTTAACTTGATAATTATTTTATGTAAAATAATGTATAAAAAATAGTATTTTCACTATTTCTTTAAAATTCATCATATTTTTAATATTTTTAAAAATTAATCCTATGATAATTATTTAATTCATAATTTTAAAATGGAATTAATGTTTTCAAATTATAATTGTACGATTTTGAAATTATACATTTAAATAAAATCTATTATAAAATGGGGTTTTAGAACTATTTCATTTTTTATTTTAATATTTACATACTTTATTTATACAAAATATAGATTCATAATTCAGAAATACTATTAAATATTAAAACTATTTATCCTATCATTGTATATGTTGTAAATCCCCCCTTTTGTAAATTGCATCGAAATTTGTTTAACTCATCATGGTTACAAGGGTTTGATCTTCCAAAAAACAATTATCAAAATCCCCTATCATAAAAAGGATTAATAAGACATATACATAAAAAATAGAGAAAAGGGAATTATAAAGGACATCTAGATTGAAAAATACAAGGATTATATATAATATAATATAAGTTAGAAGTTAATATATAATGAAGAAAAAACTAACTCCCATTGACTAATAGTGTGTGATAGAGAACATGGTCATGAGAAAGTTAACTATCTCTTAATCATAAATCATTGATGAGTTTAAAGGACATTGATTTATCAGTATGAAAATTAAATGTATAAAAATTTTATTTCCAAAAATATTTCATAAAATTGTTTAATTATTTTACTACCTAGACTAAGATCATAAGAAAATTTACTTACCTGATGAGTATAGTAACATCTATTAATCAATTTCCACCCCAATCTCATTAGGTTATCAAAATGGTGAGTACTCCAAATAATTTTTCATTCATAGAGCATTAGAATAAACCACTACAGATCATAAAATCAATATAATAATAACTATATTTTCCTCATTTGTTTAGGAATTTAACAAGAACAAAATTCTTAGTACAAGAGAAGATAGTTTCTCAAAAAGAATAAATCGTCATGTGAAGAAAAATACATTAATCACCAAATTTCATTTGTATTACCAAATATTCAACATTGATTTTTAATTAAAATATATCTTTAAAATTGATCAAAAATATTATAGGTTGTGGTTGAAACCCAAAAATCAGAAGGACATTATAAAAAATTCTTAATTGTTAAATTGGAACATTTATTTCTAAATAACATTTTCATTATTTCTGTATTTATAACAAAAATATAATTATGAAAATCAGATAATATCTATGATATGTTATTCATTTTCATAAATAACAAGAATATCCATTTATACATAATAAAATATTATACTATGGAAAAATAAAATTCAAAAAATATTACTTAAATAAAATAACAAAATATTATACTTACATTAATCATAAAATGTTCTAAAAAAATAGTGATTTGTTAATGATATTATATTAATCAGTTATTCACCAAATTAACTTCTAATCATAATGGATATCTATATGATAAAACTTTTATTCCCAAAATCAATGTATTATTCATCCATAAAATCATTGAAGAAATAAGAAAATTTCATACTAAATAGCACATCACATCAACAAGTGGTAGAAAGCCACGATTTCCACCCATAGGTTATGGGTACAAACCACATGGACTTTCTAGAAAAAATGTGTTATCACCGACCATTAGGATTCCCTTTTTATAAAACAATATTAATATAACCCATATAAAATTCCTCGAAATGGGATAAAATCTACAAATTAATCTTAATTTAATAAAAATTACTAATGTATTTGAACCTAAAAGGTTAGCTCATTCCATTAAGTTGTCATTATGAAATTTAATAAACCCTAATTTCCTAAAAAACGTAAAAAAAAATATCAACAAAATTCTTAATGTTTCATCACATAAATCCAAAATAATTCTAAGATATTGATCTTATGATCAATATAGAAATTATGAAAATTGATTTCATCAATAGAACCAATAGATGCCTCACATTAAAACATCCAAATCACCAAATTTATCAAAACCCTCCACTAAAATAAATATAAGTCCTTAACCATAAATATTATATATTATAGTTTCATTAAACTGAAATTTAATTCCTTATAATCTCAATGATCTTTCTAGTTTATAGTTTTAGATAATTAGTTCATAAATTATACATAAAATCTCATATATTACAATGTAGACACTTCCGATCAATATCTATTTTTTAACATTATAAATTTTCTAAAACAAAACATTAGGTCTTTAGATTTAATATCCTCATGAAATTAAACATGGTTATTCTTTTCCATTACACAACTATAAAATGTTGTCAATTTATTTTCTAAATATACGATAAACACAAAAAGCATCATAAGGGGAATTAAAAAGATGAATCCCATTAGTCCAGTGAAATAATGAAGACTCATGTATTCTTTACATTTATATTAAATGTTCGTTGACCATATGAAATAAAACATATACACTTAAAAAATTTAAAAAAACACATTTTTTCCAATCAAAATCCATAAGACCAATATCAATAAAATAGAAAACCTTTTGTTAAACAATATAATAACATTTTTAAAACACATTCAAACCCCTTTTTATTAGAATGAGCATACAAACAACTTCTAATATAATTATCTAGAGGACATATCATTACCCAATGATCTGGAGAGCTATAATGGGGCTCACTCTTCATATTAGCTTTATCAGTCTCAAACAATTTTTCTTGAGCTATAATGGTTCTAAACCCCTTGAATAAGTTATATTGGGATCACCCGTAGGATATCATGGAGTTCCTTCAATTTAATTAGATAGTTTGTGATCACCCAATTTTTATGTAATGATCATGTTCAATAACATGAATAAAACATCTATTTCATAAAATTGATCATCACAAGACCGTTTAAAAATAAATTTTTATAAAACAATTTGGATATCAGAATATAAATTATTTTTAAAAAATATATATACAAATATAAAAACTATCCACACTATAATAAAACCATTATGGTTAGAAATGACACATTTTGCCTAATTTGGAAAATGACTAAGATATTTCATCTAAAACATATTTTTAAAATAGTAAGACCTTGTTAAAAATAACATTAAACAATAATAGGATAATGTTAAAAACATTTTTCAAAAAAATTATTTAAAACATAAACATAGAATAGAATGAAATTTTTTATGTATACTATAAAAATATTGTTATTAAATAATTTTCCCTAACATCAGGTCTAATTATTCATGTATGTCCTTCATATTATGGATTAATAAATTTAGTTCAATTTAGAATTTCATATGAAAGAATTATCCATTTTATTATTCTTTAGGGTTAACTTATTACCATGTTGTAACACATACTTAATAATTTGGGTCCACTACAGATGTATTATGAATATTTGTTTCATATGTTCAAAAAGGCATAGGTATGTTTATTATTATCAAAGTTGAAATTAATCCACAATTTACGAAATAATATTCAAGAAATAATTATAAATTATATATATAAATTATATTTTTAAATTCAACCATTAAATATGACTTTGAAAATTTAACTAAATTATAATCATGGAGATGATAACTCATACATATGCATGAGTAACATTTCATTTTTCAAAAATAACAATAAAAAAGGGAAATATTATTTTATCATTATATAATGATAATAATATGTTATATATCATATTATTTTTTATAATATACTTATATATAGAATTCATGTGATGTGGTTATGAAACATTGACCACATTTCTTTGTGATGGTGGAAGTCCACACATACACACAAAAATGTTATTATTACTCATTATATATAAATGGATTAAATTAAATTATTTATTATATTTTATTAATCATAAATATTTCATTAATTTAATATATAAAAATTATTTCCATGATTATAACTAGTCTGAATAGATAGAGATGGAAAAGGAATTAAATTGTTTCATAAAGCTATAGTCTTCCAAACATGTGAATGATGACTTCGTTTCCAATTTTATAAAAGAGTATATCGATATAGGCTGATACATTAACATGGAAAACTTTAGAATATGGAATATACCTATATTATTTTTTTCATGTTTGAAAGGTCTTTCTTGGAGGTGGAAGTAAAAATCAAACCCAAACCTGATGATGAAAACAAAAAATATTCTTATTAAAACCACATATATTTATCACCAAATGGCCTCTAAAATATTCATTATACCTAAAAAAGAAATGTAGATTATGGGGATAAATTTTTGATAGATATTTGTTCTATTATTGTCTGAAAAATGTGTTTTGAGATGTTAATAATTGAGATTAAGAGGTTCCCTTTTATAAGAGATGGGGGGAGCTCTTGGAATATCAAAAAATAATAAAATATAATAAAATAATATTTAATACCAAATATCTATATTAATATTAATTAAAAATATAAAATTATTATGCGTCTAAATCCATTGATAATAAAAAAAATTATACCTGTTTTGAACATATTTACACCCTTATCTTTAGTTTTGAACCACTATTTAACCCCTTTAACTCTTACCTTGAAATCATAGATTTTCACTTATTGAGGGTCAACATAGTTACTATTAAATTTAAAATGAGTAATAAATATACCATGGTTTATTTTTTCAACCTTATCATTATATATTTTTCTAATTTAATATTTTAAATATTTTTATATCATTTTACAAAATAATTTTTACTATAAAATATCCACGATGTCAATTTTATTGAACAATTCGGAACATAGACATTAATTATATCAAGAAAATACTTATAATTCAAAAAACTAATTTCAAAATATACACAACATGTGAATATAATATTTATTTATTTACTGAATTAATTATTTCATATTATATTTATTTTAATATTCTAAATATATTTTAATTGATTTTTCTATTCATTAAATAATTAGATTTTGAACCATATACAATTATTTATGATAAATATATATTTTCTAAAAATTAAAAATTCATTATTATGTTTATGATTACTATTTTATATTTCATAATTATATTTTTAGCTTAATACTTCTTTTGGATTACACCATATTAAAAATATTACACTTTTTAATAATAAGTGCATGACATGATTGAGATTTCATTAAATAAAATACTATAATTATTGTAATATAATCTATTTGGCCCACATATTTTCATAAATTTTACACTTGGATGTCTATTTTAGAGATATAATCATCCAATATTAATTTTTTTTGTGCTCATTATTAGTTCATATAATATCTTTTATCCTAAATTACTTAATTTACCATTTATAGTGGTAATAAAAAATACTAATATTGATATATATATATATATTGTCAAAATTATAAGGCTGATATTTTAAAACTTCCTACCCACAGATTTCAAAAATGGAATGCATTTAAAATATTCAAAACACATTATTTTCATAATTTAATTAGAATTTAATATGGTAAAACACAATGTAAAATAGATTTTTAATTAAAAAAATAACATTTTTAAAAATAAAATGCCTTCTTTAGATAGTTAAATTTTAAAATCCATTTAAAAAACAGAAAATAAATTATTTTAATTATTAATGAAATAATTAATATTTAAAATTAATCCCAAAAATAATTTCTCCATGTTAAAACATTAAAATAATTTATTGTTTAGAGAAACTGTATTTTCCACTATTACATTAAAAATATTTTTTTAGAAAACTCTCAAATATTCACCCTAATATAATTTCGAAATTATAAATTTATAAATGAAATTAATTTTTTCATATTAAAATTTTATAATTATAAAAAACAGTATTTAAAAAAATACATAATTTAGTCCATGAAAATATTTTCCAATTTGATTTTATGAATTATATAATATAATTATAATGAATATAACAATATAATTCAGGATTACTATTAAATATTACAATGATTGTTTTTATAATTAACTTTGTTCTCATAATAAACATGCACAATAAATATTCCTCTTTGGACACTTGTTTTTGAAAATAATTAGTTATATTTTTTGGTTAATAGAATTCACGTAATGAACTATTTGCAATGTTATATTTTCAGATTAATATAAAGGATTTTCTAATATTTATAAGATAAATTATCTTGAAGAAATTTATATTAAAATGAATATATAAAATTATTAAATAAAGGATTAATTTGAGAATACATATTAGGATACATTTTTCATATTCATATGATCATTAACATTGAATTTTTTTATACACTTTGTATATTATTATATTGTTTAAACAAAAACATAGTAATAAAGATGATAATTCAGTGAAACATGAAACTATAAATTTTAGTATCCAAATAATGGGAAAACATTAATGGTTGATAATATTTACATATTCATGATACGATATAAATGTTAATTTAATTTTCACAACTAATAAAGTCAATTTGATTTAAAAATATATATTAACCATTGATAATCATTAATACTTTTTTGAGTGACTGATATCTATTGAATTTAAGAAATTATTTTTTATAGTAATGGTTATCATTGGATTAATAATTTATTTATAATATTTATGGTTAATTTACTCACATTTTTTGTATTGTGTTGTATAATCAATTGTATAATAGAAAAGGATTCTGAATATCTATAGAATAATTATTGGTTCCATAGAATTTAAATTTCAAGAAAATTGAAAAGGATTTTGAAAATGTATGTTATATGGAGTATTTTATTTGTCATATAAATACAAGGGTATATGATTGTGTGTATGGATAATATTTTTAAATGAAGGAAATGTAAAATGACATATCTTAAGAGATTAAGGTAGATGACATAATAGATGATATACCTCAAATGAAGAATATGTAAAGACTACAATTTTGTTCTTTCTACCATGACTAATAATTAAATTTATAGAAGACAATTTATATAAGTGGGGGGAGAATGTATTGAGTTGAGATTTTAATATAGATTTTAATCAATGAAACAATTCATTTGATAAGAAGATCAACACGCAACACTAAACTAAAGAGAAGCCATTATATATATAGATCATTCAAATATAGTCATGTAATTTTTAGGTATGATAAGGAGTAAATTAATAATGAAATATATTAATATGTAGGTAAAAATATAAAGTTTATTTTATACAAATTTTCATAATTCATTGTAGTTTTAAGAATATATATGTTTATACATTGTAATTTTTTTAAACAAATAACTATATAAATGTAAAATTATTATTTTCATACGACATAATATTCATTGACTAATTATTTAAATTAATAATATGAATAGATACTATTATATATATTTATATACCTTTAAAAACAATTTCTTATTATATTTTAATATTTTATTTATTTTAAAAATATAAAAATCATGCAAATAAAATTGAAAAAAGTACAAAATTTTTATGGATGTATAATTTCAATATTACTTTAAGAATAATTTTGTGGGATTTCTAAAAAGATGTATATTTTAGTGAAATTGAACGATACCATATCTATATATAAGAAGTATATTATAACATTATTTAAATATAAGTATCAATATATAATTAAATAAAATTGTTTATTTGAAAAATTATCTATTTATAATAGAATGGATAATTTTTATTTATTTTAAATTGAAGAACCCATATTTAAAAAATTTTGAACATTGTTGTGTTTTTTAAAAAATATTTTTTCAATACATTATATATTTATTATTTTAAAATTACTTTTTACAAAAATTTTGAAAATTTCGATAAAAAATGGATATAAAATTTTTAATAAGTTGTTATTAATTCTTTCTTAAGGTCCATTTTGTTTTAATGTATAAAGGATATGTTACATAGATTACAAGTATTTTCCACGGTAAATGATAAAATGTGAAAAACAATGAATCTAAAAGTAAAAGACCTCAAAAAATCGTATAACATGTTTTGGATTGTTTGATTGATGGAATCAATGAAACTATTATGTACCATGCCAATTATTTAATAATTTTGTATCCACCTGACCTTATAGTATGTTTACATTATTGGAAAGATTTTTGTATTTCAAAAATGTTTTCCATTTTGACTTATAAGATAGAAAAAATACCCTGCACTTCCCCTCACACTAAAAACCAATTAATTTCCACTAAAATAATTTGGATCCTATCCCAGGAAGACTTATATGTGATCATGGTGTTCTTGAATTCTAAATTCATCATATATCTAGGGGTTAACACCAATTTCAAAGGAGAAAAACCATGAATTGAGGTATAAATTCCTAAAAGTTAGTTTCTTATTCATTTTACATTATATACACAAATTCCTTAAACAAATTTGTTATACCATAATAAAATGATACCATTCTGATCATTAGTATTATGGTATATTTTTATGATGATTATATAATAAATTTCCACCTTTCGCTTTTCTAAAATGAAAAAAGAGCTATTATTTATGGGTTTTGTGAAATACCACATTCATAATGAAACAAGTGACATTATCCATAATCACCATATAAGAAATGAAATATTAAATTTTATAATATAGAATTATGTTATTTATAAATTATTTTTTATTCCCTAAATGAAAATCTATATTACTCAATTTCTATGTTTTTTGAAAAATGAAATCATCATCCAAGAGTATCATTAGATAGAAGACTCCATGGAATGATCAATTTCCATTTTTCATTTCAACAATGCCATATATGGATGGAAATGAGAATGTTATTAGTGGATAAAAATTATATTTATGAAATTATTATGGATCTTAGAATTGAAATTCGATATATTATTTAAAATATGATCCATAAACATCTCTATTAAATTCCACAATCCAAAATTGTGGTCGAAAAATGGAATGTGAGTTATTTAAAGAATAAAATAGTAAAACATTTATTATATTTTTCCAACAAATTATAAATTAAATATATTTAAAACTAATAAATATATAAAGGTATCATAATTCTTTTGGGGTGATTATATTACAATGAAAACTCATCTGAATCATTCATTAATTAAATTATGTTCTTGTTTTTGTTGGATAAGAAACCAACATGAACAATGATATAAATCAATATCATGTACGATAATAGAAATAAAATATGTAGTAATATATTATATAAATACAAAAAATTTACTTATTTTATCATTATATAGAGTAAAAATAAACATGTAAATAATTGTTTTTGATAAAAACCATTTTTAATGAAAAAAAACATAGTCATCACAAAATTAATAACATAATAATAAAAAACATCGATGGTGTTAGAAAATTAGTAAATATTAAGAATCATAAATTTTAGTACTTATTATAATCTATTAATTTTTTACATTAGGAGTACAATTAAGAACAACAAAACTAATATGAATCTAGATAAAAATTATCAATATTACTCAAAACTGATTTTGAATAAAGATATGATATAAAAATAAACGAATGGAAATTTATTATATATTATGTATATAAAAAATTATTTTTATGAATATATTTCTAAGAAATTTTGTTATTATATTTACATTTTTATATAGGGAAGTTTATTACAATCTTATATGTGGGGTAATAATGTAATTATTTTCCTACCAAGAATTTTTATTTAATGTTAAATATTATAGGATATATAAAATGATTCAATTTTATTTTATTCTATTTATTTATTATCCTAGTACTATTTAATTTTTTAATTTATTAATTAGTACAACATACATCGATAAATAAATTTTATTTTCACCAAATTCTATTTTTTACAAAGTGTTACTCTAATCTCTCATGTCCCATCTTAGAGGGGACCTTTCTTTGACTACCCCTTTCCAGAATCTGATGGGCTAGGGGCTGGTGACTAGCACTAAGAAAGCATATCACATAATGGGATGTATTTTTTTAATTACATGTGCACACACACACACACATCTTTATGCCAAAAATTAATGGAAAGTAAAAACATTATGTAAAAGATGTATGGATCCACTATGATACCAACCACAGAGTACAACACTTGGAAACTAGAATGAAAATAGGGGAAGAAAAAATCCCATCAATAGAAATAGTCGGTCAAAGTGAATGCACTTGTTTCTAAAACCCATGCATAGAAAACCATACCTGAATGATAGATATTGGAATATTATCTAAATATGTAGGACCACACCTTGTCTATCCAATCACTATATAAACCACCTAGTCCTATTCCACCAATAACTCCTTCAATGTTTCAATCATCTGCACAAAACATGACCCATATGGGGAAAACTATTGTAGGGATGAGTAAAACAATACTCAGTAGGGCACCCTGAAATCATAAAGGAATACCACTAATAAAGAAACAAAGTACAACTCAAATAATTACACGATATATACCATAATTAACTAAATGATGTATTCCAGTATGAAATACATGAGTAATTCCATAATGAAAAACATGGTCATCTTACATAGGTATTAGTTTATATAACCAAAAGTGAGATTATCAGATGTGTTATTTAGAACACCATGCATCAATAAGGCATGGAGTATCGGTAAGACACATAGTCTTGGTAAGACAATGATTCTTGGTAAGACATGAATTATCGGTAACACATAATGTCTCAGAGATAAATAGATTCTCATTAAGACACAGAGTCTCGGTATGACACAAAGTCTTGGTATGACACCACGTCTCCATAATAAACAATGTCTTAAAAAGTCACGTAGCCCCAAAGACTCATATAATTCAAGTCAAACTATTTCAAGATCCTAGCCAGCCATAAGATTCTTCTCGTAGAGCGCTTTTTTCCAATAGAAACTACTCTTCAACCCAAAAGTATATATTCCATCTTCTATAAAGACACGCATAGTGTAAATCAAAAGGGAAATCTTTTATCAAGGGACCCAAAACCACAAATGAATCTTCAAACGAACACATGATTTGAATGTTACAATCAATTTTATATATGTGTATGACTCGACTGATCGGGTGACCCAACATGGTCTGGAAATCTCTACCCACCATGTCTAGCATGACCCAACCCACTGGCTCAGCCCACCAATTTGCTAGACCCATCTCGCTAGGCCTGTTGGACCCGTCTTGCTTGGTACAGCCCGTGGGGTCACTATAGCGGGCCAACTCCCCTATTCGACACGAACTATGTGCTAGTTCGTTGTACCACATGTGGTCTACCCCGACCGTGTTCCCCCGTGATGACACAGTGTCATCCTACATTCCTTGTGGCTCGCACGCCACACCACTGCTCCCATGGTCGCACCACTGTAGGTTCCTCTAACACTACACCATGTCGGGTCCTCTAGTCAATGTCGCACCCCCTACCGCACGTTGTGCATGTTGGATCCGATGTTACCCACCTTCTGTGCTCCACCTCCATAATCCACCCCCCCGGTGGCATCATCCTTGAGCTCCTCCTAGACCAATCCATATGGGATGTGTCCTTCCTTCATCAGTGGTTCTCCATCCTAGCATTTTACTCTGCCTAGATAAAAATCCCAATGCCTCCAACGTTGCGACTCCACAGTGTCAGGGGAGTGTAATATCTCCAGTATTGGAGTTTTTATTCATGAAACAAATGAAAAAAACAATCATACACCCATACAATCATGAATAATGTGAAGAACTCAAATAACATTAGAAAAAATGAGATGAGAAAAATCACTTAAAGGACGAATCTTGTGCTTTGTTCGTGTCTGCCTTGATTCATTCTTAGTATAGGGATTATGATGAACAATGAAATCATATAGATCTAACCCCCATTTAATTCCCACATGATATCGACCATCCCCTAAGAGATAGAACTATTGATCAACATGTTAGTGTGCTGGTCTGTTTTCTTCATTAAATATGAAAATTTATAACGAATAACAGATAAATAGGAACCAACATAGGGTTTTGATCCATTGTTGATGAACAATGATGCATCGTCTTCGTCATTCTATGATCCATAGATCTTCAATCCATGTCATAAACTATGACTCTTCATTTTCTTCTAGAGAACATACTTCACCTCAAATTAAGGAAATTCTAGTATTATGGTGATAAACTTAATTTTTTTATAAACTAAAACATAAATAAAAGAGTATCTACATAAAAATAAAAAAAATTATTAAATTTATTATTACTAACATGTCCAAAAATAATTTTCCTCAGTTGACCCACACCGAACAATGTTAAAAATCACATAGCGTAAAATTGATGTTTTGAAGGCAATGGAGACCTTGTATTTCAGACCCAGACACATGTTTATAAGTTATTCAGTATTAATGAATAACATCTCATGCATTTTACAAAAAAAATGAACGTTTTTCATGAAATCTATCCCTAGAACACCATGCCTCGTAATCACCTATTATCATAGTTTCTAGTTTTAGAATATTCCCAAATAATTTATAAAAATTAAAGTTGAGAAAATATAATTCATTACAATATCCCACGTTCGGTATTTACATCCCCGAAATCCCAAACAAGGGTAGCTCCATAAAAATATGAGGGTACTAAGCATGAATCTGAGCCTCCCACTCCCTTGTTAACTCATTGAGATTATCATGAAACCACAGAACACTCACTAGTGTTATCTACCAATCATTAAGGATCCACTCATGTTAATTCTTGATCTCTATTGGTACTCTGCAAAATTTTCCCCATCATCAATTTCCATCTCTCCCTATTCGATGACGTATGATAGATCATGCGCACACCTCTTCATATATAACCCGTTGAAGAAATCATGTACCCAATGAATCTATGGTGGTATAGCTATGTAGTATTCCACCTCTCAATATCTCTAAAGAATCTGAAAAGGGACAAAGTATCTCAAAGATAACTTGACAACCCAAAAAATCATCATAATCAAAGTCGAAGTGAGACCCAGTGGAACATATGGTCACTCTCCTCGAACTCCACATGCCTCTATCTACTATCATCATAGGATATCTATTGGCTATGTGCATTCTTAATCCAATCTTAGATGATCTTCACCTTATTACTTTTTCATGTACCTACTTTAGTCCCATGAGTGTTGAATCTCCTAAGTCAATCCAGTAGAGTGGTGACCTGCATGGTCGGCCATACAAGCCCTAAGATAGTGTCATTTTAATAGTGTAGTGGTAGATGCCGTGGTATGAAAAATCCAACTGTGGTAGGTGATCCTCTGGGTTATGAATGAAGTATAGGATGCATGAACGTAATATGTCCTCCATATCCGGAATGGTCCTCTTAGTCTGGCCATCTATCTATGGATAAAAAATTCTTCTCAAATGTAGATATGTCCCAAAAACCTCTTGCAAACCCTTCCACAATTGGGATGTGAAACGAGCATCATGTTCTAAAATTATCATTTATAGAACTAAATTAAAATAAAGAAGTTATCCAACCATGTAACTGGTATAACTATTCACTCTCCAAAATGAACTATGTTCTCCCCACCTATCGAATATCCCTCAAGTACATGCCCTATGGAAAACATAACACATCAAGTAGCACAGTTGGTATCCCCTAGTGGTGCCTCTATGACTCATTATAAATGTGGAGGGGTTATAACAATCGACTTTAGGTAAGACTCTCCATCTCCATCCACAAAGGATATATGAAATGTGGACAATTTCTCGGATTCCTTGCTCAGGAACTGAAAGTTGGATCTCTTGTTGCAAGATTATTCCACTACGTTCCCCTTTACATGAGTATATACAATATTGAATATATTGTCCAAGAAGAACTCTATCCATTTAATTTTTCTCATGTTCATAACCCTAGGAGGAAAGATAAACATGAGACTCTTGTGGTTATAGTAGAGGGTAATCCACCCACCCATTAGGTTGAGTCACCACATCCTCAGTGGGAAGACTAATGCTACTAGCTACTGATCATGGGTTTCCTTGTTCATTTCATTCTGTTTTAACTGGTATTAACAATATTAAATCACCACATTTTCCTACATAAGGACATATCCAATCCTAATCCCAAATGGATCAAAAAATACTACATACCTGACACCCTCCTCTGGTAGTCTCAAGATGCGAGCACTATTCATCCTCCACCATAACTCCGGAAAGACCAACTGACTCTTTTTTGTCAACAAGATGGGATTCCTCTTCCATGTCAATGCCATAGGGGTGTTTCTACTATGTAAATGGCAGGTATAAACCTATGACTATTTGATGAAAATCCTAGAAAATCCCACACCATAGTAAGACACTTGGGTGGATCCTATGTAATCACAACCTCGGTCATCACTGGATCCATTGCGACTATTTCCTCTGAGATGACATGTCCTAGATAGTGGACCTCCTGATTTTAAAACTGACACTTCTAGAGATTTCCATAAAGTTGTGGCTCATGGAGTGTGTTTAGGAACCTCCTCAAGTGTATTTCATGATCCTTCTCGGCTGTAGAGTACATTAGGATGTCACCAATGACTAAAACTATCATCCAGAATATTTAATCAAAGATGATCATATTCATGTGTCCCATAAGAATTACTGGGGAACCCTTCATTCAATTCAATTTTACTATAAAATCATATTTGATGTACCAACATATTAAGCCTGTCTTCGGTACATCTTCAATCTGTACATGTAACTGGTGGTATCCAGATCGAACTTCAAAATACCTAGAAATACATCACTAACTTCAGTTGATCGAAGAGGTCATTAATCCTTGGTAGTGGACACTTATTATTCAAGGTCATATGATTTAGGCACTGGATATCAACACATAACCTTAAGATACTGCATACATTCTTACCATACAAAATTGGTGCCCCTAGTGTGAAACATTGGGTCTCAGTTTTCCCTTCCACTATATGTCCTCTAGTTGTACCATCAATAATGATGATATTTGGGAGCCATCCAATATTTAGTTATAGATATCGTTGTTGTCTCGAGGTACATAACAATGCAAGAGTCTACCTCCCTATGAGGATGTTATCCAGGGACATTCTCAGGAAAGACGTCCTCAAACTTTTCCATCACTATAGAAAAATGAGGACTCATATCATCTAATGCACCGATGGTGAGGTGAGCCAACAGATGGGTAATTAGCTGCACCCTACTATGAGTAAGTCCATCCTATGCTGCATACATTATAATTTAAAAAATAATGGAAAAGTCGGTCTCGTGGATGTGGAAACACTACATTCTACTTAAAATAGTAAATCTTAGCATTCATTATAGATAACTATTCTATAACGAGAATGACGTCACAAGGCCTCGATGTCCCTACTAAGAGATCCCAACAAAATCTATCTCCTTCAAGAGGAAGTTCACACTATTGGAATAAATGTGGGATCATTGAATCCGCACTTATAGGATCCTCCAAATGAAAGGGTCCAGTCAATGGTTCAATCAGATTCAACAAGTCTCGAACAAGGGTCGTGGAATGAAAATAATGATTGGAAATTCTGTCACTGAAAATGAAAATATAAGGTGGAAAATAAATAGATCATACCCCTAATCATTCATAGAGAACTGGGATCATAAGCCTCCATCTCTAACCACTTTCTCATCCCTATCCAATAGTTCCTTAAGCCTAGTGGGGACCACCTAGGGATGGTGGTGGTAATACATCAAACCTACACCCACCTCTTACTTCCCTACATATCCTTTGCATTGTGTATCACCCTGAGAACCACCCTTCTAACAAATCCTCTTCTACTTATGTGGTCCCTCTACCATCTTCTGATCATTTGAATGGATGGTCAGAAAATATTATGCTAGATGTCCTCAACAACTATGTGAGAAACACATCATATCCTTCAACTTACTCACTCTACTCTATGATGCTAAAACCAATGATCTCATCACTTAGGGTTTTCCACTAGAGTTATGGATTGTTTGGTTCCCTACGAGTTCTTTCAGCTAACCACTACAGAAGATAGAGCTACCTGGTGGTTGTTGGTTGCTCTTTCTACTGGCATCTGCTCCGCTAGAAATCTCTCCACTAGAAGAGATCCCTCGAGTATCCAAACATATGTAGGAATACTAAAGGATATCATGGATTCCTGGATCTATCATCATAATCCCAGATTGAATGCTTGAGCCTTGATGGATGGTTCTCGTACCATATCCATGGAGTAACAAGAATGATTAGTAAACCTCACTGAGTACTTCATAATAGTATAACTACATACTGCATATGCAGAATCTATTATATGGGCACTGAGAGTAATGTATATGGTATGAACTCCTCTCTAATATTTTGACCAAATTATACCCAAGATAGAGTCGCCTCATCTTGTGTTTGGGTAACTAAATTCCACCATTTCCCTACTGAGTCCTGAAGAAGATTCGTGGCTAGGTATACAATTTGGCTAACATGTGTCCTTATAAGGGGGAATACATGAGTAACTACCTCCAGAAAATCCTCTTCTACTTGGGGGGTCTAGATCAGCACTAAACCTGGGAGGTCACTTCCTCTGAAACTCATGCAACATGCTAAGTCTTCATGAATATTTAGCTGATATCACTAGTAATAACTACTGCTCGACGGGGATCACTAAAATTGGCAAACCACTCATAAGTGTCATCTCTAGAATAAGAAAATGTACTGAACCCTCGTTACACAGCTAATCATCCTCATGATTGTGAATTGGAACCCTGGATGACTGTCTATGAGGAGGCATAATGGAATAGATCAAGATAGGCCATGGTCTATAGAGTATACCAAGTGAGCTAACTAAATAGGAACAAGAGAGCTCATACAAATCCCATATGATTCAATTATTGTTAATTTACGTGATTCCAATGATTTCATGTATCATTTCAAAAAGTTGGTGTCTAGAGTCCTGCTCTATGGATATATCCAATGTCGCACTAACACTATATTCCCTAGCCTAAAATCTAAACATGAAACACTTAACAGTATTTCCAAAAACCAACTTCACTGACTCCCAGACCTCATGTAGAACTGACCCCCTATGATACCATTATTTATGAAACATCCCATAGGTATGCATGTTGTGACAACACCAATCCCATCTTCGTTAGGCTATGGGAATGAAACTAGCTCCGAGTAGGCATATCCCACATTGGGAGACTTTTTCCTAAGTACCAATACATATTCAGACATCTCCAAGAAAACAATGTTGCAAATTAAAAACACTATGTAAATGATGTATTCATATACAAAGATACCATCCATAGAGCATGACAGTAAGAAAAAAGAAAAAAACAAGGCTAGGATTCAATCCCAACAAAAGAAAGAGTCTTCAAATGTTAATGCAAGAAGTTATTGAAACACATCTAAAGAAAACCCAACATAAAGGGTAGGTTCATGACTATTTTTTGAGGTCGTAGGAGTACTAATCATTTGTCAAATCACTCTATGCACCACCTAGGCATGGCCCACCCAGAACTCCATCAAAGCATTGATGGTCTCCACAAGACATGATAAATTCAGGCAAATCCCATGCAGGGGTGAGTAAACCAATACTCTATAAGACACCCCGAAACAACAAAGGAATTACAGTAATAAGTACATGAAGTACATCACAATGAAATACCTGACGTTTTTCATAAATAAATAAATTAAGTATAACACAAATAAATACAAGTATTACACTAAAAACAAATAAATATTAATGTCACATAGGTAGTAGTATATAGAAAATAAAGATGAATTATCGGATGTTTTCCTTAGAACACCCAGTATCAATAAAATAATGAGTCTCGGTATGACACGAAGTATTGGTAAGACACGAAGTATCATTAAGACACATTGTCTTGGTAAGACACATATTATCTGTACGAGATAGATTCATGGAAAGACAAGAAGTATTGGTAAGTCATAGAGACCAAAAGGAATTTGGTCTTCATGTCACATAGTTTCAAGATTATATCCAGCCACAAGATTCCACCATAGCATGCTTTTTCCCAGAGATCTTACTATTGAAGTGAAAAGTTTATTTGAAAACATCCAAATAGACTCACTTAGAGTGTATCAAAAATGGAATCTTGTCACAAGGTTCCCAACTCCACAAATTGCTCATCAAATCAACACATGTTTTGAAAGTTACAACTGTTTTTAATAAAAGGACCAACCTGGGTCAGAACCAACATGTAGAACCTGGCCCGACCCAGTCGTTGTCCCAATCCAGGCCAGCGCTCTAGATTATCCTGTGATACCATTTGAGAAGCCTAACTCCCATATCAATACCACGTTATGGGATGGTCATTGTACGACACATGATCCACCCCAGACCACGTGCCCCCCATGCTGGCATGGTGCGATGTTGTGTTCCACATAGCTTGCATGCTGCACATCCTACCATATGGAATTGCCTCTATGGGTTACTCAAACATGGAATCGAACAACATCACCCAATAAATTTCATGTCCTCCTATAGTGGCCCAGTTCTATTGACTACACTGGCTCTGATGCAGCCAACTACCAACCATGTTCTACCTCCACCGACCGCCTCCATCGGTCACCCTGCCAGTGGCCCACTGTCTCTCCCAGACACATCACCAAGACCAAAATAATCAGGCCTTCATCATCACGCCTTCAAAATTTCATGGGGTGTCACATCTCTAGTCTCAAATTGTTTAATCATAAAATTAAGGCACAAAAATCATCCACTCATTTAATAGTGAAAAACATGAATCATGTGATGAACTGGGGGAAAATGATTAGTAGGGAAGCACCCAGATGATGGATCATAGTTTCAGTTCATGTCGGCCTTGATTATTCATTGTTATAGGGATCAAAAAGAATGTAGTAATCACACAGATCTAACACCTATTTAATTCATGCAAGATAACTCCCATCGCATAAGCGATCAAATAGAGGATCAGCCAGTTCACTGGTTGGTTCGTGTTAAATATCGAATTTAATAATAGGAAAGTAATCACAAAAAAACAACACCCTAGATAAGGATTATATAAATTTTATGTGATGGGAGATGTTAGGTCACAATCATTCATTGGAAAATCGATCATCGAACCATGTCTCGATCTTCGATCTATCATTTCCGTTAAGAGAACTCTATTCTCCCCATCAGAGGGGAATTGTATGTCTATGATGAAAAAATTTTCTTCCAAAAAAACTAAAATATAATGAAAAAAGTCATTGTGTCATAATAAAATATTTTTATTAAATTATTTATTACTGATACGTCCAAAAACTACTTTCCATAGTTGACCATAACTAGTAAGTGTTTGCGCTCTCCTTGGGTAAACTCACTGTTTTGAATGCAATGGTTCTCTCATATTTCTAATCTAAGAACCTATTTATAAGTTATTGTGTTTCAAAGGATAACTTCCCACAGATGTTATTGAAAATTGTACATATTTTATTGATTTTTCTCATATACACTGGCCTCAAAATCACAAACAGTCTCAGAACCTAGTGACCTAATTTTACCAATAGATTTAAAAAAATAAAACTAGAGAAAATCCAAATCATTACATAATCGTTAGAGTTTTTTGAATCCAAAATTTAATTCATTATGTTCTCATCATTGTATTTATATTATTTTATATATGATCAGTATTATTTCCATATGATTATACTTTGTGGAATAATATAATTATTAAAAAGTATACTAAGTAAACCCATTTTAAAATATTCCATACATCATAGAGTATGTATCCCATAAGAGATATTGATAAATCATATCGATGTACCTTGAGTTATATAGTTTTATCAAGAAATATTTTCTTCGATACTTGGGTTATCCCACCCTAATATAATATTGAATGTTAATTTTTGTCCTATTTTTGAGTATAATATATTAATACAAAGACTGTTTTTCACTATATATAATGTGGGATTTCAAAATTGGTTATTTTAAAATTATTAATAATATTCCTTTGATAATTATTTGTTTTATATTTGGAAAAATATTACAACAGAATGCATTATGTTATTTTAAATTATCCATTTTTATAGGGTAATTTTTAGATAATAATTTATAAATTTACTTAACCACATCTTGGGGAAACATAGTTTGGAATGTAACAAAAATGGCATTATTTTATGTCAATGTTAAAAAGAATATGAAATATATTTCAGTTTTTAGCCTCCATATTAGTTTAATATTTAATTGGGTTTAAGCAAAATTTATTTGTGTTATATGACCTATCTTTAGATAGATATGTATTTTTAATTCTTTTATTAACCTCATAGAAAATGAAATTAATTCTCGATCACTTCTTTTTTTATATCGATTGAAACATTATTTTACAATGTTGTTTTCTTTATTTGTCAAAATCTATCTATTATTAATTAATTATAATAATTATATGTTATTTTTCCACCATTAATAATATTTATATATGTGGATAACGATACGTTAATTTCTATTAGATAAATGATCATTATCTATAATTTTATTATCTAATCACCTTTCATATATATAATAAAAATTATTATTCTTATTCCAACACACTATGAATACCATATTTTTTATTCCATTTAATGCAGGGTATCCCCAAGTTTCCATTAATAAATTGACATAGTATATTATTGATATATATAGCTACCCTTAATCTTCACAATCTGAATATGTTAAGATTTATTATTTTGATTGAATTGAATTAACAGAATTTTTTGTCAATATATTTATATAAAAATTTATTTTAAGTGTATTTATGTTGTTATGATTAATAATGATATATTTATATGATTTAATATGAAAAGGATATAAAACACGTTATCTATCGAAGGGTTAGTTATGTAAGAAAAAGTGAATAATTTTTATTTTAATGTTTTATGAAACCCAATAAATTTCCATCGGACCATTATTACATGTGAGGTAAAATATTTTGAGGAGGAACCTAGTAGAATGGTTGAAAAATGGTTGGGGCCTATATCTCCCACCAAGTCAGAGGTTAAATTTCAATATCTTATGAGATAAATTATTTATGATTATGTAGTAGTTGATTGTAATCACGGACATGGATAGTGTTTGTTTGGAAGGTAATGTTCCCTAAAAATCAGGATCCATCTTGCAATGTATTCACAATTTTATACATATTATCATTCATATGGTATACCATTATGGATTATTTTTAATTAATAATACGTGTATTATGTGATTTCCAGACTTATGTCGTGATTTACGATCTATGAAATTATATATATATAATGGTGTTGGAACAATAAATACAAATCTAGTAATGGGATATATTACACGATAACTAATCCAAAAGCATATCTCATCATTCCAGATTCAATTATACTATTTTTTGAGCCTGAAAAGAGTTATATATTATAAGTTATGGTCATTTGAAGTCATGATTCAAAAAACAGTTTGTAGAGATCCAATATAAAAGGTCATGTCGTGGAATCCTATTCACTGGTGTCCCATTTGGGGGGTTCCATTCAGGGAGTTACATTCAAAGAGGTATAGTTCTTAGAGGTCCCATTCATGAACTCCCCTCACAAGCGCAAGAAGGGTTAGTGGTATTCTATATGAAGAGACATTAATTCCCACAGAGCCGCTCCAATTGATGAAGCTCAATAAAATTCATATAGGACTTCAATCATCTAAAAATACCAACCCATTAAATGTCCCAATAATTCTGAATTTTTAGGGATAAGAGATGACTATTAGACTTCCAAAAATCACTCCTAGTTCACGATAAACATGAGATTCGTGAGTGAAGGTGAAAATGGACCCCATAAGGTATGAATGTATTGTAAAACCACTCCACGAGGTTCTTGAAAGCCTACAAAATAAGTGGATATTCGTTTGGTGAAGGGACATTCCTATTGAATAACTAGAATTCCCTTCTTGGAACTTGGGGATTACGAAGAATTTATCTTTTATGATGATCTACCTTGGAAACCTAGACCTCACACAGAGGTTGGTCACCATATTTATTAATGCATACACTTTCGAGAATCCCTATAATTCATGAGACCCTATGTTCCATGAATCCATTAACACTATGATACCCTCATCTACTTAAATCCCTATACTTCATGGGAACCTTAGCTATGTAAAGAGCCATCCTTCAAGAGACCTTATGCTCCATGAAGCCCATCTGCTTCCTGAGACCCTGAACTCTATAATGCCTTGTCCTTTTCATGACCCTGAGCATTGTGAAGCCCCAACCATAAATAGATACATATGATCCATGAAGCCCTATATATCCAATGTGCCTACCTTTAGAACCAATATTCTGTACCATGGGGATTGTACCATAGTACTCTCACTCATAATTAGTGTTGGGATTCAATCCCGGTCCTCTAGCTTGATCACATTGCTACCATAATTGACCCCTATTAGAAATGGAGTGTCATACAATGAAATTTTCAGGGTGGGTTGTTGACATTTTGGGATTTCCAATTATGAGTCCCCAATATCCACCCCTAGAGTAAATGATATACTCCTCAACACACCGTAATCTTCATTGAGTTTACCTACTCCTCTTAGTCCCACAATCATGTGCTCAGCATAGATTTTCATATTGGATTCCTAGTGAACCGTGAGTTAAACCTTTCGTTTTGAAATTCCAAAAACCCGGTCAGTTGACTCCCATGTCTACTTGAAATAAAAAGTGCCTCTCTTGGTAATGTCCCACAAGAGCCCCTTCTAGGCATTTCCTCCTTACTACTCACCATAATGCATTAAACTATAGTATAACCTATTTAATTAAAATAGGATTCCTCATGGGAAAATTCTAATATTCCTTTTGTGTTAATCATAATATTCCTCATGTAATTATCACGATACAATAAAAAACTATAAACATGGACCCCCTCTTCTGATTTAAGACCCAAATCACATTACATTACCCATTATCGGGTTGAGATACCTTCATGACCCAACATGTGGAGGAAATGATGTGAAGGTACCATGCCTATGGCATGCACACCATATCCATCCACATTGTGTTAACCTAAAATCCAAACCCTTGAAATGAACATGGGACTCCCTCTTAACCTGCAATAAAGATGATAGAATGGGAAGTATCCTTACACAATACCAAACCAAATCATCATTCCTCCCTATAGCACATGGGATGATTCCATGTGTATTCCTTACTCCATTCCAAAAAGAAAATTTATCTTAAGAAGGGTATGTGTGTAATGTCAGCCCCAATGTATCCTTAATTGGAGCTCCTTTTGAGACACAAGAATCCTTAACTGATGATGTTAAAATTTCAGGATCAATCATGTCACATGAAAATAAAATATAGAATAAAAAACATAGGATTTGAATTATTTATTCTAAATAAGATTCATTGGATGCATCCCTGAGGATTAATCTTGATACCAATAACCTATATAGGTATTCCTGTATATGGATGTATCTGAAGATTCTACCTTTATAGGGAATTATAAAACAAAATTATGAATCTAACTCCATTGGGAATTCTGATTCACAATTATAGATCCTCTACATAGGGTGTTCTGATTTATCCACTATAGATCCTCCTCCATAAAATGTTCTAATAAATCCACTCCAGATCCTCATACATGGGGTGTTCTAATTAAAAATATAGATCCACCTCCTTGGTCTGTTTTAATACATTAATTGGTAAACTCATGTGTGACAATTTCAATACTAAGGTAAAACCTCTTTAATCCACCTCATCATGGTTTTCTATCTACATCTATAAGATATTCAACTTGTGCCCTGATGAACCTCCAATGCGAATTGGATCCATCTCCATAAGATGTTTAACTCATTCCCCGATTTGTCTCATCGAGACGTTCTGATATAAATTTGGGATTCATGAGGTAAAAACACATGGGGAAATTATTCCCCTAGTATCAACTACCCTGTGGCTGAAAATGGATTCCTTAGGTACCATGCCTAAGATTACATTCATACGAGATTCCTCTGAATTCAAAAGAATATTACAATAAAGGTTTTCAACCCACCAAATAAATAGTAATTCCAAGACATCCTAACACTAACATATACTCTGAGATAAATTTTTACTCTTTATTGAGACCTAATAAGCATAATTAACTAGTGTCCCCAATAAGATGAAAATAGGAATGAGTTTCATGAACATGACTAACACATGTGTGTTGGGATGCATGATACAAAGAATTATGTAGTACATTCGCTAACCATGGTCATCTCACTTGAGGATCCTTTCATTTTTCTCACATAACTTGTTATAAATCACCTAAAATATTTATTGTAGTTTTCTATGAATATAATAAAATTAATGAAATTTTTTTTATTTATTATTTAAAGCAATAAAATAGAAAATGATAATTTAAACTATTTTAAATATATAAAATAAAAAATTTATTAAAAAATCACTTGGTTTTAGGGTTTTGTTTAAGGGTGAATCATTATTATTTTTTATACTTTTTATTTCAGTTTGATAATCCACACCATAAATCTCATATTTTAATTATTATTCTTTATTTGAAAATTGATAAATTTCTGAGATCCTAATATATCTTAATTATACCTCCTCTTATAATCAATGTTAATGACATCCCTTGATCTAGGTTATACCATCTTTAAGGAAAAGACTATATAGATGTTGTTTCTTCCATTGATTATCTCAACTTCAATGTCTGATTAAATAACCAATGGGTAAAGAAAGTATTTATTAAATAAAGAATAGAGATAGATTGATTTGTATGTCATTGGGGGTAGTCACCATATCAGAGACATTGCTTCACCCATGAATGCTACTCAATTTTATCTAAAAACATAAAATTAAACATTAAAGAAAATGTTGAACACATTGACCTCCCCTTGGTCAAAGCCTTAGATTCTGCCTATCATTTCCAAGAGTATGTGATGACAATTATGGATGTGAAATGAAGACAAGCATAAGTGAAATAGAATAAAATAATTGATAATATAAAAAGAATTGGTGTGAGAGAAATAAAATAATCAAATATAAATAGAATGGGTATCATAAATAGAGAGAGTAAAAATAAATAAAATAAAATAAATTCAATATGTATAGAAAATAAATTATTTTATAATAATAAAAAAATTTATTTATTATTATTATTATCATATTTGAGATATTTTTTTTTGAAAAATTAGTGGATAAAAAAATTAGAAAATAAATATAAAATAAAAATGTTATAAAAATTATTTAAATAATTAAAAGTAAAAATAATATTTTTATGTTTTTATAATACTAATAATATAAAATAATAATATTAAAATAAGGAGAAGATGGATGTATTTTGGTGGAAACAAAATGAACCAACTGTTTAAATTGAACTAAATTAAAATGGATATTACAATTAGAAATTAAACAAATCATATCCTGAATAAAAAATAAAATAAAAGGAGAAAGGAGGGGGAGAAAATATTTCACCTTCTATCTTCTTTCAAGGTAGATCTCTTTACTTGTGGTGTGATGATGTTATGGAATGATTTAGGAAGGATTTTATCTCATCCTTTTATAAGAAAATATTTCTCTTATAAATTTTCCCCATGTTATCGCCATTAAATGGATAATTTACATGAGTAAATCTTTATGAAAGCTCATCCCAAATTTCTTTTATGCCACTTATCCAAATTTATTCATATTTGAACCTATGTAGAAAGTGTTTTTAATATTTCACTCCAATACCTATATCATCCCAAATAGACTCTCTATATATGATGTATTCAGTTTCTCATTAATTAATTACAATGGAAGTGGAAAATCCAAGTGTGGTTGCCTTCATTATAGTTTTTAATAAATTTTATTCCTATGTCCCCTCGAATGCTTGGGGAATTCGGGATGATCAATCAAGAGATATGGTCCAACCTTAAAAAATAGCCATATTTGTGGGCAATTTTTAAGTCCCAACATTTGACATTGTTTTGGGCTTCCAAATTGTGGATTTAGCATTGGGTTTAGAAGAATGTAAATAATCCCAATATTTATAAAATCCAAAAAATCAATCAATTAATAATTTTTATATGTATAAAATATTTTATAGCCTAAATATAGAAATAATTTAAAATTTTTAAATTCAAGTTAATATATTCTTTTGATTGAGCTCAGAATGCCAGAAAAATCATAAAATTTGACAATTTCCCCAAAAATAACACCTTTTTTGGATTGAAGACATTTAAATTCAATTTAAAATTATAGAAACTATTTTTTCAAAAAATGATTGAAATATCAGTGGTGTACCAATTTTAGGAAGATAGTTGTAGGTAGGAATCCTTTGAAGGATGTACTAAAATCACATCATCCTGTTTTTATCAAGGAGCTAGATCACCAATGATAGTGCTAAAATCCACTCGCCACTAGAATTTGGTAATGCAGAAAATCAGAAAAATATCTCACAATTTTACATTTTGGTAAGCCACAACAAAAGCCTCAAAAATAGTTTTTTATTTTATAATAATACAGATATTTATATATTATTCTCATCAATGACTTTAAATTATAATTTCATATGTTTACCTTTCCTAAGAGTAGGATCTCCCCATTTTCTATATGGTTTCTTTTCCACATTTTATAACAAAATGAAATATTAAAAATATATAGAATATTTTCATATATATATAACATGAGGATTATTTTGAAGAATCAATATGAAATTTTTAGTTTCTTACATAATTGTAAAATAATTATCTGAAACAATGAAAATGGGTAATATTTTTTAACTATTTATTTCATTCTATAATATTTCAAACGAAAATGGTTTTATTAATATATTGTAAAAAATATTTCCTTTATTTAATGTTCATAACATGGAGTCCTTTTTGGGATTTCATAACATTTTATTGAGACAATTATAAACACATCAAAATAAATATCATATATATATAACATGGTGATATAAGATGTATTTTAAACTCTAAATTGAGTACATTATTTACTATTTTGAAATATTTTAAAAAAGTGATGATATAATAAAATACTGACTTATAACATATCCCAGTGAAATCATAAATATAAAGGAGAATACATGTTGATATTTTTTAAAAATTTATTTTTTATTTGTCTAATAAATTTTTTTTTAATGAGGTAGTGGATCCCTCAATGAGAGATACTGAAGTTGTAAAAATCTGATAACACAATTGCATAGTTTAATTATTTCAATAAATATAGATTATCTTGATGACAGAGTATTATGGTTTCCTATGTTATTTCCATTTCATTTTCACATTATGATAGTCCAGTTGATACACTAATAACTAAATAGGAATGTAAGAAGATTTATATTTTAGTAAATTTTTGATATATCATGTAAAATTAGAATCAGGTATTTTACTCAATGGACTATTATAGTGGAAGAGGTTGGGTTCTCATAGTTTTTAAAAGAATAATTTTTTAGGAAAATTTCTAAATATCATTATGTAGTTAATAATGTATAAATAAATATATATCAGTTCACAGAAAGATAATACTAATATAAGAAAAGATAATTGTTATATAAGTGTTTGTGTCTCAATGTTTGATTTTTGAACGTGTGATAGTAATACATTAGTGATATTTTTTAATTTTTTATCCTTTTACAAAATTTTCATTGATGTGGGAGAATAATATAATAAATTTATCATATAGTTTATAATTTTCAATATAGTATTATTATATTATCTCAAAGACCGTGGAACAAATTAGATAATAAGATTAATATTTTCCATTTGGGTGATATTTTTCATTGACGTTATACTAAATCTATATGTAACATTTAAGTGTTTTTTAATTTTCATTTCCTTTATAATATGTAGTTAAAATGAATTGAAAATATAAAATTTCTAAACAACCATAACATTTGTTTAATTAATAATTGTAAATACAGAATGTAACATACCTTTGATTAAATGGTTTACTTATTTTACTTCATTATGTTTGAAAATTGCACTCTAATAAAATTGGTAGAGACTCTATTCTCATGGAATTAATAAATGAAAGAGACATTTCATGGTTAAATTTTCACATCCCTAGGGTTTCCTAAAACCATTATTTAATTGGAGGATAGATATGAGAGAGTGATTTAGTTATCCATAGGGTATGTTGTTTAAACAACATGAATCATGACATTGAATTCCCCTTATTTCACACTGATTTAATAAACACTTATATTCATACAATAACATTCAATTGAAGTCCAAAATGATATTATGATTTCATCCATTGATCATTTTTATAATAATTTTAAACATTACAATTATTTTTAAAAATTGATTCAATCCTCTAATATTTTTTACAATAAAAACAATTATTGAAATATTCATTCATGAATAATAATAGTCTTATATTATTAAAATTATTCCATAATATAGTATCAAATCCCAAATATTTTTTTGACAAATTATTGATATAATATTTATAGATAAGATTCAATCAATGGGAATAAAAAGTAGTTTGGAATTATGTTATCACCAAATTATCTAAATAAAAATAAATTATTTTATAAATTTGAAGATTAATGATGTGGGTTTTTAGTGGAATGATTTTTATGATGTTTGAAATAGATGTATTTAGTTATCTAAAATATTTATTTTGATTACCAATATGTGGTGAGAGAAATGAACAAGGGGATTTTTTTTTGGGGAGATGATCAGTAGAGGAAATAGTTCAATTATGAAAAAAATTATATTTAAAAATTTAATCAAATATATATTATACATTTATATCAATCTATATGAACAATACCTATGAGAATTAGTTTCATTATATTTACAATGGATTGATTCAACTGAGAGGTGACAATATTCATGATAAGTAATGGTATGACATTCACGGATTCAATGTTGATGTTAATGAATTGAATGTTTTATTCATACAATTAGTCTATATTTTCATATTATAAGATTCTACATTAAATATTGATTACATATTTTCACTCAAAAAGTAAATATGATAATTTTTTTTGATACTAATTACTAAGATAATACAAATATAATTTAATATGTTTAAAAAAAGGATAATTTTATTTTCCTTATGCATGTTCTTATCATTCAATGTATATATATTTTTTTCTATAATGTAGAATGAATAATTTATTTGAAAAAATAATTAATTCTTAATCATTTATATTAATTATTTATTTTATTAATTTATAATCTATAAAAATTTCTAACAATTTTTTTTATTAATCGTTATTAATTTTTATATATATTTATAAATATTTATAAATATTTTCCCTATATAAAAATTTTAATGAGATATTATTAAAAAAATGATTCAAAACTGATTATCATACCCTAGATTCCTCTAGAACAAAATAAATTGGTTTGTGGGTTATTCGATAACCATTGTTTATAAATTTATTCCTCCCAATTCATATAGTCATCATTGTTGTAGGGAGGAAAGTGAAATTATGATGAGTAGTGGATGGATTTTTTTTCATGGATAATTTATGTACAAAAATAGAATGATGATGATATTTTATGTAGCGTATTTGAGTTATGGAATAATTTATTTGAATGTAAGAAGAAAAATATTTAAATACCTCATACAAAGGATTATATTTCTACCGATGTTTAAATTCTATACAACAATTAGAAGTTTTTCCATAGGTTGAGGGAAAGTGGCAGTCCCAGTATGCAAATTTTATTAATGTGGGATTAGGAATTCAATAGAATTTAGAACAAAATTTTGGGTATCACTACCATTCATGATATCAATATTTCATAATTTATCATTATGTGTCATCAAAAATTCTAAATGCACGATTCTACATTGTATGTTCCATGTTTTATAAAAATCATGGTTATCTGTTTACAAATATGTTTATGTTTCCTTGTCCATTTGAAAATGAGTCTCCATTCAATTATCTCAGGGCAATGTTCCTCTTCATGTACTAGGGTACATGCTAGTTCAATGACATTTTAGTACACATAGTGTGTAACAAAGGATACATCATATAAATATATTTAGAATCCTATTAATTTACCCAATGAAAACACCCACCGGATTTTGTTCCTTAACACTTCGTGTAACCTTTTAGACATGTCAACCCCACATATACTAGGTATTTAAGACACATTATTTGCCACTGGTCATGAAATATATGTGTGCATATCCATGTACAGAACATTTACTAGACCTTTAGTATGGTTTTCCATTTCTGTAAACTATTATCACACAATTTTGATTGTGGATATATAATTTTATGTATTTTTTACCTAATACATATTAAAGTATTTATCTTCATTACTCATGTGTATTTATCAATTTTTATTGTATTATAATGTTTTTTCAAGAATTATATATATTTAAATTTATAGATAGGGAGTCTTATGGAGAGGACACATAGACAATATTCCCATGGAAACATAACTATTCTAGGGAGGGTTCCCCCTATATACGTAATATACTAGGTGTCATAACACCACTAATGTTAATGACCTATGTGCCTCGAAATTTCTAAGCCTAAATTGTACACCCAATTTACATTACACATGATGTTGTGTATGTCCCGAATAAGGGAAATTTCTCCCATGATTGACATATATTACCATTAACGAGGTTAAAGTACACCAAAATGTATGTAGAGAGATGATATTGATGTATTTATAGGTATTCCATCCGAGTACTCTAGTTTTTGTAAATCATCGACAAATTATGTTACATTAAGTAAAAAATATCTTATATGATAACATACAAAGAGGTAATTTGATATTAGTTTTTAAATCATACACCATATTTCTTTCAACCAATTATAATTTTTTATCCAACCAATTATATTATTAAATCATTATCTTTTTAGGGTGTCAAACAAGATATGTATATACTCACCCTATGTGGGTATTATAAAATCTCTAGTCAATCTATATAGTTGAAACATAATTCAATGATGATTTTGGGGTTCATATAGCTATTGTAACTATTTATTACACATGATTCGTTTTGTTAATAACATTTGATTATCTTATCGAAAGTTATATGGAATTGAGTTTATATATATCAATGTTTCCCAGATTTTTTTATTACAAATGCTATTGTTAAATATAATTTATGTTATATATGATTATTTTATTTAGCCATATTGATTTTTTATTTACCATTTTTCAAACGAATGTTCCATATTATATTCTTATATAAATTTATATTTTGTAGATAATTTTAGGTTTTTTTATAGCTTTATACGATATGGAATCACTAATGTGTGATATTCCATCATAGTGAATTTTGATATCCCCAAATCTAATGGGGGCGTACAAGGGGTTGCACACTCAAAAAACTATGTGAAATATTTAGAACCCACTAGGTGTGGTCTTGTTATAAATCTGTGTGTGTGGATTAAGTATTATGGTTGGATTTTAGTGTTTTTATTTTTTGAATAATTGTTTTTAATATATATATATATATATAATGAAATAATGATAATGATTTTTGAGTTTTTTAATATATTAAGTAACCATGTGAATACTATTAAAAGATAAAATATCCTCTCATAGTTACCCCAAATAAATTTTAGAAGGATAATAATTCTATGGTATTGATTTCATAGTTCAATGGGATGGAATATAGATCATACTATATAATTAACTGAAGATAGGAAACATCCATAAACGTTATCATGGTAAAGTATCTCATTAACTGAGAGCACCCTTGTAATATCCATAGGCACAAAAATTTCAATTTATTATTAAAATCTTATTTTATATGATATTATATTTAATTTTATGTTCTTATATGAATTCATTATAGGTATCAAGAATCACGAAACATGTAATAGAACATAATCAAGTATGATGAATGGAAAAATAGAAACAATTTATTTATTTTTTAAAAATTATAACAAATAATTGGTTTGTTTTAATTGGATTTGTTACTTCATTTTACATAATAATGTGTATATATTTCAATCTCTATACCCTCAATCTTCAACCTATTTTATATCTCAATGAATTGTTCATTTTTTTGTCACTACACAAATCCTTTTATTTAATCACTAAATACACAATGATAATTCGGTTTAATAGGAATCATATTTTTTAACCTTATCCTCCATAGAAACTATCACAATTATATTAAATATACCATGTCTATGTGCAGATGATTAGACTTTCAATTTTTATGCTTTGACCACTCCACTACATTCATCTATTTGTTATTAGGGATTTAAAACCAATTCAAATTGATGTATAAGTCATGTATAATTATATACATTAAATAATTTTAAATAATATAAATCTATATTACACCCTTCACCACTAGGTATTTATATATTCAATTCATTTATATGATTATTAGTACACAATTGTGAAGAAGAAGCTTCCCTATTGGGTAGTTGTTTTGTTTCATCAAATTTCCTCCATCTATAGATCATAATACTATATACGAAGCCAAATGTTATTAATCTATGATCCTAGTCATTTCATAGAATTTTAAATATAATATTTATCTCAATTTTTCTAATTATTCCACATATATAGCATGTAAAGTGACATTTCCACATGGTTATCAATATCCATTCCTTTTATTGAGGTTCATATCTCATTATCCTCATGTTTTATTCTAACGAACCAGTCTTAACATACATAGACATTACATCACATTTGATGAATACCTAAAAATTACTAAAACGAAAACCCAATGACCATATTAGCATGTTTCCTTTAGAATTGTTTACCAAAACCATCTAACTCAGTGAAATAGTTTCAATGTTTCCCACAAATATATCCCCCTAAGTAATTCAACTTAAAAAACATTCTTATAAACCTGGGGAAAGGAAACATAATAAAGTGGTGAGTTCATATTCTCAATAAGTTTAAGTAAAGGAAAATCATAAAAATATCATGAGAATAAGGATATGAAAATCGGGTCATAATCATTATAGGATCATTACATGGATATGAAAGATCATACAAATTAATTCGGTAATACAAATTTTTAGTTATTAAGACATGAATCATATAAAAATTAATAGAATAATACATGAAATAAAATCATATAAATAAGACATGGAATTATCGCATTGATATCAATTTATAACATTGGGAACATGTATATGTTGAAACAGGTTCACACATTGAGTTATGTACATCAAATCAGGCCCTCTCATAGACGTATGGGAATGAAACTAGGACCATGCATAATGTTGTGAACATGAAATAATTTTCACTCATAAAATTTTGAATATGTAATAACATTCCCAAATTAAATTATTGACATGAAACTAGGCAGGTTTATAAAATTTGGAACATTTAATCAGGTTTAGGCCAAACATTAGAAACACAAAATAATATTCAATCATAAAATTTTGAACATGTAATAAAGCTCAATCAAAAACTTATGGACATACAACCTGGTCCATGAATAACATTGTGAACATGAAATTATGTGCACACAAATCTTTTATCCTCATGGTTCATCCATCCTTAACAAATTAATTGGAGGGAGATATTAGTCCCACCTATCACATAATTAAATCATACATCGATGTGCCGTACAAAATATCCTTCATATACTGAACCTGGAAAATAGATGGGTTTTATAAAAATGAAATCATAACCCATGAAATTAAATGGGAATAATTAACATTTCATCACATCATAACCTACGGTAAATATATAGGTATCATAATAATTTCATCAAAGCATAACCTATGAAAAGAAGCGAGTAACAATAACATTTAACATGTGGAAGAGAAACAGGTCCCATAAGAATTATTCCATAAAAACATAAACCATTAAAAAAATAATATTAATGAAACATTTGGATCATTTACATGAATGGATTGAGAAAAATCAACAGATTACATATTATATGGGAAACAATTTGGAATGATATTTTGAAAATATTTCTTGAGGAGAATATGATTTCTTCATGAAAATTAATTTTTAAAACATAAAACCTTGTGAAGACTTTTTTATTTCAAAACAAATTTGAAAATACTTATAAATAAATATTTTAGAACATTATAGAAACCTCTGTCCTCTGAGACATAAGAATGAATCTTGAATTCATTTTGAAAACTATTTCTATAAAAATACATTGAAATTTTTTAGTGAAATCTTGATAATATTTTAAAAACCATTTTTCATTAAAAAATTATAAATGATAGTTCAATTTTATTAAAAAATATTTATTTTGAAATTAATTTGAAACCATATAATATAAGTGTTGAAAATCATCAAAATAATTTTCATTGAAAAAAAAAACTACTTGAAAACATATAAAGGATCATTTTAAAATAATTTAAAAACACCTTTTGAAATATAGATATTTTTTAAAAACGTTTTCATACCACTTAAAAAAAATAAATTTCACTAATAATAGGAATATATTTTATTTTATAAAACTTATTTTTTTACCCTATAAAAGAATCCTCAAGTTAATGATCATCATGATAGAAGGTTAATCCAAACATACCAAACATTCATTTTACTCCGTAAAGAGTTTAGAAATGTTCCTCGACCGAAAAAAACCAGAATATTAATTTTAAATAAGATATTTTTCAAAAATATTAAACATGGGTAAAAATTTATTTTTAACATCATCGGATAGTAGTAGAATATTATCTGAAATGCTTTTATAAAAAATATTTTAAAGGAACACAGATTTTTCACTAAAGCGAGAGGTAAATCCATACTTCATTAAAACACATTATTAATCTCTATATGTAGAAAATAGTCAATAATTGGAACTATTAGATGAATATATCATGAATATACTATGTAGTAGAACTTTCATGAGTTATCTTGTGATATGGATCATAATATTTAATCTATATAAGCATATCCATAAACAATATCATTTAATGATAATTTATCTAAATAATCTCACACCACATAGTAACATTGAATTATATTACCCCTCCATGAAAATGTAATTACATGAGGGTTCAAATATGTTGAAAAAAATTATATTAATATTTTTAAACTTCCATGTCACTATACACACCTCATATAAATATATATGTGAAAAACATTCCATATATCTCAAATTAGGAAAATTGAGGAAAAATTGCATTACGTATTTCGTAACATTTGAAACATGTATCACCTTTAAAAAAATAATAAAAATAACATATAAAAACATAAATATAATTATATTACTTTTATAATACATTCATTTGGAGTATATATACGTCACAAATGAAATAAATGGTGTATAAGGCATGAATCTCACAGAAATAAAAAGTGTGATGAAATTCCCTTATTATGTATTGACTCTTTGCATACTCATAATAAACTCATGTATACTAAATTTAAGATTATTATAAATATTTTCAATAAGAATATTCTTATATGTAATACCTTATATGGTTTTCTTTTTTACTTTACATTACCTACTAATTAACAATTCCATGTTAAGATTTCTCTTTGTTAAGTATTGGATTGGTTTTTTTCATGTTTCTTAAATTGTTATACGTTTCCCTTATACTAATATAATGATTAACATAATTATAAAACATGATTTTAATAAAATTTATATTATGTATATATTTATTAATAATATATGTATATATATATATTAATGAAATATGAAATGGAATAAACCATTCATGGAGACAGTAGGTTGTACGTATGCATTAATGTTGTTTCTTTCTTTATTTAAAATATTGAGAGAAAGAAGTTAAATTATATATATTTAATTATTCAAAATATATATATATATATAATGTAATTTTTCTAAAACCAAGCTTAATATATTTTATGTTGTGTGTGAATTATTCAAATCGCATTGAGGTGGCGGCAGTCCATGCTTCCCCAAACTCAATTATAATATTTACAAAAAATTGAAAGAATGAAGGTAGAAATTATAAAATAATTATGTAATGATAAATACATTATAAATATCATATATAAATTATATATAATCTAAGTAAAAATTGAAATACCCACTCTGAATGGAGGTAATGGAAGAACAAAAAATCAGTGTTTCGTGAGGTAGTAGTTCACTTTACACATAAAGAGTAATATTATTACCCATTAGATGGATGTTTTTGAAATTTTAGGTCTAAATTATAGTATAAAAAAGGATCATTATATTTATGATAATATTGTTTCATATAATAATGGTATAATAGTTATTTAAGTAGTGGAGAAATAATTAAAACTAATTATTTTTTGGATAAAATGTTACATCTTATTCATGTAACTCCATTTGGATTGCACCAAAGGGATTCCTTGGAAGGATTTATGACCAATGGTTTAAATCAAGAAGAGAGTTAAGGATTTTAGAAATTTTAATGGGTAGATATTGTGTGATCATAAGGGGTTGGAAAGGTGTGAATAAAAAGGGAGGGTTGTTGGCAATTTTATAGGGAAGTAAAAGGATGAAATTGACATTTTTGAAAACAAGATAAGTGTACTCACATTTTGACAAACAAAATGTCATCAAAAACCAATGTAAATAAATAATATATGTTTTATGGCCATAATTTGTTTTTACATATAGATTGATCATTTTTCCCCTTAAGGTTATGGTTTATTCTATTGTTATGGTTAATTTTACATTAATCGTTGTAATTAATTTTAATCACTTTTACTAATATTTGTTTGGTCAAAAATTAAGTTCACATTATTATAATTTAAATATAATATATATTAAAACTATATATTCCCATTTTTTAAAATAAATTCTTAGAAGATACAACATAAAGTTTAATTCCAATATTTTAGATGTGGTGAGGAAGTAGGTTTTTAAAGAGATAAAATTCAAAAGATCATTAATTATTTTATTTAAATTCAATAAAAAAAGATTAAAAAAACCTTAATTGAATTAATATATTTATAATTTATCTAATTTTACTTTAAAATAAAATTAAAACATAATTTATTTATATAAATAAATTATATGAAAATGTAGTTTTGAATTAAAATTCTATATTTTTAACTATTCATCAAAAAATGTAGTTTCTCGAAACAAATCCCAAAAAATAACCCTATTATAATTAATACATTATAAATTAATTTTTCATTCATTTTATGAAATAAATTTATAATAGTTTCCAAAATTAAATTTATTATATTTCACAGAAGGACATGTGAAGCAACTCATTTAGGGAAATGACTTTTTAAACATATATAGACTTTACAAAAAATCATATTTTTCATTATCAAAATGTTTTAATAATATAAAATCATTATAATAATATTTTAGAAATATTTATTCCTATTAATATTACTATTATTAAAGGATATGTTGTAACTATATCCTTTTTAAATTATAACCATTAAAAAATGTTTCCCAGAAACTCGGCGTTTCTTGTAACATATGCAATGATGGGGTTGTGTGTAGTACAATACAAATTGTTGTCATGTGAATGGATTGACTTAATTAGTGATAATTTATACCTAAATGAAATTTTATTTTTTTGATTAATAATAATCAAAATATCAATTAGTTACATTCCACCCCCCTTAAGATGAATTTTTCCATTGAAACTGGTCTATGTTATTAATGGTTTAATGATTAAAAGGTACATTAATTAAAACCCATGTAATATAAATGAATATTAAGTCTTATAATAAAAATGTAATTTGGAAATATAGTAGTTACCATAAGTAACTCGAAACATGGTTTCAATATTGGAGAACATAGGTTTGATGTGAAGATTGGACATGAATGAAAATGATAAATATTTATAGATTGTGATTGAGGTCATAAAAAAATTTAATTATAAATTGAAAGATGATGGCCTCAAAGTCAAAAATCTAGGATGACTATAAAGTCCATCAGTTCAATAAAAATCAAGGTATAATGTCAACATTTTATTTATAGATTTTTTCTTAATTTTTAATAATTTTCATGAAAATATATACTTGCATGATTTCAGGATAACTCACAAATTGATGTTCCATGATCAAATTTACCTCTTCATATAAAAACGAATGTGAATTTTTCATTAGTGATGTTATAATAGATCATGAGAACCATGATATTCCATCACATCTGTCTTTAGTTTTCATCAACACATTTTTTTTAGAAAACGTTATCCAACATGCGTAAAACCTCATATGGTGAGATAATGATTTAATCTCACAAAATTTATCCAACTTGTGAATAAATATTTACATAAATGGATAAAAATATAAGCCTTCTAAAATTTAGTTGACCCTATTATCCTAAAATAAGATCTTTTCTTATACCAAAAACTCTTTTTGTGGGATACATGGGTCCATCCTTCCACCAACAGAACATGAAAAGTGATTCTAATGTTCCAACATCCATGTAGAGGGATATAATCAAACAAAACAACACTAAATGATGAACAATAAGATTTTAATAAGGAATATTCATACATAATCACACAAGAAAATCCCAACTATGGGGGGGAAATGAGATGTTTTTCTTAATTTTTCATTATTCACTTCATCCATTATTATTGTATAGGATTTAAGTTTTTTCCATTTTACTCATAGGTTCTTGTGTCCTTCCATCCATATTAGCCATTGAATTAGGAAATTTATTCACATAATAACCAAACTCCATGAACATGAAACACTAAAGTGTGGGTTGTTCATTCTGTTGATTTTTCTCTTAATTAATTTCATTGAATGTCCTTTTATCATCACTTATACATGGAAGAGTGTTGTTTTACATGCTCTGAAATAAAGTATTGTTTTTTTTGTACATAAGTGCATCATTGTTTCTAAAAAAATTCATCACTCAATTCAGAAAGTAATATAAAAATGATTTAATGGTATTTTGAAAATAAAATAAAATGGAAGAAATAAAATACTTAAAAGGATGTGGGGGTCTGTTTATAAAAGAAGAATATGTATATGGAAATAACATTGAATATTTTTTTTATTTATTTGTAAAACAAAAATTGATTAAAAATTCACAATAAAAGAGGTTTTTAGAAAATATTTTAAAAGGAATAATCAATCTAACATGAACTCTTCACTTAATTATTAATAATTAAAAATTATTTTTATTAAATTAATTATGATCACATAATTGGTAAATTCTTCAAAATTATGAGAAACATCATTACCACATAGATGAACTGAATTAAACCCTAGGCTAGCCTCAGAACATGTAATAACCGAAACCTACTTTGATTGAGGTTTTAAGTCTATTGTATGGTTTGTTATAAATTAGAGAACATATCAATTCTAGAATATATGGATGAACTATGTTTAGGGATTAAATTTTAACTCCAAAAATCTAACCCATGTGCTTTTGTTTCACCAGTAAAGGTTGTGATCTCACAGTTCACACATTACATGACCTCGAGTGTTTCTTCTTGAATCATTCAATTGAGTGATTAGTTATTATTAAATTAAAAACTAAATTCATAGATTATTTTAAGTGAATTATTTTATACCATTTATTAAAAACAAAAAAATTGAAGAAGGTATGAGGTAGACCATTTACTAAAAAGAAATACTCTCATATGGGTGGTGTAGTCATTATAGAAATATTTTCCATTCACAACAGTTTTGAAAAGAAATAACACCATCTAATTTATACTATTCAATTTTAACCAAAATAAGAAGACAAAAGAAGAATAAAATTTCTAAAAAAAGAAACAAAATAATTTAATGTGGAATTATGATGTTTATTTCAAGAAGAAAAAAATTGACAAAATAAGAATAACAAAAAGGCATCGATGAAGGGAGCTTGGATTAAGAGTAATCAATATTGAAATACCGAGGTAAATATAGTGAATCCAATTACAGTCTACCTTAAATATCCCAAATCATGCTCATATCACTTGAAATAAGAAAAATGAGTTTTTATATAGTGGAGGGGAGGCTAGGTTAAAAGAGGTTTCAAGTGTGAATGTGGATATTTACCCAAATATTTTAAGTCAAATGATGTTTCCTTATTGACCAAATAGATATGTGAATCATATATCTATATAGAACGATAAGTAGTTAGAAATTGTGTTGTGCATATCTTATCCAAATCTTGTCCCATTCCATGAAATAATAAATAATTTATGGCACAAATACTGATGTGATTTCTTATCTTGAAAGTCTAGTAAATCTTTATCTTCATGGCCAATGTTTTGTTCAAAAATGCATAATTTATCTCATTTTTCCTAAATAAAAGTTGTATCCCATTATTTAAGGAATTTTGATATAAATTTTATGATTAAAAAAGAAAAATAAAAAAATTTATGCTTAAAATACTATAATGAATTTCAATGGGTAAAACATGAATTTTTATCAAATTTATAAATGATATATCTAATATTAAATATTCTATAAATAACCATGTTTAGAAAAATGTGATGAAATAAAATAATTTATTATCAATAAAATATAAAATAAAACTATGTTTTATCAACTCCCACACACTTACCCCCTTACACTCCGAGGTAAACCCACATATCATGTATTCTAACGAAATCTGACAAGATATACATGTTCATATTCCTCAATCCACAATGGAATCATTGGGAAAGTAATAATTCCATCAAGGGTCAAAATCTATTAATTTGAAATAAATTGTCTCTAGTTCATATTTGACTTCATGTCCCATTTATTCCAATAAAATGAATGATATAGCTCATACATCGGGAATGAATGTTTGATCACATTATGTTAGGAACAGAGTTACAAAATATTATGTTTAACTAATTAAAATAAAAAAATTATGTTTGAAATACTATTGTGAATATTAAAGGGTAAAACTATAATTTTAATAAAATTTTCAAATGATTGATATTATCCAAAATATTATATGAATAATCATACTTTTTTCACTATGATGAAATTAAATCATCTATTATAAATAATATATTCAACAAAATATTTAATAAAATTGGGTTTTATCACTACATTCTTTTTCTAAGGGATAAGGCTTCCTACGCTTCAAACACCTAATTTTTCATTTTACAAACTCTCCAAAGTTCACTTTCAGACAATTTTGTCAAGTAAGAGTTGATGTTTTTTTCTATCTATTGTTTTTTTATTTGATATCTATATTAATTTTTTTGTTAAAACAATGATATTGAGATGTATCTTCTGTATCCATTTCAACAATGAATTCCCAATGCACAATATATCCGTAGCTTGTAATGTCTCTTATAGAAAAAAACCTTCTTAGGCACATCTTTAATCTGCTGAGGAACATATCCACATTAATCTATGGTCAGATGATAATACCAGAATCATACATCACAAGTCTTGTGTAATTAGCCTCATTAGTACCGAAAAATTCACTATCATCTTTTTCAAATAAATGAACTCATTTTACAACATTGTATGATGAAAATTAGGAATGCAATAAAAGAAGAATATGTTCTTCAACTCATCCCAATCCATGGATAAAATTTAATATTCCTTCCTCTTATTGTTTAATAAAGTCCCCCACCACTCTTCTTCTTCATCTAACTGATAAACCCCTAGAATGAATTTCTCAGGATATGGACACCAGATAATGGAGAATATATTTTCTATAGTCATGATTCAGTAATCATCCACATTCGGATCATAATACCCACTAAAATAAGGTAAAGGATATAGGTTTTGGGAATAGTGGAATCACATAATGGGCATGTACACTACATTGAATCTTTCTCTTCTCGATGATTAGTCCAGAATATATATGACAATAAATTCTAGTATCCATGGAATTATATCAAAGAAAAAGGAAAATTAGAGAACTCAGAACTGTGAAGTGTAGATCAATATATTTTGTTTATAATTAATCTAATTAAATTAAATAATTACATCCATGGTGGTTCCTTCATCATTGATGTTTTCAACCTTGGGTTCACGGTGTGGATGCGTTGCAACATATAATAGAAGGATATGATTAATCTAGATGTGATCCAAATGTGTTTCATGTATCGCTAGATATAGATGAATGAGTCTTTGGGTGCTAGAATTGATGATCATTTCACTAGAGATGTCCACCTTTTATAGCCTTGAGAATCTCTTCCAAATCATTCTCCTTAATCCGGTGGAGGAGGAACTCTCTCATCCCTGAGATTATTCATAGAGAGAGAATATTTCTCGAGGATTGATATATTTTTCACCAAGGATGTTGGGCATAAAACCATTGGAATGTCGATGGTATAAACCCTTGGATAATTTGAGAATAATAACAAAATGGGGAAATTAATTCACAAGTTAATAATAAATAATTAATACAAGTGTTGTCATCTATTATATTATTCCTTGTGAATCCCCATGTAAAATATTAATATCATTGCTATTATTTCAATGACATGTGTGTTAAATGCATATTATATTTAAATATTTTTTAACCAAGTAATATTTTATATTATTTCTCACTATACCCATAAATTGGTCCAACAATCGTCCCCAATATTTTCCAAGACATTGAATAAGGACTATTTATTTATTAAATAAATGTAATGCCATTATTCATTGATTAATAAATATTCTATTCATAATATATTCTCTTGAATAACATGGGATCAAATAAATGTGATCAGGTATACATGAATAAGTATTATACGAAAACTAATAATAACATTTATTCCACTTGTGAAATAATAAATTATTCAACTGAGATACTGGCTACACATAGGGAGTTACCATATAAGACTATTTCTCATTGTCATTGGGCAGGCTTGCATAAAGTTAAAGATTACTATCTTGCAACTGGTCAAGTAACCCAAGAGAAATAAGTTTATTTCACAACGACATGTAACCTCATATGGATGTTTACGAGGTAATATAATCCCTTTGGTCCATGTATATCCAATAAACTGGGTTGCATGCAAGTGCCATCAACCCATGTGATTAATTTCCCATTATTTGACTTCCCATAATTGAACATACCTAGAGAACTCAATGGACATGGATTTAGTTAGGCTATATCATTTCCATAAAAATTTCTTGAGATATCTACTTCCATAGAAGTAAGAAATCATTTCCCTCATTATTCATTAATCAATAATTAGTCTAGATGCACCCAACAAATCCAACCTCTCCACAAACATCTATAATCACATTTTCCATCAATAAATATATATGTGTGAGTAAAAATACCCATTTATAAAAATATTAATGTCTGAGTACCAATAAACAAGTACATTGATAAAAACATCTAGTGACTCTTATTAAGGTGTATTTCCTACTGGTGGGTCTTGTTCTCCTAATATCCACTGGGATATTACAAAGGGAACACATAATGGGAACGTGCTTCAACGTTTCATGAGTCCACACCCCAGATAGCAGTTACAATTGGTGTCATATCAAATGATATCCACCATCCTTAGAACATATATTCAACAGTAGTGTCATAGAATTTTTGGGCTCACATCATAGTTGGGATTCATTATGACCTTTTCAAGTTACTGATATTCTTAAGACATTATCATATACTATGTAATTATGATGAACAATCATTATGTGATAAGCTATTTATTTATATTCATCCACTGAATATGGGTTTAACAAAAATTACAATGAATTTGGTTATTAGGGCACTAAATCTAATAGAATCCCACTCGCACTAGATCATACAAGTGAAAACATTCAATCCACTACATGTTGCCGGATAAACATGCTTCTGGTGAGATATTCTTTTAATCAAGGGGTCCTCTATGTTATCTTCTATGGACACTCTGCTCACTATAACATAACCCCATTGATATAAATACCTCTTGATGTGATAATTTCAGAGTACATGATTTTTATCTTTGATGTGACATTAGCTCCTTTGCAAGTGTCATCACTACAGTATTACTACAATTCAATGTAATGGGATCCGTACTGGTAGGTGGTAGATGAAGCTCCTGGAATAAGTTCCAAATCTTGAAAGATTATTTGGATTCATTATAAGATGCTATATATTGGGACTCATCTATATAACCTGTGACAACGAGCTTCTTTTAACTCTTCCATCTCACAACTCCTATGTTAAGATAGAAAAAATATCCTAATTTTCAATTCAGATCATTTTGATTTGTCTATAAAGTACCATCAAAATACCCTCTAATTTAAATCTCACCATCTCCTCCATACATAGTGAACATATCCTTAGTTATTCTGTTATACTAAAGGATTGTCTTGATAATATTCTAGTACAATTCTCCGTGATCTTCTTGATACCTTCCTACAATTCTCAGTGCATATGCGACTTCAAGTGTGGTACATAACCTGGAATACATGATAGATCCTATCGCTTAATCATGTAGAATCATAATCAACCTATCTTTCACATGTTGTTTTTGGGGGCACATTTTCAGGGAATTTTATGTACCATGTGGCATTGGAATCAATTACCTCTTGGATTGTTCCATACTAAATCCCTTTAGTATCTAGTCAATATATGTACTATGACTCAGTCATAGAATCCTCTTAGATATATCACAAATGATCATGATCCCAAGAATGTTGGTTGCTTCACCTATGTCCTTCATGAAGAATAACATGATCAACTAGTCCTTGATTGACTGTATGACTGGTATGTCATTATAATAAGCATTATGTTGTTAAAAAAAACTATAGGGATAACGAACACATTCCCATTAAACTTTTTGTCAACACATGGCTCACATTCATTCTTAATGAAATTAAATTCTATTATGTCTTCATCAAATCGAATGTTTCATGACCTGGATTCTTTATTTAATCTATAAATGGACCTATGATACATTCATACTCTTTTAGAATCACCTGGTGTCACAAACCCTTATTATTGTATCATATAGACATCGTCTTAAAGGTTCCCGTTAATGAATGCAAATTTTACATCCATCTACCAAATCGCGTTGTCCTAGAAAGACTCTATGGGAAGTACGATTACAATATATTTAAACATGGAAGATAGAAAAATTGAATCATCATAGTCAATTCATTGATGATTCTTAAAACCTTTATCCAGTATCCTTGCTTTATAAGTATTGACATGTCCATCCATGTCTAGTTTCTTCATGAATACCCATTTACACACAATAGGATTTACATCAAATGGAACTTCGACCAGAACTTAGACTTGGTTCTAAAACATGAAATCCATCTTATAATTCATAGCTTCTAGCTATCTTACATCTTTTGATATCTCTAATTATTCCATGTAAGGGAGAGGCTCATCATCGTCCATAAATAATGAGACCCCATCCATGGTGAAAAGAAACCCATATCTCTCTAGTTTACTTACCTATCTTGTACTCCTATGTAGTACTTATGTTTCTTGAACTACCTCATCAAAGGGGACTTGTGGAAATTTTTTGTGTAAAAACTCTTGTGTAATTTGAGCTTCAACTTCATCGAAGTCAATATTTATCCCATTTTCATTTTTTAGGATGTTCTCCCTTTAAATAAAGATGGAATGTCTGGCCATATTCACTTCCTTATCTGAGGGTTTGTATAGGTAGTATCACATTGTTTCTATGGGTTACCATATAAATATACACTTCCTGTGCCAAGGTGCTATTTTGATGCCTGATAAAGCCTTAACAAATTCCTCTCATCCACATATATGTGGATGCAACAATGTGGGATTCTTTCCACTACGTTGCTCAATGTAAATCTCATTTTGAGCATTAGTGGGTACTTGGTTTAATGTGTATGCCACTGTTTTCAATTAATATCCTTAAAAAGATAATGGATGATCTTCATGACTCATCATTGACTTTACCATGTCCAACAAGGTATTGATTCTACTTTCACTAGCATAATTTCACAATGGTGTATAAGGTGGACTGAGTTTAAATAAAATCCCAGACTCCCATAAAAGGTTGATGAAATTTTGGTTAAGATATTCTCTACCTTAAACACATCATGTCTTATTTTTCTTCGTACCACGATGATTAAATACTTCATTCATGAACTCCTTGAATTTATCAAATGACTTAGACTTATACCACATTATGTATAAATAGCCATATCTACTCAAGTCATAATTAAATGTAATGATGTATGAATATCCACCTCTAGAATCTACTATAAATGTTCCACACACATCATTGTGTTCTAACCCGAGATGCTATGCGGCCATTTCACCCAGTTCAAAAAATGGTGGTTTGGTAATTCTCCCTTGTAAACAAGAATTCAAAATATCAAGTGGTTTTAGCTTGTAAAAGTATAAATAAAAATATAAATAGAGATTTTTCAGGACCTTCAAATTTACATGAAAATGGTGGTGGTGCCACAAATGAGTGTTGTATGATTATTTTGAACATGGTTCATTTTCAATTTCCAACATATTGTTCTCGTAATTTAATACATACAGACCGTTATTTAAATGTGACATACCATAAAAATTATTTCCTTATAAATGTAACAACATTTATTTCAGATCAGGAAAATAAATCCATATGTGACTAAACTCGATACAGACATTATTTTATTGGTATGTCTTGGTACATTATAGCATCCATATAAAACCAAAATCATTCTAATTGGAAATGTGAGTTGGTATTCACCGATGGAAAGAGCATCCAACCTTGTACCATTGGCATCTCTCCAATATACCTCTACTCAATTAATCTTCAAGATGCTACACAGTTCATATATTTGAATATAGATATGATCCCAAAAATGTGTATATAATATCCCCTGTGTAGGAATGGAAATATTTAACCCGATAACAAACTCACCATATTCTTCTCCTTGCCTCTCGGTGTAGTTATTCTTCCTATTTACAGACTTTTTATATGAAAAGTGTGCTGCCTACTTTTCATTTCTATAAATATGGATCTTCTTATACTTGGTAGGATGGTTATCAAGGAATTTAGATTTTTTTTATAAATAGTAGGGCCTTTTCCCTTGTCCTTCCACTTCCAATTCACCATAACTAATACAAAATTTTTCCTCCCCATGTCCATATATACATGAATAATTAGGGTAAGAAGCTCTGGTAATATTATCCTAAAGATGTCCAGACATTCAATGTAGCAAATAAGCACGAATTCATGCTCTCCAATTATATTAGAATCCCCAATATCATAATTTAACATAGAATATGAGATCTCATTCCTCTCATTTCTCACCTTCTAACAATAGAGGTCCTGAAGGTGAGACGTAATGTTATAAGAATCCATTTCCTCGTGTTTTTTCAAGTACTCATTGGTCATGGTTGATAGCTTGAGGCACTAACTAGGGTATTCAACTGTTGACTACCCTTGAACATGCCTCTAGAAAATGGGAAAAAATTATTTTCAGGCCTACTAGTGCAGTCAACTATTGATTTAAACTAAGTTAAGTCTTCAAAAAACATCAAATAATATTTCCCCAATAATTGAAATCACCCTAACTATGATTGTTCAAGAACAATGATCTATGGTTTGATTCTAACACATGTAATGGTAGGCTATACATACTTAATATTTAATTGATTAATTTTATCCTTTATGCATAAATTTCCACTAGTTATTGTTTTACATGATTATTAATATTAGGGGGGTTATACTTCTTAGATTAACAATGCATAATTAATATTTACGCATAATGAATTTTATTTTAGTTCCATATTGTATTCATGTTAGTTAATTAATTATGTGATCACGTCAAAAATCAATAATGAATAAAAATAAAAATAATAGATATAAATAAAGGATTTGATCATGAGAATTTATATGAGTTATTTTTCTATAAGTTGATAAACTAATGGAAACCCAGTGATGAAATTACTTAAACCGTTTAATGTTCATGTTTAAATCATTCCACTTGTCCTCATTTTTATCTCCATGGATTAGTTTCTCTTCCGCTCCTAACATGAACCGCCTCTACTAGCATGGGATATCCATCCATTACATATATTTTTAACTCACACATAGGTGAGGGGTTAAAGCGGGATTACATAAAAGAATCTATGGTCATGAATTCCCTACATATTAATGGGGATAAGGCACGTAGGCCAATAATTTTAAATTAGTATATAAATTAAATGGGAATAAATACCATACAAAGATCGGGTAAAGATCATGATAATGAACATACATGTAATGAATTAAGCAATTAATAATACTAGCATTTAATTCTCTAATATTTCATATAAGATAAATACACTCAAATCGATTAATCATTGTAATTAATTAATCAATCCTTTTTATCTTAATACATTTCTAAATATCCTTGATGTTATAATCCATAGCCATGTACATAAATTGTACCATAGATGCAACTAGGTGAATATAATTCCAATACTACCCAACAAGTGTTATACTAGTATATATTTTATTCTTTCTGACATGTATAATTCACGCATAATTATAAAAGTAATACAACTCATACATGATGTGAATATCATTGAACATTATGCAGATTGTAATTAAACACCCCCCCCAAACATATATACATATCAACACACTCAAATTTCTAGTCCCAACTATGTGCACAAATGAAGGTACATGTGTCAAAGGTTACATAATATAATAATAAATTTTTAAATCATTCTCATCTGGAAAAAGTACATAGTGTGTTGATTTGACTAAAGGGAATATACCCTCCCCTCCATCCATCTGAATTACATGAATGGGGAAACATATTGTGAGGGTACCTCAGAAATCATTAGAGCACATGATGTGTCCAATGGGCCACACACCCTGTCAACTCGGCATTACACAGTCACGAGTTGGGCATGCCATGTGTGGGATACACGACATGACCCAAATCCGAAGGGAGAACATTCCATGTACAGTGGTCCACACAATATGTAGTCCAGCATACCATGTGCCAGTATATCCTATTCAACACTTGGTTTAATAATTAACCACACCACATGTCATTAATCCAAACATCTTGAGTAATTTCAGAATTACACTCGGCGTGTGGAACACAATGCCACTGATTGTAAAAAGGATTACATGGTGTGTGTGGAAGATTACATGACATGTTATTCCGAATACACGGAATGTACTATAATGTTACCTGGAAAAAAACACCAGTGCCTTCTAATGAGATCCTTGATGTAATTTTAATCCAAAAAGAATTCCTTTATTATATATCTATGAGAATCAAAAGTGGGAGAATAGATATCGAAATTCAGATTACAAGAATGATGATACTTTAATTGACAATATAAATTATTAAAGTGTAAATCATCAATGGATTATTTAGATAACTATAAATGAAAATATGACCACCCTGATACTACTTGTAGGTTCTATGAATAGTGGAAGCACATGATGGACATCTTACCAACTTTTCAAATTTCCATGACTGAGGATTAATCTGGGATCAATACAATGATAAAAGCCACCATCCAGAGAATCAAATAAATGATGAAACACAAAGGAGAGAACCCATAAACAGGAAGATAGAATTTACATATTTTGAATATAATTAATTTTATTTAATTATTGAATTACCTCATAGGTGATTCTTTCTTCGTTGATGTGTTAAACCACAGGTTCAAGGTACTTATTTGTTTAGATGTATAATCCATGGATAATATTCTTGTAAAGGTGATCCACACATGCTCCACATATATTCAGACACCTCCGAAATTGTTTCCAGGTGTTAGCGTGGAAGATCCATTTGCTTGCAATGACCTAATTTGATCATCTTGAGAATCGCTTCCAAAGTGTTCTCCTAGATCTTATATAGGAGGATATATCCCATTATTGACAGTGTTCTCAAAGAGGGATGAGTTATCTAGGCTTAATATATTATCTCCAAGGATTTTGTATATAAAAACATTGATTAGCCGGTGGTATGACCCCTTCGAAAAATGTATAATAATAACATATGGGGAATTTAATTCACTAGGTAGTAATAAATAATTAGCCAATGTGTCATTACTTATTTTATTATTCCATGTAAAACCCCCTGTCAGATAAAAATAAAAATTCAATTATCTAAATGACATGTTCTTAACTCGCATGTTAAGAAAAAAATATTATTTATCCAAAATATATTTAATATTATTTATCACTGGACCCATAACATGGTCTTCCAATCCACCTCAATATTTAGAGAGCCTTAAATAATGACCATTTATTTATTAAATAAATATAATTACATTATTCACTGATAAATAAATATTCTATCCGAATATAGTCCCTCAGATACCTAGAGACAAAATAAATGTTACTAGGTATACTTGAATAATTATTAAACCAAAATTGAGAATAATATTTACTAAACTTGTAAAACAATTAATGATTTAACTGAGATACTAGATATATGTAGTGTGTGACCCTATAGGCTTTCTCATTTCGAATAGGAGGGATATCAAAAAATCAAGGATCATTGTATAACAATAGGTAAAGGTACCCAAGTGAAATAAATTGATGCCACAACAACATGTCACTCATACAAATGCTTACCATGCAATATAATTAATTTTTTATGGTACATCCAATAAAGCGGTTGGTATACAAGTGCATTCATCCCATGTGGTCAATTTCTCATTCCATGAATTCCCATATTTTAACTTACCTAGATAACACTGTGACCATGGATTTAGTTTGGCTATATCATTTCCATTAAATGAAAATAGATATCTACATCCATTTATGTTACAAATACTTTCTCAAATTATTCATTAATGTAGTATTACTCATGATGCACCCAACATATCTTACCTCTCCACAAAAAACTATCGTCACAGCTTTATTCAGTACATCTAAGGGATAAATTCATAATACCAATTAAAAACAATATTAATTTCTAAGGACCAATACACACATCTGCAGATATGAACATCCAATGACACTTATGAAGTTGGATTTTTTACTGGTGGGTCTCGTTCTCATAATAACCTCATGAATATTATCTTGGGGGCACACCATGCGAATGTGTCTCAATGATTCATGAGTCCCCTCCCCTGATAGCCAATATCATTTCTATCCTTTCAAATGATATCATCCATATATAGAACATATATTCAAGAATTGTGCCATGGCGGTTTCAGGTTCTCATAATATCAGGGATCTGCTATGACCTTTTATTGCAGAAACTATTTTTAGGACATTATCACATAATATGTCACACTGAAGTCCAATCATGATTTGATAATTAGTTTATTAATATTCCTCTAATGTATATATGTTTATCATAAATTATAATTAATATGGTGTCTAGGGCACCAAATCCAAGAGAAGATCCCTCGTGAAGGAATCCAAGTAACATTGTTCCCAACATTGGTTGTTTGGAAGCATAGCATGATTCATGGCTTGATAAATCTATGAGAGAATAAATGTGGGGTTTCTCATTCCATCCACCATAGAATTTAGATCCTATGTATAAAAACCATTGTATTTTTCATCACAATCACTATTAATGTGGTTACTTTGAGGTTCTTCCATTGACTAAAACCAACATTCTCTGTTTAAGAATCAATTATCATAGAAGGATGACTCATAATAATAATAAAAACAGTTAGAGAATCTCTAAATTATGAATCCTTCTTCAATACATGGAACCCTTTAATTATCCATGGTTAATCATAGACAAAATAACTTTAAATCCACCATTATGGTTCATAATTTGTTTATTATTTCTTGAAGCATATCCCCCGAGAGTGTGAAACAAGGTTCAATGTATGGCCTGCTGTCATGTACAACGTTACACATAGTCAAGACAGATACACCTTTTCGGATTTTTTACTACAAGGTACATCTGTTCCAGACCCACTTCCACTATTAGTATCCCAAAAAGGATGGATAGCTCAGAAACCAATCAATATATCATTTTTCAACATTTCAGGACAAATTCTAAACAATTAAATCATCCTTATACTTATTCATTGATGCATCTGTAGAAATATAATTATATTTATTATGGTTCTCAATAAACATTTCTCAACATGGTTTCAATGGTTGACTAAACTATCACTATGATACCAACTATAATGACCCAGTATTAACATATATATATATATATATATATTTAATAACTATTTAAGAATATATAAAACATTAAAATAATGTATTTCTAAGGACTGTATTGGTTTAGTGTCTTTAGGTCCATGGAACAAAATCTTTTGATTCAATTAAATAACATTAATGTTTCCCACAAAGATATTTCCCATTAGAATTCTACTTACAAACATTGCTTCAAAACCTAGGGATTTGAATTAAAAAAACGGGTGGGGTCAAATTCACAGTAAGAGTAAATAATTGAAATACAGAAGCATGTGATGAAGATAAGGGTATAATAATATGATCACAATCATTATAATATCATTCCCTTCATATCCAATATCATAAACATTAATCACAACATAAAGATTTTTAGTTCATAAGATATGAATCATAAAGAAATAATGATCATAAGACATAAAATCATAACATAGGAATAATACATGGAAATATGGCATACATATCAATGGAAAACTTCGTAAACAATAATATGTAGAAATAGGTTCACATAAAAAGTTATTAAAATGAAATTAAGACCTTTCATAGAATTATGGACATGAAACCATTTGCACAAATAATGTTTTGAAAATGCAATCTGGTTCATGCATAACATTGTGATCACATAATCAGGTCCACACATAAACATATGGACATGAATCCAGTTCCCTACAAAACATTGGGAACATGTAATCAGGTTCCCACATAACATTATATCCACATAATAATATACAGTCAAAATATTTTATATATAAATTCAGGTGCACACATAAATTTATTGTCATGGAACCGGGTCCATGAATAAAATTTTGAACAAGTATTTTTGTTCAAAAATAACATTTATACTCATGAATCATCCATAATTACCAATTTCGTTGGAAAGAGATATATGTCCAACTCGTTACATAATGAAATCAGATATGCATGTTCCAAACAAACCATTAATCATATCATAACCCCTGAAAAGTGATGGTTTATATGAACTAAAAATTATAACCCATGAAATTAAATGGGTATCATTAACATTTCATCCCATCATAACCTCTGGGAAAGAGATTTGTTTTATAATAATTTCATCATAGCATAACCCGTGAAAATAAATGTGTTTCAAAAGTCTATATCATGTAGAAGAGAAATAGTTGTCATAATAATTAATCCCTAAATACACAAACCATTCATGAAATAATAAAAATGAGTCCTTTGGACCATTTACTAGATACTATTTAGTAACATCAATGGGTTTCATCATATATGGAAAATATAATGGAAAAAATATTTTGAAATCATTTATTGTGAAAAATATATTTTCTTCTTGAAAAAATAATTTTAAAACATAATATAATATGAAAAATATTTTCTATGAAAATAAAAAATAAATAAAATATAAATAAATCTTTGAGAACATTTCTAAAACCATTTTTTATAAAAATATTAAAAAAAATCTGCAAATCTATTTGAAAACCATTTCTTTGAAAATAGACTGAAAACTTATAATGAAATCTAGATTTTTTTGAAAACTCTGTTCCCTGAAAACATATAAAATATTGATAAATTATTTTAGAACATATTTATATTGAATTTAATTTAATGAATATAAAATATTCTTTGTGAATCATCAAAATAATTTTCATTGAAAACATCATTTTAAAAAACAATATAAGATGTTTTGAATATAATATGAAAATAATTTTAAGCATTATATATGTATAAAAACTATTTTCATCAAAAAGAATTAAAGAAAATATATAATTTGAGGATAAAAATTGTCAATTGAGAAAAAATATTTCAATATTGAAAATTAAGATTCCTTGGAATGATGGTCATCATAATGGGTAAATCCATACATGTCAAACATTACTTTTTCATCGTAAAAGGTTTTGAAAAGTACCTCGACCAGAAAATAATAAAAATATTCATATTTAATTAAAATTTTGTAAAAAAGGTTAAAATTGGTTAAAATTTATTTTATTTGTAATTGGATAAAATTAATTTTTTTTATTGAAATGGTTTTACAAATATTTGTTTTGAAGGACAAGAAATTTATGAGCAAAGAGAAATGTAATGTCATACATTATTAAAACACTTTCTTAATCATTATACGCAAAAAAGAGAATAAAATGGTACCAATATAGTAATATATAATTAATATTAAAAGGAAAATAAAATTCATGAGTTATAATTATAAAAGGATCAATAAATTTCATCAATGGAAGCACAATCATTAACAATCTCGATAAACGACGAGATTATCTCAATATACTCTTAAAAAATTGTAACATTGAATTATATTCCCCTTGTCTGAAAATGAAAATAAATAAATATTAAAATATTATTAAAATAAATATATTCATTTTTAACATGTCAATGTTATTACATACATCTAATGTAAAAATATACATACAGAACATGACATGTGTCTCAAAGAAGGAAAATAAATACAAAATTACTTTACCAATTTAGTTACTTTTAAAACATAAAACTCATGAACGAAAAATACTAAAAAGGATATGTAAAATAAATAAATATATGTATAATAGTCATATAATACATTAATAGGATGTGTAAATAGAAAACAAAATAAATGAGTAGTGTATAAGGCATGTATATCACAGAGAAAAACGTTATATTAAATTATCGTACCTTGTGTATTGACACACTTTTACTCATAAAAAACAAAATTATAATAAATATAAGTTTATTATAAATATTTTATTGAACCATATTATTATATCTAATAACATATATTATTTTATCATGAATTTTTATTACCCACTTGTTAACGATTCCAAGATAATCATTCACCTTGGGTAATATACAATTTGTTTTTCACATGTGTCAAAATGTGTTATATTTTTTGTCCTCAAACTCATTTAATGATTTATATAATTTAGAAAATGATATAAATATCATTAATAATATTGATATATATAGATAATAATAATATATATATTAACAAAATATGAAATTGAATACACCATTCCTGGACACCGTATGTCATACTTACACCTGAATGTTGTTTCAGTTTTATTTATAATATTGAAAGAAAAAAATTAAATGAAATATATGTATATATATTTATATATAATATAATTAATGTATAATTAATATGTCACATATATGGAATAATTTCACTGAAATGATCATTAATACATTTCGTGTAGGGTGTGTACTAATCAAATCACTTTGAGGGAGTGGTAGTTTACAATTCCCCAAATGAAATTACAATATTTAAAAAAACTATTAAAATGAAGGTATAATTTATTAGTTAATTAATTAAGAATAAAAAAATTATAAAAAATTTAAATTATATAAAAATATATTTTCCATCGTAATTCCTATCCTGAGTGGGGGTAATGGTAGAACATATAATCATCGTTTCGTGAGGTGGTAGTTAACTGTACACATAAATGGTAAGTATGTTACCCATCATATAGAAGTGTGTAACTATGAGACTAACCCTTAGTAAAATAAAATATCATTCTATTTAGTATAATAGTGTTGTTATTTAAGCATTTAATTAGAATAATAATAAGATTTGGGAGTTAAATAAAACCAATGATTTTTATAAAAAATGTTACCTTTTATTCGAGTAAATCTTATTGGTTTTCACCAATGAAATTCCTTGAAGGATTTATAAACAATATCAGGATACATGGAGTAAGGGAGGGATGCTTGAAAATGGATTAAGAAGATATTCTAAAAATAAAATTTGATAGATAGGCTTGAAGAAGGGGGAGAGGTGGTTGCCTTTATATATGGGAGGGAAATGACAGACATGGAATTTTTTAAAACAAGTAAGGGGTACCCATATTTTCTCTAAAAAAGAAATAAAAAATGATAAAAACTCAAATAAAGAAGTTTTATGGACTAAATATTTCTATTAAATTGTCTGTTTGAAAGTTTATATGGCCATTAGTCACTTATGTTTAGTGTTTATTCTTCTAGTAAGATTAATTTATTTTAATCAGTGTAATTAATTTTACTCGCTTTCACCAATATTTTTTGTCAAAAAAATGTTGGTTTTATTAGCATATAAGTATAATTTTATTAAAACCTTGTGTTTTCTTTTTTATAAATTCAGTTCAGAATAGATCCAAAATTATGTTTAATGCTAATCTCGCAGATGTGGTGTGGAACCATCTTTTTAATGGGAGAATGTACAAAATATCATTATGATTGTATATATAAATTTAATATAAAAAGAATCAAATGAAATACATTGTATTATTATATATATATATATTTGATCTTATGTGACTTTAAAAAACTGTAATTATAATTTAACTATACAAATAAATTAGATGAAAAAGTAGTTTTGAATTTAAATTTAATATTATTAAATCTTAATCAATAAACAAGGTTACTCAGAAAAGTACAACAAATTAATGCTAAGATAATTTTGAAATTCTAATTTTATAAATGGTGATTATTTTATAAAGATATATTTATAGATGTTCCTAAAATAAAATTTATTATTTTTCATAGAAAGATATGAAATGAAGCTCATTTGAGAAAATAAATTTTTTAATCATATAAAGACATTATAAAATATTATATTTTCTATTATAAATATGTTTAAATAATATACAATCATTTTAAAACTATTTGAAAAATATTTTTCACTATTAATATTACTATGTTTAACATTTATGTTATAACTACCTCGTTTTAATAATTATAACAAATAAATGATGTTTTGTAGAGACTCAATGTTACAAAAAATGCACAATAATTCAGTTTTGCGTGTAGAACAAGAAAAAATAGTTTCAAGTGAAATAAATGTTTTACTTAGTGAAAATCAAGACCCCAATGAAAATAAATTATTAGAAAAAAATCAGAAAATCTCATAGTGTTACACTCATCCTCTCTCTATTGTGGACCAATTTTCATTTGTCATGATTGATTATGAATGTATATGTTTAGTTAATTTAGAACGTTGAATGAATATATTACTTCACATAATATTATTAATGTGCATCATATGTCGTATCTATACTAGGACTTCTATGATCTTTTAAGATGTTCATATATAATACAATGTGAAAAAATATTGAATTTTAGATCTAATATATCATAAAAAATCTATGTGGCTTGTGCTTGTGTTAGAATACCCTTGAGGGAGGAAATTCGTATTATGTTATATTTTCAACATATCCTGAATTGATTTACATTAGAATTTCATAAAATACCACATCACAATACTAATTATGTTCTCCATGAGTTTTTTGTTATTATGCTATCTCTTTATTAAATGTTATACATCATACATATAATATGCATGATGACATGAGACATCATTGGGATTGATGAACCCTTAAGATTGTTCCTTATTTAAATTTTATGATGGTATTTAGTGGTCAATTTATCAATGGGAACCATGAGAAGTATGATTATAATGTGAAACATGGAATATATTGTAGTTTGTAAGACTAATTTCATGTCCTTTTTTCTATAGTACATGATGACACTCCAAGGATAATAAAACATACTACTTATACCTTATATCATTGTTTCCCTTTGGTTTCCTTCAATGTAGCTATCATGCATGATGTGAAATTATACATGTACCTTGGTCATGTACCCATTTCCTATTATTTATTCACAGGTGTATACATGCATCATAAGCCCAGGCACCACCTAGATGAGCCATGTCCCAATTTCACAAATAGATTATAAATATTCCCCATATGGATATAATTTATCCCTAGTTTGCGAAGGAAAATTCCACTACTAAGAAAAAAATATTTCTTATCCATAGAAATGGCCTTTATCACCGCTAAAAAAGTGCTGACACTATAAGTCAGGGTAAAAAATATGATCCTTTATCAGTACTAAAATCAAACAATTAAAGGGGTCATATATCAATGAAAAAATGTGTTCATAAATGGAACCTTTATCAATGAATTTAAAAGCAGTTAAAAATGAACCATATATTAGAACTTTTATTTCGCACTTCTAAAGGCACATGTTATAAGTTATTTTATAAGAATTGATAAACTATCATATATCAACACTTATAAAAGTGTTGATAAAGTATAACTTTATCAGTGCTTATAAAATCACTAATAAAAAACAATTTATCTGAACTGATAGAAGCACTGTTAAAGGGCCATTCTATTTTTTGATGTAACACCACACTAGAGCCCCAATACAATGTGCTATAATAGCACATCACAACACTAAAAACACAATATATAAAAAAACAGGTCCAAATACATAATATAAATGAAATAAAATTTACAATACAAATACAAGATAAAATAATATGTTATAAACATTTGAAACATTTTTGTATACAATTACATAAAAAATTATTATTACATATATTCAAAAACATAAACGTTAGTATGTCTTTTAGTCTTAATCTTACCCATGTTATTGCCAAAAAAATCCCACCCTACTCATTCAAAAGAAAAAACCTGAAAAAGATAACCATTCTTATGTTAGTAATAATATAATGAAATAAATTAACATAAAGTGTTAATTTTACTAAATTTTGTGTCAATTTTAAATAAAAAGAATCACTTTGAGTCATACCAATCCTACTGTGCATCAGATTAAGGTGAAACTGAATCCAACATGTCTCAAATGACTTTTGGATTTTTGTTAAAAAGTATCAAAATTATCCAAATTTGTGATTTCAGTTTTGAGTACATTAGTGGTATTTTTTACTAAAATCTCATTTTAAAATAAAAACCCATGATTTTGAATCATTATGATAACCTAATGTATCATTTTTTACATGAAACTGGTTCATACATGTCAAAATTTACATACAAAATATCTTCCTAAATTATGAAGAAAACACGAGTGTGTTTGATTTATTTTTTATGAGTGACTCTTTTTGAACTGATCTGTTGATTTTAAACTGATAATGGACACTTTTAGTCATACCGATCACATCATATATCACATTTAGATATGACTAACTGCAATATATAAAAATGACCTATGGATTGTTGTCTAAAATTATCACAACAATATTAATAGGTTTTCTAAATTCTTAGTATGTCACTTTTCCATTTACTAAAATTGATGTCAATTTTAAATAAAAATACGCATTTTTAGTCATACTGGTTACACAATAGTTCAGATTGAGGTTGGACTAATTCCTTCATGTACCATATATCTTATGGATAATTTTTTCACAATGTATCAAATAAATATAAATGTGTTTTCTTAGTTTTGAGTACGTATGATTACTTTTTTACTAAAATGTCAATTTAAACTGGAGACATTCTCTTTTGAATCATTTTAATCACATCGTTAATCAGTTTGATGCGTTACTAATTTTTACATGTGAAAATGACTTATGCATCATTTCCCAAAATTATCAAGTCATTCCTAGAATGTTTGATTTATTTACAATGAGTGGTACTTTTGGAACTAAAATGTCGATTTTTAACTGAAAATAGACACTCTGAGTCATATCAGGAATATCTTGTATCAAATTGATGTTCGGCTGATTAATACATTTCAAAAATGACTTATATATTATTTTCCTAAAGAATAAAATAAATATGAATATGTTTTCTTGGTTTTTAGTAGGACATGTGTCAATTTTATTAAAATTAATGATAATTATAAATAAAAATATTCTCTTGGAGTCATACCGGTCTCACTGTTCATGAGATTATGGTGTGGCTTATTTCTAAAAATACAAAATGATTTATAGATCATGTTCCTAAAATATAAAAATAATATGAATGTGTTTTATCAACATTTAGCACATCACAATTCTATTTTACTAAAATGTCATCTTAAAACTAAAAAAGGAACATTGACTCATACCGATCACATTTTGAATCGGTTTGTCATGAAACATATTATTACACATCACAAATGATTTATAAATCAATTTCATAATTTATAATGAAAACCTAAACGTGTTTTCTCTATTTCCATTGATTGAAACTTTGTGAACTAAAATGTATAATATAAACTCATAACATACAATTTGAGTCATTCTGGGAACATAATGTATCTGGTTGTGGTACATCTGATTCCTACATGTAAAAAAATGACAATATGGGTCATTTTGAAAATTTATTTAAATAATATAAACGTGTTTTATCAATTTTGAGTAGGTTTTTTCCTTTGTACTAAAATTGATGTCATATTTAATTAAGAAATCTCACTTGGAGTCATACCAATCACACCATGAGTCAGATTTAGGTGTGGATTGTGAATTTATTTCTTAAATAATTTTGGATCATTGTCTTAATGTATGGAACAATATGAATGTTGTTGTTTGGGATTGAGTAGTTTAGTTTGTTTCATTACTAAAATTGATGTCAATTTTAAATAAATATGCACATTGAGTCATATCAGTCACACCATTAACTAGATTGGGGTTTAAAGGATTCATACTCATTCTAAATCAGTTATGGATTTTATACTAATTCATTAAGAAAGTTGAATGTGTTTGATATCTTTTTAGTATATCACAGGACTTTTTTACTAAAATGTAATTTTGAACTTGAAACACACTATTTGACTGATACAGATCAAATCATGTTTTGGTTTGATGTGATACCAATTCCTACATGTCATAAATGATTTATGAATCGATTTACAAAATTATCAAAAAAATACAAGTACGTTTTATATGTTTTTAGAGAGTGATAATTTTTAAAGTCAAATGTTTATTTTAAACTAATAACAGACACATTGAGTCTTATCATGCACATCATGTATAAGATTGAGTTGTGGTTAATTTCAACATATCAAAAATAACATATGGATTGTTTTTTAAGGAATAAAAGAAATATGAATATGTTTTCTACGTATTTAGCATATCGGTTGTCTTTTTTATAGAAATTATAGTTAATTTTAATTAAAATAAGTACATGTTGTCATACTAGTCACATCATGTTTTGGATTGAGGTGATGATGATTCCAACACAAACCAAAGTCTCAATAAAATACTAACTATCAATGTTACCAGGATTTACATAGTCTTTATCTATTTAACTACAAACAATATATGAGTTGCTTCAAACAAACCACCAAGAAAACAAACAAACCCACTTATATAATAAAACCATTTTCATGAGTCACACTAAAAATAAATAAATTACACACAAATATGATATAATACATTAATTATATAGAAACTTATTTTACTATGGAAATATCAAGATTACCATTGTAATTGGGAAATATAGGGAAATTAATTGAAAGGGATAAATTTCAACACTATAAGAGAGAAATGTTTTTAGGGAGAATAAATATGTGTATTGTTTTTTGTAGAACGGTGTGAAAGATAGACATATCACCCCAACTCAAAAAAAATGAATGCACATGAATAAGAAACCAATTATTATGTGAGGAATACTAAAGATAAATAAATTTATCATAAATATGAAAAAATACATTAATTCAATGGAAAATTATTTTATCAGGAAATTAATAATATTTCCTTTATGATGGAGTATAGACAATATTTTACTATTCCTATAAAAAAAGTGGACAAAACTAGAAGGAAAGGGATAATTGCAACACCATAGGTTTGAAAAGGTTTTAAGGGTAAATAAGTATATGGATGTTTTTGAACATAAAGGCATGAATGATTGAATGACCACTCAAACTCGAACAAAATAATCCACCTGTATTAGAACAAAATTATTATAAAATTAATAGTAATATGAAATAAATTTAACATAAATATGAATCGATACATTAAATTTATGGAAAATGATTTTTTTAGGAAAACATCTAAATTAATTATGTGATTGGTTGGAGTAAGCGTTATTTCTATTTCTGCAATAGTATTTGAGCGAACATGATGGAATGTGATAAATGAAACACTCTATGGGTGAAAATATTTTAAGAGATAAGAATTTTGTAAAATATTTAGTGATTAAGGGAATTATATATAGACAAACCACCCCATCCCAACCAAAGGAATCAACATGTATATGAAAGGAATAATTATATGATTAATTCTAAAAAGAAATAAATTTATAATAAATAAAAAATAAATCAATTCAATTGAAAATGATTTTATTATGCAAAAACATTTATTTCCTATGTTATTGAATAGAGACAACATCATTTCTCTTCTTGAAAAAGGCATGACACAATGACATGAGTATTCTAAAATAAAAAAACACTACAAATAATAATGAAAATTAAATTAATTATCGATTATATATTTTTATGTAAAATATATAATGTATATCGTTACATTACCATTACATCATTCTAGAGGGTTTCTATTATTATAGTTTGTTCTTCCGAGTGATAGGTAATATCATCATGTGCATAAAAAATTATATATATGAGTAATAAATTTGTAAATTTAGATTATTTTAATGGAGTAGAAAATATATAATATTATGAGTAAAAATATTATATATTAATAAAATATTTACCTTCTCATTGAACTCTGCTTATTTATTATAATGACTCATGTATTTTGTTCCTCTATTGAAATCCAAATCCCCTATTCATGGTCTTATATAACATACATAATATATCCTAAATAATTACCGACATGAACTGATTGTGATGTCCCATTTAAATAGTCATCCTAGATTGAATTTTCATATTTATATAATTTTTTTTGTCAATAATAGGGAAATCAACCAATTATTCTTTTCTGGATTAGATATATAAAATATTTGTGATACATTTGATTCCATTATGAAGGGATCAATTTTTCCCCTTACCCAGATAAATTTTCCCTCACAAATATCATTTCATCAACATTCACTCATTAATGTTGTCAACCCATTTGAAATGAAAAAGGAGTAATCAAATGATTTTATAATCCATCTTGTATATCTATTTGATAATTCCATAATATGACATATTTTCATAAATTTTATTTCTATACTTGGATCTATATATGTGCATCTCTTCATCCACAAGTGAGAAACCACTGGTTTTCATGGTATTGAATTCATCCTGATATTTTGTATAGAATGTACATCCAATGATGAAAAAACCAATGAATGTTACAACATTTTTTTTCAGTCCTCCTACTAGCCATTCAAGTCATTCAGAAATTAGATTCATATTTTCAAATAACTTCTTATAAATTTCACTTATGAATCGTCCTATTAATTTTTTATTATGTGTATTTTATATCAATACTTCATCCCTTGGTGGATTCAAATCTCTAAGAATTTCTATGTGGGAATTAATTTATTTATCAATATCTTCACTGTTATGTAATATGAAAATGTGTTCTTTCTCGCTCTCTATCAACGAAATTCTAACATCTCTTCCCAAAATGATTTTCACTACGACGAGACTTTGGGAGACTAGTGTTTTCAACATCTGATAGGTAATGAGTAAATAATTAAATTGATTCTTCAATAATATATCATTCTACAATAAAACCTTCTGTCAAACATTGATTCTTGACATATCCATTCAAAATCATCATATACATTTCACTAGGGTACATCCATCTGTATTATATAGGACCACATAATTGGACCTCTCGAACCTAGTGAAACATCTTGTCGACCATTATATCAATGAATGATGGTGGGAAGACTATCCCTATTTAACATAATTTTGATGTAATCTTCTTATTAATGATGAAATACTTATCCTGATTTACAACTTTACTACATATTGCTTTGAAAAAGAACCAGAGTAGGGTTAATGTATGTCATACATTCTGAGGTGTAATACAACACAAAAAAGTGGGCATTAAACTTGCATCAAAAGATGATAGTCGTGTGATTTTAGTCCATGTAACTTCAAATTAGACATTGAAACAATATTCTTGATATTTGATGAATAACCCTATAAAACATTTACAATAGTATGGAAAAGGTAAAATTTCAATTTTCCATGTTAGGTGAGATTCTAAGACGATTTTGGAAGAAAAATATTCCTTTTAGCCTTCATTTATGCCATGTCTTCCCTTATCCCCATTTCAATCAAGACCAACCTAGCTTTGATGTCTTTTTTGTTTTTCTATTAACATTTAGTAACATCCCAATAACAGTACCAAATAAATTTTTTTCAACAAGAATGTCATAAATAATATTTTGGACGTACAAACAATTCCAATATGGTAATCCATATAAAATTGATCTCTTATTCCAACCAAAATTTTTAGGATTTTTATAAAATGTATTAGTGAAAACAATTTCAATATTGTTTTAATTTTTTTTGTATAATTGTTCGTCCATTACAGAAGATAATGTTGTGCCTTGTTTGATATTCAAATTGAATGTTTTCCTCTATGATCGGTATTTTTGTCATCAAGGTAAAAATTTATAATGTCTTAAAAACAAATTCATTGATGAATGTTTCAATAGAATTGATTATGCGCGTTTTTCAGAAATGGTACATGATAACATTATTTTAATGTTATTACCTAATAAATTTTCCTAATAAGGGATATATATTGCCGTTCTATACAATATGTCACCCAATGTGAATTATTCTCTTCTATGAGAATCATATATTATAGCACATGTATCCAATGGGATTTTTAGATCTACGATGGATTAATCCAAATAGAAATCAATATCATTACTAGGTGTACTTAGTTTAGATATTAGCATATGCAATATAATGTATTTACGCTTCATGAATAACCATAAAAGAATGTTATAATTTACCGGAATAACATGTCATGTACTATGAGTAATAATATGTAAAAAAAGGATTTATTACATATATATATAAAATAAGTCAAATGTTCCTCATCCCATCCCCAAATTAAGAAAACTCATTAAAACATTTCTTCAACTAAGGATAATTAGATAAATTTTGTTGGTTCTCATCATTAAATCTTTTAATTTCATGCCCTATTATTTTTCTATCATTTTCCTGACTGGATATTATATTTTAAACCATGGAATGATAGGAAATTACCGTAAAAAATTGGATGGACTTCATTTATTTTTCATGTATCAATCTCTACACCACTTAGGTAATTATACGAGTGATCCATGATCCATGAGAAAAAATTAGGAAATCATTTGGACTAGAATATATTTTTTTAGGGATCATTCCAATTGAATGTAACATTATTTTAGAATCATATGTTTGGAATGGTAGTTTATTTTCTTCATGTAGTGTATCATTTATGAGAACAAGTAGTTCTATAATGTTGGCGTCACTCCTTTTACTACCATATTTTAAATTATAAATCTTCAATACAACTAAAAAAGTTGTTTATTTAGTACAACAAGTATATAATGGTTTCCTTGTACAACTATTTCACTCCTCAAACAACTTTTTACAATCCTTAAGGTTATATTTAATTTTAATTGACATTTTATAAATGAAATATCCATCATCATTTATCGAGTTATCCATATCAAATGATTCATAAACCACTGTATCATCCCAATCAGAGCCCAAATTTAGTTTTTCACCATGTCTAGTAAAAAAATTATTTGACATATGTTTTAACAAATTTAATATTCTTCCAACTCATTTAGAGTATGGTTTCTAGGATAAAAAAATATAAACACTGATATATGATTTTTAAGTGTCATCTACATGATCTATTGAAAACGTAATGATATATTTGACTCCATCTTCATACTCATTTGTCAAATGATTATCATGCAACCAATTTCATTTGTTAACCATTATATTGGGTCAAAAAGGATGTTTTAATAAAGAATTAATAAATCACAATAAGATATGTTACATATAATGGAGGAAAACACATTAACCCTTGAAATGTTTATCCCATCCATATTTAAACATCTATATAACATAGAATTTTTAAAATAAATAAATAAAAATGATAATTTAAACATAATATCTAATGAAATTTAATATAATATCTTCTATATTAGAAAATATAGAACCATAATGTGTGAATAAATATTTATCAAATAACCCTTAAATTTTATGTTTTGAGAACGCATATTAATAGATAGAAATATATAAATATATAAATATAATAAAAATAATTGATAATTATATATGTAGCCCTTACTGCAGTATACGACTACAAAATAAAATAAATACATCTACATAAATGTTTTAAAAATAGAGATCCTTTGAAAATAAATAACAATCTTATCACCCTTACTAAGGTTTCTCTTAAAATAAAATAATTAAATTCTCACAAAATAATTTTTTATGGAAAAATACTCACTCTAGAATATTAAAACATAATTTAAATAAATAGTTTCCCTTATATGAATTGAATACAATAAGATAATATTTTTTCACAGCATAATGGGACTGAGAATTGGTTTTCTAAATCAATTTTCTCGTTCTTTTAAGTTTTTTATATCCAAAACCTCCACTATTTATACAGTGGAATAAATATTTATTTACTTGTTTTTTTAAATACCAAAGGAGATTCTCTATGATTTCAAAATAGGGAAAATATTATGCATGTTGAAAAATCTAGGGTACAAATGTAGGCAATGAAGAAAATTGATCCCAAACTATATTTTAAAAAGTAAAAAACCCGACACCCTAATAGGTAGTAAATCAAAGAATAGATCATAAGAAAATCATTCAGTAAAAAATATAAACAAATAATAGTATTCATGGACTATAAAAAAATAACTAATGAAAGTTTTGAACAATAAATCAAAAATGAAATGAAAAATACACTAAGAAAATTGGAAGGCCTACCTCCCTAGGGTGAAGAATATTTGTGACCCTTTTTGGACACCCTTATTGACATTGAACACAAGATTTCAGACAGCATCGTTGAGAAACTAGAGGCAGTTTAGAAGTGTGATTTGAGCTTTGATTCACTGAGGAGGAGCACAAGTGGTGGGTGGTTTCAATGGAAATCGTCTGATATCATAATAGGTTCCCAAATGGCTATGTTGTTTTAATTGACTATGACACTTTAATCAATGCTTACAAATAAGAATAGGCAAAGTGGCATTTTTTGAGTGCTTATGTAAATATCGCTAATAAAGGTCGGTCTTCATCATCTCATTTTTTTCACTAATAAGGCTACATCTTTATCATCATGAAAAATCACTGAAAAAGATGTATTTATTAGCACATATTACTTATGAAATAATAAAATATTTATAAATATAATGATGATTTTCTTGTATATATATATATATATTCAAAATAAGTATCTATAAATATATAAATATATATTTTTTAATATACTTATTATAACACTATAATTATTTATATATAATTATAGAAATTACGTTTCTAAATAATATTTATATCAGTTTATATGTTTATGTAATTATACATATATATAATTAATACATATATATAAATATAATTATAGAATATATATTGACTATTTATGTTAATTTATTATTAATTGAATTTTATTTAAATATCTATAATTATTTATTTATAATTATATAAATACTTTAAAAAATATTTATTTATTTGTAATTATAAATATATAATTGTATAAATATACTAAATTTACATTTATAAATATTTTTTATTTGTAATATTTTTTACAAATATATATTTTACAGTATTAATGAATATATAATTTTAAGTTCCTAAATATATGTAAAAAATTATTGAAATTGAATAAATTAAAAATAATTACACTTTATCAATATTGAAAAATGGATATATTTTATATGTGTTTATTGTATATATAAATGAATTAATTTTATGTATATGAAATCCATATTACACACATTGTATCTCTGTAGAATTAAAATAAAAAATACATTCAATTACTTTTCCATTGGACAATGTAATTAGTAAATATTTTTAATTCATGTTAATATTAAATTATAAACCATTTTCAATAAATATATAATTATCTAATATAATGTTTATTAATATTTCTTAATATATAAATCATATATATATATTTAATATACATATATATATTTAATATATTCAATTTTTTTAAAATTAATTATCATAATTTTATAAGTAATAATTTTTTTAATATTTAATATTGTACAATAAATTTATTCATTTTTATAAATAATTATTTAATTAATAAAATCTGTAATATTTTTTTTGATAAAAACAATTTTTTAGTTTTTATTTATTTAAAAAATTTAATTTCATTATTATGACATTTATTAGTGCTAAAAAAGTAATGAAAAAATAAATCAATATTAGCAGTCAATATAAATCACCGATAAATGGCAACATTTAGCATCACTAAAAATAAAAGTGCTGCTAAAATGTTAGATTTATTGCCGATTCGTCTAATGCTGATATATATACCATTTATCAGTGCTTTTTTCTTGCACTGGTTAATAATTGTACAGTTAATTCATGTTTTGTAGTAGTGTGGATGGATAAGACCCACTTTTGTCAGGACCAGTTTTTTTAGACTATTGTATGCAGATTTTTCGGTTCTATTTGGGATTAATTTCATATTACACATTACATTAAATAAGTCTATTTATATTTTGGTTTGACAATGAGTTTATACCATATATTTCCAATGAACAAAACATCAGTGCTATAGATGTTCATATGTTAGTACAATAGATGTATATAAATCCATTTTTATTATAACACAATGGACATACTAATTATATATGAAACTATAGAAACATGGGTTATTATATAACCAAAATTATATATGTGTTTATTTCAAGATCATGTTTTTTCCACTGCGATTTAACAAAATAATTTTAACCTTAAAATTATGAAATTTATAGGTATCTCCATGTAAATATGGATTATTCTCAAACTCTAAAAATTGTGTTCCATTTTTCATCATCTTAAAATTATCTTTCTATACCTTTTACTCCCATGTAATAGTGGTAAAAAGCAGTTGTCGTGATTGTTTTTAAAATAACTATTTGTGAATATAGTTTATTTGAAATCAAGGAAACTTATATTGAATTAGTATATGAATATGGAAATAAGTGAGGTTAAGTGGAATTATTTTTATGCTTATTAATTCATTTAATTGAAGTTTTAAATTTAAAATTATAATTATAAAAGAATTATTCACTTCCTATTTATCAGTGTTAATGTAAAAGTGATGTAGATGAGTGATAATTGCTAGATCAAGAGGTTCAATATATTATTATTCTTATGATTTAAAACAATTTGTGTTTATCACTATAAAAGGAAATCATTTTATATGTTAATGAAGAATCCCATGAATATGTATTAGAATCCATCTGCATCAAATAGTGCGTTCACAATGAGATGAGAATTCAATGTGATAATAATTAAATGGATGGTTTTTGTTACTCATGTAAAATAATACCACAATACCATAAGTCTAATTTTATGAATTAAAATTAAAATATTTTATCATATCATTCTACTTGTATGACCATCATCATTATCTAAAAATTGTTATGTTACTTTTAATTTAGATAATAGTTCATTGAGGAATAAAATTTTAAAATTGAATGATTGATGAGAACTAATCCTTAGTGAGGATAGATGAAGTTGAATATCCTGAATAATTTTGATTTCAATTATGTAAAGTAATTAAGATTACATAAAATGAAACGTTAATATCATATAGAAGATTCTAGGGAATAGAGTTGAGAAAATGAAAAATGTTTTTGGTCATACATGGTTGTATTTTTTGATGAATGTAGATATTAAAAATAATTGAAGAAAAATGGATGGCACCTAAAATCATTATGATAAACACATATGAAAAAGATACTAGTGTTTTTATAAAATATTATTAGATACAAAATAGAGTCCAGGGATTTATATTTTGGGTAACCCATATATTATATACAACATTTGAGATTCTAGAATTATTATGTTTCTAGTATTTTTGTAATGAATCATATTTTAGATAATAAAAACATCCATATCATGGGAAATAATAATGAATAAAAAATGGTAATTTTAATCTAATTTTTTTGAATGTAGGATATGTCCATGGATTATGAAGGATTTTTCATTTTATGTAGTGGAATTATGATGTTGGATTTGTTACCATATTCAATATTGATTCACTGAATCAAAAAAAGTGAGATATTATAACCACACATGGATTAATGAATTGAAAACTGTAATGTATAATTAGAAATATCACTAGAATTATGGAAAATTAATTCCACTGGGGATTCAACAATATTAAATTACATGTTAGAAAACATGAGTGAGATTCTGAATATGGTGATGATATAAAAACAAATGATACAAAAGTTTTTTTTATTAAATAATGTCTTATGAGAATCATATATACAAAGAATAGAGAATAAGATTTCTCTTGAAAATGAGGTAGAATAACAATGTCAAATATGATAGGGTAGGGGACCAAAAATACATGGGCCCCTACCTAGTACATTTCTTTATAGAGTCACTACTTAATATAATCCTTATCACAGACTCATCTGGGATGGAATAATTTTATTTCTAAAATGATAATATGATATATTTAAAAGGATACAATAGTGGATAGAATTTTTTGAAAATGAGTCACCATGATGGATGAAATGAATTATTCTTGGTCGTAGATTAGATTAAGACATCATACGATTCATGTAAATAAATACTAATGTTGGAGTTTACTTTGATAAGAGATATTATGGTATAATATAAATTAATAGTGTGGTTGAAAGGATGGATAATATTTTTAATGAATAGGCTATGAGTGTGAGTTTAAACTGAGGGTAACCCAATAATCTTTTAGTAGAAAACTTGATTATTTTAGATTATCTCAAAATCAATAACCAATCTATAATAATGGTAGAGTCTCAACTAAAGGGTATATTTTTAACAAAGGGGGAAATACATTAACTTTTACGACTCTTTTGTGTGTGGAAGATATACTTATATTTGATGATATGTGGTACTATCTTATTTTATGTTCAAATTATTTATCAATATTGTATATGGTGTTAACGATTTTTAATATATCTTTTTAAATGATATAATGAAAAAATATTTAGAATCCTGAATGTGATATGTGTAAGGTGATGGATTAATAAAGATTGTAATAAAAGAACTAGTTTATAAGACTCTCTATGTGGATTTGAAGAGGAAAATATGGATAAAATCTCACATTTGGAGGTATTCATCATCACTAATATATTTTTTTTATGAAAACTTTTAGATTAAAGGATTTATATAATGAGGATATCAAGGTAATGGATTAGATATATTTAGATCCAGCTATTAAATATCAAGATAAAAATATTAAATATTTGGATATTTTATAATAAAAAACATATTATTACATGTAGAATATGTTTATTTGGACATGGTGTTACATGATATTGAGATAAGATTCATGGGAAGGATACATGGGAATGGTCTTCGAAATAATGAATGTGTGCAATTTTTATAAATTTTCTCACTTATGGTGATGTTTAAAAAATTATATGGGTTCCTGGTATTGTATCATTTGAGGTTTTATATCATGAACTTATTGATGTAATTTTTAGTTATAAGAAAATTTAATGGGAAATTTATATTAATTAAAATTATGTATTTTTGTAGTCATGAAGTGAACACCTAGTGTGTGTAAACTAAATAGGTTATTTGGGTTAAATAAATAACCAGGTTAGTGGAATAATAATAGTTATACATTCTTGAGTAAAAATGATATTAATATAGTTAGACATTGTTCAAAGATGTTATTTTACTTATTTTCATAGTGGAAAATATATATTTCATAATAATTTGGATGTTTTTTCATTAAACAATAATTTTGGCATATGAATGATTACATAAATTGGTAATTGGATAATGGGATTTAGATGAATAATCTTAGATAATCTAGTATTGATTTTGACATTATGTTTAAGATAAACCAGAAAATAAGAAACGTAATATAATGAAAAAATTAATACATTAGAATTGTTTTATGAAGATTATGTATTATGAATGAAATTAATCTTCTGTATATACCCTACGAATTTTTTTATATTATCAAATGATTTAGAAGTAATGATTTTAGGAGGGGTTGATTAAATTTAAATGTTTCTTTATTCAATTAACATTAGAATATTGAGGTATATAATTGATTTTACTCGCTGATATATTTATCATGTAATGGGTTATGTGAGAATGTTTATAGATAACCATGAGAAATAATATTGGGAAGATTTTAAGTGAGTAATATGGTATGTTAAGTTCTCAAGGATGTATCATAACTCTTTGGGAATATAAATTAATTTAATGGGAATTTGGATTGTGAACATAGAGTTTATTTTTGTAATTGGAGGAGTTTTATAAGTTATATTTATAAAAATAGAGTAAATTTATTAAAATTGATTTCTCAATTTCTAATTTTTGATATATTATGTAACAAAAAAATGTACATCGATGTATCTTATGAAATAAAGTATAAGGTTTTTTTAATTAACCTCTTTGATGTTCTTAATAGATTTATAGTGGAAAATATCCTATATTATAAAAAATAGAGTTTCATGCATGTTATAATTTAATAAGGGTTCCATTACTGAAAAAATATTTTGTTAATAAACCATTTTATAAGAAGAATAATATAGCATGGTATTTTTGAAAATTATAAGTTATTTATGAAAATAATATTCCTAATATATTGATAACTACATTACCAATTGAGAACAAGAGGCATTATTGATCGTATATATGTCATCACTAATGAATGGGGAACAAGATGGAAAGTTAAGAAATACATTACAGTGGAATGTAAGATTAAGAAACCATTATTAGATAAATCATCAACAAAAGATTAATTATTTAATGATAAACAACCCATTTTTTAGTGAATAAAATGGGGATCCTTTATGATTAAAATTATTTAATCTCGGAACATTATATGGATGATAGTTATCTAGATTATCCTCAATCTGTTTGATTTTTTATATTGGGTAGCATGACCCAATTGATAAGGTTAGTCAAATAGCTAGCATCCCATACTATATAATGGGAAATAATTCTATTATAATAGCTTCCAAAGAAAGTTCATTGGTGATTTTCAAAGAAAATTTCTCCTTATCTTCAATTCTATAACCTATTCCTTCAAAAAAACATTTGGTATGGATTATAGAATGGTTCATAATTGAAGAAGATAAATTAAGTGATGATAGATATTTGTAAGTGGTTTATATAAAAATTACAACATGATACACTGATCATTTAATGTGTATCCATGGACATACTATTACCATTATATAAGAGAAATGATTTCTATGGATATTTGGAAATATCAGAAACTAGATAAATATAGAAAAAATATTCTTTATGAGATTAATTTAATGATTGGATATATTGAAATGTGATTTGACCGTTTAATTTTCTCGTAAACATAGTGATATTTTTTCCAATATTTATTTACATATTGATTACTAAAGAACCATGTAGTTATTGTCCTCTTTTCCATCATTTTTAATTTTCTCATTCCTCCCATTTATATTTCATTCGTAATAAAGTTTAATTGGTTTAATCATCATTTATAAAATATTATATACCCTCTTAATAGTTGGTATTTATAAAAAAGTAAAGGTAATTTTTTTATGAAAATTAGTTACATGGTTGATTAAAACACAAAAACCTTAACTGAACACCTCCTTGATTACAATCATCCAAATATATGGTGATGATCTCCTCATTGATAAAAATTAGGGTGAAACATACTCATATTCTCCTAACAATTGATCACTATGAAACCACTCCCCCATGTCACCAAATATATCCATACATGATCCATTACATTGACCAGAAGTCATAAGTGGTATTAAACATAACACCTGATCTATAGGAGGGTGACTGATTCACCAATGCTTCAAATGATGTAGGTCACTATCTCTTACTCTCTCTTTAATTGTGAGAAAATTATCTATATGCTCAATAATGATAATGTTCACCATCTCTCTCTATATAAAAAATAAATTTCATTTTAGTCTAGCTATATTGACTGTTTTAATTATTTTACCATAGGGGAAAACATCACGGTGATCCTATTATAATGAATCTCATTCACACATGTCCTTTTCTTGAGATCTCCATGTATCCCAAATTCCCAAATAATGATAACTTTACCAATTATATTTATTAATTTCGAAAATTTTATAATACCCTTAGAGAATTTTTTTACATATATAATCCTTAATTGGGAACATATGTTTTCCTAGAAGGTCAGAAAGACAATAATTGTCCATGATTAACTCATTTACAAGTTATATTAATAATGTAAACCTCCACTAAATCTCAAGATACATTATTACATAATGTATAATAGTGTGCACCCCTTTAGACTATGTATTCCATACATAAACTGTTCTTGATTATTGTCCTTCATAACCAATTGGTCCATAGGGCGTTTATAAAAATTTATCTTCCTGATAAAGAGGGAACTTGTCATTTACAATAATAGTGAGTCTCCCTAGATTATGTGGCTCATATTAACAATAATAGTCTTGAGTAAGATAAACTAGTCCATTCATTGGTTCACGCATTGATGGTCTTTATTTTGAGGTGTTGCATCCTCCAGTGTTCCCATTAATTATTTGATCACTTGGACTTGTCAATCGGCTAGGGAAGTATTCATATGAGAATGTAATGAAAATTTTATAACATATTTCTCATTGGGCCATATTACTCATGATTCTAGTTGAGCATCAGTCTGACCCTCATCTAATAGAAGGTATATTTCCACATGTTAAACCTATAATGTTGTAAGAACCATATTCTCATCATTCAGATATCCCTTAGGTTTATGTCATGGTATTCTTCCATCACATGATTTACATGATATTAAGGATACCTTTGAGAAACATCCATTTTTATTTCTCATGATCAGTTGATTAAATACAATTAAAGAATCCTTATATCATATTTTATATATGATATATTTCCAAATAATCTCAATTCTCAAAAAATAATATTTTATTTGACTTAATCCATTAGTGGTATTTATATTTTTCTTCCACATTCTATTAATATTGGGCTTTATCACAACCAGATTTTTCTCAAAGGGCCACATTCTTATAAATACATCCATCTAAAAGCATTATATAAAAACCATCTAAAAATATCTTTTTTAATTACTAGAAAATTTGTTAAATTATAATTGGATGATAATGATTAAGGTCTAATCAATCCTTTGTTTTCATCCTTCTCAACACATGGAAATCATATTTTTCATGAGGTATTGTTTCCTTAAAATGTATTTACCACAAGAAATTCAACATAATAGAATAGAAATATTAAAAAACATAAATATCATGAAACTACAACTATGTGAGATTTCATTCTTGTTAATAATAATATGTAAGATTAATATTTGTAGTTCAAGCGAATAATCTATATCCTAACATCAACTGGGTTATATTCCATATTATATTAATTATTAATTTACTGAATTCAATATGATATAATCATACTCAATGAGATGTAATTACTATGAGATAATTACAAATGAATTGTTCTTACAAAAGTCAGATAAAAAACTATTTAATGAATTATTTTCGTTGTTACCTTTTTATATCTACATTAAACTTATTTGAAAAAATAATATTTACCCAAATATAAATGGACCTGTATAGATCCTTTTCATATGACATTAATAGGTATTACATCAACAATTATGTGAAACTAAACAAATTATTTTGTGGACCCTTTCATAGGGATATAATAGAATCCCTTAATATGGGACTAATACAGACAACAAACACCTTATCAACTACTAAGATAGAACAAGACTCCATATTGACCAACTATGTTGATTTAAACAGTTTGATAATCACTCCAAAAGAAAAAAAATAGAAAATCTATTGAAAATAGATGATCATATAGATGGGGAAACAAGGAAATATTATAATAATAACATTACCACATATGGATCATCATAATACAGAATATTGGTAACAATTCATGCTTTTTACATTTGATAATGTCAAGAACATGATTTAAAAAATTAAAATTATTCATGGATTACATAACAATTACAGTAATAATAGTGGTTTGAGAACCAACGTGAAGGCTCTTGATTAATAGAAATTCAATGGGTCCTCTATAAAATTAATAGTTATATAAAGATTTTTATAAACGAGTACACATCAAATAATCATTTCATAGTCATGTAGTCATTAAGGAATTCAATGGTAATACAATGGGGACCTGACTATATTTTTGTACATATTAAAATAATTGATAACGAATTCTATTAGAGATGATAATTAAGTAAATGGTATTATTATTATTATTTTATACATTCATAATTTCCAAAAAATACCCATATATCACATCAACAATATAAATTTTAATCAGTGAATAGTTATATGTTTCCTTTGTTTCTCTATAACACGGGGCTCTAATAACTAGGAATTCACTATCACCAAATAAACACCTCTAATACGATGTGGTGAAAACTCTTTTCTAATACTACCACAAAAATTGTATTATTCAATGCTTCATGGAAATAAAATAAAAGACTCTATCAAATAAAGATCATTTGATCACCATATCAATGGAGATCTATAGAAAATTAAATGACAAATGTCAATATATCAATATTTTTTTATTCCCAAAAGATATAATTATAATGTAACTTATCATAAGGAGGTGGATATAGATGAATAATATCATAACATCTATATTATTTCCAAGGAGTAAAATACATTAGAACCTTCCAATTTTTATCATCCCTCACAATAAAATTTATTCAACCCATATGGAACCTGCATAGGAGGCCACAAAGGAGGTATTTAAGCTAGTCACCTAGACTATGTTTCTAAGATTGTCTCAATGAAAACAAGAAACCATAGAATTTAAAAAAAATATCTTATTCCCCATAATATTGAAGAACCCCATGAACATATACATTTTAAAGTGAGATATTAGGAAATTTTGTCTGCTAGTACATAACAAAACAATCAGCATACCATGATAGAATTTGGATTAACATCATAGAATTTTCTAATAACATCCAAAAATCATTTTTATGTTATTTATAGCACATATGAAGACCATGATTATATTTCTATTTTTAATAAAGGAATTGTGTAGGTTAATATAATATCATAGTGTAAATTATTTTTCCTATATACCTACACAATTCTTGAAGTAATTAAATATATTTTACTAGTAACCATAAAAATTCATCATCTTATTCTCAAAGCCACAAAGGGGTAGTGTCAAAATACACCACTCCATGATATTTAAATAGATTATCAACTTCTCTTGATGTCTAATTAATTACAATCCAACAATCATCCATTAATTCAAGTGGATTATATATTTATGTTGAGAAGTAATGTTGATCATGGTTTACTCATTTTATTTTATCGACTCGTTTATATCATCTTATCATTGTATCCACTTATAAGTAGGTTTATTACCCAAAACCCCCCTATGTGCTCACCAGTATACTAGATTAATATCGTTCCATAATTCATACATTTCTATAAACCATTAGTCAATGTATCTTACATTGAATATCGTACTGGAAAAAGATAAATTTTAATCTTAAATATCATGTAAAATAAATCCAAAACTATATTATAGTGAAAAATAAGGGGAAAGGTCATACTGATGACTAGTTCCATGAATCTCATCGTAATATTCTAATGGAAATAGATGAGTATACTGGGAGGAATCTGATCTAAAAATATCATTTTTCATAGTATAAAACCATATCTTTTTTAAAGATAATTAAAAAATATATATCCAAATGTAGCAGAAGACTAAAGATTAGGCATTTATTATTTCCCTAATCAATGTAAATGTTTTTTGTTCCTTTAAAAGCTATATGTTGTAGCATGATATTCCACTAAAACAACATTAATATAATATATATTCTCTAGATAAAGATGTCATCCTCAAGTATAATTATTATTATCGCTCAAGGTCTTCCATAGAGTACTAGTCATTCTGGTCCAATATATAGAGGTTTAATAAACCAACATTTATATTTTACCTATGGAATATGTGGGAGAGGTCATCCTAAAAATATGGAATCAATAAAAAATGTAAATATCACGTAAAGAGAAATATGATGATATCTATGGATTCCATCAACATAGAACTCAATATTAATATGCACCCTATAGACAAATTTCATTTGGATACAATGGTCTTAACCTTATAGAAACTAAATTATAAACAAGCTTATTGAATGTTTTAAGATAATGAATGGAGGAAACTATAAAATGTGAGTCATCAGAAACAAAAGGTTGTTCATATCCATCATGGAATAATCATAGGATATGTAATTCTTCTTAAACTGATTCATATTGTTTCTCCTGTCTTTCAATGGATTAAATGATAAATAATATCATTTGATTTTACATATAAATTTAGAGACAACCATTATGGTTATATCATGTTGAGTAAATTCTATTTAAGGAAGAAGAAAATTAAAATATTATGTGGAAGAATCTGGATGAATGAAATATACTTGATATATTCTTCCTTATTGATACATAATAGTATTTTAATCTAAATATAGTGAATGATGTGTGATTATTTTTTCAAATTATGAATCTATGGGAAACTACTACATATATATATGAAGTAATTGTAATATTTGGATTTTGATGACTATATAAATGAAATAATCATTCTCTACAACATAACCGAATTTTCTTCACTAACAACTACACAACATCTAGATTAATGGAGGGACTTCTCATTGGTGTATATTATATGAATAAAGGTACTCAATTATATAAAGATGAATTCTAAATAAAATGTTCATATCAAAATTTTGGGGGAATATTAATCCCAACATGCCTCTCCACTTATTGGAAAATCCTGTTAATTTAAGTCTCCAACATTTTATAAAACCAATTCTATATAAGTATCAAGCATCATCTCTACAAGTTACTATTTTTCAATCAAAATATTCCCTACAATTATTAAGAGTTATTCATTCTTTACTCTATTGGAGTTGTCTATCTATAAATTTTATCATATGTTCTCCATGAAATTTATTCAAATGTTATCTTTTTGGCATGCTGGCACCCGCATCGCAACACGTGAAAATTTTCAATATTTATTTACCTTCCAATTACTAAAGAAGGGGTGAGTAGGGTCAACCCAAATAGAGAATGTGAGTAGACTCTATGAATATCCTCCTCATAAAATGTCCAGGAAGATGAATTATTTTTGTGATTAATAGCTAAAGCGTTATAAAAAAGTAAATGAATATTTAAAAAGACTATTTAAATTTACTATAAAATTTTTGTGAATTAACCTGTGGAAGAAAATGACGGTTATGGAAGTGTCAGAGTTGCGATGTCTGTTCAAGTGCATGCAGTGTAAATTATTTAATTTCCACATCAGAATATTTATTTATTCAATTATCACTGATTCCAAATTTAATCAAAATACTATATAGTATTTTTATGTGATGTTAGATAGTATTATAATGTTTAGTCAAATTATCCATAATGTTGTTATATGTCCAGAAAAATAATTTTTGAGCCATTATAGCACTGAATAACTTGGTGAAATACCACGACCCGATTCTCACCAATTCGAAGTATCATCCTAACCCAGGTTAACACACATGAGATCAATTATTCTGTATCATTCACACATGTTTTAATAAGATTGCCCAAAAACTATTAATTTTTTCTATTTATATATTTATTTAATTAGAATTCACTAGATCACATTATCAAATTCCAGAAAAATAAATTCTCTGATGAACTCCTATCTGTTTTTACTTATTAGGTATCCCATGAATGGGCAACAAAGAATGTGTGCAGAGCCCAAATAAAAATTAACTTAAATGTAGATATAATTTATTAAATAAACAACAAATTAAAATTAATTTAAAAGGAAATAAAACATGGGAATAAATTTAATTCATGAATACACTGTCACATTTATCACAACCCTAACACCAATGAATTAGCCCGCTATCACGACAACAACAAAACACATAAAATAATAAATATATATCATGGTGCTCCTTTTGTCGCAGTTGTCCCCGCAAGTCACCTTTCACGGCCGTAAAATAATAATCTTCACTCTTCAAATCTACGCAACATCAAAGCACACCATCACGCTCTGAACTGCTGATTCCCCCTTGGAATGGGGGAGGCTTGTCACTGACTATTATTCTGGGCAGTGGCAGATGTTCATGTTGACTGTGCAACTACTATTTTGTACCTGCGGAAGTGATGGGATGGGCCATTGGAAATGGGGGATGCATGTAATAGGTTCGTAGGTTGAGGGGTGGGAGATGAGGGTAGCATGGGGTGGAGGCTGGGTGTGGGGCGAGTAGGGTTGAGAGACCAGAGAATACGGGTGTGAGCGGGTAGTGGAAAATGGGAAAGGGGGGTGTGAAATGGGAGATGAGTGGAGTGGGGGTGGAGGTAACATGTATGTGGGGGTGAGGTGAGTGGGGTAGAGGTAGCGGGTAAGAGGGGGTGAGGTGAGTGGGTTGGCAAGGTCCAAGGGGTGAGGGGAGAGGCGTTAGGTTAGGGAGGGGACTAGATAGAGGGAGTTTCGGGCGGCGGGTCCATAGTGGATGGGTTGAGAGAAAAAGGGGGTTTGAGAGGGGTGTTGTGGGAATGAGTGGAGAGGAGTGGGTTTTATTGGAGGGATGGGAGATGGGTAGGGAGGTGGTTTTGGGTGGGTTAAAAAATGAGAGCGGGAGCTTGTAAAGGGGGTAGGGTGGATGAACAGTCAAATAAAATTAATTTATTTTAAAAAATAAATGTAAAATCTATATTTAATGTCAAAATTCAAAATAATATATTAATATAAAAGATAAATAATAAAATTAATAATAATAAATAGTAATATGAATTAAATACTACTGCACATGTATTTAAATATAACACTATTATTATATATAGAAATAAAATAATAAAATAATAGTATTTTTCTAATATAACAAAGTAATGAAATAAAATAAAATAAAAATTGAGAATTAAAATATATACATACTAATAAAAATTAATAAAATAAAATAAAATAAAATTAGAAAAACAAATAATAATTATATATTGCTAAATATATAAAACGAATAGAACTATGAAATACTAAATTACAAATAAAAGTATATAAATTAACAAAAAATGATCAAAATATCTAATATACTGCAAAACTAGAAAAAATAATATAAATATATTAAAAATAGTTAAACTAATTTATTAAAACTATGTTACAGTATCATAAGAATAATTGTGAAATCCATGTACATCAAATCCCCCACACTTAATCTTTTGCACTTTAGGGAAACACAATCAGAAATAAAACACTAGTGGTCTTGTAGAAAAATTAAATCATTATAATTACACATTAAAAACTTTTCAATCTATTTTACCCATAAAATAACATGCACCATTTAAAACTCCAATTTTTTAAACACATTTTCATCCACTCACATTATTTCCAAAATAATTACTGACCCTCGGGCATCATGTGACCTAACTCACCATCACTCTCAACCCTCAAAAAAAATTTGATCAATGCTACACTCCATTCACATACACATGCATGCATACCATAGGATTTCCACGTATTTTACATCTATACTATTGAAAATCCAAAGAAATCACTAATCTCAATGACATTATATGAGGTTAAAATGTCTCTGAGGTTGCGGGAAGGTAGGTCATAAAAAAATTGTGACAATTTTTTTTGTAAAAATGGAGGGTTCAATCTGGATTAAATGCGTGATAAATTTCAATCTAAATGTCTCCCTTAAACTCTTACTCCCCCACACATAAAACATTTCTTATCCCAAAACTCTAGATAATCCAATTTTTTAGTCTTATTTTTCCTCTTTTTTAGAAGCAACTCACTCAAATATGATGGGCAGGAAAAACTAGTGAGTATTAATTCCAAAATCCCATGAAATAAGTCTTAGAAAATAATCCTAAAGAATGGTAAAAGTAGCGCATACATGGTAACATTTCAGTGATTGTAGTCCATAAAAAAACTCTCTATCTCCTACAGTAATGGATCATCACTTTTATCGGTATCCCTAAAAGTGAGGGTTACCACATAATGACCACCAATGTACTCATTGTTGGAACCAAAAAGATTATATATTATCACTTAGAAATACAATTAATTAATGTAGCTACTTTGAAATATAACACATATTTTCATGAGGATATAATGTAAATCCATGGGCATTAAAAAACTCACTTCCCATCAAACAACTCTCTCCATGAGTAAATCTCTCCCCCACTCATAGAATGAAATTAATCATGAAAATATATAAGAAATTGGTAAGTAAGGGTATCAGCTATAGACTCATCCAAATAAGCTTCTTCATGGATTCTATGTGATATACGATGGAGAAAATGCATGGGTGGATTAGTCGGTCAAAGGGTCTCAAGAATCCGACAAATACCTCGTTTATTTCAATGAAACATCTAAAATTCAAATCTCTTTGATGAAAAAAACATGGAATGTTCTATAAGAAAAAACATAGTCAAGATTCACCCAAGAAAAAGAGAATCAAAATATGATGAAAAAGGGGTCAGAATCCTCACAGGTATGGTAATAAAATGTTAAAAAAATACATATGAGTATGAGTGGAAATTAGTTTCTCAAAAATATAAAAGTTTTCAAAAACTATTTTTAAAGCATAAAATAATATCAGACATCATCTAAATCACAAGATCAAGAATCAATGATTCCAAAATAGAATCATGCTCTCAAACTACATAGGGACACAAGTTGTATGCTCTCGAATTTGTTATGATAAAAATTCAGTGTCTTTAATGTGGGATCATCAATGAAAATAATGTTAGTTTTTGTTTTGATAGTTATTTTACATGGTTTTTTAGAAGCCTGAAATTTTAAAAAAAGACTTCCTAGTGTAAATGCAGGTAAATGTGGAATGGATGTCTATATCTTATGATGATCTTGAAATGGTAAGCCTATAAAACCACCACATTGAAAGAACATACTCACATCATATCAAATAAGTCACACCATAATCAAAATCATGTTGATTATAAAAATATGAATGATGAATTTAAATCCACTATATTTCTAGGAGAAAACATCTTGCGGTAAGTACATGCCTTTTTATTTTAAATTTTTAAGGAAACTAACTTAAATGAAAATAAATGAAGTGAAAAGAATACAATTAAATAATGGGTTACCTCTCAGCGAGTGCTAGGTTTACTTTATCTTCAGCTAAACATTGTTGAAACACCACCATGATCAAACAGAAATTTAAACCATGCATTCGGTTCTTTTTCAATGGGAGTGTGGAATCCATTCATTGAAAATGAGTTAATCACTCAAGAAGAAAAATATCTCAATATAAATTTGTTAGAAAAATGAATGTGTGTATTGAAATAAAAATATTTAAACTCACAAGGGAACATGTATACGTCACATGAAGAAAAAATCATCAAATAATTGAATTTTGGGAAAAGTTCGTTATTATAATGATGAAGAATATTAACTCCATGAACTTATATAGGTGAAAAAGTTCCTTTACCAGACTCCTTTAGTGGTTGGATTATATCAATCACATCCTTGAATGCAGTATCTTAGTTGACGATTTATCCCAATTTGTTTTTATACCAAACCACTAGAAAAGAAAAATCTACTTGTTTACAACTCCATTATTTCATGATTGTTTCATTGATTGTTATGAGGTCAGAAATATTGTAATCATTTGTGGGTATTTTAAGGGAAGTTTTTTAACCTAGATGCATGGATATAGTGTCATGGGATCAATTAGAGCAGATGAATCTATTGTGTCTAGAATGAAATCTTTTTCAAACTTTTCTTCTAGACCTCCCTCATCATATTTTTCTATTGGTAGTGGTTTCACCATAATCATAGGACCCTCCACGAAATCCCATTCATCCATTGTCTCTAGAAAATTTTGTGTTTTTTCTACATAACAGATTCTCTGACTCCAAAAAAGTTCCAGATGTCTTCTCCTTAGAAAAACCTTCATACCCACAAATATTTTTAGAAAGTGGAAATCCAATGTCATTTGAAGTGATTTCCACTTGCGTGTCGCAGTTAATGATTTCTAGGCTAAATTATTTTTATATCATGGAATAGAAGGGTCTTCATTCAATGTTTTATTCATCGACAAAAGGTGAAACTTGATAGACATTAAATGTGTCCTTTTTCACTTTGGGATGTTGAGGGTGTGAAATAACAGATGAAGGACATGAAATAACATTTTCCAAGGGACAGTTTTTTTCATCAGGGTAGAATAATATTCCCTCATATTTATAAAATTTGATTATATTTGAGGAATTAATTTTTTATGGAGAGGTTTCATCAATGTTATGGAAAAAATAAGGAACGTTATCAGTATATAAATTGGGAAATGAATGTTGTTCTAATGGAACATCTAATGCAAACTCCTCCAAATAATTATTCTGAATTATACCATCAAGTGTTTGTGAGGAGACTAGTTGGACAAGATGAGTTACTTGATTTTCTAGAACATTAGTTTGATTTTGAAAATGTTTTTTTGAAGATGGAAATTTTTCATTACATTATTCTTGAATTTCAATCATCTTATTTGTATTTGTGATAGCAGAAACCAAAATGGAACAAATTATTGAATCATTAGTTTCACATGAATTATCTAGTTCTAAATTTTTAGGAATGTATTGACATTGAAAAATATTAAATGGTGGGTATGAATTATAAGTAGAATATGGAGAAGCATTCTCGCATGGATCATGACATGGAATTGATTAAAAATAATTACAATAACAATGATTACCTGGATATATCATGTGTGGTTAATCATTATACATCATACCTTGAGTTGGGGCTGCCTAGAGTGGGTATTGGTTTTAATTGTGTGGTGTGGCCCATGTCATTATGAATTACCCGGTGTCTTGAAAGTACCAGAAATGAATTATTCCCCAAGTAGTAAACTATTTTTTTGTGTTTTTCTATTAGTTTTTACCTATATCACTCTTTTAAAAGAACTATGAATGATACTATTCTCACTAGCAATGACACTGGTAATTTGTAACGTGTGTCACAACACGTGAGAATTTTCAATATTTATTTACCTAGCAACAACTGTAGAATCAACAATCATGGTCGAACCATTCCTAGAATGTGATTAGACACAATGAATATACTCTTGGAAAAATGTTCAGGCAGTTTAATTCATCATGTGATTAATAACTAAAGGGTTATGAAAACTATACGAATATTTAAAAATTTAAATTTAAATTAACTAAACTATTTATGATAATTAATCAGTGAACAAAAATGGCAGAGACGGAAGTTTCAGAGTAGTGACGTCCATTCAAGTGCATGAAATGTCAATTATTCAATTTCCACATCAGAATATTTCTTTATTCAATTATCACTGATTCCAAATTTTATCAAAATACTATTTGGACTCAATGTCTGATATTTGATAGTATTCAAATGTTTACACAAATTATCCATCATTTTGTTCTCTATCATGACGACTAATTTTCCAGTCATTATAGCTCTAAATCACTTTGTTATGTATAATGACCTTTTTCTCACTAATTATAAGTATCTACAAATGTTAGGATTGCACACATGATATCACATATTTAGTACCACTGACATAAATTTAAATAATCATTTAAAAAAAATATTAATTTTATCGATTAATATATTTATTTATTCAGAATCGCTCTCACACATGATCGAATTCCAGATAAATAAATTATCTAATGAAATCCCATTAGTGATTACTTATTATGTATCATGCGAACGGTCATTGAAGAATGTTTGAAGGGGCCAAATGACAATCAAATTAAACATAGACATAATTAATTAAAAATCATTGAATTAAAATTAATTTATAAGGAAATAAAACATGGGAATTAATTAAAGACATGTATAAACCGTCACATTTATCACAAATATGACACCAATGAATTATCCTACCATCATGATGACAACATAACACATAAAATAATAAATAGATATCACTGTGCTCGTGTCATCGCATTTGTTCTCGAAATCCACCATCGACGATCGTAAAATAATAACCTTAAATTCGCTGATCGCTACAACATCAAGCCACACCATCACACTCTGAACCACCACATCACACATAGAATGGTGGAGGCTAGTCACTAACTATTTTTCTGGATAGCATAATATGTCTGTGTCGATGGTGCAACACTTATTTTATACCTGTGGAAGTGATGGGATAGGTCTATGGGAATGGGGGGGGGTGAGGTAAAGTGGTCCATAGGGAAAGGGTAATGTGATATGATGGGATCGAGAAGTGGAAGCTTGGTGTGGGGTGAGTAGGGGTGTGATTCAAAGGAATATGGGTGTGAGTGGGTATTGGAAATGGGAAAGTGGGATGAGATATGGGAGATGAAGAAAGTGAGTGGTAGAGGTAGAGGGTAAGATGGGTGAGAGAGTGGAGGTAGAGGTAGGAGGTTGGAGGGGCGAGGTGAGTGGGGCGGTAGGGTCCAGGGGTGAGGGGAGGGGTGTGAGGTTGGGGATGTGATTTGAGAGAGGGAGTGTTGGGCGGCAGATCCAGGGGGATGGGTAGTGATAAAAAGGGGGATGGGGTGGGTGATGTGGGAAAGAGGGGACATGAGTGGGTTTCATCGGAGAGATGGGAGAGGGGTATAGAGGTGGGTTTGGGTGAGTGAAAAATGCAGAGGGGAGTGAATGAATGAGGGAGGGTGGATAAAAAGTCAAAGTAAGATAAAATAAAAAAAATAAAAGTAAAATCATAATTTAATTTAAAATTTTAAAATAATATATTAATCCAAACATTAAATTATAATAATAATAATAAATAGTAATATTAATTAAATATTAATCAACATATATTTAAATATTACACTATTATTAGATATTTTATTAAAATAATAATAAAATACTTTTTTATTAATACAACAATGTAATAAAATAATATAAAATACAAATAATGAATTAAAATATATACATACTAATGATAGTTAATAAACTAAACTAAACGAAAATTATTGAATCTAACAATAATAATATATTTTTAAAAATATAAAGATAATATAATTAAAAAATACCCAATTACGAATATAAGTATATAAATTATCTAAATAAAATAAAAATATATAAACTACTAAAAAAATAAAAAAATAATCTAATAATATAAAAATTATTTAAACTAATTAATTAAAACTAAGTTGTACAATTATATAAAAACATGAAAAATACAATTACATCAAATGGATGTCCCATTACTATAATGCATTAATTATTGGAAAACAATAAATTTCTGTAGAATGTTTTATATAAGGTTCATGCCACTGAAAAGGACATCAATTTGATGATTTTGGTGGTATCTAATGCCTCCAAAACATTTTTGGAGAAACTATACCCAATTAGGTTTTCATAATTCTATTACCAATTACATTCATTGGATCCCCAATGCCATAATGGCTCTATGATATAATGGTGGTGGAACCAAGTAAACCCCAACTAATAGGCCTGATTTAATTTATATCACATCTCAACACTCTGTGAAATTTTTTATTCTATCGGATTGGAGAATGACAATAATTGTAAACCTTATAGTTTCACCACTTACAAAAACCACCACTTTGAATGGAGGAGTGCTACAGAAAATTCATTAAATCCTCTATCATTTTGAAAAGTCACATAGGTGGAAAGTGGATTCCAATAGTGGGAAGTATCCAAAATGGTGCACCATGAGTAATAAAATATGATCTTAATAAACCCATAAAAACTTTTTATAATGGATGTAAATACCCTTACTACATTGAGTTTGACATTGATATAATCCATATTTCTTGATATAGATCATTAATTTTTTACTATCATCCATTTTGTGAATAACTCTATTTGTTTTCCTAAAAAGGAATGGATGATGGAAATAACTCCACATAGGACATGGAATCCATTGACGATGAAAATTTGTAATCTAAAAACCCAAGGCTGGATTATAATCCTGTACATATACTAAATACTATACTACAAACCTACCCAACAAGCTTAATACTAATTAAAATGAATGGGTGTGGTCCCATTAAATTCATACTCAACACTATAGGTAATATAATTTCATCATGATGAGGGATGATTGTCCCTTTATGATGCTGAAATAGAGGATCTATGTTTTATTAATATTTAACTACTTGGAGAAAATATTACTTTTGAGTACTTTTCTTTGGCATAGGCCAATACATCACCACTAGTATAAACAAAACATTGATGTGTTACTCAATATGTGTCCATCCATCCAACAAGGAATGGATAGAGAAAATAAAATCTTTTTTTGAAGTGGTGACTAATCAATTCCAATATTCCCCTCTATAGTGGAATCAAACATAATGAGTACATGTAGTCTACCATGGACTAGTTCAAATTGGACATCAACAGCTATTGATTTGGTGATGACTATACAGGGGTATACCCATCACATACCCTATAAAATTATTATAAGTGACACTTTATATAAACCTAAATGATTCATTATATCACATACATCTACAGTAGAACCCATGGGTGGATGGTGAAATACAATAAACATAAAATATAATATTTATCCCCATTATAATATTATAGTCCTTATATTTCTAATCTCTTGAGTCCCATCTTCTTTTTTTAAGTCATGTGTGATCCCAAATCCACTAATCACATTTCATGTATTTTTTATTCTTAATGATTTGGTCATTGGATCAAAACAAGGTAGAAAATATTATGTGTTTTTTTAAACCAGAAGGAACATCATTTTTTAGTATATAAATAATCTAGATTGTTTAATTGTGAACTAGGATGATATGAAGTGATAGTTACCTAACCAATTAAACATGAAGATATAAAGTAGAAATATTATTTCATTCTCAAAATATAAACAATGTTAAATAAAAGAACCACAAAATCCAACTCCAAGTTGGAGGTATGTATGTATTCCTTAAACTTATTGCTCTTTCAATGTCTATGTTTATAGACACATTTCATCAATCATCATGGTGAGGTAATCAAACAAATAATTAAACAAAAATAAATAAATAAAAATATATAATTTATATGGAATAACAATATTTTTAGAGGTTACAATTTTATAGTGTAATTCTATGTCAAAGCTAATTTCGTCAACACAAGATAAAAGTCATGATAGAGTGGAGAAGTAAATTTACATTATTAACCCACAACCCATTACATCTTATGAAACTATAATGATATTGTATAATGAAAAATCTCCCCCTAAATGATTTCATTAACATCTATTTTTTCATCATTAATGATGTATTGATCTAATACAACCCATGTTATTAGACGGGAAGACTATCTCATATTATTTGTAATGGGAGAATTCGCAATGTAAATATATTAATCCTATAGAAAATAAACATATAACAATTATGGATCCCATAAATATTAATGAATTATATATAGCGGAAATTTAGGATAGTTTATCATACATTCAAATGTGAAAAATCAAAATCCATTATTGTATTACATTCAAATTTGTCCTTCAAATAATGTTGACAATATAAAATATAAATCTATTAAATTATCATCAGAAATGAATATTATTTATACCTTTTTAAAACAATATATATAAGGGAAGGAAAACCGAATGGGATATATACGAAAAAATTAGAACTATGTGGATAAGAGTTTTTTAGTCTTATACAAGTAGTGCATATAGATATATAAATCAGAAAGTGAGAACCTCAAATCCCCCATCAATATATTTGGTGGAATATTAAGCATCATAGTAATCCAAAAACCATCAGAATCAAATCTATATTAATATGTGATAAAATGATTTATTGCTTGTACTAATGTTGTTCCATTCCATTTTAGACCTCCAACCACCATTTATATGATGATGAGAACTACACCACTATATTATATCTCTTGGATGAAGAGTTTTAAAATGGTACTCCTAACAATATAAACATTGAAAATTTCATATCTAATAAATAATATACATACAAAATCCCATTCTGTTTACATATTCATTGAGTAATATGAATAAATTAAATTGGGTTATGAAGTACAGGAAGGTGATAAAATAATTGGTTTCATAACCTAGTTATTATTTCCATTGATGATATAAACAGTAAACAATCATGAAGGAAATAAATCAATCTGGTCCAATATGAGTATTAGTGTAGTCAAAAATCATCTTGGGGTTTGTGGAATAAAATTATATAGGAATAATAGACCTAAAATATCTTATAAACTAGAAAAAATCAATATATAGTTAATGCATATTATGTAAAACAACATACTATTAAAATTACCCGAAATATAATATTGGGAGGTAAACCTGAAATTAAATTGGACACACTTTCTAAACATCATACCCATGTGAAACCTCATTAATGATGTCACATGACCTTAGCCTAATGGTATTTCATTTGGGATTACCAAAAAAAATTTCATAAGAGATATCTATAACTACCCATACATTACATACATTTTTAGTACTTCAAAAATTGAAGCACACTTAATACAACATATAACAAAACTAGGAAAAGACCGTCTAGGTATAGATTCTTTAGAAACTGAGAAACATAAACAACTGGTTCATAAAGCATCAACTTTTCCTTCCACTTATTTCATCATATCTAGAGTCCTTTTTTGGCATATCCTACATAATAACCTTCTTCCTGACCTGGGGAAATAAAACATACAAAAGGGTGAGCTCAAATGCTCAGTAAGGGTAAACCAAAGAAATATCAATCACATCATATACATAAGAACACAAACTTTTGGAAATCTTAACCTGCAAAAGAAATCATAACTTCATTACATGGGATTAATAATAGTAGTGAAATGTAATCCCAATAATCATAACTTAAAACAGGAATCTTTGTGGCATACACACATAATCATAGAGAATCATTTCTTATTAGTCAAGACTCATTTCCAAGACTATCTTAGTGGACAATGTCCATTTTTGAACTGAGTCCACTCCTCGTTTTAGTCCTATTTCACTGAACCAGTTTAACCTGCCATTCCAGCCATGTCTATCTCATGAGATATAAAATCTTTACCCAATTCATTGGAGGGAGATATAGGTCCCACCAATCTCATAATGATACTATTCTTATGTGTGCCACAATATCAAAAACCATATTTCATAGCATAACCCATGTAATAAAAATGGGAATCTTAAACATCGTGACATCATAAAACAATTCATATAATATAAAAGAATTCATAAAAATAATTCCATCACAAAATAATAAAATCAATGTAATAATAGGGATAAAAATATAACCCTTTATTATCTTAGATGGAAAATAATTTTGATAAATCACTTGAACTCCATTCTTGAGGAAAATATCCTTTCTAATTCAAAAACATTTTTCCTTTATTAACACGTCATACAATTTTAAACTAAAAGAATTTGATTAAAAATTAAAAATGAAAACTTGTAAAGGAATATTATTGGAAATAATGTTTTAAAAATCCATTCATACCGTATAATTTAAAAAAACATTCCTCTCGTACTTTTGTTGGAAAAGTCAAAAAGTACCTCGTACGAAAAACGACAAAAGATTCCTTTCATATCTTTTACTAAAAACTCATCAAAGTGTAAAATAGGTTTTAAAAAATTGAAGGTGGATGGAAATAATATTACATATTGAGGAAACATGGATGTGGATGATAAAATACATCATAGTCAATACCAAAGTATAAGCAATCTCGGATAAAATGAGATTGTGATATTTCCCTTACCTTAGGTCTGATTTGCTTTGTAAGTGTCCAAACCTCCTGTATAATGATTTAAATAATGTTATTGACTTATTCCTGAATCATTATTACTTTTATGATATCATATATGGTCATATTCTAAGCTTCTTATTAGTAATATTTCATTACTAATTGTTATTCGGGTGTTTATTACTTTTTGTTCTTATGCGTGTTTTGTCGAATAAATTTTTATTCTTTTATTTAGGTTATACATAACTCATTTACAGAATGGTATTATTTTAATATATATCATATTCATTCATTCAATTTATTTATATAATCATTATTCAATGAAGATCATGTAGAACGAGTCGCATCACATCGTGGAGACGGTATTCCGTATGTACGCACGAGTGATGATATCGTTCCTATGATCGTGGAATTGTATTGGAGTGTATGTATACTATATCATAATCAATATAATTTATTAATAGTCATATAAAGTCATTATTTACACAATTATACCCATCCAAGTAAGGTGGTGGTGGAAAATAGATTACACCACGGCGTGGAGACGGTATTCCGTATGTACGCATGCGCGGTGGTTTCTTTTTCCGTAGGATGGATAGATGGTGAAATAGGGTCGTTTAATACATATAATAACATATCAGTATATGAGTGATACTGATGTTATTACTTCATAATGAAACAACTAAAGAAGAAGAAGTGGAAGAAGAAATAAAGATGAATGAATCGGTAACGCACATTACCTCTTCTTTGAAGTGCTTCTTTGAGACCTCTTTTTAGGATAATAAAATATGTCTTTGAAGAAGACCATAACCTCTAGGATTTTTATAGGGAAGTGTAGAGGATAAATTGGCAGGGTTTGGCCGATATTGAAGGCTCAAAGTGGTGCGAGGAAGAGGGGGAGGAGGTTCCCTTTTATAAGGGAGGAGAGGGTCACCTTTAGTATAACTAAAACTATAATTTTATTTTAAAGTCAAATTAGGTTTTAAATAGCTCCAAATTGATTTATTTAAAAGATAAGGTGTGTATGGGTCGAAATACTCTCATCCAATAGAATTTAGACAAGTTTAGGTTCCTATTTTAACCTTATCATTTAGATTTAACATTAAGTTAAATAATTTTACTTTTACCATGTCTTCTTGTGTTCTTATACTATAAGGTTAATAAACTTACTATAAGCATCCAAAAGAACCCCATGTTTTTTACTATTAATATATATAACCTTATCTAAGTAATTTGGCCGAACCTTATATTTTTAGGAATAAAATAACAATTACTAATATAATATTTGTTTTAAAAACTATTTTATGTCAATTTTGACACTATTTAGTAATTGATTTTTGTGAAAATCATAACAGAATGATTAGTTTTAAAAAAGTTAATTAAATCAATACTACCATGTCATATTAACCTATAAAATTAGTTTAATTCATAAAAAGTCTCAAATTACATTTATTTGGGTATTTATAACATCAATTATGTCAATATTTCATTAATAATATAATTACTGCATCATATTTGTGTCATAAATAAATTAAATTATATAACGTCTAAAAATTACAAATAAAATATAATTATGTAGAAAAGATTTTTATCTTTCTAATGAATATTTATAGTTGATTTTATCTTATGTATAACCCTATATTAAAATGATTTTTTTATTAAACTTTGATTTTAACTATTTTAACCCTTCTTTAAATAAATTAATAATAAATGTCCTAATCTAATCCAAGTGGGCGAAAATGGTCATATTTTATTCCTAAGGTTTTTTTTGGTCGAATTACACTTGTCCAATAGAATTAGGACATGTGTTAGGGTAATAATAATATCATTTTTACCCATAATTACACTATTTACTTTTAATCGTGGTAAATAAAATTAAAAAGTTATTATTCACCAAAAAAATTATTTTCATCTCATTAAACCACATTTTACTTACTGAAATAAATCGTGTCTCTCAGATTTTCGAAATTCTACTCACAGAAGCGGTAAAATTATGTTTTATGAAAAACTCAGTTTTTAAACTACCACTTAGTGGTTTCACTATTCATAAAAAATTGAATGTTTTCAGAAAAATACCAAAACTTCACCCTACGCTAATTTCGATATTCCGAATCCAAAAATGAATTCCATTTTGAAAAATAAAATTTATAAAATTTCATAAAGTGGTTATTACTATTCATAACGGCTAGATTTAATAATATTTTAATAGCATATCATTGTTTAGTGAAACTCGGTATTGCGTACGACACAAGCTATCGAGGAAGGTCGCAGTTGCATGTAAAGCAATCCAGATAGTGTTGTGTGTAGTGAAAGATTCCTTTGATGATTTATATAACATAAAAAAAGATTTCACATAAAAGTCTCGGGTGTTACCTTCCCGACACGATCCAGTATTTTGAAAGGACCGATATATCTGGGGCTCAACATCCCCTTCTTTCCAAATCTCATGACCCTCTTCCAGGGAGATATTCGTAAGAACACTTTATCAACCACTTCAAACTCTAGGTCTTTTCTTCGGTTGTCGGCATAACTTTTCTGTCGACTCTGAGCTTCTCTTATGTGTTGTTGAATAGATCTGACCTTTTCTGCCATTTCATCAACGAGATCAGGTCCTAATAGCTTTCTTTCCCCAACTTCATCCTAGGAAGTTGGAGTCCTGCATTTCTTTCCATAGAGAGCTTCATAAGGAGCCATATGAATAATGGAGTGAAAGTTATTATTATAAGAAAATTCCACCACAGGTAGGTGTTGATCCCAACCACCTTTGAAATCCATAGAGCATGCTCTCAACATATCTTCCATAGTTTGAATTGTTCTCTCAAATTGACCGTCTGTCTAAGGATGATAAGTAATGCTGAAACTCATCTCTGTATCTAGAGTATGCTGAAGACTTCACTATAACTTCGAGGTAAATCTCGGATCCCGATCAGATATAATAGAAAGTGGTACTCCATGCAATCTTACCACTTCCTTTACATATATCCTGGCAAGTTGATCCAGAGAGAAATCCTCTCTAATAGCAATGAAGTGTGCAGACTTTGTAAGAAGATCAACTATGACCCAGATAGAATTATTGCCATTGGATGTTTTATGAAGTCCTGTGACAAATTACATAGTGATGTTTTCCCATTTCTATTCGGGTATGGGTAATGGTTGTAACATCCCCTTAGACTTCTTTCTCTCAGCTTTAACTTGCTGACAAACCAAGCATCGAGAGACATATTCAGCAACATCTCTTTTCATGCCATCCCATCAGAAGTACTCTTTCAGGTCCCTATACATCTCCGTGCTTCCAGGATGAATAGAGAATGAAGAACTATGAGCCTCATCCAGTAGCTCCTTCTATAATTCCAGGATGGGAGGAACACAAACCCGATTCCTGAACTTTATTATCCCATCAAATTCAAGGTTGAATTCAAGAACATTTCTCACCTTCATTTGTAACTCGACATCTTCTTTCTATGCCTCTTTAATCGTAACATGTATAGATGGTTGAAAATTCATTTGATAAATATAAGATTTTTCCCCTTCCATTATAATTCCAAGATCCATCCTTTGTAAATACATAAATATTGGATCTTTTGTGATCCTAATCATGGATAAATTGGCATTGTATTGTCGACTTAATGCTCTTCCACCTTGTTTGCATTCCCATGGTGGTAATGGATTGAGCAGTCATAATCCTTAATCATCTCCAACCATCTTCTTTGGCACAAATTCAGATCCTTTTGTGTGAAAATATACTTTAAACTTTTATGATCAGTATAAATATCACACCATTCACCATAAAGATAATGCCTCCAAATCATTAATGAAAATATTACTGTAACTAACTCCAAATCATGAGTTGGGTAATTTTTCTCATGAATTTTCAACTGTCGTGAGACATAAGCTATCACCATATCACTTTGGATAAGAGCACACCCCAATCCCTTCATGGATGCATCACTGTAGATCACAAACCTTTCTCCACTTCAAGGCAGTGTGAGCACAGGTTCACTGGATAACCTTCTTTTCAACACCTTGAAATTATCTTCACATTCCTCCGTCCAGACAAACTTAACTCCTTTCCGAGCCAACCTGGTGAGTGGATTAGATAATCGTGAAAAATCTTTCACAAAACGTCGATAATATCTAGCCAAACCAAGAAAAATTTGGATCTCAGTTACTGTTTTTGGTCTTGACCATCTTTCGATAACCTCAGTTTTTGCTGGATCCACAGATATCCCCTCTTTTGAGATGATGTGACCCAAAAATGCAACTTTTTGAAACCAAAATTCACACATGGTAAATTTGGAATAAAGCTTCTCCTTGCTTAGGGTCTTCAATATAATTCTCACATAATCTTCATGTTCTTCCTTGCTCTTTGAATATACTATAATATCGTCTATAAAGACTACCAAAAAATGATCAAGATAGCCTCTAAAGACTATATTCATCAGATCCATGAAGATAGTAGTGGCATTAGTAAGACCAAACGACATCACTATAAATTTATAGTGTCCATACCTTGTACGGAAAGTCGTCTTTGGTATATCCTCCCTTTTGACCCTTAAATGATGATACCCTGAACGAAGATCAATCTTGGAAAAGTATTCAGCTCCTCATAGTTGGTCAAATAAGTCATCAATGCGTGGGAGAGGATATTTTTTCATGATAGTGATCTTGTTATGTTCTCTATAATCAACGAAGAGTCTCATTGATCCATCTTTCTTCATAACAAACAGAACAGGTGCTCCCCAAGGTGACGCACTAGGGCATATGAACCCCTTATCAAGATTCTCATGGAGTTGCTTCTTCAATTCCTGCAACTCAATTGGGGGCCATTCTATAAGGTGTCTCTAAAATAGGCAAATCACCCGGTACATGTTCTATTGAAAACTCAACTTCGCGATTTGGTGGAAGACCCAGTAATTCCTCGAGAAAGACATCATCAAACTCCCGTAAAATGGGAATATTCTTAATCGTGAGTTTCTCACCATCCATTTGAGATAAACAACCTTCATTTAGTGGAATCAAGACCCATAAGATGGATGTAATTTCCACTGGAAGGTTATGTTCATCCTTGCATTGATAGACGATCATAGATTGATCTGGAATATGAAATGTGACATCCCTTCTTTGGAAATTGATATGAGCTCCATATAAAGAAAGCCAATCCATGCCAAGAATCATATCAAGTTCCACTATAGGAAGGATCACATGATTTTCATGAAGCACTATCCCACAAACTTCAATTGGGGAAGAATTATAAACTTTTGATGCAACTCTTGTGCCATTAGGTGTTGTCACAGCTAACTCAACATCTAATTGTTGAGGTAAAACGGTGATATCCTTAGAATATTCTTCAGAAATAAAAGAGTGGGTGGATCCAGAATCAAATAAAACATTTGCTACATTAGAGTCGATGGTAAGTGTACCTTTCAACACATCATTATCGTACTCCACATTGATGATAGAAATTGAATGTGACCTTCCTTTGTCTTTAGCCTTAAGATTTTGTTGATGTCGATCATCATCAACAACCCTTGGATTAGTGCATTTATTGGCATAATTCCCCATCTCCTGGCACTTGAAACATTGAAGTGTAGTAGGTTCATTCTGTGTATCCATTCCTTTGTTTTCATCATTAGACATCTTCTTCCCATTATTGCGACATTCAAATTCTCGATGACCTTCCTTTCCACATTTGAAACATTTACTTGTCCCATTAAGACAACTCCCTCCATGTTTCTTTCCACACATTGAGCATAAGGGAAAGCTCATCTTCTTTTCAGTGTGCTCTTTAGATTTTCCTTTGAATTCCATTTCCCTATTCTTATCAAACCCATATGACTAATGGGTTACTCCAATCTCCATCTCGACTTTGAGAGCACATCGAACGATTTACTCGTACATATTAAAGTCCCTTATGGCTAACGCCCTTCGAAGACTTGATTTTAAGCCACTAAAGAATCGATCGATCTTACTCTCATGTTGGATAATAATACCAGACCCGTACCTTGAAAGTCTGGTAAAATTTTCTTCATAGGTACCAATAAATTCATCATCCTTTTTCTTCAGTTCAAGAAACTCTTTCTCCATCTTTGTTCGGAGAATACGAGGGATGTACTTATTGAAAAATAATTTCTTGAACTCGTCCCATTCCATGGACTCAATTTCATCCCATTGCCTCGTATTCTTAATAATATTCCACCATTGATCAGCATCTCCTTCCAAACGATACACTACTAGGATGACTTTATCATGTTCAGAACATTGATGAACTGAAAATATCTTTTCAGTGGTACTAATCCATTTTCCAGCAACTAATGGATCAGTAGACCCGCTGAAAGAACGTGGACGCTACCTCATGAAGGATTAAAAAGAATGTTGCTCCTTCCTTTGCTCGTTTGGAAGTCCTGCATGATTCATAGCTTGAGAAAGTTGTGTGAGCATGGCTACAATATTTTTCATTCCATCTCCCATAATGTTTGGTTGCTCAGGGGGACAATCATTGCATTGCCCGTCACATTCCGCATTAACACAGTTCCTTCGGGTTCCAGTCATTGACTAAAAACAAGAAGAATAGTGTGAGAAACACTAATTATAATAGTAAACCCACATAATCAAGAATAAAAATTCACACATAAGGTCTTATCCTAGGTTATTCATGGTCATTTCTAAAACACTAAGATTGTGTTCTATGCTTAGACTTATCCTTAGGGTTCTTACTAAGGCTTTCACATCCTAGTTTCCAAAGGTTGACTATACCTTTCCTCTGATACCAACTATAACGACCCATACATTACATACATTGTTAGTAATTCAAAAATTGAAGCACACTTATTACAATATATAACAAAACAAGGAAAGGACCGTATCAGTATAGAGTCTTCAGAAACCAGGAAACATAAACAACTGGTTCATAAAGCATCAACTTTGCCTCCCACTTATTTCATCATATCTAGGGTCCCTTTTTGGAATATCCTACTTAAGAACCCTCTTCCTGACCTGGGTAAATAAAACATACAAAAGGGTGAGCTCAAATGCTTAGTAAGGGTAAACAAAATAAACAGCAATCACATCATATACATAAGAACACAAACTTTTGGAAATCTTAACCTGCAAAAGAAATCATAATTTCATAACATGGGATAAATCATAGTAGTGGAATGTAATCATAATAATCATAACATAAAACATGAAACTTTTTGGAATACACACATAATCATAGAGAATCATTTCTCATTAGTCAAGACTCATTGCCAAGACTATCTTAGTGGACAAAGTCCATTTCTGAACCGAGTTCACTCCTCGTTTCAGTCCTGTTTCACTGAACCGGTTTAACCTGCCGTTCCAGCCATGTCTATCTCATGAGATATAAAATCTTTACCCAATGCATTGGAGGGAGATATAGGTCCCACCTATCTTATAATGATATCATTCTTATGTGTTCCACAAAATCATAAACCATACATCATAGCATAACCCATGTAATAGAAATGGGAATCTTAAACATCGTGACATAATAAAACAATTGATATAATATAAAGGAATTCATAAAAACAATTCCATCACAACATAATCAAATCAATGTAATAATAGGGAAAAAAACATAACCCTTTATTATCTTAGATGGAAAATAATTTTGATAAAACACTTGAACTCCATTCTTGAGGAAAATATCCTTTCTACTTCAAAAACATTTTTCCTTTCTTAACATGTCATACAATTTTAAACTAAAAGAAGTTGATTAAAAATTAAACTTGAAAAATTGTAAAGGAATCTTCTTGGAAATCATGTTTTAAAAGTCCATTCATACCGTATAAGTTAAAAAAACATTCTTCTCGTACTTTTGTCAGAAAAGTCAAAAAATACCTCTTACAAAAAATGACAAAAGATTCCTTTCATATATTTTACAAAATACTCACCAAAGGGTAAAATAGGTTTTAAAAATTTTTATGTGGATGGAAATAATATTACATATTGAAGAAACATTGATGTGGATGATAAAATACACCCCAGTCAATACCAAAGTACAAGCAATCTCGGATAAAAATGAGATTGTGGTATTTCCCTTACCTTAGGTCCGATTTGCTTTGTAAGTGTCCTAACCTCCAGTATAATGATTTGAATAATGTTATTGACTTATTACAGAATTATACTTATTGTTATGAAATCATATATGGTCATATTCTTAGCTTCTTATTAGTAATATTTCATTACTACTTGTTATTCGGGTGTTTATTACTTTTTGTTCTTATGCGTGTTTTGTCGAATAAATTATTATTCTTCTATTTAGGTTATACATAACTCATTTACAGAATGGTATTAGTGTAATATATATCATATTAATTCATTCAATTCATTTATACAATCATTATGCAATGAAGATCATGTATAACTTGTCACATCACATCGTGGAGACGGTATTCCGTACGTACGCACAAGTGATGATATCGTTCCTATGATAGTGGAATTGTATTGGAGTGTATGTATACTATTTCAGAATCAATATAACTTTGTAATAGTCATATATAGTCATTATTTACACCATTATACCCATCCAAGTAAGGTGGTGGTGGAAAATAGATTACACCACAGCGTGGAGACGTTATTCCGTACGTATGCACGCGCGGTGATTTCTTTTTCCATAGGATGGATAGATGGTAAAATAGGGTTGTTTCATACTTATAATAACAAATCAGTATATGAGTTATACTGATGTTATTACTTAATAATGAAACAACTAAATAAGAATATGTTGAAGAAGAAATAAAGATGAAAGAATCGGTAACGGACATTACCTCTTCTTAGAAGTGCTTCTTTGAGACCTCCTTTTAGGGCACTAAAATAGGTCTTTCAAGAAGACCAAAACCTATAGGATGTTTCTAGGGAAGTGTAGAGGAGGAATTGGCAGGGTTTGTCCGAGCTTGAAGGCTCAATGTGGTGTGAGGAAGAGGGGGAGGAGGTTCCCTTTTATAAGGGAGGAGAGGGGCAACTTTTGTATAACTAAAACTATAATTTTATTATAAAGTAAAATTCGGTTTTAAATTGCTCCAAATTGATTTATTTCAAAGCTAAGGTGGGGATGGGTCAAAATTATCCCATATAATAGAATTTAGACAAGTTTAGGTTCCTATTTTAACCTTATCATTTAGATTTAACATTAAGCTAAATAATTTTACTTTTACCGTGTCTTCTTATGTTCTTATACTATAAGGTTAATAAACTTACTATAAGCAGCCAAACGAACCCCAAGTTGCTTACTATTAATATATATAACCTTATATAAGTCATTTGGCCGAACCTAATATTTTTAGGAATAAAATAACAATTACTAATATAATATTAGTTTTAAAAACTATTTTATGTCAATTTTGACACTATTTAGTAATTGATTTTTGTGAAAATAATAACAGAATTATTAGTTCGAACAAAGTTAATTAAATCAATACGAACATGTCCTATTAACCTATAAAATTAGTGTAATTCATAAAAAGTGTCAAATTACATTTATTTGGGTATTTATAACATCAATTATGTCAATATTTCATTAATAAGATAATTACTGCATCATATTTGTGTCATAAATAAATTAAATTATATAACGTCTAAAAATTACAAATAAAATATCATTATGTATAAAATATTTTTATATTTCTAATGAATATTTATAGTCGATTTTATTATATGTATAACCATATATTAAAATGATTATCTTATTAAACATTGATTATAACTATTTTAACCCTTCTTTAAATAAGTTAATAATAAATGCCCTAATCTAATCCAAGTGGGCCTAAATGGTCATATTTTATTTCGAAGGTTTTTTTTGGTCGAATTAAACTTGTCCAATAGAATTAGGACATGTGTTAGGATAATAATAATATCATTTCTACCCTTAATTACCCTATTTACTTTTAACTGTGGTAAATAAAAGTAAAAAGTTACTATTCACCAAACAATTATTTTCATCTCATTCAACCACATTTTACTTACTGACATCAACCGTGTCTCTCAGATTTTCGAAATTATACTCACAGAAGCGGTTAAATTAAGTTTTATGTAAAATTCAGTTTTTTAACTACCACTTAGTGGTATCACTATTCATCAAAAATTGAAAGTTTTCAGAAAAATACTAAAATTTCTCCCTAGGCTAATTTCGATATTCCGAATCCAAAAATAAAGTCCATTTTGATAAAAAAATTAAAAAAATTCAAAAAGTGGTTATTACTATTCCTAACCGCTAGTTTTATTAATATTTTAATTGCATATCATTTTTTAGTGAAACTTGGTATTGCGTACGACGCAAGCTATCGAGGAAGGCCGCAGTTGCGTGTAAAGCAAGCCAAGCTAGTGTTGTGTGTAGTGAAAGATTCCTTTGATGATTTATATAACATAAAAAAAAATATTTCACATAAAAGTCTCGGGTGTTAAAATATCAATTCTAGAAGTTATTCATCTCTAAATATAATTATTTGAATCAATTATGAATATACTCTAAAAACATTTGTATTTTAAGTTTATATTACAATAACAATGATGTAACAAGCACAAACCGTTTATTAATAATGTGACACAATCCTACTATTCACATATTATGAGAGATATAGTAGCACACAGAAGTAAATATGGACCTTATATATTTATTTATTATGGTGGGAGACATTGAAATCTAAATATATCTTACTAAAAATACTTCCAGAAATAATCTCATGCCAATTTGTACCCTCAATCACTTGATCTATAGAGAGCATTACAAGTGTCCCTCTAATGTGACTATTTAATGGAATTACATGAATTATAGAAATAATTTTTGAAGGATCTAATTCATATCTTATTAATTTTATGGTCAATTAGGCTTGGAATTCAATATATTTCACTAGATCACAACATGTAGTGTTGTGTCGAGAATTTCATGCATCGGTAAGCATGTGGCGGTGCCCTTATAACTCCACTAATACGAAATAAACTATATCAGTAAATATTTTGTAAATATTTCTATTGATAATGAACACTTTAAAGGTAATGATTCCCGGTATAGAGATTTTGGGTTCTAAAAATGGTATGGATCTAATTCATGGAACATATTTCCATCACGGTAGCCACAACAAGGGGTCTAAAAACAACACCTACCAACTAATGGAATAAAGATTATGAATAATATGATTTTATAGTAAATCAAGATAGTGTAATAATATCAATTTATGAAAATCAATGGTTCATTTTTGTTACATTATATAAGTGTGAAAAAATTATAATTTATTGGTCATATTATTTCCACATGAATGACCTTAAAATCCTATATAAAAAAATTAATGTATGAAACATCACCATCAATGTAAATCAAATCTCATTACAATGATCTTTAATGTAATTTTTTCTCTAAAAATTACTAGATCACACACCCAAGGCTCTTTGGTCAAATCAATTATATCCCCAAGAGAAGATGATGTGAAATATTCTTGGAAACATTTTCTCATATAAATGTGATATCAGTTTTGTAAGAAAAACCTATTTTTGTCGAATAATATTATGATTTTAAAAAATATAATGATGAACTGAAAAAATACTCCATTATTTTGTTTATCATATAATGATGTACCTACATCATAAAATTCTTGATTATTTTATACACCTATAACTTCTTTTGAACATAATTATATCAATCCATCCTACTCTAGTTATTCCAATTTGAAAGAATTTAGAATTTTTTTGGATGTCCAAAATTAAAATTCCCATATAATGAACATTGGATAATAAGAGGCATGATTGTATAAATAAATAGTGACAAAATATCCCCATACTATCTTCTATATCCCAAAATTCCCCCTTGAACTTTCATATATGGTCACATTTAGTTAGAAGAGGGTGAAGAATAAGATCTCACAGACCCCCTAGTAAAATTCATTTTAGAAATATCTACAAATTATTATCAACTCATATAACTGAGTTGGGTTAAACACAATGTCCTAAAGATGATTTTTTTTAGTTTTTACATGTCTTTTTAAATAATGAAGATATATATCTCTAACAGGAAGTAGCACATATATCTCATTTTCTTGAACATTACTGAGATTCCTATACTGTATCCTTCTTTGGTTAACAAACATTAGGTTAAAAATAGGTGGAAATGTTTATAAACCATACAGATATCTCCATTATGGAACAACTATTTTATAAGATAGTAAAATCAATATTTATTCTTTTATTCCAAATCCATATATGATATACATATACTATTCCAATCAATACGAATACTAATACAATCTGATTTTCCAAAGACTTGTTTTATAAAAAATGACTCTTACCAAAGGATAATTCACAATCATGATACTCGATCTTTGGGTCAATGATACTTTAATAATTCTAACCAATTCCATTATAGAATTATATTTGTGGTATAAATTGATATCTACAAAAATAGGTTAAGTAGAAATAACTTCTACTATGGTACTATATAAGGTATTATTTTTTGAAATTATTACATTTGATCAGAATAATGATTAATCTGCATATCAACGCGACATCCATCTATTCTCTAAAGAATTTTTTTGGAGGATTGTGGAATTCTACATCTTGGAAATGATGGACATTTCCTAATAATTTTGGTACCGCATAGCTAATAATGAACGTGATTTAAATAACCTTTAGTGGGGAAACATGATGATGTACCCCTTGAAATGATTTTATAGGGACCCCTTAGAGAACATTATTGCTTCATGATATTATTCTACAAGATTAACAGAAACATATGTGTGCCAAGTCAAACTAATAATTTTTTCATCCTCAAAACAATAATTATATTATATGTTTATTGTGTCATCATTACGATATCAAGTACATCATATCTAACATTTTAGGAATGTGATTTCAATTATTTATACCGAATAATAATATCATCACTAATGAATTTATTGAATATGCTTCTAGGGACATGCATTCATCCAAAAACATAATATCTTCCCAGTCATACTAATACCAAACATAGGAGGGAAATATAATTTTTGATATTACAGCTTGGAAGTGGTCACCTAACACAATTTATAATTGAGAGAATGTCCATTGTATATATATCATCCTCGATTAAATTTTCTCATACCAAATTAGATATTTAAAATAATACATTTTTATTTGAGAGAACTATTTCATATTGATCATAACTGAAAATGTTTCAGACACTACTTGTAGAACAATATTTTTTAATTAATTTCCAACATTATAAAGTCAAATATATTTATGTTACCTTACATTAAATGGGATTTTGTAAGAGTTAGTGGTTATTTTTTGTAACATGACATAGAATTCAAGACTCTATGTGAGAAAAAAATGCCACTCATTAGAGGATTCTATTAGATCACATCCTCTCCAAAAAAACACAATGAAACATTGATATTCAAGATGAATGTGATATCTTTTTCCATAACACTCAATAAATTAGGGAGATGTATTTCCATGTAGCCACAATGATTCCAACTGGAAGAAAAATAAATAAATCCAATGAATATATAGGTTCTCTTGGGGATTGAACATATATTTTAATCTAATGATGATCCACCTTACTCCTTCAATATATTACATAGATTCCCCAAAAACGATGCATAACATTGAACCATCATTTTAGTTTTGGATCTATAATAACAAATAGTAGTGGTCTATTTGGAAATCAATGGTGACTTAGAGATAGTAATCACATAGATTATTATGTAATAATTTTTAAAGTGGTAATTATTAATTCTCAATAATGATTTTAAATATTGTATGATGGATTTATTTTCTCAAGAGAAAATATTTTATTTTATATCATTCATGATAAATGACTATGATGATTCATTGGTTTATGGATCTATAAGCTATGAATAACCATTTTAAAATGAAATGGTTACCCAAATTGATCACCATGACATGGACACGTCATTCATCAATAAAAATACAAATTATGCAATTAAAATAAACTCTACCTTAATGTAAATCAGTCATATATCCTCAGAATATATTTGAGTTATTAAATTTTTTTATATTTATTTGAGAGAAGTTAGATTAAATATTATGGTGCGTAGTGAACTTAATCTAAAATAATATAGATCATTAAAAAATCCAATATAAATTAATCATTTATAGATCTCAACAAAGATGCATTGAATGATGAGAAACCCTCATAATTTTGGTGGATCTCTATCATGATTCCTTATATTATAAATAATCATGAAAATAAATATATCATAAAATATACATTCATAGATATTTTTATGCATAAAATCCACGTCACTATTTTTTTAACCAAGAAGTACAATGAATGACAGACACATTACCCATTCATCCATAACACACAAATATCTTATATAGTAGTGTATAAACATATAAATTTAATGTCTAGTGAATGGATGTCATGGGACATATCCACATACTGAATCTGTGTAGTTCATGTAAATACATAAAATAAGAAAATTTTAATCAAATTGATTCAAAGAAATATAGTGAAGGAAATCAACACTAATTTTATCACCATCCTAACAAAAAAAATTGTTACATGATTTTGTGTCCTTTTAAATATATATCTTGTCCAAAGGGTCAATTTATTTATCTTCTTAAATGAAAATTTTACATTATTTATACAATATCATATCACATCCCTCATCCCAAATTTAAGAAGTAGATAATGTATAGATAATGGAGTTTTATAAAACAATATATAATATATATTCGATGGTGGTAGAAATAGGCATGTATTAAATTTCTTATATACTCATAATTTCATTCAATTATTTTAAAACCATAACATATTATAATAAACATTTGCAACGATAATTTAATTTTTATGAGATAAACACATTTTTCCCCATCATTTACCTTTTTATGAACTTTTATTCACAATATCCAATATTTGTATATGGATTAATAGTTTAATAAATGATTTTTGGAATTATAATGAATTTATGAAAAAAACTTTTATAATAAGAACAATAAATTCACATAGAATAATGGTACATTAGAATTAACTATGAAATTAATCCTTGATTAGATCATCCAAATATAATTATTTATATTTTATAAATCCCTCATTATAACATGGAAAAAACAACCATCGAACAAATCTTAAGTGATAATGGAATTATTCCCTAAATAATATCTACTCTAATTATTCATAATACTTAATCATAATGAATGGGGATCATATCATTCCAACCACCAATGCATGGTTTCACCAAAACTACACTCTACTATCTGATGGTAGGCTTATATCAACAATTTTAAATTATGGAACATAATATTAAATTTTCCTAACAAAAAGGGTTTTAAAATAATTACTCATGTCCCATCAGTAAGGATCTAAATGATTTAAATGAATGTATGTGTAGAATTATTTGTAAATATAGAGAATAAAAAACATTACACTTGATGTTAAAATACAATGAGTATGAATTTATTTCATGTAATTAATTTGGTTTATTTTTTCTTTTTTTATGATTCTATGTTGAAAGATTATTACTAACACATTTATCGTCTTTGGAGAAAAATATATGATCGTTCAATTTTCTATTGATTCTAACACAAAAAATTATACAAATGACCATCTTGGTTTGGATTCTTTGTCCTCATTAGTGTAAGTAAACATCTTAAATATGAATTATCATCAATGACACATGACATTAAACATCATGAATATGATTCCATCATTTGTGGTGTAAATCTATATATGGTGGAAAAATATTTAGGGTCTAATATCCCTATATTCTATGTTTATCCTTATAATAGTTCTACATGTTTATATTATTTTATTATTTAACCCCAAAATATAAAAATTCATTTTCTTAGTTTATGAACACACTTTCCTAGGGGTTACCTATAGAAAAACAATGTGTGTTAGGTTTTTTAATTTTTTAGCATATGTAGTGATTTTGGATCTACTTTCCTCTTCCCATTCACATATTCTAATTAATATGATCTATAGTGTATTTTTTTCATAATTCTTGATATAAAATGTAATGTTTTGATACATTATTCATAGCCCTTCCACAATCACCAATCATATTAAATAACCAAATATTAGATAATGATCCATATAGTAGTGTCTAGTGTTATTACCATTTCATCTGTTAGTTTTTTTAAGATAAACCAATTTCTATGTATCACATGCCCTCACAGAATAACCTGAAACATCATGGCCGATGTTTTTTTCTCATAATAATAAAATAGAGAAAAGTTTTTCATCATCAACTTAATTTGATATACACACAATAAACATTCATTGAAAATGACCTCTTAATCTAATAGTGTTTTGTTTTATTATGAGTTACATACATGTTAATTAAAAGATGCATCAATTAAATAATTATTGATTTATTTATCAATAATAAAAAGTATATACTACCTTATTCGTATCAAAACTACATGAGGCTCGATTACTGATGAATCAAGATATATTGTGATAGCCGGATCACTTGTCCAATTCCCAGCTTCATATAAAATAAGGATACAATATGGTATTCTTATTAATATAAAATCATGTTGAATAAGACTCTATATTAAGATGAAATAACCAATATATATCCAAAAATATAATGTATTTCTTTCTATTACTACATGATGCATAGTGATGGATAAATGAATAAATATTTGATAGGATGAATGACATAACCAAATCACTACTTATTCTTGATGTTTGGTCGTCAAAATTCTTGTCAGAAATACCTCAGTGCATCTAGTATTGAGACAAATCCCTATCATTCAACATGTGTTTTTAAATTTATGAAGGTAACCTGGAATGTTATTACATATATATAAATCTATTCCCATTTCATAATATTCCAAATTCATTATCTCCTAATTTTCTTATCTTCTACTAAATGAAATTAATTGTCACTATGTAGGAATATGTACAACATAATTTTTTTTAGTAAAATAAACCAAATTATAAGTGGTTAACCCAAAAATAAGTTGTGTCGGTTTAATGTCGTACTACATATGTCATTTTTTCTTAAATTATAGTGAAATCAATACAAGAACATTTCTATATGATGGATCAGAATATGTGATTACATAGGGAAATAAATTCCTCCATATTCCATGGGATCAAGATCAATATTTGGGTCCCAAATAGATAATATATTTTCCACTAAACTGTAATGAAAATGAGTGTTTCCATACTAAATATCATCTACAACATGGAATCTGAAATTTAAAAACTATATATTCTCTGATTACCTTATTCTTGAATATATATGTGAGAAGGAATATTGAATTATTGGTCTAGTTGTAAATATTATTGGAATAACCTATTTTTATTTTGTACAAAATTTGTCACATTTTGTTTCATATGCTAATTTTTAAATTTCTTATAAGAACATAGTATTTCCACATGACATGAGATACATCTATTCATTTATATGTTTTAACAAAATAAAATTTTCCTTATTATTGTTATTAAAAGATACCTAGTGGATCCTATATCACATCACCTTATTTTTGTCATAATCCCACAAATATACAAAAAACTATAAAGGAAGGATATTTTTTCATGACGTGTCATTTAATAGTGGACTCCATGCCATGGTGGAATATCCAATTATACACAAAACCATATTATACTTATGTTTTGTTATTATATAAAATAAATTGATTCATGTATCTGCTATTAGAATCCCAATAGTTGTTCTCCATCAAAGAGAATCACATTTTCTTAAAAATACTATTAGATATATAATTGTTCCCAATAGTAAATGTTTTTTCTAATTATAGAGGACATTGGTTTATGATTATTTTTCTATCACATATTTTGAACAGAGGGGGGGGGGGGTGGGGAACAATATTTTATGTATGAATCGAATCACTATGAAATTATTTTATATCATGCTTTTTTTCATTTGGTATTATACATCAAAACACCTCCATAATTGCGGAAAAAATGTTATATAGATCTATATATGATCCATATAGAAATATTTTAAGCTAAATAGAGTAGTCAAATCAATATGACGCCATAGTCGTACATTAGATCCAAATCCATGATAAAGTGAATATAATATGAGACCAAAGACTATGGATAAAACACCACATTAATCGATTGGATCCAATTACTTGTGATCCCAATATCAATGCTTTGCAATACACTGGACTAGTAATTAGGGCATTTTCATGGATCTTTTTCCATTTGGAATCTAATAAAATGATATAAAAATGCAACTACCCTTCATATGATGTTGATCAATACAAGGGTTATTAATATTTATAAAAACACGTCAAACAATTATAATCATTAATGTATACATAGTTAAATGTTCCCCGTATATTTCATGTCTATAAAAAAACCATCATCCATTTCTATTACACTAAAATGGATACTTAGATTTTTACCTGGCTGAAGACTACAAATCCTCAACTATATTTTGAATTCTTATTTTCCATAAGACACTGTTCATCAATTTTGGGATTGAGACTCTATATAAATATTGTTTCTATTTGTATTTAGTGTAGAAATATATATGGGAGACCTATATTTTGTAATGATTATTAGTTAGGGAAAATTTTTTCATTCCAAAGAATGGTGTATTTCATCCAATTTCCATGGTCCTCTAATTTATACACTCCTCCAATATTCTTCCAATCAATGACATCATTTTAATGTTGTTCAGTGGTCATATTTCCCATAATCATTTCATATCATCATCATTGTTCAAATACCTATTTCAATGATTTAATTATTCCATATTCCACATTTAGAGGATCTGTAAATATTATATCCATTCATACTTATATTAGTTTTCATGTGAAACCCTATCATCGAGTTCAATGACTATGTCATATACTCTATAAATCCCTTAATGACATTCTATACTCGCATTGAATGTAGAGACCCAAGATTTTTATAAATTGATATAATATATTTTATATTAATATTTATTACATTCTAAAAATATAGGATAGATTATCCTAAATGTATATTCTATTTCAAAACATCTAAATATAAATAATTGGTTCATATGTGAACAACATATCCCTCTAGGTTCTATATAACCATGAACTTTCTTATTCACATCCTAAGTAATAATTTTCATCATAACATGGGGAAAAACATATTGAAGGGTGTGTACAGAGAGTTAGTAAGGGTAAAAATGATGATACATAAGTATAACCTCAGAATAATTGTATTAGAATAAGACCATAACATTTTAAAATCATACCCTGCATGTAAAATATAAAAACTATGAGTCGTGAAAATATAATAGGATGTTCATAAGAGAAGAATCACAATTAAATAAATTAAAATGATCCATGACAGTATACAATTTATATCATAAATAGAATTATGTAATAAATATAAGCATATAAATTCATTTCCATAGTATTCAAGGTTCTATTTTAAGGATATCATTGTGGAAAAGTTTCGCTCCCCCTCCCCCCTCATCATAGTAGTAATGGTACAATCTCAAGACCATTATTGTGGAAAATTTAGATTTTCTAGATGGTTTCACACACATTTAATGTCCTTTAAATATCATTAGATATTATTTTTTACCCAATGCATTGAGGGGAGGTATAGGTCCTACTAGTCCCACAATAAAAATCATTTGTATGTTTTCTAGAATATCATAAAATATTCAAAATATCATAACCCATAAAATGGAATTTATTTTATGAACAATTAATAATATCATAATATACTGAATATATATAGGTTTCATCATCATTTCATTACAGAATAACCCATGAATATAAGTGTTGTTCAAAAGCATTTTATCATAGTGTAACATGTGGAAGATACATGGGGTTTGTAAACATATTTTCATCATAATCATAAACCATATAGTTAAATAATAATAATGGTATCATTGTATAATATCCCTAGTAATTAATAACTAACATTAAAGGATGTCATATAAGATAAAAAAAGTAGTTTTAAAGATCAATTCAGATATTTCTAAAAGAAAATAAACATTAGAATTTGAAAAAAAAATTTCAAAACAAATAATATTTCATAGTTGACTTTCATTAAAAATTAACTTGGAAATATATAAATAAATAATTAAATACATTTAAAACATTTATATATATAAAAAACCATTCCTACATTTAAAAAGACTTATTAATACAAAAAACATTTTCATAATCCTTTTACAATTTTGGTCAACTAAAAATAGGAATTATTTCAAAATAGACATGGAGATTAACAATAAAACATTTTTTAAAAACTTTAAAATGGGTAAAAATGTATTTAATAAATAATTTTATTAATGTTAAAATACTATATAAATACATATTTATAGAACATTATTTTGTGAGAAAAATGGGGTTCAACTAAAGAGAGAAATAAAAATAGTTTTTTCAGAAAAATAATATTTAGAACTATTATGTACATAAAGAGAGGATAATGAAGGGGAAAAATTATTATAATTACATAAAATGAGGGGAATAGGTTTCATGAATTTCATGATAGTATAGTAATAATATTTTATTTTTTTAATTTTAAACAAAAACAATCCCGATAAACGATGAGATTGTTTCAAAAAACCATAACTACTTCGGTAACATGGAATTGTAAGACCCACGAAAGAATAAAACTAAAGAAAACATAAAATATCACGATAATATTTATATTAATTATATTACTGGTAATATGGTATATATTTTCACCTCATAAAATTTTATAGGTTTATAACATTACATATGTATGAAGGAACGAATGTTGAGGAAAAAACCATTACTGCTTTGGTATATTTAAAATTTAAAACCAATGAAAGAGATATCCCAAAATAGATATCTAATTATTTTAAGCACTCAGTATATTTATTATAAAATATATTTTTGAGAATATTATAAAACTAATAAATGAAATAATTTTTGAATATATAATGTGTCTCATAGAAGTAAAAACTAAAATAGAAATACATAACCAAAAGTCTCGAATTTATTTGTAGATACTAGAACCTCCTATAAAATAAATATAATTTTATTATATATCTATTAAATAAAAAAGAATATATTTATATATATATCAATTCATATATGATTTACATAGGACTTTTTATTACCCATTTACTAAAATATTTAATGTTATGTCATGTTTCCGCATATAAATGCATTGATCTTCATAAAAGTTTTTATTTCTTTTAATTTTGGCACTCTTACATTGGTTATGGTTACACAGTCTAAAAACAATTATCCATGATATTAATATAATATGTATTCATAAAATATTTATTTATAGTGATCCATATAAGTAACATATTATAAATTATTTTGACCATTCCTAGAGACAGTATGTTGTACGTACGAATGAACATTTTTTAAATTTTCTGAACATAGAGAATTAATGAAATTTAGATAATATATTAAAATAATAAAAAATATTTATGTAATATATTTTTCATATTTTCATTAAACTATCCTTATTACCTTCCATGTTACACCTGAATGAATCACATCACTTTGTGTGACCGTATCCCACCGTACACACGAATGATTTATCATATACCCGCAAAATGGAAAGTAAGCCAGAACATGTGATATCATGACTGAAAAAGAATAATAATATATTAAATATCATAAATTATTAATAAATTTTTCATTATATATAGATATGATAGTTGGTGATGGAAAATGAATAACATCAGTTTGCGAGGTGGTAGTATTCCATACTCACGAATACTAATTTTGTAACCCATTTGATAGAAGAGGATAATAAATTATTTTATTAAATTAATATAACAAGAACTCTAAATATGGATGATATATTATTATATAATAATATTTTAATGGGAATTTAAATGTGTGGTAAAATAACTAATATATAGCACCCATTCCGGGAAGTTACCACTTCTTTGGAAAAAATCTCATGGTTTTCACCATAAAGATTCATAGGTAATATTTATGAAACAAATATACAATATTTTTATATTAGGAAATTAAGAATGATTTTTTGGTAGTAATTTTTAATGAAAAATTATTTTGGATCTGTGAATAGTATAGGAGAATGGATGTACTTTTTTAAGTGAGGTGAGAGGCACACATATATTTGTTTGAAAGAAAGAGGTTTAACCACACCATTCAAATTCATAAAGTCACAAAAATATTCCATTATATATAATATAAGTATATATTTCTAAATATATTCATACAATGGGTTTTTCACATGTTTTGGGTCATTTTTAAACCTTACCATTTTAGTTTAACTCAAGATATACCATTTCACCCCTAACTATAGTAAATAATTTTTACTAATTATAAAATTCAGTATGTAAAAAATTAGTTTCCCCATATTCAATAATATAAATTCTTATTACTATAACTAATGAATTCCTTTTTCAAAATTCCATTCAAATATGTTGGAAGTTTTAATTTAATATTAAACTACCTGGGTCATGAGAATATAATTTTTACAAAGTAAAGGAGTTGAGAAGATGAAAATGTTTTTATATCAAATTCTTATATATAAATGATTACAATGACATAAATATGATTAATTGATATAAAATTAATGAATTTTTACTTTTATATAATATTTTATTTAAAAATGAGACTTATAAATTCTCAAATGAAAACGTAATTGTTAATAAAAACATTAATTCTTTACTATTAATAAAAATTGTAATGATTTCAAAAAAATCAGACAAATCCACAATAATATAATTTTAAAATTATGAAATCATAAATGAATTTTATTTTTTCAAATTTATTTTATAAAGGAGGAAAAATAACTACTTAAAATATATTTTCAAAAGGTGAGAAACTAATTTTTAGAAAAATACAATTCTTAAGTGTAATAATGGACAAATTTTGATCTCTTATATAGAAAAAAATATGATAAATGGTATACATTTGATTTAATATATATATATATAATTGTGTTTGAATAATTTTTTTTGATAAAACACATTTGTTCCCATTGAAATGTTTTCTATAAAATTTTTCCTCTAATTTCAAATTGTTTTATTCATGTATAAATATTTGGTAATGAAATAATATATTTTATATATATGTGTGTCAGACATTTATTTTCCTAATTTATATCACCTAATTCATAATCTACATTGCATTGGTCAAGTCCTAGATATTATATAAAATTATAAAATTATAATAGTATGTCAGGGTATCTTTAATCTCGCTGTTGCATATGACGTATGATAAAATACGTGTTTCATGTATATCTATATAAACAGAGTGTTTCATGTAGAAAAAAAAATATAAAAAATATTCCTTGAAAATATTAGGTTGTTGTAGTATACTCCCATTAAAATTAATTTCATCCATGAAATTCAAAACATTGGTAACCACAATTGTGGACTCATTATATCCTCAGGTTCCTAGGTAACATTTTTAAGAAGGTGGTTTCACGATAAAACATTGACACTGTGAATGGTCATATTTCATATAAATTTCTATCAACGATATATAATCTCCACAATTTATTACTCGTAATAAATAACATTATCCAATGGTACAACCTATGAGTTTTTTACATGTGAATGATCAGTTAGGTACATATAATAGAGATATACATAGAACACATTTTAATCCTTATAGAGGTTCGACAAATGTGAAAAATGATAAGTTTCTATTCCAATAAAATAATGTATTTAAAAGGGTCGAGTCTTACTAAAGAATAGTTTTCACTTCTTTATATCATGTATAAATTCTTAAAAATACCTTCTAACCAATAGCAATGTACATATAGCCTCGACGATTATCAATATAATGTTTCTGAGGACATTGTTCTTGTATTTTTGTTTTTTAATGTAAATAATATTCTATTCCATTTCATCGACAAAGATTGGTCCCAATTATATTCTTACACCAACTTCATTATTGTATTCTAGAAATATACCTTTATTTCCACTATGATCTTTATACAGATGCATCTAAAAGAATGACTAATTTTTATTGTTGAATAAAACAGACATGTAAGAAGGTCTTGACCCCAACATCCTTTTAAATATATTTTTCAAGATATTAGCATATCTTTGTGTGTTTTAATTATTTTCTCTGACAAATCATTTTCATGAGGATGATATGTAGTGTTAAAATATAGATATGTATCCCAAAAATAAAGGTAAGCCATAGACATTGATCAGATTCAATATAATGTTTCACTCTAGGAAATCATTAAAAATTTTATTATGTATATCATGGAAATTTTATAAAAAATGAAACCATATATGATTAATATTATATGTAATAACATGGTACACATATCAACTATAACCCATATATAATTTTTTCCTTTAATTGTTTTGGGGAATTAGATGTCAAAACCCTTAGTTATTTCATCCCATTTCTATTATCGTATAGATACTTATCAAATAATCCATTTGGACCATTGAATATCAACACTGACATATGTAAATACTATTAAGCAGCATAAAAACTAAAAATAACCTATATTTATGAGTTTATCAAATAAATAATCATTTTGAAGGCATGTGGTAGGTGTAATACCCTTTTAACAATCTAGTTGGGGGATAATGACCTGTGGTGTCCGATGTGATAGGTTGTCACCAAACATGTGGTTTATCTTTTACCATAATTTTAAAAATATTATTCACCATTTTAAATGAACAATATATAACCCACCATCATATAAAATATAATCCCTGAAGATTGAAAATACTATTTATTTATTCCTGAAAAATGAAAAAGAATTCATTCAAAAAAATACACTTAAACATATTAGAAACCTAAGGGTTTTATTTTTATAAACTTCATCCAAAATATTGTTATTGAGGATAAACAACCACCTTGTAAAACCTCATGAGACTTCTACAATACATTGTACTTGTTATCAACATTAAAATTATATAGAATCTATATATTTGAAGGTAATATTACATGGAGACCTATATTATACCAAAAATAAAATAATATTAAGAACTTTCACAATTATTATAACCAAAATACAAATTGTATAATATTTATACAACATAATTCATGAATCCAAAGACATAGATACTTTAACCATATTCATTAATGTTTTTTTATAATGTAGTTCATTAATTGTACTAGTGTAACCCTTTAGTTTAGGGAATTAAATCCGATAATTCCCAAGTTCCACGCATATTTGAAATCAAATTCCTTGGATGTTTTTTTATTGATTACTTTAATTTACTATTAAAAAAATCTTCCCATAAATTATAGATATACATAATGGTGCTTATACCAACATTATTGACATGTGGGATTCAAAATCATTTTTTATGTATGTTAATTATCACATCAGCAATCAATTATTTTATCATCCTCTTACTTGATTCATTAAAAATTTCTCAGATGTTCACATTGGTAATTATATATCCTGATGGCCAATTAAAAATAATGTAGTGACTCTATCATAGAATTCATATAATTAGTGTCTAATATCCCTTACATTGACTTTTTTACAATTCTTACACCTTTTGGATTCCTAGAGAAGGCCTACATAATAAGGCTGTTCTCAAATGCTATATAAGGGTAAAGTATAGAAGATTCAAAAATGAATCAGTAGGAAAAAATCCACATGTAAAGGTTATTAATTTAACACACATACAAAGTAATCAATATTCATAAACTAATGTGATCAAATAGTATGTAAATGTAATGGAAAAAACATTCCATTCAAATTACTATATTTGAAAAAATAAATATGGAATGGTAGGAAACTAAATCACCTTCCATTTAATCAACAAACTGAAAATGAAATGAATCCCTTGATATGTTGAAAAAAAACATTTTGATGGTTTATAATTGAAACTAAATGATGGAAATCCTTTCTTAATGGATTTCATGTATGAGGCACATGAAAACCCAAAACATCAAGACTATTCGCAACATTTTTTAATATTATGCATAGGTACTCTTTTAATTTTTACATCTTTTTTTCATGAGATCCTGTCGATGCATCAACGGGTTATATAATGTCAGGAACCCACCCATACATGAATTCCAAATAATTATATATATAGAATTGTTGAAATAAATAATTTTTACTATCAAATATTTATATTAAATTAGTAATATTTAATTAGAAATATTTCCCCAAAAAATAAAATAACTGTCAAAGTATAGAGCATATTTAAACAGTTATCTGACATAGTCAAATAATATCCATTTTATAATCATATTGATATTAACATAAATTTATAATGGAAAAGTATTTCAATACGTTAATGTTGAAGTATAATTTTAAAAATAATTAAAGGAAGTGAGATTTCAAAGATAGTCATTAACAACATTCTTGAAGAGAATAATTTACAAACATTACAAAGTGTCCCATACCACATTAAAGCATTTGAATCATAATATACATAAATAAATATTATTAAAATAAACATAAAATATCATTGAAATAATGATATTCAGAATCTAACTTGTTAATGGGAATTATATACATCATATAAAAGAAATTAGGTGTATATCAAAAATTTAGTCTCATTGGAATGTAAATTGTGATGAAATACATTATATTGTATCCGACTTGTCTCGTGTGTCGTTATATTACTAGATAATAAACCAATGAAAATTATTTACTTTCTTTAGAACGTTTTATATGTTTATAATTACATTTATTTAACTGAATACTATGTTTTATTCATCTACTTAAAAATTTATATTGACAACGTTTGTTATGAAAAAATTAGTATATGTGTTAAAAACAACTACGGTAGGTCATCTATGGTCAAAGGGGTTATTATATAACATATAAAGAATAATAATTGGCTTGTACCATCGCAGAAGCTAGTCAAAGTTTAAAATTTATAATCCTACTAACTACATTATATGTGGCATGTAGGGTCGAACCCACAAGGAATGTAAATTTGGAAACTAGTCTTCTAGAAACATGGTAGCCTCCAATATTGTCAGTATTGGAGTGATATTTCTATTTTTAACTTTTTATATATTTTATTATTATTATTATTTTTATAAGTAGTAGAGTGATAGAACATTAGAGAACATGTTTAAAAACTAAATTTAAGCTAGAGAGAGTTGTAAAACATGGAATAACAGAGATATAGAACACTGATAAATAGAACAATCTATTAAAATGCTCAGGGAAAAATCTTCATTATACTGGTTTTTGAAGTGTTTCAATTCAAATAATGGTTATTTTATAGTGCCATCATAATAGTATAAGTTACCTCCCTCACTAGGAGTTAATTCACACAAGTCAATCTATTCTAGAGTTTGCCACTCTTAAATAAATCAAATGTGAATAGTATGAAATTTAACAACAGGTCGAACTCACCATAAGTCCTGATGTATTTAGATTTTATCATCTTTTGAAATGTGTTTACATGATCAATATCATCAATTGATTGTGAAATTTTAAAATTTACATTTACATAGCATATACAATTGAATGAACTAAGTATCGATCTCGCCGATCAATACTGAATACATTAAAATGATAAAGTGAAATGATAATTTATTAACAAGCAGTGGAACTTAAATAAATCCGTGAACTAGATACTTAGATAAAAAACATGTATACTTACATAATAGTAATTGAAACCATGCTAATGGAGATTGTAAGAATTCAAACTCAAGGGAAGTCAAACTCCCAGAAAGAAACTCTTCTCCTACGCTCCTCCAGCTCCAGGAAGTGGTTACAGAGTCACCCTATGGTTTCCTCTGCTCTGAATTGGATCCTTATAATGTGTGAATGTATCTTTCTTAATTATTCATTTTCTTCTGCTACCTTTCACCGAACATCTTCCACCAATTTTGAAAACCCTTCACAAATGCACCGCACAACGTGTGTTTTTTCGTGACTATCACATTGTGCTATATTTCCTCACGTAACTAAATCTGGGAGAGTTAGATAAGTGAATTTGGACATATAATTTCCTCTTCAATGAACCGGCATAAGAAAAAATAAACAAAACATAAAAAACATGAATAAAATAACCAATTAAAATTAAAAAATTAGTTTATTAAAAAGCCTTTTAAAATAAATAATTATGTTTTAAATAATTTTATTAAATAGATTATTTTATTACTATTACTAATAACTAGTAATTATATTTTAATTAATTATAATTAAAGGAAATTTATTTTTAAATAGTTATTATTTAATTATGAAATACATATTATGATAATTTACATATTATAAATTGATCGAATTTGTTAAAAATATAGTTATTATTATTATTATTATTAATTATTATTATTAATAAATTTTTATTATAAATAGTTTATAAATAATTATTTTTTTATTAATTATAATTGCTAAATTAAATTATAAACATTATGTTTATTATTATTTTTAATGTTTACAATATTAACATTCTAAATTAACTAGTTTAGTTTAACTATAATTTAATTTATAACTTGTTATTAGTATTTAATTTTTTTTAACTTGTATTATTAAATAAATATTAATACATGTTACTACATTATAATTAATAATATTTTTAATAATATAATCTAATTTAATTTAGAAATAACTTTCAATTAATTATATAAACTTTTTTATGTTTAATAATTATGTTTTATTAAATATCTTATATTTATTGATAATTAGTATTGTTTATTATTCAATTTATTTTTTTTATTATAACTCTTTTTTTTAGCTTATTAGTTTTTTTATGTTTTTTTAACCTCCTCCGCCCCACCAATCTCGGGGCAACCCAACAGGGGGGAAAGTATTTCTTCAGTGCTTGAATTTGGTCCAACTAAATCTTTAGGCGGAGATCGGCTAAGCTTCATTGGGCATCAACTACAACAGCTCATGGTCGACTTCTCCTTGGTGCAGCAGCGACCCGATTCACAGCGGCATGATGAAACAATGAAAAATAGGGACTTCAGGAAACATCTTCCTCCCACCATCCAGTGAAGACAAAATTCTGCTTGCGGACCACAGCGGCACCTCCAATCGTAGTGGCGTACTACTCAACAGTGTGTTGGTGAAAAGATCCATGGCGAAGCAGTTCAACAATGGAGGAACTCTTCCACCATGGTCAAAAGTGGCTCAACCCCTTCATACCATCTCAAATGTGACCTTCAATTTTAGAATTACAATGAAAGGCTAATATTTTAGGGGTATATTTAAATTTGTGTAAAAAACTGTTTTGAAATTTGGTTGCATACGTTATCTAGTTTTGGTGAATGTAAAATTTCTTGTTTGAGTCAATTCGAAATGTTGGTTGAAACTGTGTTTGTGAGGATTCATGGATTGTTGAGTAGTAGTGTCTAGAATGAGGATGAAAGGATAGCAGAGACAATGAAAAGAACCGGTGTCGTGGTGGAAATGGAGGAAGCCAGAACAGTAGAAAAATTTCAGGATGAGAGTGACATGATGGTGTGTAATGGCGAGGTGCAAGGTGTGAGTAGTGAAATTGAGGGGTGCGAGGTCACTGTTAGACTGAAAAACAAATGACAAGAAGCAGTGTGGGGGTCACCGGTAGAAAAAAATAAAAGGTTACTGGTAGAGGAGAAAAAAATAAAAAAGGGCACTATTGAGCTAAAAATTCAATGTTAGGTAAAAATAAAGAAGTCACCGGTAAGATATATAGTCACTGTTTCCCATAAAGAAAATAATTATTATTAGAACAAAAACTAATAACTAACAGTGGCCTTCAAAAAATAAAATGCTTAAATTGAACTTAAAATTATAACTTAAGTAAACTAAATAAAAAGATTGTAAATAATTAATTTAAATAAAGATAAACCGCAAAAATTTAAAACATTTTTTTAATAAACTTCATAGGTAAAATTATAGAAAAATTTATTAATTAATAAAACTTATATTAAGAACTAAATAATTATTAATCTAAGATGATATATGTATTAAATTAAAATAACTATATAAATTAATTATAGGATAGCAACAAATGACAATGGATAGCATCGAAGACCTAATAGGTCACCACTGGCTCTCGTCTACCTCACTGGTACACCAAAAACAAAAATTAGTGGCTTCATAATTTCACTAAAATCTTAAGATTAAATAATTAATATTTAAAAACTCAAAATTAATTAATTAAAAAATTATTTTAATATATGAAATTAAAAGTGAACTACTTTATTTAATTAAAAAAAAAATTTAACTTAATTAATTAACAGGATAATTAAACATATTAATTTACGATGTAAAAATATTTTAATAAAACTAAATTAAAGAATAAAATTTAAGAATAAAATCTATGTTAATTAAAACACAAGTAAGAATATTAAATGACTTTTTATTATTAATGTCAAATTATTAAAACGAGGGAAGATTATAATTATCAACACTAATTAACAAATAATCAATTTAGATAAGAAAAGTAAGATTAAAATTAATAATTTAATAAAAAAAATGATTATTTAATTATTAATAATTGTCTATTTAAAAAATTTATCTATAAAAATTCAAAATTACAATTATATAGTATAATGTGGTTAAATATTTAATTAAACCATTAAAAATTACGTAAAAATATGTGGTAAAACTATGAAAAAAGAGAGCCACATCAAACTCCCCAACACTCAATCATTGTTTGTCCACAAACAATCCCATGTTTTATTATCTTTGATAAACTATAAATGTATTTATGATTTTGCTCAAATTTTAACTTTTCCAGTACTCAAAAACAAAGGATAAAACACAAAAGCAGACTTTTAGAAAAATTTGGTCAAATCATGTCTTGCCTCGAACAAATACTCAAATGGTAATCTAGAAAGATATGAATCATAAGGAAATGAATAAGTCATGCCTGATATATGATAAAATTAGTGACTCATTTCAATCCAATCTGATGTTCTAAATCCAAAAATAATAAGAGGTAAAAAAAATCAATGAAATTAAGACATCAACCTGGAATCTTTGTACATTGATTTTTCACCTAGGTTCCAAAAATGAATATTTTTTTGAATCACCTTAATGATACAACCTAAATAATTCCCAATTAAATCAATTGACCCCTTCTTCATCTACTACTACAGTAACCCGAAAATTTTCATCCACCTGTTTTTGAACCTGGGTCTCTTGGATGCCAAGCAGGAGCCCTTACCACTCAGGTATGGGCTCGTTGACACCCCTTCTTAATCTAGAGTTCATCATTCCCCTCACCTTAATGAACTCATTTCTAACCCTATAAACATTACATAATTTTTCCCATGGCATGTATCATGTGCTAAGAACTGTTCAATGAACTTATTCAAGGTGAAAAAAGGGATTAAAGTTAACAGAAATGCACCCAGTATATAGGGTCTCAGAGACTCACTGTGGGATCCGAGATGCCCGGACTACTCCTATTTCAAAAGATTTATATCAAAAATCATTTATATTGGCTCATTAAGAAGATTAAATTTAGTAATTAAAAGATGTATGAGGCCCCTAAAATCTGAGTAAAACTTCCAGTTCCAAGGGTTATGATCATTACTCCACAAACATGTAACTAAAATAACTTTGAGAAGAAGTTCCTAAAAATAATTTCCATAAAATCACTATGTAAGATTACTCAAAACTCATCCAAACTTATTAATTTTAGTTTCAGAGTAGTTATTAACTTCCAATAAAATCACTATTCAAATTCAATACCTAATTGAGTACTGTGTAAAACATTGAAAGAAACCAAAATTTTGAAAACAATTAAGCAGTTTTTTAATTAAAATTGATGTGAAATGGGAATTTATGGGCTTTTATTAAAACACAATTTAGCATAGTCAATAATTGACCACCTCCACCACACATAAAATCCAACATTGTCCCCAAAGATGAATTCTAATGTGGAGAAGAACAATTTAACAATATAAGTTGAAAACATATTTAAAATTAAGTACATTAATGACATGTAAAACGGGTCACATTAAAGTTCTAAAAATCTTGTTTTCCAAAATGAATAACATACAGCAGGTTCATATCCAGATACACACATTAATATTTAAGTCAAATGACACATAATTTCAATACATTATAAAAGTAAATGTGAAGTGTAAGTTCACTATGAATTAAGGTGAACGAAAGTTCAGCAGAATTAATTTTGTAGGGTAATCAACAAAGTAGACAATGTTCATGCTAAAAAAACCCAACCCAAAATAGATTCAAAAGACAAGAAGCATGTACCCCTCACACATAATTTCATATAGTGAAATATTATTTGAATATCTATCAACGAATTAATATTTAAGCAAGTGGCACATGCAGAATTGTTCAATTCAACTTAGTGACATGTAGAAAATGTTAATTCCAATTCAAGTATAATTTTAAACATATACAGAATTTTTATAAGAAAAAATGCAGAAAAATTAATCCTTTAAGTTAATAGAAGCATAATAATTAATGAAACAATTATTAATTGAGTACTTCCGTGAATATATTTGTCAATTTCAGTCAAGTTTAGGAATTCCACTCCATTATTGACATAAGCAGCTGCAATTAATCCTTAAACAGAAGCAGGAGACATAGAATAAGCTGTAAAATGTATTTCACAAAAATAGAACACATAAAAGCACTTTATTCAATGTTAAAAAGAAACAAAGTAAATAAAAAAACATGGGTTGCCTCCCATGCAGTGCTAGGTTTAAAGTCCCCATCTAGAATTCATTTAAGAATAATTTTTAAGCATAGTGAAGGAAGACAATCCCTTTCATTGTCCCTCAAAATAATGTTTCAGTCTCTGTCTGTTAACTAACATGGGTTTATTTTCTTCACCTATGAATTTGACAGCTCCATTCATCAGAAATATCACTACAGTAAATGTTCCAGACCACTTGGACTTCAGATTCCTAGAAAAGAGTTTTACTCTAGAATTAAAATAAAGGACCTTCTGTCCAGGTTTGTATTCCATGTTTTTAATGATAGAATCATGAAATATTTTAGTCCTCTCTTTATAAATTCTTGAATTATCATTACTCTCTCTCTTAATCTCATCAATTTCACTCAGCTCAAGTAATCTTCTCTCACCATCACTCTTAAAGTCAATGTTTAGAGACATAACATCTCAATAAGACTTGTGTTGCAACTGCACATGTAAAGGACATTATTTCCCAAACAACAACCTATATGGAGACATACCAATTGGGTCTTGAATGTAGTAATATAATCCCTTAAATCTTTATCCAATTTAAAAGACCAGTATTTCCTAAAGTTTGACACATTTTTCTCACGTATTTGTTTAAGTTCAAAGTTAGAAATTTCCACCTATCCACTAGACTGTGGATGAAAAGAAGTACCATTTTTATGAACACAACCATATTTCTCCATTAGTGCTTTAAATTTACAGTTCTTAATGTATATTCCATTATGAGTGATAAAATATCTTTGGAAATCCAAATCTTGCTAATATGTTCTTTTATACAAATTTTATTACAAAATTGGCTTCATTGTTGTGAAGTGCTACTGCCTAAAAACATTTCGAAACATAGTCAACAACAACAAGAATATACTCATTCCCATTAGATGATGGAAATCGACCGATGAAATATAATCCACAGATATCAAAAATCTCAACTTTGAGAATTCTTTTTTGGGGTAACTCCTAATTCCTAAGAATGTTTCCTGACCTCTAAAATCAACCACAACCAACCAAAAAGCTTCCAGCATCCTTAAAATGAGTAATCCAAGAAAAAACAATTTGTAGGACTTTCTGAGCAGTTATCTCACCACTATGGTGACCTCCCCAAGGTGAGGAGTGAAAACTCTCTAAGATATGAAACCTCTCTTCCTCGGGTATAAATATCTTAAGAATTCCATCAACACATCTGCAAAAAAACAATGAATCATCCCAAAGATAATTCTTAAATTCAGAAATGAATTTCATTCTTTGGTTATTGGAGATATTTTTGGGAAAACACATGCTGTAAGGTAGTTGGGAAAATATGCAAACCAATCAAATTGCCTGATTGATATAGTAAGTAGCTTTTCATTAGAAAATGAAGAGTTAATCTCCCTTGTATCTTCAGAATGAGTAAGAGGAATCCTAGATAAGTGCTCAGAAACTAGCTTTTAATCTCCATGATTATCTCTAATCTCTAAATCAAATTATTGTAACAATAGAATCCATCTAATCAGCATGGTTTTAGTTTCCTTCATAGACAGCACGTACTATAGAGTGGAATGATCAGTGAAAACAATAACTTTTGAACCTAACAAATACTGTCTGAACTTCTCTAGAGAAAACACAACAACTAACAATTCTTTTATAGGAGTGGTATAATTATTTTGGGAATCATCTAGTAGTCTACTAGAATAATACACCAAATTCAACTTCTTATCTCTCCACTGTCCAAGGAATGCACCAATAACAAAGTCACTAACATCACACATCAGTTAAAAAGGTAGTTTCCAATCTGGTACAGTAATAATGGGTGATATAGTGAGTTTCTTTTTATGAATATAAAATTTTTTCAAACAGTTTTTATCAAACATGAATGGTGCATCCTTGACCAAAAAAGAACAGAAGTGCTTAGTTATTTTAAAAAAATCTTGTATGAATCTCTGATATAAACTGGCATGCACTAGAAAACTTCTAACACTCTGAACTTTTATTGGACGAGGAGGTTTTTGAATAACCTCAATCTTAAAAGTATCAACTTATAGACCTCTCTTAGACACCTTATGACCAAGCACAATACATTATATAACCATGAATTTAAATTTCTCCCAATTAAGAACATGGTTGGTTTTAATGCATTTCTCCAAGACTAACTGAAGATTTCCTAGGTAGGTGTCAAAAGTACCACCCATAATAGTAAATTCACCCATGAAAACATCAATGATTCTGTCAATTATATCTGAAATGATAGCCATCATACATATTTGAAACGTGGATGGAGCTCCACACAACCCAATGTGAATCCTCCTGTAAAAAAATGTTCCAATGGGGCATGTGAAATTTGTCTTTTCTTGATCCAATGGATAAACCAGAATCTAGTTGTAACCAGAATACCCATCCAGAAAACAGAAAAAATCATTTCCAGCATGCCACTCAAGCAGTTGATCCAAGAAGGGCATTGTAAAATTTTCCCTCCTTGTGGATGCATTCAACATCCTATAATCAATATAGAATCTCAATTTTGTGGCTTTCATGACATGGACTTCTTCATTTTTTCATTATTAACTACAGTGAAACCTCACTTATTAGGGAAAACCTGGACAGGGATGACCCAAGTACTATAAAAAATGGAATATATCATTCCAGTGTCTAGGAGTTTAATCACTTTTATTCTCACAACTTAATTCATGTTTGGATTCAACCTTCTTTGACACTCTACCCTAGGATAATGATCTGGATCCATGGGAAATATATGCCTATAGAATGAGGGACTAATACCCTTGATATCAGTTATAGTCTAGCCAAGGGATGTTTAAAACCTTTTCAAAGCATTTAACAATCTCTGTTCTTGGTGTTCATTGAGTTCAGAAAAAATTGTTATAGGAAATGTGCAGTTCTCACCAAGAAATGAATATTTAAGATGAGAAGGAATGGGTTTTAGTTCAAGAACGGGTGGTTCTACACAAGAAGGAAGACTCTTAGTCCAATGAGGTCCAAGATCTTCAATATATATTTTTTAAGGATTATTTAAAGATGAATTATTTTCAATTTAATGATTAGATTCAGAAGTAATAATGTTTCTGTCTAGCATGGGTAGTACACTATTCATATTTTCCATATCAGAATTCAACATGTTTATCAAATAGAAATCATCTAGTTGTCTTATATGTTTTTCCTCAATAACCTAAATGTGTTAAGAATGGTTAGTGTTAGAAGAAACACCATCAAATTAACTCAGAAATCTCCTAACATCAGAAACAGATGACCCTTCTACAGTAGAAGCTAGACAGTTGTCCAGTTCTGGAAAATTCTCCAGATTTGGAGTTTGAGCAAAATTTTCATGTTTAAAATAGATTCAGTAGGATGATCAGCATCAAAATTAATTTTTCCATCAAAGTATTGATTTTCACATTTTTCAACATTTTACGTTGAGTTCTCATCCTCTAAAAACTCTAGCATTGAACATTTTTCAGAAAACATTTATACTTTATCATTTTTAGACACATTGAACTCTTCTTGTTATTCTCTAATTTTAAAAACTAATTTACGTTTAGATACATCAATAACAACACCACCTATTCCCAATAAGGAACTACCCAGGATGATTGGAACCTTTTGATCACACTCTATATCTAAGACTAAAAAGTCTGCAAGCAAAAACAGCTTCGCAACACATACTATAAAATCATCTACCCTACCCACATGATGAGTGAAAGATCAATCAGATAACTATAGTATAACTGTGGTGGGTTTATGATAACCCAACCTCAACTGTTGTAATAGTGAGTATGGGAGAAGATAAATTCTAGAACCTAAATCACAGAGTGAGTTTAGATGATCATAGTTTCTTAGTGTGCAAGGTATGACAAAACTACCTCGGTCTTTCAGTTTAGGTGGAATTTTTTTTAAAGAACAACACTGCACTCTTCAGTGACCCTATAAGTAGAAAATTCTTATAGAGTTTTTTTGAAACAAATTTTTAATATATTTCAAGTAATATGGTGTTTAAATTAAACCGTGAATTAAAGTAATGTTCACGAGATGTCTAGAAAGAGACCAAGGAACTGAAGAAGTTCAGCCCTGGTGTAACTTTGAGGTTTCAACTTCTCAGTGAAAGGGATGGGTTGGGAAAGGTTTTTCAGGATAATAGGTATATCCCTCACCTCTTACTATACTTTTTTCCCTTTATTATTTTTATTTTTAGATGAAATTTTAGCTTGAGTTTCAGGTGACAAATTCAGATTTAAATTCTTTTTCATGAATCTTTTTGTGAATTTCCAGCATGTGTGACAAGTATATTTTTATTTCCAAATTGAATGAAATTTTTATTTTTTGCACTATCATGGAATTTTTCAGCAAAATCTTGAGTATTATGCCCAATTCTAGTGGCAAAATCCATGGAATTCTATCTAGGGGTTAAGTTTAGTGGTACTAGAGAGTCTACCTTTTTCCCTAGATGAAAAATTTCTAGCAAGTTGTCTAAGTTGTGTTTCCTTATTCTAAATTCTAATATCAGTTTTCATTTTTTCCGACACATGTTGATTTTGATGTTTGGTTAGCTATGTCATGTATCATTCCTCTTGAGAGTTGATTTTGTTCAAAATTATATCAATACTAAAAGACATGTCACTATCATTGTTTCCTTGTACATTAGAAGACTCACCCCTTTGTTGATATTGAATGTTTGGTCTTGATTGATTAGAGAAAATAGGGGTGATGGATTGTTTGATTAATCCTTGATCTTTCCAGGACAAATTAGTGTGGTTCCTATAGCCTTGATTGTAATTTTTTTAAAATGGATCATCTTTAGGAGGTATTCTAGGACCATGGTTAACAATGATTGGTTTATTTTTGTTTTTGGGATGGAATATCAAAATTAGGACATAAGTTATGAGTATGCCCAAACATACCACAATTTACACACTATTTTCATAAATATTGGTTGGTATTTTGACATCCTAGATGGTTAATGGTTTTTTTTTGAGTTCTGTTTCATTAATGATTAATGTTGTTTGGTGATTTCATCCAGTTTAGTATGAGTTCCCTTCATTGAACTAGTGTTCGGGTAAACATTTCAATTGACTCATTTCCTTCTTGAATTTTTATGGTGTGAATTTAGTGCAATATTATTAAAAAATATCTATGTTCTTCATCTGTTTTATCATTTTAATTACCCCCATCATATTGGACAAATAGATTCAGTTCAGAGGAGGACAACCCTTTAAAAAATGTATCCATAAGAACGTGTGATAGGAGTTGATGATGGTGACACTTCCTATGCAGATCCCTGAATCTATCCCAAGATTCATGAAAAGCTTATCCATCCTCTTGATAAAAACTAGTGATCTTAGTTCTTTGTTCACCTTTAAGTCTTTGAGGATAAAATTTCATAATGAAAGAGTTATAAACTTCATCCCAATTCTCAAAAATGCTATCATCTAGACTCAAAAACCATTTTCTATCATTCCCTTTAAGGAAATAGGGAAAGACTCTCATTCTACGTTCATTTTCGGTGAGTCCTTATAACGAACCATACTTTAAATACATTGTTATTACTTCAAAATTGAAGCACACTTATTACAACATATAACACAACCATGGTAGGACTGTATAAGTATAATGTCTTTAGAAACCGGGAAACATAAACAACTGGTTCATATAGAATCTACATTGTCTCCCATTTATTTCATCATATATAGAGTCCCTTTTGGAATATCCTACTTAATAAACTTCTTCCGGACCTGGGGAAAGAAAACATACAAAAGGGTGAGCTCAAATTCTCAATAAGGGTAAACAAAATAAATATCAATCATAAGAACATAACATTTTGGAAATCCTAACCTGCAAAAGAGATCATAATTTCATAACATGGGATAAATCATAGTAGTGAAATGTAATCCCAATAATCATAACATAAAACATGAAACTTTGTGGCATACACAAAAAATCATCGAGAATCATTTCTTAGCAGTCAAGATTCATTTCAAATACTATCTTAGCAGACAAAGTCCATTTCTGAATCGAGTTCACTCCTCGTTTCTGTCTTGTATCAATGAACCAGTTTAACTTGCCGTTCCAGCCATGTCTATCTCATGAGATATAAAATCTTTACACATTTTATTGGAGGGAGATATAGGTCCCACCCATCTCATAATGATACCATTCTTATTGTGTGCCAAAAAATCATAAATCATACATCATAGCATAACCCATGTAATAAAAATGCGATTCTTAAACATTATTCCATCATAACATAATCCATATAAGATAAAAGGACATCAAGAAAATAATTCCATCAAAAAATAATCAAAACAATGTAAAAATAGGGATACAAACAGAACCCTATATTATCTTAGATTGAAAATAATTTTGATAACACACATGAACTCCATTCTTGAGGAAAATATCCTTTCTACTTCAAAAACATTTTCCTTTCTTAACATGTCATATAATTTTAAACCAAAAAGAGTTTATTAAAAATAAAATGTGAAAACATGTAAAGGAGTCTTCATGGAAATAATGTTCTAAAAATCCATTCATTCCGAATAAGTTAAAAAGCATTCTTCTCGTACTTTTTCCAGAAAAGTCAAAAAGTACCTTGTACGAAAAACGACAAAATATTCCTTTCATATCTTTTACTAAAAAGACACTGAAGAGTAAAATTGGATTTAAACAATTTTAGGTGGATGTAAATAATATTACATATTGAGGAAACATGTATGTGGATGATAAATATTAACCAGTAAATTTTGAAGTATAAAAAATCTCGGATAAAAATTGAGATTGCGAGATTTTCCTTTACCTTAGGTCCGATATGCTTTGTCCGTGTCCGAACCTCATGCATGATGATTTAAATAATTTCATTGACTTATTAAAGAATCATATTCATTATTATGATATCATATATGTTTATATTATGAGATTCTTATTAATAATATTTCATTGCTACTTGTTATTCGGGTGTTTATTGCTTTATGTTCTTATTCGTGTTTTATCGAATAAATTCTTATTCCTCTTTATAGGATATAGATATATCATATAAAGAATGTTATTAGTGTAATATATATAATATTCTTTCATTAAATTCATTTATATAATCATTATTCAATGATGATCATATAGAACGAGTCGCATCACATCGTGGAGATGGTAGGCCGTACTTACGCAAGAACGATGATATCGTTCCCATGATCGTGGAATTGTATTGAAGTGTATGTATACTATTTCATAATCAATATCAATTTAAAATAATCATATATTGTTATTATTTACACCATTATACCAATCCAATTAATGTGGTGGTGGAAAATAGATTACACCACGACGTGAAGACGGTATTCCATACGTACGCACGCGCGGTGATTTCGTTTTCCGTAGGATGGATAAGAGGTGAGATAGGGTTGTTTCATATTTATAATAAAATATCAGTATATTAGGGATACAGATGTTATTAACTCATAATTAAACAACTAAATAAGAAGAAGTAAAAGAAGAAATAAAGTTGAAATAATCGGTAATGGACATTATCTCTTCTTTGAAGTGCCTTTTTGAGACCTCATCTTTGGGCACTAAAATTTGTCTTCAAAGAAGACCGGGACCTCTAGGATGTTTCTAGGTAAGTGGGGAAGTGAAATGGGAAGGGTTTGTCCAAGTTTGAAAGCTAAAATTGGTGTGAGGAGGTGAGGGAGGTGGTGCCCTTTTATAAGGGAGGAGAGGGGCACCTTTGGAAATATAAGAAATATTAGTTTATATTAAATCCCAACCCCAGATAAAAACATCCAAAATGACTCATATCCGATGATTAGATGAGATAGGGTTGTAATATAATAATCCAATAAAATTTAAACATGTGAGGAATTTATTTTAAACATTAGCAACTTAATTTATCCTTATTTATCAATTTAATTTTATTTGTGGTAATAATATTTTAAATTTTAAATTATTATAAATAATTACATATGTGTTGTGAATTTTCCATAATTTGATACTTTATGTAATTTGCGACCATATAAATTTTAATTTGTAATTTTTATGTGTCTTTGTGAATTTTAAATAATTTTATAATATGTCATTTCTATAAATTAACAATAGTGTCAATTTTGACACTATTCATTTATTTGAGTTTAAATAAAATATATACAGAAGATATGTTCGAAATAAAATATTTAATAGATTTATAACATTTCATTTTATCTAGAAAATTAGTGTATCACATTAAATAGTTCATATAATATTTTTTTAATACTTTTAATATCATTTATTTGATATTTCAATCTATAAAATAATTTCAACATCACTATTATGTCAAAATTAATGGTATTTATTTAATCCGTAAAAGTTATAAATAAATTAATATTATATAGATAATTTTACTATATTTCTGTAGACTATTCATGTTCAAAGTTTCATTAATTTTATCACAAAATTAATAATATTACACTTATAAGATTGAAGAGAGTGACATGTTGTCACTTTCTTTGGTTTTAATAATAATTATATTATTTCATGGTCAAAAGTCCATGAAAAGAATCTAGTCTGACCCTTAGGTGATATGGGTCGACTTTTATTCATCCAATAGGATTTTGGAAAGTGTTAGTGTAATTTTATAATCTTATATTTACCCTTAATTACCCGATTACCTTTAACTGCAGTAAATAAAAATTATCGTAGTTACTATTCATAATATCAAAAAAAATAAAAGTATCCTATTAAAATAATTTGGTCCCACTTAATGAAAATATAGAATCTATTTTTCAAAATTAAAAACACATAACTTGTAGTAATTAATTTACAGTTAATCCCGTTGTTAAGCAAACGGGTTTTTAAAAGTTTAAATATTGCCAAAGATTGAAATGTTTTTGCACATGAATTGAATGTAAAATTAATGCTAATGACATACATTATATTAAATGGTAAAAATAAATTCTATTTATACTTTAAAAACATTCAATATTATAATATAACCATATAAATTATTGCGATGAAAAATAGTGTTTTTAATTAAAATATAGCGTGTTTTTACTATTCCTTAAAATATGAATGTTATCAGAATAATATGAAAATTTTATCCAAAGTAAATTTTTATATCCACATTCTAAAGAAGAATTTTATTTTGACAAATTGAACTTATAAACTTGTCAAAAACTAGATTTAATGTGGGTACTCCATCAAAAGGCAGTAAAACTGTATTTTTTTAAAAATACATCTTTTATCCAAAAAACTGATTTTGTTTTCATACATCACTCTAGAAAAATGTATATGATGAATTTTAATGTTATAAATTTCAAAGTTCATTTAATACTATTCATAACATCTAGTTTATAATATTATAATAATATATCGTTGTTTAGTGAAACTCTTTATTGCGTACTACACACGCTATCGAGGAAGGCCTTGATTGCATGTAACGCAAGCCAAGCTAGTGTTGTGTGCAGTGAAAGATTCCTTTGCGTATAACATATTACATAAAAAATATACTTCTCATAAAATATCAGGGTGTTACATTCTACCCCCCTTAAAATGAATTTCTCCCTCCAAATTCGTCACTTCATAACAAACAGATGAGGATACCTCTCCCTCATCATATCCTCAAGTTTTCATGTAGCTTCTTCAAATTGGTGGTTCCTCCATAAAACTTTAACCAATAGAGTGGTCCTGTTTCACAGAACTTTTTCGCTACGATCCAGAATCTCTATCGTCTGTTCATCATAAGAAAGATCTTACTCCAGTGGTACAACTTCTGAGCTGAGTACTTGGGAAGGATCGAGTATGTACTTTCTCAGGAGAGATGCATGGAACACATCGTGAATTTGAGATAGATTCGGTGTAAGCACCAATCGATAATCTACCTTCCCAACACGATCCATAATTTCAAATAAACCGTTATATCTAGGGATCAACATTCCCTTCTTTCCGAATCTCATGACCATCTTCTAGGGAGATATTTTTAAGAACACTTTATCACCCACTTCTAACTCTAGGTTTTTTATTCGGTTGTCGGAATAACTTTTCTGCCGACTCTGAGCTGCTCTTATGTGTTGTTGAATATATCTGACCTTTTCTTCCATCTCATCAACCAGATTAGGTACTAATAGCTTTCTTTCCCCAACTTCATCCCAACAAGTTGTAGTTATGCATTTATTTACATAGAGGGCTTCATAAGGAGCCATCTAAATACTTGAGTGAAAGATATTATTATAAGAAAATTCTACCAAAGATATGTGTTGATCCCAACCACCTTTAAAATCAATATAGCAAGATCATAGTATATCTTCTAATGTTTTAATTGTCCTCTTAGACTGAACGTCTATCTGAGGATGGTAAGCAGTGCTGAAACTCATCTCTGTATCTAGAGCATACTGAAGACGTCGCCTGAATTTCGAGGTAAACCTCAGATCCTGATCAGATATAATGGAAGGTGGTACTCCATGCAATCTGACAACTTCCTTTACATATATCCTGGCAATCTAATCAAGAGAAAAATATTCTCTAATAGAAATGAATTGTGCCGACTTCATAAGATGATCAACTATAACCCAGATAGCATTATTTCCTTTTTATGTTTTAGGAAGTCCAGTGAAAAAGTCCATAGTGATATTTTCCCATTTTCATTCTGGTATTGGTAATGGTTGTAACATGCCCTTAGACTTTTGTCTCTCAACTTTAACTGGATGACAATCCAAGCATCTAGAGACATATTCAGAAACATATCTTTTCATTCCATCCCACCAGAAGTACTCTTTAAGGTCCCTATACATCATTGTACTTACAGGATGAATAGAAAATGAAGAAAAATGTGCCTCGTCCAGTGGCTCCTTCATTAATTCTGGTATGGGAGGAACACAAACCCGATTCCTAAACCTTATTATCCCATCAAAATCAAGGTTGAATTCAGGAGCATATCTCACATTCTTTTATAACTCAACATCTTCTTTATGTGCCTCTTTAATCTTCATGTGTATAGATGGTTGAACATTCATTTGAGAAAGATAAGATTTTTCTCTTTCCATTATAATTCCATGATTCTTCCTTTGTAAATCCATAAATATTGGATCTTTTGTGATCCCCATCATGTATAATCTAGCATGGTCTTGTCGACTTAATGCGTCTTCTACCTTGTTTGCTTTCCAAGGGTGGTAATGAATTGAGCAGTCGTAATCCTTAATCAGGTCCAACCATCTTTTTTGACGCATATTCAGCTGCTTTTGTGTGAAAATATACTTTAAACATTTATGATCAGTATAAATATCACACTTTTCACCATAAAGGTAATGCCTCCAAATCTTTAATGCAAAGATTACCACATCTAACTCCAAATCATGATTTGGGTAATTTTGCTCATGGATTTTCAACTGTCGTGAGGTAAAAGCTATCACCATATTGTTTTGTATGATAACACACCCTAGTCCCTTCTTGGATGCATCACTTTAGATCAAAAAACTTTCTCCACTACAAGGCAATGTGGGCACAGGTGCACTGGATAACCTTCTTTTCAACTCTTTAAAATTATCTTCACACTCCTCCATTCACACGAACTTAACTCCTTCTCGAGTCAACCTGGTGAGTGGATTAGATAATCGTGAAAAATCATTCACAAAACGTCCATAATATCCAGCCAGACCAAGAAAACTTGGGATCTCAGTTACTGTTGTTGGTCTCGACCATCATTCGATAACCTCTGTTTTTTCTAGATCCATAGATATCCCCCCTTTTGATATTATGTGACCCAAAAATGAAACTTTTTTATGTCAAATTAGCACCTGGTAAATTTGGCATAAAGCTTATCCTTTCTCAGGGTCTTCAATACAATTTTCAAGTGATCTTCATGTTCTTCCTTGCTCTTGAATAGACATGAATATAATCTATAAAAACTACCACAAACTGATCATGGTAGTCTCTAAAGACTCTATTCTTTAGATCCATGAATATAGAAGGGGTATTAGTAAGACCAAATGGCATCACAATAAATTTATAGAGTCCATTAATTGTACGGAAAGCTGTATTTGGTATATCCTCCCTTTTGACCATTAATTGATGATACCCAAAACAGAGATCAATCTTGGAAAAGTATTGAGCTCTGTGTAGTTGTTCAAATAAGTCATCAATGCGTGGGATAGGATATTTGTCCTTGATAGTGATCTTTTTATGTTCTCGATAATCAATGCAGAGTCTCATTGGTCCATCTTTCTTCTTAACAAACGGAGCAAGTGCTCCCCAAGGTGACGCACTAGGGCGTATGAATCCTTTATCATGATTCTCTAGGAGTTGCTTCTTCAATTCCTTCATCTCAATTGGGGCCATTCTATAAGATATCTTTGAAAGAGGTAGAGCGCCCAGTACGAGTTCTATTGAAAACTCAACTTCACGATTTGGTGGAAGACCTGGAAATTCCTCTGAAAAGACATCATCAAATTTCTGTACAAGGGGAATATTATTAATCATTAGTTTCTCTCAAACCATTTGAGATAAATAACCTTCATTTAGTGGAATCAAGACCCATAAGATGGAAGAAATTTTCACTAGAAGGTTATGTTCATCCTTGCAACGATAGACGATCATAGATTGATCTGGAATATGAAATGTGACCTCCCTTCTTTAGCAATTGATATGAGAACCATATAATGAAATCCAATCCATGCCAAGAATCACATCAAATTACACTATAGAAAGGATCACATGATTTGTTGGAAGAACTTTCCCACAAACTACAATCGGAGAAGAATTGTAAACTTTTGATGCGACCATTGTGCCATTAGGTGTTGTCACAGCTAACTCAACATCTAATTGTTGAGGTAAAATGGTGATACCCTTATAAAATTATTCAGAAATAAAAGAGTGGGTGGATACAGAATCAAATAAAACACTTGCTACTTTAGAGTGGATGGTATGTGTACCTTTCACCACTTCATTATCGTACTCCACATCACTGATAAAAATTTCATGTGACTTTCCTTTGTCTTTAGCCTTAAGAGATTTTTGACGTCGATCATCATCAACAACCCTTGGATTAGGGAATTGATTAGCATAATTCCACATTTTCTTGCACTTGTAACATTGAATTGTATGAAGCGCACTCTGTGTAGCCTTTTTTTTTGTTCACATCACTAGACATATTCTTCCCATCTTTCCAGCATTCAAATGTCCGATGAACTTCCTTTCCACATTTGAAACATTTACTTGTCCCTTTAATAAAACTCCCTCCGTGTTTCTTTCCACGCATTGAGCATAAGGGAAAACTCATCTTATTTTCAGTGTGGTATTTAGATTTCCCTTTGAATTCCATTTTCCTCTTCTTATCAAACGAATATGACTGATGGGTTACTCCAATATCCATCTCAACTTTGAGATCACATCGAACGATTTCCTCATAGCTATTGAAGTCCCTTATGGCTAACGCCCTTCGAAGACTTGGTTTTAAGCCACTAAAGAATCAATCAATCTTACTTTTAGGTTGGATAATAATCCCAGAAGTATACCTTTCATGTCTTGTAAAATATGCTTCATACGTACTAATATATTCATCATCCTTTTGCTTCAGTTCAAGAAACTCCTTCTCCAACTTTGTTCGATGAATATGAGGGAAGTACTTATTGAAAAATAAGTTCTTGAACTTGTCCCATTCCATGGATTCAATTTCATCTCTTTGCCTTGTATTCTTGATAAGATTCCACCATTGATCAGCATCACCTTCCAAACGATACACTTCTAAGATGTCTTTTTCATGTTCAGAACATTGAAGAACTAAAAATATCTTTTCAGTAGTACTAATCCATTTTTCAGCAACTAATGGATTAGTAGACGCGTTGAATGAGGGTGGATGCTGCCGCATGAAGGATTTAAAAGAATGTTTCTCCTTCTTTTGCTCGTTTGGAAGTACTGCATGATTCATAGCTTGATAAAGTTTTGTGACCATGGTTACAATATTTCGCATTCCAACTCCCATATCATTTGGTTGCTCAGGGGGACAATCATTGCATTGCCCGTCGCATTCCGCATTAACAGGGTTCCTTCAGGTTCCAGCCATTTACTAAAACCAAGAAGAATAGTGTGAGAAACACTAATTATAAAAGGAAAACCACATAATAAAGAACAAAATTTTACACTTATGGTATTATCATAGGTTGTTCATGGGAATTTCTAAAACACTAAGATTGTGTTCTATGCTTAGACTTATTCTTAGATTTCTTACTATGGATTTCACTTCCTAGTTTCCAAATGTTGACTATACCTTTCATCTGATAACAACTATAATGACCCATAATATAAATACATTGTTATTACTTCAAAATTGAAGCCCACTTATTACAACATATAATAAAACCATGGTAGGACCGTATAGGTATAGTGTCTTTAGAAACCGGGAAACATAAACAACTGGTTCATATAACATCTACATTGTCTCCAATTTATTTCATCATATCTAGAGTCCCTTTTTCCATATCCTACTTAACAACCTTCTTCCTGACCTGGGGAAAGAAAACATATAAAAGGGTGAGCTCAAATTCTCATTAAGGGTTAACAAAAGAAATATCAATCAAAAGAACATAACATTCTGGAAATCTTAACCTGCAAAAGAGCTCATAATTTCATAACAGGGGATAAATCATTGTAGTGAAATGTAGTCCCAATAATCATAAAAGAAAACATGAAACTTTGTGGCATACAGACATAATCATAGAGAATCATTTTTTAGTAGTCAAGACTCATTTCCAAGACTATCTTAGCAGACAAAGTCCATTTCTGAACCGAGTTCCCTCCTCGTTTCAGTCCTGTATCACTGAACCAGTTTAACGTGTCGTTCCAGCCATGCCTATTTCATGAGATATAAAATCATTACCCAATGAATTGGAGGGAGATATAGGTCCCACCCTTCTCATAATGATACCATTCTTATGTGTGCCACAAAATCATAAATCATACATCATAGCATAACCCTTGTAATACAAATGGGATTCTTAAACATCATGCCATCATAACATAATCTATATAAGATAAGAGGACATCATAAAAATAATTCCATCATAACATAATCAAAAAAATGTAAAAATAGGGATAGAAACAGAACCCTATATTATCTTAGTTGGAAAATAATTTTGATAAAACACTTGAACTCCATTCTTGAGGAAAATATCCTTTCTACTTCAAAAACATGTTCATTTATTAATATGTCATATAATTTTAAACCAAAAAATGTTGATTAAAAATAAACATGAAAAATTTTAAAGGAATATTCATGGAAATAATGTTATAAAAATCCATTCATGCCGTATAAGTTAAAAAAACATTATTCTCATACTTTTGCCGGAAAAGACATAAAGTACCTCATATGAAAAACAATAAAATATTCCATTCATATCATTTACAAAAAACTCACCAAGGTGTAAAATTGGATTTAAACAATTTTAGGTTGATGGAAATAATACTACATATTGAGGAAAGATGGATGTGGATGACAAATACTCCCCTGTAAAATCTGAAGTATAACCAATCTCAGATAAAAATTGAGATTGCGAGATTTTCCCTTACCTTAGGTCTGATATGCTTTTTGCTTGTCCGAACCTCCTGTATAATGATTTAAATAATTTCATTGACTTATTATAGAATCATATTCATTGTTATGATATTATATATGGTCATATTCTTAGCTTCTTATTAGTAATATTTCATTGCTACTTGTTATTCGGGTGTTTATTGCTTTTTGTTCTTATGCGTGTTTTGTCGAATAAATTCTTATTCCTCTTTAGAGGATTTAGATACATAATTTAAAGAATTGTATTAGTGTAATATATATCATATTAATTCATTCAATTCATTTATATAATAATTATTCAATGAAGATCATATAGAACGAGTCGCATCACATCGTGGAGACGGTAGGCCGTACGTACGCACGAGCGATGATATCATTCCCATGATCATGAAATTGTATTGAAGTGTATGTATACTATTTCATAACCAATATCACTTTACAATAATCGTATATAGTAATTCTTTACACCATTATACCCATCCAAGTAAGGTGGTGGTGGAAAACAGATTACACCACGGCGTGGAGACGGTATTCCGTACAAACGCACGCGCTGTGATATTATTTTCCGTAGGATGGATAAGAAGTGAAATGGGGTTGTTTCATATTTATAATAACATATAAGTATATGAGGTATAATGATGTTATTACCTCATAATGAAACAACTAAACAAGAAGATGTATAAGAAGAAATAAAGTTGAATGAATCGGTAACGGACATTACCTCTTCTTTGAAGCGCCTCTTTGAGACCTCCTCTTAGGGCACTGAAATTGGTCTTTAAAGAATACCCGGACCACTAGAGTGTTCCTAGGTATGTGGGGAAGTGAAATGGGAATGGGTTGGCCGAGCTTTAAGGATAAAATTGGTGTGAGGAGGAGAGGGAGGAGCTGCCCTTTTATAAGGGAGGAGAGGGGCACCTTTGGAAATATAAAAAATATTTTTTTATATTAAATCCCAACCCCAATTGAAAACATCCAAAATGACTAATATCAGAATATTAGATCATATAGGGTTGTAATCTAATCAGAAATTAAAATTTATACATGTTAGGAATTTATTTTAAACATCATCAACTTGATTTATCCTTATTTATCAATTTAATTTTATTTGTGGTAATAATATTCTAAATTTTATATTATTATAAATAATTACATATGTGTTGTGAATTTTCCATAATTTGACACTTTATGACATTTTAGACCATATAAATTCAAATTTATAATTTTTAAATATTTTTGAGATTTTTAAACAATTTTATAATATCTCATTTCTATAAATTAACAATAGTGTCAATTTTTACACTATTCATTTATTTGAGTTTAAATAAAATATGTACAAAAGATATGTTCGAACTAAAATATTTAATAGATTCATAACATGTAATTTTTATCTATAAAATTATTGTAGAACATTAAATAGTTCATATAATATTTATTTTAATACTTTTAATATCATTTATTTGATATTTCAATCAATAAAATAATTTCAACTTCCCTATTGTGTCATAATAAATAGTTATTATTTATTCCGTAAAAATTATAAATAAATTCACATGATATATATAATTTCATTATATTTCTGGATACTATTCATTTTTTAAGTTTCATGAACCTATCACTAAATTAAAATTATTACACATATAAGATTTAAGAGAGTGACATGTTGTCACTTTCTTTGGTTTTAATAATAATTATATTTTTTCATGGCCAAAAGTCCATGAAATGAATCTATTCCGACCCTTAGGTGATATGGGTCAACTTTTATTCATCCAATAGGATTTTGAAAAGTGTTAGAGTAATTTTATAATCTTATATTTACCCTTAATTACCCAATTTACCTTTAACTACAGTAAATAAAAATTACCGTAGTTACTATTCATAATCTCAAAAAAAATAAAAGTATCCTATTAACATAATTTTAACCCACTGAATCAAAATATGGAATCTATTTTTCAAAATTCAAAACACATAGGTTGCAGTAATTAATTTAAAATTAATCCCATTGTTAAGAAAACATGTTTTTTCACGTTAAAACATTTCCAAAGATTGAAATGTTTTTACGTATGAATTCAATGTAAAATTAATGCTAATGACATAAATTATATTAAATGGTAAACATATATTATATTTTTACTTTAAAAACATTAAATATTATAATTTAACCATATAATGTATTGCGATGAAAAAAGTTGTTTTTAATTAAAATATAGCATGTTTTTAATATTCATTAAATAATGAAAGTTATCATAATAATATGAAACTTTTATACAAAGTAAATTTTTATATCCTGATTCTAAAGAAGAATTTTATTTTTTCAAATTGAACTTATTAACTTGTCAAAAAGTAGATTTAAAGTGGGTGCGCCATTAAAAGGCGGTAAAACAGTATTTTTTTAAAAATACTTATTTTATCCAAACAAACTGATTTTGTTTTCATAACTCATTCTAGAAAATGAATAAGATGAATTATAACGTTATAAAATTCAAAATTCAGTTAAAACTATTCATAACGGCTAGTTTATAATATTATAATAATATATCGTTGTTTAGTGAAACTCGGTATTCCGTACTACACACGCTATCGAGGAAGGTCGCGATTACGTGTAACGCAAGCCAAGCTACTGTTGTGTACAGTGAAAGATTCCTTTGTGTATAAAATTTTACATAAAAAAATATACTTCTCATAAAATATCTGGGTGTTACAGTCCTAGAATAGTTAATTGTTGCACAGTGTTATAGAAGTATCTAATGAAGGCAAGGGAGTCCTCAGTAGAGATCACATTAAAATCAGGTATTAATGAGATATGTGACTGTTTAAGTTCATAATTTTTGGATCTTGGAGATAACCTAATTGCTAATGGATTGCTTTAAACTTGAGGATGTTGAAACTCCCACATCATAGGCCTTTCATTTTCATCTAATATTTTTCGTTGATTTTGAATGTTATTATGTGGAGGAACTATATTATCTCAGTTTTCCATTACATTTTTTTTTCATTATTCTTCGAGTAGTTAAATGTTTATCTAATTCAAGGTTCAAAGGCTCTAATCTAGGACCATAAGTTCTTGTGATCTTGAAAAAATTAATATACAGTAATTAGCATTATCAATTAAAAATGACTAGTAGTAAATTTTTTTAAAAAACAATTTTCAAATTTTACAATATTTTAAATATTTTTATATATGTTAATTTTTTTAATTTTTTTAAGAGTAATGGATCGTGACTTCCCCAGAAATGATGCAAAAAACCTGACATGTACCATAGTTGAATCCTAAATTTTTTAAAATTTATAATCCTACTTACTCCAGTATATGCGGCAAGTAGGTTCGAACCAACAGAGAAGGTAAATTTGGCCACTAGTCTTAAAAAACATGGTAAACTCCATTGTTGTTAGCAGTGGAGTGATTTTTCTAATTTTCACTTTTTGAATATTTTTTTATTATACTTTCTATATAAAGTAGAGTGATAGAACAATGGAAAACATGTTTAAAAACTAAGTTGAATCTCGAGGCCGTTGTAAAACTTTGAATAAAAGAGTTATAGAACGTTGATAAAAAAGAACAATCTATAAAAACGATCGGGGAAAAATATTCATTATACTTGTTTTAGAATTGTTTCAATTCACATAAAGGTTATTACATAGTTCCATAATAATAGTATGAATTACCTCCCTTGATAGGAATTAATTCACACTACCCAATCTATTCTAGAGTTCGCCACTCTAAAATATATCAACTGAGAACAGTTTGAAATTTAACAAAAGGATGAACTCACAATAAGTCCCAATGTATTTAGAGTTTATCATATTTTGAAATGTGTTTCAATGATAAATATCACCAATTGATTGTGAAATTTTGAAATTTACATTTAGATTGCACAAAAAATTGAATGAACTCAGTATCGATCTTGCAGATCAATACTGAATACATTATAATTATAAAGTGAAATGAAAATTTAATCACAACAAATGGATAATAAATAAATCATTGAACTAGAGACTTTGCTTTAAAACATGTATACTAATATAACATTGATTGAAACCATGATAAAGCAGAGTGTAGGAATTCAAACACAAGGGAAGACAAACTCCTTGACTGAAACTCTGCTCCTATGCTCCTCTAGCTCCAGGAAGTGGTTCCAAAATCACCCTACAGTCTCCTCTGCTCGGAACTGGATCCTTCGGATGTGGGAATGTATATGTATTATGTAGTTGTTGTCTTCTACTTCCTTTCACTAAACATCTTCCACTGACTTTAAAAACCTTTCTCAAATGCACCACACAACGTTTGTTTTTTTGCAACTTTCACATCGCTCTATATTTTCTCACATAACTAACTCCGGGTGAGTTAGTTAAGTGAACCTGGACGTATACTTGCCTCTTGAATGAACCTGCATAATAAAAACAAACAAAACAATAAAAACACGACGGAAATAAAGAATTATAATTAACAAAAATATTATATTAAAAAGTCTTTTATAAGAATTAATAATCTTTTAAATAATTTTATTAAATAGATCATTTTATTACTATTACTAATAACTAGTAATTATATTATTATTCATTATAATCAAATATAATTCATTTTTAAATAGTTGTTATTTAATTATAAAAGGGAAATTATGATAATTTAAGTTTTATAAGTTGATATAATTTGATAAAAATAGATTTATTATTATTATTATTATAATTATTAAGTTTTATTAATTATTAATTTTTTATGCTAAATTGCTTATAAATTATTATTTTTTAAATAATTATCAATATTAAAGAAAATTATAAACATTAATTTTATTATTATTTGGAAAGTTAAGATTATTAACATTCTAAATTAACTAGTTTAGATTAACTATAATTTAATTTATAACTTATTAATAGTATTTAATTTTATTAAATAGTATTATTAAATAATTTTTAATACCTATTATTAAATTATAATTAATAATATTTTTAATAATCTATTCTAATATTATTTTAGAAATAAATCTAAATTAATTACATGAAATTTTATTTGGGTTTAATAATTCTGTTTTAGTAAATATATTATATTTATTTATAATTATTACTGTTTATTATTCAATTTATGTTTTTATTATAACACATTTTTTAGTTTTTTAGTTTTTTAAGTTATTTTCAACTTCTACTCCCCCCCAATCTCACGGCAACCCAACAAGGGGGAAAGGGATTCATTGGCACTGAATGCTGGTCCAACGAAATCTTTAGGTGGAGATCGACTAAGCTTCATCATGCATCAACTACGACAGCTCAAGGTCGACTCCTCCTTGGTGCGATAGTGACCCGATTCTCAGTGTTGTCAACAAGCAGTTCCCAAGAGGAAATTCAGGAAGCTTCTTCCTCCTGTATTCCAGTGAAGACTAACTTCTGCTTGCAGACCACAATGGAACCTCCAATCGTAGTAGCGGACTCTTTAACAGTGTGTCGACGAAAAGATCCATGGCGAAGCGGTTCAACAACGAATGAACTCATCCACCACGGTCGAAACCGGCTGAGCCTCTTTGAACCATCCCAAAGGAAACCTTCAATTTCATAATTACAACGACATGATAAGATTGTAGGGTTTGATTTAAATTTGTGTGAAAAAATATTTTGAATTTAGGTTGAATTCGTTATTTAGTTTTGGTGAATGTAAAACATATGGTTTGAGTCTATTCGAAATGTTGGTTGAAACTATGTTTGTGGTGATGTGTGGATTTTTGAGTAGCAGTGGCTAGAATGAGGATGAAAGGATAGGAGAGACAAAGAAAAGAACCGATGTCATGGTGGAAATTGTTGAAGCTAGAATTGTAGAACAATTATAGGAGGAGGGTGGGATGGAGGTGTGTTACGGTGAGGTGCAGTGTATGAGTTGTGAAATGGAGGGGCGCAAGGTCACTGTTAGACTGATAAACAAATGATAATAAGCGGCATGGGGGTCACTAGTAGATAAAAATAAAAGGTTATTGGTAGAGAAGAAAAAATAAATAAAAAGGGAACCGTTGATCTAAAAAGTCACCATTATGTAAAAATAAAGAAGTCACCGGTGATCTGAATAGTCTTTGTTGCACATTAATATAATGGACACATATAAAACAAAAATTAATAACTAACAGAGTCCTTCAGTAATTAAAAATGCATAAATTGAACTTAAAATTACAACATAAATAAACTATATAAAAAGATTGAAAATAATTATTTTAAAGAAATCTAAACACCATAAATTTAAAATAGGATTTTTATTAAACATAAGAATTAAAATTACAGAATAAAAATTAATAATTAATAACACTTAAATTTTAAAATAGATGATTATTAAACTAATATGATATAAGTCATAAATTAAAATTACTATATAAATTAATTACAGGGCATTAGCGAATGATAAAGGATAGCATTGGCGACTTAAAAGGTCCCCACTGGCTCCTGTCTACATCACTGGTAGACTAAATACAAAAATTAGTGGCTTCATAATTTATTTCCATAATGAATATTAAATAATTAATATTTAAAAACTCAAAATTAAATAATTAAACAATTATTTGAATACATAAAATTAAAAGAGAAGTACAATATTTAATTAAAACTAAAAATTTTAACATATTTAATTAACAGGATAATTAAACATATTAATTTAATAAGTACAAAAATTTAAATAAAACTAAATTACAGAATAAAATTTTAAAATAAAATCTAAGTTAATTAATAGAAAAGAAAGGATATAAAATGAATTTTTATTATTAATGTCAAATTATTAAAAGGTGGGAATATTTGAATTGACACCACTAATTATCATACAATCAAATTAGATAAGAAATATAAGATTAAAATTATTAATTTAAAGAATAAAAATACTTAATTAATTATAAAAAAGTGTTTATTTAACGAATTTAAATAAAAAATACAAAAATACATTTATTCAGTATAATGCGCTTAAATAATTTATTAAACCATTAAAAATTAAGTAAAAATATGTAGAAAAAATTATAAAAAATAGATCCACGTCAATAATAATGAAATAATTATCATTTTTATAAATTAATTATACTTTAATATTCATTCAATAAGTATTTTAATCAGAAATGAATCATCATTACAATAATTGAGATGTTTGGTCGTACGTAAGCATTAGTAATGTCCTCATTTTTCAATGATCATTATGGAATAAAGGTAAGTAGTGTTATATTATTACATAATGATAATTATGTCGTAAAAAAATATTTTTTAATCATATATACTTATATATATAATTCTTTTGATTTAAAAGTAATCACATCAAGTTGAGGAGGCAGTAGTCCACACATTAACGAATGACGTTATCACTTATTAAGTGTATGAAAGGGTAATAATGAAAATAATTTATATTATATTTACTTATTGGTAATAATTTTATGAATATAATATATATGTATTGATAATCATAGATGTTTAATTAAAATAATAATTTTTTTATTCCATCTATGATTTGAACTAAACACATCGCTTTTAGTAAGTGGTAATCCACACTCCCACCAATGATATTATCGTATTATTACAAAATGTTGTGCATAAATTTATGTCTTTTTATTATATTTTATAATTATACAATCATTATAAATATAATATATATAATATATATATCATTATTACATCAGAATTACCACAATGAAAGGTGTAAAATAAATAACAAACAATCATTGTTTCGTGTGGCAGTAGTTCGTCGTACACATAAAATGTATGTTTGTTAATCGTTATATGAAATTATTTTTGTGTAGGTATAAAACATATCATAAAATATCCAAGATTATTTATGATACTATTTTTTATTTAACAGTTAAATAATAATATTTTATTGGGTGTATAATGGAAATAAAACTAACATTCTTAAGGAAATATGTTACCTCTTAATCTTGTAACTCCTTTTAGTTTATACCAACTGGATTCCTGGGATTGAACCCTTCCTAATAGGATGATACTAGAATGAGGGTAGGGATTTTATGGAGCTATTTAGGATGAAATTATTTTAAATATAATCCCAAAAAACATGAGAAAATATTTGGTTTTAATGTAAAAACATTCGATGTTTTTCTATGTTTTTATAGTAAATTTCAATATAAAATGCATTAAAATTACCTAAATTGGATTAATTGAAAAAAATATGATCTAATTATAATTTAAAACAATTTCAAAATGTATTTTACATTACAAATAAATTAAAATAAAGATCAAATTTTGAATAAAAATTCCGTATTTTTCACGATTTGTTAAAAAATAAAACTTCACAGAAAATTACCAAAAATTAGCCATAATGTAATATTTATATTTTGAATTCTAATATGATGTTTATTTTACCATATATAATCTATAAAAGTCCTAATATTTGGATTAAAAATACATTCTTCTTCAAAAAGTGATAAATATTCCTTAATAAAAATAGTGGTTTTCATTTGAAATATTGGGTTTGGTTATATCTTATTCTTATCAAATATTTTTATTAATATCAAAAAGAAACTATAATATTGTTTGTATATATATATTAAATTAATATCATTCAATAATTTAAATTAATTTAATTTAGTAGGATAAATAACTTTGTGACCACAAAAACAGTTTTCTATAAAATATTCCCATTATTGTAAATTCGCTCTCATATTCATTTTTAATTAATTTGAGTCCAATAAATTATTTATTGTGAATGTAAATTTAGATTTTTTATCTAATACTATTGATAACACATGGTTTTTATATTATTATAATATATAATAATATTTTAAAGACATATTATTGTTCGGTATAACATGGTGTTACCTGTAATGCTAGTAATTGAAGAAACTCTCTATGGCATGCGACGTATGATGATTTATTATCACATGAATTTCAAGCTATAAAATATATTAAATTCAGTTAATATAGTAAATATATTATAAATTTTTGATATATTATATTACCTTATGTGCTTGGTGTTGCATGTCATATATTCTTCAGAATATAATTTCCCAAATTAAGATTTTCAGTGAGTTATATTCTGCCACCATAATTAAATTTCATCCTCAAAATTTAAATTTGGACTTGTTAATAGTTTTTTATTTATTATTTCCAAACTCCCACATCATGATAAGTGTTCATAAAATATCCATGACAAAATTTATAATGGGAAGTAAAAATGTTCACATGGAATTACATATAACCACCACTATATGTAGTTAGATATATGTGGAATATAGTGATATATACTTGGATGAAATTATTAAATATTTATAGGGAGTGATTTAGCTCATGAATAAAAAATGATTGAATGATCAATAAAATGTTGATCACCACAAATCCATATATCTGCGATGATTTAGATGACCGTAGGATAACATAAATTAAGGTATTATGAAAACATTTTATTTCTATGTCATTTTCCTAATATAGGGTAATAATTTTATTGTCTACGTAAAAAAATTGAAATATTTATATAAAAATAATTTTATCATTTGGTTATTCTTCGATTGTCATGACATGTCCCTCGGGGCCCACGCTGGGACTACCCAATGATCACCTCCTGAAGGCCCAGGGCTGGCGACTAGCACTGAAGGCATCAAATTGTAAGTGAGACACATTTTTATAAGTAATTGTATGCACACATTTTCCTAACCATGTCCCACACACTAAAAAAGAAACTAGTTTCACTAAAACAATGTTGAGTACAATTAAAACTAATATAAGTGGGACATAATAAAAAGCCATCTAATGAACTAAAAACAACAAATTACAAAAAAGAAACATGGATGGCCATCCCTGAAAAACCCCACATGATTGTTAGAATAGTGTTTCTATTGGAAGACAAAGAAGAACCTCTTATCCACTAAATCCTACTAGACCTTGCCTTTCCCTAGGCCACCATGTCCACCATCGTAGCATCTGTATTGGTCCCATCTCCATGAGCACCTCTGGGTCCTGGTCCACCAAAGTCCTTATCGAAACGTCGATTGTCTGCACTAAACACCACACATTGGGGCAAAGCCTGTCCAGGGGGGATTAAATAAATACTCAGTTGGGAACCGAAAAATAATAAATACCACATAAAAATCCTCAATGTAAATCACAAATCACAAGAAATCTCACTCCAGATATACATTTAGGGTAGTGATATAAGATTCATCAATAACATCATTGAACACCTTATCTGCTACAGAACTCCACCTGTATTGAGTACAGTGGGCCTACCATGTAACACATATGTGCTTCCCACTAAAATTGAACTACTTAGGCACACATCCTCATAGCGTACCATGGTCTTGTAATGTCACACATATGTCCTCCACACTAATCATAGAAAACTGTGGAACTCCTCCTCATCACATACCGTGGGCATGCAAAGTCACATAGAAGTTCTTCCCACTAATGCCTACATTGTCGTGTAGAATTTGATCCCACTAGGCCACAGTCGAATCACATAGATTCCAGTGTCAGTAGTCTTCAGGTCTCATCCAACCTTAGGGTTCCGTACATAGCATGTATCAGAGAACCACTTCTCAAGCCATTCGTTGCATCTCAACATCCATTAAAGCCTCTTCATGGAATTCCAAAATATCATCTTTGTTGATAGGGTCACAAAATTGTAGACAACAAGTCTATTATGCTCGTTATTTTCATGTTTTTAGCATTTTAGAAAACAGGTGGTGGTATAGTCTGGGCCTAGTCCGCCTCGGGGGTAACACAATACCCAGTTTAATTCAACTGACTCAACCTGACCCAGTTTGGGTATAGGTCGGTCCAGTATGGCCTGGCCATTGGGCCACGCCCCATGGGAAATGTTATACCATGCTCGGATGGTCTAAGGGTCCAACCTGTCGGGTTACCCGGTGACCCGGTCTAGTCCGACCCAGCCTGAAGAGCTCTAGTCCTACCTACCGGTGTGGGTCTGGCCTGTTGGCATGGGTTAGGGCCACTTGGAGAGGGTCCGTCCAATAGGCGTGTGGTCGACCTACTGGGTTGTGGGTCTGGCTAAGTAGGGTGAGGGTCCCACCCACGTGGTGCGGGCCGGTGGTGTGCCACCAGGCCAGGACACAGCTGGAAGTCATGTCTAGCCTCCACCGGCACCACCGATGTGTATGAACATGCATTCACAGTCAAGCGACCACGACTCAATGAGCCACCCGGATTCCCAAATGCATTTTTTCCCTCCACGCGGTTCCAGGAAGGTGCTGCATCCCCCAGTTGCTAACGTAGCTAGTTGGTGTAGCCTCCTACTGCTGTGGAATGATGACAAGCATGCCGCCACCTCCACCCATGATCATGGCATCAGCTGCCAGCTAATGTTCATCAGACCATCATACATGCTCCGATGGTCCTTTATTTGTGCCACATGAGACTGTGCTTTCCGAGTGAAATCCTCTTACAAGTAAAGGTCCCAGAATCCTTTGGATTCCACCTTGAGGGTGAAACCACAAATAACACATGCGATGGAGATGCTTGGGACTTGATCGTATCGGCCCATGCCCTCTACATTAAGGATTTATAATAAGATCAAGGCTAAAAGACTCAATCTCAATCAAACTAGAGATAATATAATCCCATATAATAACTATCAAAAGAAAAGTCACCCTCCTGTATAAATGCATGATTCATGGATAAACGTGTTCATGGGTTGATCCACATTAGTCATTTCTAGAATAAGAATGAGGAATACCATTAAAATTACATAACCCTTACCTATTTGACATTGGTTTCCAAAACATTACTTCCTCGTGGATTCAAGACAACAACTTCATTCATTTCTTATGGCTTTGTTCTTTGAGGTGTGTCGAAGATGATTGACATTTGTTAGCATTTGTCATTCTTTATTAGTGAGGAAGTTCATATGAGGTTTATTAGAGAATCTTCATAGTATAATTCCATATTCCAGTAATGTGTAATCCAAAATAAAAGGAAAACATTTCATAGCATTTCTCTTGTGTCGTGATGTTGCGGCGTCATGCTGTATCATTTATGAAAGAATGTCATTGTAATGCGTCATTAAATTTTCATCACACTATTAGTTAACGAGTCATCAACGATACTCATCAATGCACCTCGTCACTAATCTACAATTTCATTGTTCTCCTCTCAACGGATGAGAAAAAAAATAAAATTACTTTTTATATTTCTTTTATTATTTTTCGAAAACTATGAAGATAAACATTTCCATTTATCCCATTCCAGCTAATGTGAATAATTTTTTAGAAGAATCTTGGTGTTCTGAATTTTTTGGAGCCCTTTTATTTTCGATCCGATCAATGGTTTAAATGTTAGAAAAACATGCTCATATGTTTACTTAAGCGTACTTAAAAAATATTAAAATTTAGTTTCAGGGTCACCGGGCTACGGAATAGAAAATTGTCATAGTTTATGGTCTTAGTATAATTCAGTACAATTAATATCATTTACACAATATTTATGATACATTACACTCTCCCAACCTTAGGCCTTTATGTCCCTAAGATCCAAAAAAACTAATCAAATAGATTGGGTTACTGAGCATGAATCCTAGCCTCCTGCTCCCATGTTCTATCCTATAGATTTATTTATTGCCAACGAACTCTAATAAGAGGAATTTATTTCCCACATAGGACCCTCTCATTTCAATATTCTATCTCCAATGAGAAATCTTCAAACGTCATCCCATCGTTAATGTCCAGATCGCTCCAGTCGATGATGTAAGATGAATCATGCACGTAACTCTTCAGTTGTGACACATGCAAAACATCAGGCAGCCAGTGCATTTATGTGGGAAGATATTGGAAGTACCCCACCTCACCAACTCTACTTAGGAACTTAAATGGTCTGATAAACCATTAAAATAGCTTGTCTCCCCGACCAAATATCTACATTCCTCATCGGGGTGAGACCTAAAAAAAGATGGGATTTACCCCCCATAATCCAAGGGTCTCTAAAATGCACAGACGATTGTCTCCTATCGACGGGTCCATGTTTTGATGTTCTGCTAATGTGTACAGTAGCACTCGGGTCGAATCCTCGACGATGAAACTTTGTAATAGTCATTTGTTTTTAGTTGATTGTATTTTGATTGGGGGATTTGTTTGTAGACCTTAATAGAAATGATTTATTTATTAAGATAGATTTAATAATTTGATAAATATTGGGTTGATTTCATCATTTGTTAGTTATGCCTTGTGATATCCTTGTGGTTTTCTTTATATGGCATTGAATTAACACCCATGTCACAAGTTGAAGTTGATTGATATTCCTTAGTGTTAAGGCTTTAATCCAATCCTTAACTTAACTAAGATTCTAATTTCAATAAATACTTGATTTTTGTAGTCTATTTATGGTTCCAATTATCCATGGAATTCATATTTTAAACAAAACAAGTCATTAATCCATGAAATGTTAAGTCCAACATACACAATATTAATTTATAGAATATTCATCGAGTAAAAGCTCTCAATCAATTAACATACCTAAATTATAATTCACCCTAATTTAAGATTTAATCATCCATTAAAATGATTACCAATCTGGTTATAATTATTATGATGATAAAATAAGAAGATAAGATAATGAAATGGATAAAAAAATATTTGTGCACCGAACACACACACACGAACGATGATAAGAATTAAAAATGAACTTTAGATTGAATTGGAAATTAAAAGTAGGGAAGGGGGTTAACCTATATTTAAAATATTTTAATACCTTTAATATTAATCTACATATGTTTGATGAGAATAAGATATATTGATGAAGAAACTTTCATTAATACAGAATTATAAAATAAAGGACTTACAAAATTACAATAATGAAGAACATAAAAGTAAATGAAAACAAAGAGAAAAGGAAAGGCCTATGAAGTGAAAACATGGGAATGTAAGGTCCTCCCAAGCATTTGGAAAGAAATTTTTTGTGATAATATGATCTCCTCTCTTCTGAAATTCCAACCCCTTGAATGGAGAGGAAGGGGATGTATTTATTGTCCAAGGAAGTGGACTGTTTGCATTCCTAATCTGTCTCTCCACTTGGATCGACAATTTGGACATCAAGACAGCCATATCTCGAGATATCTACTTCTTAAAAGATGAACATAATATTGTTGGACGACCTCTCTCAAAATTTGGAGTCCTTTGGACTTATGGAACCAAAGTGATGGTGGGTTGATTATACAAAGGTAAACTGTCCATTTTAATCAATTATTTTTTGATGGCCAAATTGTGATAGGGTTTTTGAATAGAAATGTGACTTCAAAAAAGAATTATTTCATCAACAATGTCGGCCTAATATATATCATATTTTACACTACAAAATTGCATCTCGATTGGATGATTACATCATGAGATATGTCATGAATAGTGTCTGAATATTAATTCTCAGCCAGAATGTTGTGCTGGACATGAAATATTCATTTGGTCCCTTGTTGTTAGAGTTAGTCCCTGAAAGTTTTACCCATGATTACTGTGGATAATCAGGAACATATGGTTGAGTTTCACAAAATATGGGCTTCGGGTGTCATACCAGTAACTAAATCATCATGGCTGCTCTAGTTTCTTCACAAATTCTTTTGGTCATCTTGTGTGGTCTATATGAGCCTTCATATGACCGAATTGGCCCATGATTCCTTCTAATTATGTGTGATAAATTGAATAAGGAATTCTAAAAATCAGGATCCACATAAATTTAATTAGTAGGGTTAGAGTTATAAATAAAATTATAAACTGACTCAATTGGACTAATTCTAAAAATGCTCAAAAATTATACATAGTATTAAAAAATTAATATTTCACAAAATTATACACATTTCATATAAAATATGTAAATGGATTATATAATAAGTCATGAAAATATTAATAACACCAACTCCACCATACTTAGTCTTTTTCATGTCCTCATGTGCAACAAATATAAAAACATGACAAAATCATTTTCACTCACAAAAATATGTTAAAATTTTGTTTCCTCCAATGAGGGGTGTTTTAGACTATTTCACATATTCATTTTGAATTCCACTAGAAGTTGTTACAAAAACAATGTTCCAAAACTAACTCATTTTTTTCATGCTCAAATTAAGAAATGGAAAATATGGACACTCAAAAATAAAACCTCTCAAGATGATAAAATTCATTTGTGGAGGTTCACTCTTTCACTAAGCAAAAGTGAAAATCATAGAGTTTGAAAGAGATATCGGCTTACAATATCTATCCAAAGTGCACAAGAATAAAGAGGTCCTTTTTAGGGGGTTATCTATGGCTATGGGACTATAGGAATATAATGTCCAAGAGAGAGAATAAGAGCGTTAAAACACCAATATGGAAAAAGCAATGCACATTTTTTTTGGAAATAAAACATGGAAGGAAATGAAAACATATATTTAAAAGGGAAATATTGTTTTAAGAAAGACACAATAGAGGACTAAAATTTTCAGGGTTTGAGAAAATGAATTATTTACAAACCACAGAACTTCTCTCAAGGACCTAAGAATATAATGCATGTGTTCTTTTTCTTCTTCTTCTTCTTTTTCTCTTTTTTCGAAAGTTGAACATGGAAAATAATTCACACTCATATCCCGACCAATGATTGATCTCCTCATGAAACTAATTGTAATAGTTATAACAAGATCATCGGATGAGAAATATTGATTTTCGACCTACCCAAGACACAACCCCTTTTTATTTTCAATTTTTTTATTATTTTTTTATTATTTTTGATTTTTTTTAATTTTTTTGAATACTTTGGAAAAATATTTGTACCAGATTTCAAAAACATACATACATTCCCAAAACTCACTGAATGAAAACCTCTTCACCACACATAAAATGATGATTTACCTCAAGAGTAAGACAATATAGTGACATCAACAAAGGTTACCCAAAATAAAATCCATCCCCCCCCCCCACAATTAAATTTAAAATAAATTATGAAAAGAAAATCCATGTTGATATTGGGTGGAAAAAGTTATTGGGCTTGTAATGTGGCTATCAAATAAAATGTTTTCATAGGGTCATAGGGGATTTCAAAAGGAGGATTAATGTAAGGGAAATGAGAGGCTATTTGGCTATTGTGATTCTCATGTGGTTCAGAAAATTCCTCTATCATATTAATGCACACTAAGGAAGGAAATTCAGATCGAAGGTCCACAAACTCAAGACTCACAAATGTGGGTGAAAACACTCATTTTGAAAATATGGCCATAGGTAGCCTTGACATGAAATCAAATGTTGGTCTTCATGGTTTGGGAAAATCGTTTTCCAAATAAAAAATTGGGCATTCAAAATTTTTTAATTTTGACACAAAATTCCTTATCCAAAGTTATGATGAAAATAAAAAAAATTGAAATGAAAACATGTCTGTTAACTACCAAAAATGTTTGGAAAAATTTCAAAACTCGTTGGTGAGTAAGCATGACTCTTGATTTTTTTTTTAATTTTTTTATGTGATTGGTTTTTTAGGTTTTTTATTGTTTTTTACAAATATAGACCCACACAAAAGATAATGTAAAAAAGAAAGTGTTTTATGAATAATGTGGTAAAAAAATTAAAGATAGAGGAAGAATAATAATGAGGTATAGATGTGAAGATATAGAGAGAGAGTTAAAGGGAAAGAGGTGCCCTCTGCTTTGGAGTTGGCGGGTCCCCATCTCCATCTAGTGGTACGTTGAATGGAGAAGTTGGGGATCTAGTTGAAGTTGATGATGATCCGGGATTGTGCTTCATCTCATGGTGATGCTTTAGAAAATGTCCATTAATTGTGAATGTCCATTTGGAAGAGAGGTCTTGGACTTGTACTTCACCAAATGGGTAAACATTAGTAATAACAAAGGGACCTTCCCAATGAGAATTAAGCGTACTTGGGTGAAGTTGAAATAAAGAATTTAAGAGCATTACCATTTCACCTTCATGGAATACCTTTATCAGGATGTGATTTTCATGGAGTAACTTAGGCTTTTCTTTGTACAGATTGGAATTCTCATTGGATTCAAGTCGAAGCTCCTTCAGTTCAGCCAATTGTAACAATCTTTCTTCACTAGATTTTTCAAGATCAAAATTACAATTTTTCACTTCCCAAAATGACTTATGTTGGATTTCAACTAGAAGATGACATGATTTACCAAAAACTATCCTAAAATGAGACATCCTAATGGTTTTTTATAGGCAGTTCGATAATCTCAAAGTGCTTCACCAAGTCTTTCAGGCTAGTCTTTTCTAGTGGGCTTTACAATTCTATCAAGCACTCATTTCACTTCTCTATTATAAAGTTCATCCATTTCAGTTGTTTGGGGGTGATATGTAGTTGAAGTTTTATGTACAACCCCATTCTTTTTCGAAATAGATTCCATAGTTTTATTACAAAAATGGGTTTCTATGTCACTTATCAAGGCATGTGGTGTGCCAAATCGGTGGAAGATGTGTGTCTTTAGGATCTCACTAACAGTATGTGAATCATCCTTTCTAGTGGGCTTATCCTCGAACCACCTCGAAACATAATCATCTCCAAGGAGGATGTATGATAATCCATTAGAAGGGGGAAATGGTCCCATGAAATCGATACCCCAAACAATAATGATCTCACAGAAAATTAGAGGCTTTTGGGGCATTTGATTTTTCTTTGAAATTGTGACAAACTTTTGGAAAGTGGGACATGATTGACAGAAGTCATGTGAGTCCTTAAAGAGTGAAGGCCAAGAGCATCCAGAGTATAAGACCTTTCGGGAGGTCCTTTATGGTCCATAGTGGCCACCACTAGGCATTGCGTGACCGAATTCTAAGACAGAGGAATGTTCATCTTTATCAAGACATCTCTTAATTACCATGACTTCCCTGGTTTTTCAAAGTTTATTTTCTTCCCAAAAATAGTGTTTTAAATCACTCTTCAACTTCATTTTCTGTTATTTTGAAAAAATTTCAGGAAAAAAACCAGAAACCAAGAAATTTAAAATTGGGGCATACCATGGTATTTTTGGAGAGAGAGATGAAAGGTGCTTACTGGGGAATTAAGGATCGATGATTTCAGAATGAGTAGAATTTGAAATTCTACTCAAGTGATCATCCACATGGTTTTCTTTTCCAGGTCTATCTTTGATATAAAGGTCAAACTCTTTGATCATTATAATCCATTTTATTATCCTCCTTTTGGAATCACTTTTCTCGAGTAAAACGTCATAGCATAATGGTCTGTGAAGATGATGATTTTGGCACCAAAAAGATAGGGCCGAAATTTATCTAAGGCAAAGAAAACTACTAAATGATCCTTTTCAGGGATAGTGTAGTGATATTTAGTTTCATCCAATGCTTTTGAGGAATAATAGATGACATGAGGAATCTTTTCTCTTCTTTGACAAAAAATAGCCCCAAAAGCTCTATCAGAATCATCACACCTCATGTCAAAGGGTAAGAACAAATCTGGGGGATGGATTATCAGGTCAGATGTAATAGAAGTTTTGAGTTCCATGAAGGCTCTCTTTAAAACCTCATCAAAATGGAAAGGGACATCATTTTGGATAAACTGAGTGATTGGGAGGGAACATTTACTGATGTTATGGATGAATTGCCGATAGAAACCAGCATGGCCGAGAAATGAACGGATGTCTCAAACTGAAGTGGGTTGAGGAAATTATTGGATACATTCAATATTTGTAGGATCTACTTCCATACCATCTTTTGAATCTATGTGACCTAGAATAATCCAATTTTCAACCATGAATTTACATTTTTTAAAATTTAACTCAAGGTTGCACTTGACACACTTTTGGAGGACCAGAGAGAGTGAATTCAAACAAGATTCAAATGACTCACTATAAAAGGTGAATTCATCCCTGAATACTTGCATGCAGTGTTCAATGAATTCAGAAAAGATACTCATCATACCCCTCTTGATTGTTGGAGGAGAATTACATAGTTCAAAAGGCATTCTTCGATATGCATATGTTCTAAAGGGGAATGTGAAAGTAGTCTTTTCTTAGTCCTGAGGTGCGATTGGGATTTGGAAGTATCTTGTGTATCCATAAAGAAAGAAATAGTGTGACTTTCTGGCTAATGGTTCCAGAATTTTATCATGGAATGGAATTGGGTAGTGATCTTTTCTTGTTTCAACATTCAATTTCTTATAGTCGATGCACACATGCCATTTGTTCTTCACTAGAGTTGTGACTACCTCTCCATGTTCATTTGTGACAACAATTATCCCACCCTTCTTAGGAAAAACATGAATAGGACTAACCCGTTCACTATGAGAAATTGGGAAGATAATACCATCTTGAAGAAGCTTGGTGATCTCTTCCCTAACTACCACAAGTATGAGTGGATTGAGTCTTCTTTGGGGTTGTGTAATTGGTTTGGATGAATCCTCAATATGGATGTGATGCATGAAAAGGGTAGGGTTGATTATTGGTATGTCATTTAGGGTCCATCCCAGGGCCTTTTTGTTTTCCTCTAACACCTAGACATTTTGGACTCCTCGATTTCAGTAAGTGAAGAACAAATAATGACAGGATAAGAGTGATCATGAAAACGGAATGCATATTTCATGTGTTCAAGAATAGGATTCCGATTGGTCTCATCTTTTATTTTTGGGTTAGAAAACTTAGGAATAGAGGAAGGGACTTCAGTTTCTTCAAATTCATTATTCTTTATACCTTCCAAGGTGGAGAACTAGAGATCAGTGTTGATTTAGTATTCAATAGAGTTTACAAGTTCATCAAGATTTATGGAGTCTATGAATGAGAGTTCCACAACAGCTTCACCATTTATGACTTGGTTAATCATGGTGCAGATTTCACAAGATCCCTTTTCATTAGAACATGAATAACATGGCGGAAAGGGGAATGATTGACACTTATAAGTGTCCTCAGAAGCATGGATTAAGAATGCAGAGTGATCCTCAAATGGGTATTGCATGTCTTGGAAAATGTTGAACATGACCATTTGGTCACCGAATTCCATGGATAAGTTGTCGGAATAGAAATCAATCATGGTTCTTGTAGTAATCAGGAATTTTATTCCTAGAATTAATGGATATCAAGAAGATTTAGTCTCACCTTCCATGTCAAAGACATAGAAATCAGCAGAAAAGATAAGATCACTGACTCAGACAAGGACATCCTCAATTATTCCCTTAGTACTGGTTGTGCTTCAATTGGCCATTTGAATGACAACACCCGGTGAATGTAAGGGACCTAGACCAAGGTTTGAGAATATGGATTTGGGAATGACATTAATTTAGGATCATAGGTCTATGAGTGCAACATCAATTTTGGAACATCCTATTTGGCATGGAACTATAAAGGTCCCTGGATCTTTGCACTTAATGGGTATAGACTGCTAGGTGGAATCATTTACAAAGGTCGTAAATTGCCTATTGTGGGCACACAACTCCCTGAGAAACTTGGCATACTAAAGAATTTGTTTTATGGAATCTAAGAGGGGAATGTTGAATTCAACACGTCTAAACATGTCCAGAATTTCAGGATCCGGTCTAAAGGACTTCTTTGTCTTAGAAATAGATTGAGGAAAAGGAATTGGATTCCTAAGTGGAATATAATGATGAGATGGAATGGATTCAGATTCCTTTTCAATTTTCTTTTTCTTTTTATTTTTTAGGTCAACATTCAAAGGAGGGTTGGAAGACATGTCTTGAGGTATAGAAATTTGCTTTCCTGATCTATGTGCAATTGCACTTACATTACCATTGGGGTATGGTAATGGTTGAGCTGGATGGTTGGAAGAATTAGATGGTTGCTGTTGACTAAGGTGGGATTCTAGTTGAGCAATTTGGTTTTCTATGTTCTTGAGGCATGAATGGGTGATGGAGGCAATATATTCAACCGCACTTTCCCATGGGTTCTTGTAAGAAGAGGGTTTTACCAAATTGGGATTACCTTGATTTTTTTTCTTCGGAAAGTAATTGCATTGGTTTTGGAATTGGGAAGGCTCACTAGGATAATGAAATACAGGATGTGGATTGTTCATTTGAGGTTGAGGAATAAGAGGATAAGGTTGTTGGAAGTTACCAACGCCTTGACCATATTGAAATTGGTTTGGGTTTTGAGGAGGGAATTGAGGAGGATGAGATATCTAATTACCATACCTATGGACTTGGTTATAGGTAGAAGAGAAGGGCTCATAGTGAGGTTGGTTGAAGTTTCTAACAAACTGACCTGATAGTTGATGATTGGTGTTCCACTGAGCATATGATGCATTGATATCCATTGGTCTAGATGAATAGGATTGATACTTATGAGGTTGTGGACATGTGTCAGTTGGATGAGATGGGGAGGTGCAGATTCCACCGTTCTTGACAGGTCCAGGAAACATTGATTGTGGAGAAGATGAGGTTGGGGATTTGGATGCCACAACTAGTTGTCGCACAAGACCTGTAAGTTCACTCATCCACTCTGTCAATTTTGTTGGCTTAATTGATTCATTATATTGGTCTGTTTGACTTGAGCATGTGCTCGAGTATGGAATTGTTGTGTTTTTTTAGCCATGTTACGTATGAGATCTCTTGTAGCTCCGGGAGTTTTATCAACAAGAGCACCGCCACTAGCGGTATCAATGAGAGTTCATTCCATAGCCAATAACCCCTCACAGAAGTATTGGATCATGTGTTGGTTAGAGATTTGGTGACGTGGGTAGGTTTCAACAAGATTTTTTAACATCTCCCAGTATTCATGGAGTGATTCACTTGGGAACTGACGGATACCACTTATTTCCTCCCAGATAGAAGCAGTATGAGAAGCAGGATAGAATTTTTCTTTCAAAAGTCGCTTCATGTCATTCCATGTGGTTAAGGAACTAGGAGGTAGGTAGAAAATCCATGACTTAGTAGTGTAATCATGGAAAAATGGAATGCTCGATGTTTGATTTTTTCTTTAAAAACCCCTTGAGGTTTCATGGTAGAGCACACCACCTGGAACTCTTTAAGGTGAAGATGTGGATCCTCACCAGCTAGCCCGTGAAAATGAGGAAAAAATGAATCAAACCTGATTTGAGTTCAAAGTGAGCCTCTATGTTTGAATATTGAATATCAATGGGTTGGTAATTCATATCAGGGGAATCGTGTTCTTTAATTGTTTGTTCCCTAAGATTATCCATATCCAATTCAACTGGTTTAACAGGTATTGGTTCTTGAATTAGTTGATTATCTCATAAGTTCCACTTAAGTTGGTGAAGAGTTCTCTCAATTTGAATGCCAAAAAAATCCGAGGGATTGTTTGAGAGGGTACGGGGAATTCAGAATTATGATGGGAGAAAAAAGAAGATGGGTTTTTCCTTGTTTGTTTTCCTTTTATGATTTTTATGAGAAGACTGGTTTTTATTTGTGTTTTTTTAGAATTTTTTTTAAACATTGTTTTTATTTGGGTTTTTACAATAACCAAAAAATAATGACTACATAAACCACCATACCCGGAAACGGTTCCATTTGAAACACACGGCTGATTGTCACCTATCGACTGGTCAATGTTCTGATGACCTTCTAATGTGTAAAGCAGCACTCTGGTCGAATATTCGGCGATGATACTTTGGAATAGTCGTTTGTTTTTAGATGAATGTATTTTTATTGGGGGGTTTGTCTCCAGACCATAATTAAAATTATTTATTGATTAAGATAGATTTAATAATTTGATAAATATTGGGATGATATCATCATTTGCTAGTTATGCTTTGTGATATCCTTGAGATTTACTTTATATTGTATTGAATTAACACCCATGTCACAAGTTGACGTTGATTGGAATTCCTAAGTGTTAAGGATTTAATCCAAGCCATAACTAAACTAGGATTCTAATCTCAATTAGTACTTGATTTTGGTAGAGTATCTATGGTTCCAATAGTATATGGAATCCATATGTTAAACAAAACAAGTATTTAATCGATGACATGTTAAGTCCAACATACACAATGTTAATTTAAAAAATCTTCTTCGAGAAAAAGATCTCAATCACTTAACATACCAAAATTATAACTCACCAGAATTAAAGAATTACTCATCCATTAAAATGATTACTAATATGGTTATAATGATTATGATGATAAATTTAGAAGATAATATAAAGAAAGGGATAAGAAAAGATTTCTGTGCCGAACACAAACACGAATGATGACAAGAATTAAAAAAGAACTTTAGATTGAATTGGAAATCAAAAGAAGGGAAGAGGATTAAACTTTATTTAAACTATTTTAAGAATATTAATGTTAATCTATATAAGTTGGATGATAATAATAGATATTGAAGAAGAAACTTGCATTAAAACAGAATTAAAAAAGAAAGGACTTACAGAATTACAACAATGAAGAACATTAAAGTAAATGAAATCAAAGGGAGGAGGAAAGGTCTCTCAAGTGAAAACATGAGTATGTAAGTTCGTCCCAATCCTTTGTAAATGCTTTGGTAGTGAAAATATGATCTCATATCTTCTGAAATTCCAACCCCTTGAATGGAGCAGAGGGGGATGTATTTATAGCCAAAGGAAGTGGACTGTTTGCAATCCCAATTTGTCTCTCCACTTGGCTCGAGTGTTTGGACATCAAGACAGACGAATCTAGAGATATCTCCTTCTTAAAATTTGAAGATAATATTGTTTTCCGACCTCTCTAAAAAAATTTGAGTCATTTGGACATAAATATCCAATGTGATGCCCAGTTGATTAAACAAAGTTAACCTATCCAATTATATCCATTCTTTTTCGATAGCCAAAATGTGAAAGTGTTTTTGAATAGTATTATTCCTTACAAACCGATTTATTTCTTCAAAAAATTTGGCCTACTATATCTATTCCTTTAAAATGACAATTTTTAGCCTTATTGGATGATTACAACTTGAGATATGTCATGAATAGTGCCCGGATTTTAATTCTCGGCCAGAATGGTGGGATGGAATTAAAAGCATAATTTTGGACCCTTGTTCTTAGAGTTGGGACCTAAAATTTTTACCCATGATTCCTTTGGATAATAATGAACACATGTTGGAGGTTGAGAAAATATGGGCTTCGGTAGTGAGACCAATAACTAAATCATCATGACTGGTCCATCTTTTTAAAAATTATTTGGCTCATCTTGTGTGGTCCATATGCGCCTTCATATGGACGAATTGGCCCATGATTCCTTCTAATGATATGTGATAAATTGAATAAGGAATCCTAAAAATAATTAACTACACAATGTTAATCAGTAAGTTGAGTGTTATAAATAAAATAGTAATTTAATCAATTCGACTACATCTAAAAATGCTCAAAAATTATACTTAGGATTAAAACATTAATATTTCACACAAATTATGAACTTTTCATATAAAATAAGTAAAGGAAGTATATATTATGTCATGAAAATATTAAAAAAATTAGTCTTCATATCCTTTCGGCATAATACTTATGCATGCTCTATGCATTCTTCATCCTTTCCGGGAAGATTTTCACATTCTCACGGGTTGCTCGTAACAACTTCAGAGCAATGAGTGTCAACTCCCTTGGGTCTTCCATACATAGTGGTGCTCTTCAAGGATACCTTCATAAATCCTCAAACAATTCTACACCAATGGTGGTGTGAAATCTATTATTGTATGAAATCTCCCCTAGTGGCTGGTGGTTCTTCTAATTAAGACTAAAATCCAGGACACAATCATATAGCATATCTACTAAGGTGTGTATGATCCACATCATCATACTATATATATAGTGGTTTAAATCAATGCTCAAGCACTACTGTATCTCGAAATCCTTCAATAATACCCTTAAAAGATGAGATATAAAGAGAGCATCACAATTTGAGATGATCTTTGAAGGAACCCGTGAAGCCACAATATCTCATGGATGTAGAGGCATCTCAATCCCTCTATCTATCCCTGCTCCTAGATGGGTTGAATGTGATCCGACTTGGTGAGCCTATCAAAGATCACCCAAATAGTGTTGTGGACCTTTGATGTATGTAGAAACGCCAAAACAATGTCCATCGAGATAGTTTACATTTCCACTCTAGTACCTTGAGTGGCTGGGCCAAGCCTGCTAAAACCTGATGCATGACCTTCACATGTTGAATAGCGAGAAATCTTGAAACGAAGATGGCCACTGCTTTCTTCAGCCCTGACCCCCAGTACTGATGTTAGAGTTTTTGGTACATCTTAGCCACTCTAGTATAGACCACTAAATGGTATGTAATGAACTCCCTCAACACCTCCTACTACAACATCAATGGAACTATGGTGCACCATATAAAAATGAGGGACGTGCTCCCCACCTATCGAAAATCCATCAGGATCTCATCCAAGGGATAACTGAGAATTTTAGGTCTCATAGTCAACATCCACCAGTTATTCATCCCCGACCCATTGTAAGAGTGGGTTAGAAACAGTCATCGACTAAATGTATTTAGTTTTACCATAATCCACAAAGGATATATGCATCATGGCCAACTGCCTTGTCTCCCAACACATCAGTTATAAACTGGTCTTCTAGCTGAGTCGGTCTTCTACCACATTACCCTTTATAAGAGTATATACAATCTCAAAGTAATAGTTCTAGGGGAAATCTATCCATATCCACTTTCTCTACTTTATGCCCTTAAGGGAGAAGATATACCCTTGACTTTGGTGGTTAGATTAAACCGTAAACCATACACCCATCAAGTAGTTCTGCCACATATTAAAGGAAAAGACTACTCTTTCTAAATCCACAATGTGGGCCACGTAGTTCTACTCTTGTTGTATCAACTGTCATGATCTGTGGGTGATCCCTGCTCCCTCCAGCATTAGGACAGAACCCAGTCTGGTCCCTACCTGCCTCCCTCCCGTGGAAGTATCAAGATGGGCACACTAGTAAGTCTCTACCTCAGGTCCCTGAAAAACTGCTGACATTTCTTCGTTCACACAAAGGGAAATCCCTTCTGTGTAAAAGTAGATAAGGGATATTCTAATCCGGAATAGTTAAGCACGATCCTTCAGTAGTAACCAACCAACCCCCAAAAGCTATGCACCTCAGTGACACTCTTGGGTGGAACCAAAGAAGTCCCCGCCTCTATCTTCTTTGGATCTACTACAACCTCAGCCTTTCAGATAATGCATCCCTGAATGTAGACCTCCCCTATCCAAAGCTTACTCTTAGATATATTACCTTAAACATTGTTCTCTCACAATGTATACAGGGCTATCCGCAGGTGTGTAGCATGCTCGTCCTCTGGCACTGAGTACGCCAAGATTCCATCAATGATTAAAACAAAAAACCGGGCATGGTAAGGTAACAAGATCCTATTCAGGAGTCCCCTGACCTGGTTGGTGTGTTGGTCATGGGGAATGGAAACATTAAGAACTCATAGTGGTTATACCAACACCTGAAGGCTATCTATGGTTTATCCATGTCTATTACCTAAATCTAGGGATAACCTGATCTGAGTCTAACATTGAGAACCACTTGACCCCCTTCACCTGGTCTAAGAGGTCATCGATACTCGTCAGTGGATACTTGTTCTTCATGGTCACCTTGTTCAGGCACCAAATGTCTAAACACAACCACCCTTGTCAGGAACCTTCCCCTGGGGCATGTGCTGTGACTACCCAAAGCTCGGCTCCCAAATTCCATGGGCTAGAGACTAGCACCGAAGGCGTCAACCTAGAAGTAGGATTCATTTTATAGAGTAGATTTATGAACATCCACACCCAACCATGTCCCGAAAACATAAAAGTGAAAACAATTACACTGAAACAAGTGTTGTGTACATGTACAACTTAAAACTACTAGACCAAAATAAAAACCCAACAAAATGAATGGAAATCAGGAATGTGCAAAGGGACACAGGTATCCATATAGTGAAAACACCAACTGATGGTAAGAGTAGTGTAGATACTTAATTGCTAAATTAGTACATCCTTTCCTTCTCATCCAACATGGACCCGCCTGGTCCAAGGCCACTATGTTCTCCGGCGAAGCATAAATAGTATGCACCAGACACAAGATGTGCCGGAAAAGATTGTGGAGGGGTGAGTAAGAAAATACCTAGTAGGGGACCCTGAAACATAAATGAAAGGCCACAATAAAATCCTCAAAGAAAATCATAAGGCACAATCATGAATCAAGATCATGAAGCACAATCCAAATCACATAAGGTATATATATAGCGCAGTGATAGAAGAATCATCAGTCACATTATTGAACACCCCGTCTACTAGAGAACTCCTCCACTATGAGTACAGTGGGCCTACCTGGTCATAGAAAAGTTGCATCCCACTAACCTTGGACTATTGAGGTACACACCCTCATCGCATATTGTGGGTCTACCGAGTCACACAGTCTCTCTCCCATAGTGTTCTTGCAAGTAACACAGAGGTGCTTACCATATTGGCCAACTAGCATGCTCCAACCCATTGGGTACCTTGGGTCGTATGAGTCACACAGTCTTACTCCCACGATGGGCATACAAATTCACATAGAGGATCTTCCCACGGGGTCATAGTCAAGTCACATAGAGTCTTTTGTCAGCAGTCTTCAGGTCCTAGTCCATAGAAGGATTCTGTATGTAGCGGGCATTGGAGAATCTCTCTTCAAGCCATTATTCGCATCTCAAAATCTGTGAAAGTATCCGAAATAAATACTAAAAGATCTAGTCTATCCTGGACAAATGGGCCTCACTAGACATGGGCCAATATGGCCTAGGGTGCATTCCATCAGATCACCCAGCTACTCGGTCTCATCTGGCCTATCACAATGCATGCAACATCAGACCATTGGGCTCAGGTCCAGCCCACCATCACTATTCCAGGCCACTGTATGGGGGGCATGGCCCTCCAGTAGGAGCCTAACCACATGTGCAGCAGGTGGTGTGTGCCTAATATATGGAAGCATCTCCTGCATCCCCTCCTCTCTTCGAACGTGTCCTGCCAGTAGTTGGATGATCCTCCTACACGGCGCCTATCTATAGAGACATCCCTCACCTGCCACAGCCTAAGAGTTGCGGACTCTCCTCCACCGTGGTCTAGTAACATTGTCTTTCCAGGTTGGCTAGGAAACTCGAATGTCAGCCGTTTCAACCACATGCCATCGATCAGTGTGGTTCCTCCATGTAACCACAAACAGATGGTTGCGTCCTCATGTCACTGCGGCAGGTTGACGGGCAATCTGCTTCCCTTCGCCAATGGCCACTGCTGCAGGCCACTGTTAGTGCACTGAAGGTTCCCTCTACGGACCACCAATGTTTCTATGGTTGTATTTTTTTTCATGATCCACCTATTCTTACGGGCTTCATAGGGTGTCATCGTCAATATGATGGTCTCAGATGCACCTTGCCGCCATATTGGACAATCTATTCACAATGAGAACACATGAAGAGGGGCTCAATCCTATTTTGTGTCAAACTGTACCCTCAGCATTAGATGTTTTAAAACAGGGGGAGAGTATCGAAGAAGATGATCAAACCATGATAATTAAGTCCAATGTTGAACCCCAAAAAGAATACCCTCCTGCAAGAATGAGCGAACCGCATATCAAAATATTCGTGGGTTGATACATTTTATTTGTTTATAAATAAAGGATGAGTAAGACATATAAATAAAACACATACCTCTTTGATGTTTTCTTCTATAGAACTCTGTAGTCGATGGTTCAAGATGTCGGTGGAATTCGTCATTATTTGAGGTACATTGATGTTGTTGATGTCCCGCCAACATTTGTCGTTCTTTGTTGGGGATGAAATCCATCAGAGGATCATCATTGAATCCTCACAATTTAATTTTGTTTCTAGAAACATGTGAAACTATGTAATCAAAATAGGACGCATTGTTTCTATAATGATGCGATGACACGTCGTTACACTATTTCATTTATGAAACAGCATCACCATTATTAATCATTAATTCATTGTCACACTGTGTGTTAATGATCCATTAATGAAATCCATTAATTCACCCCATCGCTACACCATAGAGTCTCCATGTCGCATCTCATCCATGAGAAAAATAAATAAGATATATTTTTAATTTTATTTAATTTATTTCTTAAAGGTCCAAAAATTAACTTAACAGTTTAGCCCTTGTCGGCCAAAGTTAAGACCTTTATAGGTGAATCGAGACATGTTGGTAGAACAGTGCCCTCATATATTTATTCCAAACACCATTTCGAATGTTATAAATACCTCACATTCATATTTACTGAACGTATATTAAAAAATGTTCAAAAATCTATTCTGATCTCACTGGGCCATAGAATCAGGTGTCTTCAAAGTGTGTAGCATCAAAATAATTCGATAAATTTTTAAAAAAATACATTGAAATTCAAGGACATTACATTTTCCTTAATATAGGGATTTATGTACCCTAAATCCAAAACAAGGTCTAATCAACCAAATAGGGGTAGAGAGCACGAATATGAGCCTCCCTTTCCCATTTGCTCTCCTACAGATTCCCATGCTGCCACTGAATGTGCACTAGAAGAATCAACATCCCATGTAGGACCCTCTACTATGGATCATCTTTCTTCAATGAGAACTCCAAAAATGTCACCCCATCATCAATGTCTATCTCTCCCCTATCAATGACATGTGATGGATCATGCACATATCTCCTTATCTACGAAACGTGGAATACATTGTGCACCCGATGCATCTGTCAGGGAAGATTTAAGAGGTATGCCACCACAAGAACTCTTTTAAGATCCCAAAAGATACAATAAAATATATAGATAGATTGTATCCCTAACCAAATCTCAACAATATTTATTAGGGTGAGACCCAAAAGAACACATGGTCTCCCTCTACAAACACCAAGGGTCTCCATCTCCGATCAGCATAAGACTTCTGCCTAGTTTGTGATGTCCTCATCTAATCCTGGATGATTTGAAACTCTTAGGTGGAAGACCATACATACTGTGGACCCATGTGGGCTGAATCTCTTGGGTATGTCTAGCATAGGGGTGATCTTCATGTCTGTCCATAAAAAGGAAATGAACAATACCTTGCAAATATTGTAGTGATAGAGATTTTTGTATAATTATTCCACAAGCGGTAGGTGGTCCTCCCAACTATGAACAAAATCTAGGATGCAAGAACAAATATTGACATCCATTGTTTGTAGGGACCGCTCTATCTAAGAATCCATCTTGGGATGAAATGCTGTGATCAAGCACATCTGTATCCCAAACGCCTCCTGTAATCCCATCCACATACGTGATGTAAATTCTAGATCATGGTCTAAGACAATCATCAATGGAACACTTTGGTGTTGCACTATCAATTGGATGAAGAGCCATCCCATGCACTCTACCAGTCCCCACTCTTGAATGGGTAGGAAATGGGCCGACATGGTGAGTCTTTCCATGTTCACCTAGATTGAATCATGTCCTTTGTATGTATGTGGTAATCCCATAAAGAAGTCCATTGAGATACCATCCAATTTCCACTCCGGTGCCTCAGGTGGATGATCTAGGCCTGCTGGAACCTGATGCTTATCCTTCACCTGAGGATAGGTGAGGCATCGTGAGACGAACTCAGCCACATCTTAATTCAGTCATGGCCACCTGTACTGATGTCGGAGGTCCTGGTACATTTTATCCACTCTGGAATGTTCCTCCAAAGGGGATATATGGAAAAATCCCAAAACACCTCCCACTATTCCATAGATACTATGGTGTGCTCTTTGGAATGGATGACATTCTCCCCAACTATCGAAAATCCATCAGGAGCTTTCCCTAAGGATAACTGATCACGTCGAGGCTCACGATCAACATCCACAAGCTATGCCACCATGACTGGCTCTAAGAGTGGGGGAGTAACAGTCACTGACTGAAGGTATGTACTCCATCATCATCCACTTAAGATATCTGCATCGTAGCTAGCAGCTTTGTCACCTCATGCAGCAGTTGTAAACCTGTCCTCCTGCTAAGTGTGTCTATTACCACAATCCCCTTCCTATGATTATAGATTATCTCAAAGTCATAGTCCTGGATGAAATCTTTCATTATCTACTATCAAATGTATTTTTTCTTCTTGTAAAAGATATAAGTTGGAATCATATGGTCGAAGTAAACTATAAACCATTCACCCATCATGTTCTGTCACCACTTATTCAATGAGAAGACAACTATTGATAACTCCAGGTCATGGGTCACATAGTTCTTCATATGCTACCTCAACTGGTGTGAGCCGCAGGTGATAACCTCTTTCTCTTGCATCCGTACCCAACCTCATCATGTCCCTGATGTGTCACAGAAGAATACGTAATAAAATTCATCCTATAGTAGTCTCAAGATGGGGGGAACTAGTTAGTCTCCTCCTCAGTTCCAAGAAACTATGCTAACATTTCTCCATTCATGCAAATGGGTTTACCTTCTATGTCGATTCCGATAAGGTTTATTAAAAACTAGAATAGTCTAGCAAAAACCTCAATTTATAAACAGCCAAACAATGGATGGTCCACACCTTAGTCACTATTTTAGGTGGCTATCAAAAAAGCATTGCCTCTATTATTGCAGGATCACTGAAACTCCAGCCCCTGAGATGGCGTGTCCTATAAAGTGGACTTCATGAATTAAGAACTGGAACGTAGAGGGCTTAATATAATATTTGTTCTCTCAGTGTGTATCCAGTACTACCTGCAGGTGTGTATTGTGCTCTTCCCCAGATGATGAGTACTCTAGTATGTCTTCAATTAATACCATGACAAACCAGTCAATGTAAGGGTATAAAACCCTATTCATGAGGCCCATTAACATTGTTGGGGTATTTTAAATTACAAAATAAATCACTATGAACTCATAGTGGTCACACCGGAACCTGAATCCTATCTTCAGTATGACCTCATCCCGAACCCAAATCTAGTGATAGCATGATCTGAGGTCTCTCCATGAGAACCATCTCACTCCCATTAGATGATCGAATAGGTCATCAATTCTTGGGATTGGATACTTGTTCTTTATATTCATATGGTTTTGGTTCTAGAAGTTCTGGCACTACTTCAAAATATCTTCTGCCTTCTTTCAAAATAGCATTGGGTTTGCCCATGGGAAAATATTTGTCTTTACCAACACCTTCACCTGCAAGTCCTCTAGATGTACCCTCATCTCATGAAACTCTATGGGAGCCATCCAATATGATTATGCGGATATCGGTTCCATCATGGGCTACTGGTCAATGTAAAAGTCTTTCTATCTACGAGGAGGTAGTCATGGAACATCACCATGAAAATTATTATTGTAATCATCCACCACTATATGAATGCTTTGAATCCTTTCATCCACTGCACTAAGGGTTAGGCTATCCTACTAAGGAGCGATCAGTGAAACACTCCTCCAAGAAAGTATTTCATGTGCTGCAAGGGTTTCCATTTCCCCAATGACGGAAAACCTAGTCCCATATCAACTGACACACCGTACTAAATTCCTAAAATAGTCAATCTGAGCATGGACTAGGGATTAACAGTCCATACCCAATATGAAATCTAAAGGCGTCGATGCCACTAATACGAGATCCAATATGAATCTCTCTCAATATAGTGTTAGGTCCCACTACCAACACTAATGATTAATTTTCGAATCCAATTTCATAAGAGTATTTAATCTGAAGGATCAAGCTAACAGCTCGACTAGAATCTTCAAGATCCAAACGAGATCCATGGAAAGGAATGAATGACTAGAACCAGTGTTTATATGAACTATTGCTAGGTTATAGAAAACACAGATTTTACCTCATATGATCTCTTGAGGATCTTGATCATAATCCTCCACTGCATGAAGTTGAGATTTCCTTTGTACACATGTTCCATGATGTCGGGGTGGACCACCTAGGGGATCAGGCGGTACTACCTCAAACTGTTTCCCACCTCTTGTAGCTCGGTCTTCTCCCCTACGAACCTCCTCACTCACACTAATGCCTTTTTCTCGGAGGTCCCACAACCTCATCATATGTTTGGTGGGTTGGGAAGTCACGTGCTTTTTGTCCCTATCCACAGTATGAAAAGAAAAGACTGGCTCTCGGATGACTCCCTTAGCTATGAGACCCCCTCACTTCTGACCTTGAGTCCTGGGGTCGGCCCCTGAATAGCCTTAACCACTAGGGACTTTGTGTTAGCTGCCTACTGCCTACTGAAGACTCCACCGCATGGGGTCTACTGGTAGCTCTGGATATCACTGCCTCCTCTCCCAATAATCTCTCCGAAATAAGGGCTCACTTAAGTACTCCAACATGAGTTGGGATGTTGATAGACATCCTCGATTCCATGATCTCCCATCCGAGTCCCTGGTCAAAGGTCTGAGCCCTGATGAAAGGGTATAACAACATGTCTGTCGCATAGTGAGAGTGGCCTGTAATCCTAGATGAGGTCTCAACCACTAACATGATACCCTGTTATAGGTGAATCAGATCCTCACAGAGTACTTAGCTCTAGGACTACTTGGGCCCTCGAGTCTTCTAGTTGCTGCCTAACGAAAAATCTGCTGTAAGGGGTCTACTGGTAGCTCTACTAGTGGGTGGCTACTCTTCCCAGAAGCTCTTTACCAGAAGGATTTTCTCCAGCACCCCAGCTTGAGTAGGGATGCTAAGAGATAACACTAACGCCCTGATATTCTACCCGATCCCCTCCTCAATTACTCAATCTGGGAAGAATGGTTCTCACACCATATCTTTTGAGTAGCGTGAAATATCAGTGATCCTTGTTTATTACTCACACAACATCACGAGGACCTACTATAGATGAAGTAGCTATTGAGTTCACACAGAGAACAAGGTCAGTGAAAAAACTCCTCTTAGAAATTCCACAGAAAGTCTGTCTCGGTGAGGGTCGCCTCATTATGCATCTGGGTGGTCAAGCACTACCATCTTTCTGTCAGGCCATGGTGAAGGCTCGCTGTCAATATCTCCATCTGTTCAGGTGATGACCTCACTATTTGGAAGACCAAAGACACTGCCTCTATCCAGTCCTCACCAACTTGATGATCTTGTTCTCCCCTGAACATGGGAGGTCCCTGTTAGAAAGACCTTTGTAGGGCACTGAGGCTACGCACGTCCTCTACCAGAACCTCCGACTATAGATTATATCCATTAGGTGGTGGAATCACAAGTTTCACAACCCTGTTGAGAAATATATAGAATTGGTCCCTAAAAATAAGCCTCATCGTAAGGCTCACTATCGTCATGACCTCGTATTGGGATCCTAGCTGGACGTCTACATAGAGGCATCCTGATATAAATTATTATGTACCACGGTTAGAAGGTTATACTTGCTGGGCTGAATTTTATTCGAAATAACCTAAGGAGAAACTTATGAAACCAGTGATTTTATGTATTGTTATGAAAAGTAGAATTCACGGTCCTTGTGTACGGATACTTCGGGCATCACACCAACAGTGGACTCCCTGATTCTGGAAGTCAGAATCAAAACACATAACACTACTTCCCAAAAACAAAATAGAAACTCCCTGTCATTTTAGTAGGAACGACAACCCTTTGATATATCTTTTCATGAACTGACCCTCAGGTCCGACAATGTAACAACCCGAAGCCCGCCTCTTGAATTCTAGGGGAAGGAGACTAGCACTGAAGGCATTAACCTGCAAGTGGGAGGCATTATCCTGAGTACATGTACGAACACACATGCCAATAAATGTCCTACACACTGAAAATGAATCAAATATCAGTAAAACATATCCCAATACAAGTAAAAATAATATAAGTGGGAAATAACACAAAAATAGAAAAGAAATTAAAACAAAAATGTTCAAAGAGGAAAAAATAACGGAAATCCACAAAAAACCCAGTCTAATCATGAGAGTAGTGTAGCTAATAGAAGCCAAAGTAGAACGTCCTATTCACTCAATCCAAATAGTACCTACATGGTCCTAGGAAACTATGTTTACTGTCAAAGAATTCGTCAGTCTCATCTCCCTAAGCACCTCTATGTATTGTTCCACCAAAGTCTGTATCGAGACGTTGGTCATCTGCACTAGACACAACATATGCGGGTGAAGCATGTGTAAGGGTGACTAAACGAATAATCATTAGGTACGCAAAAACAAAATGGAAATACCACATAACAATCCAAAAAGTAATGAATAAATCACAAGACAATTCACACTAGGTAAACCTTTAGGATATTGCTAGAATAATCACCAGTCATGTCATAGAACACCTAATCTGATAGAGAAATCATCATCTATTGAGTATAGTGGGACTTCCATGTCACACATAAGTTCATCCCACTAACCTTGGACTGCATAGGTACACCATCTCATCGTGTACCGTGGGCTTGAAAATCCACACAGATGTGCATCCCACTAATCTTAGCCAACTGAGGTACTCCTCTTGGTCAAGTACTGTATGCCTGGATAGTCACAAAAAAATGATTTCCACTATGGGACTACAGTGTAAAAAAATGTGCTTCCCACTTGGCCATATTAAAGTGAAAAAGAGTCTAAAGTCAGCAGACTTCAGGTCACAGCTAACCGCCGGGTTCCATATGTAGCGCCCATGGGAGAACAACTCTTCAAGCCATTCATCACATCTCATCTTCCACAAAATCATCCTCAGGTCATGCCAAAAGATCGTCCTCATCGAGAGGGTTCAAACTCTATAAATGGAACGTCAACCAGACTCCCAGTTTCCATGTTATATGTGTTATAGTAAATAGGGGATTCTTGTGTTTGGGCCCGGACTAAGGCGACCAACCTGACACGGGGGTCCCACCTACCCTCATTTAATTAAACCAACTCGATCTGAACTGGTTCGGGTTCGGGTAGGTCTTTTCAGGACTGGCTAGTGGACTAGGCCTAATGGGCATGACTGGACCCGGTCTGGTGTGGCTGAGTGTTCAACCCGCCTGGTCGCCCGATGACCCGGTCGAGTCCGGCCCGACTAGATGGGGACTGGTCATGCTAGTCAGCACGGGTCCAGCTAGAAAGGTGTGGTTTCGGCCCACCAGCATGAGTTTAGTCAGCTGGGTTGTGGGACCGTCCCATTGTGCCACAGGTTCAGCCCGTACATGCGGGTCTGACGCGTTGGCTAGGGGCATGGCCTGCCAGCCCGAAGCCTAGCCCACATGGTGCAGGCTGGAGGTGATCTGCCTAATCGTGATGTGTCTGCCTACTGTTTTTGGCCCCCGTTGGCCCTACGGGCATTCAGGCCCTCATTCTGTGGTCGAGCAACCTCGACTCGCTGATCCCCCCAAATAGTGGGAATGCGGGTTGTCCCTCTACACAGTTCCAGGTGGGTGTCGCGTCTCCCTGATGCCACTGTTGTGCGCTGATGAGCATGTCGCCCCCTCCACCTGTGGTCGCCATAACGAGCCTTGTCACCTGAACTAAAAAATGTTTAGTGAACCACCAAACGTGTTCTGGGGGTCTATTCTTCATGGTTCCATATACTGAACTCTCTAAGAAATGTACAATTCCCCCAAAATGGTCCTAGAATCATCTTTCCTCCACTTGGAGGTGACGACCACAAAAAACACGCATGAAGGAGGTGATCGGGCCTCATTTACATCAGTCTTCATCCTCCACATTAGAAGTTTATAATCATGGGGTGGCACATGGATTTTAGATCATTCAAACTAGAGATAAACTGATCCAGATAATAACTCCCAAAATAATGTCACCCTCCCTAATAAACACACAATTCACGGATCAACATGTTCATCGGTTGATCCGTGTTCATCATTTCAAGAAGATGAAAAGGGATGATCTTTTGAATTAAATAACTACTACCTTATTTAAATTCGTTAGTGATGTGTTTCGTCATAATTGTTTCAAGACATCAACATTCTTTGCAACTTCCATCTCCATTCTTCGAGGTGCATCGAAGATGTATGAAATTCTTCGGAGTTTGTCATTATTTGATGGAGAGGAAATTCGTCGGATGCTCATAAGAGAATCCTCATAGTTTAATTACTCATTCCACCAATACAAAAACTAAAATAATTGGAAAATTAATTGTTATGTTTCTGTTACACTGTGATGTTGCATTGTTAAACTATTTCATTTATAAAACAACATCGTTTTTACGAGTCATTAAATTGTCATTACACTTGTAGTTAATGAGACATTTATGATCCTAATCAATGAGCCTCGTCGCTACTCCATAGCTTCACTGTCCTCCACTCAACATATTAGAAAATAAAAAATATATCAATTTAAAGTTATTTTATTATATTTCAAAAAGAATGAAAATTAAATTTTCTGTTCATCCCTTTCTCCACAAAATTTATTACTTTCAAGGAGAATCCCACCATTCAAAATTAAATGTTATCCTTTTATTTTCGATAATAGAACCAGTTCAAATGTTAGAAGAACCATTTTTCACGTTTACTTAATCATACTAAGAAAACATCCACATTCTGTTTCAGGCACACCAGGCCTCGTAATCACCTATCCTCAAAGCGCGTGGTCTCTGAATAATTGCATATAATTACAAAAGTAGTTTACCTGAAATTTACAAGACATTACATTGATCAATTTTACAATTCATACAAAAACATATCGAATCCAAAAGAACTAAAATACATTTATAAAGGATGTTTATGCCTTTAAAAGAGTGAAAAGTCTAAATGTTTGTCTCTATCTATATTCCTAAACATGTATGGTTAATACATTAATTTTTAAACCTATAAAAAAATATTATTTATCATTAGTATGTATTCTTAAAATTGTTCAAATAATAACAATGATATATTAACTAGGACATAGATTAGATCAATGGTTTTCATTAAACACTTATCATACTTTGGTCATGGGATCAATTACGATGACCTTACCAGAATCGATGGATTGTTACCCAACGTACTGGTTTTTTATTTTTAGAATCACATTCATATATTTTCAAAACAAATATGAATGAAATACAAGAAATAAGTTTAATCAGTAAGAGGACTTTCCACTAATGTTTTCAATAAAACCTCAATGAATAAATACCGCATTAGTTTTATTGCAACACAAGTCCTTAGTTGGATAATGTTTATCCATAATATCATTTTGATGATTTATAAATCATAAAATCTTATCATCAATCTAAACAAAATTACATTTAACAAAGGTAATTCATTTTCAAAATCCTTCATAGTGATTTTTAATGAAAATTTAATCTTTTGAGAGAATATACCCATACAGTGTCAAACTAGGTTTGTAGAAAGGCCCATTGTCTTGTATCAAGTTACATCAAGCGTGGAATATCACACTATGTTTACATTTTTACTCCTAAAAAAATATGTTTTAGGACCTCGTCTAGTTGTAGAATCCATAAAATGTATGTAATATCTAGAAATCCTAAATTATCTTTATCTAATCGAATCATTATGTTGTTCTTATATACTTATAATGAAATTATATGTTAGGGTTATGTCCTCCAATCTATTTTTTACTAAATCAAGTTACCAAGGATGCTACAAAACTTCCATTGATACCAACTTGAGTGAACCTACCCTTGAAATCCTAAATCTGGTGTCTACTATCAATTACATTGGAATGATTACAAGTATTGAAATTCTTATGGGCTGATCAGTATAGTTGTCCAGTAAACCATATACATACTTCAATCTCGTATGACAAATTAATACCCTAATTAGAAATAAATGTTTTTAAAAATAACATTGAGGATAAAAACATTATTCAACATTGTTATCATTTCATATCATCAATTTTTCACTTATTAGATTCAAGGGGGAAGGAAATTTAATAAGGGTGATCTTAATTTCGTAGCAAGGGCAAATTATAGCGGAAGAAAAAATAAATTGGTAGTAAAAAATCTACATGGAAAGGTAAATAACTGAACACACATTCCATGTAATCAATAGCCTATAAGGGAATTTAATAAACAATAAGGAAAGGTAAATGAAAACACATCCCAATCAAATAACTATACATAGAATAATAGATATGGAAATGTAAGAAGCTAAAACACATGCCATTTAATCAGTGAACTAAAAATGGAATCCATCTATTATGATGTCATTGCAAAAACACATGGATGAATAATAATAGAAAATAAAGGATGAAAATGATTTCTTAATGGAGTTCATTTATGATGAACATGAAAACCTAAATTTTTAAGACCTTTCACAAGATGTCTTAAAACTCACGATATAATTTCATTCAATTTGTGCAACTTGTTTGTCTCATGAGAACCTATCAATGCATCAATGGACAACACAGAGTCAGTTCCCCCATCATTTACTATCAAAATAATTCCTTATATCAAATATTTGAAAAAAATAATATGCCTTATTAGATTTTATTATTGAATAAATAATATGGAATTATCAATATTTCCCAAAATAATCATATAAAAATCAATATAGACACCATATGTAAAATGGAATGTGATTTAAGAAAATAATAATCATTATATGAGAATATAGATATTCAAACAAATTTCTAATGAAAAATGATTACAATCTATTTATCGTTTCATGATAAAGTAATCAATCACAAAAGGAATTGATATTATAAAGATAATCATAAAGATTATTCTTGAGGGTATGAATATTTAATCATTCCCATGTGTCCCATTCTATATTGAGAAATTTAAATCATAATCTCGATGAAGGAATTTATTTATAGGAAAAAAATAATATCATGAGTATAATTATATTCATGATATAACATGTCATAGACCATTATATACACCATATAAAAGAAACTTTTTTCCAACTAAAAAATCAGTTTCAATTTCATTTAAATTGAGAAGTAATCTTTTACCTAGCATCAGAAATATCGCATGTGTCATTATATTACAGAACAATAACATCATTTTATTTATTTAATTTCTTTATAAAATTTATCATGTTTATCGTTAATTTTATATCAATTATTTCTATGATTTATAAAACTACATAAACAATAATGTTCTCATTAAGTTTTTGTCTAAATTTGGTTTATATGTCAAGAACAACTTTGGTTGGTCAAATACGGTCAATGGGAAAGTATATAATATCTAAATAATAATAGTAATGAAATAATTAGAGTTTTTATAAATCATTGATACTTATATTATAAAATAGTAAAAATGGTTAAGAAAAATGAATCGTCGTTAAAATCATGGAGACGGTTGGTCGTACGTATGCAGGAGTAACATTCTTATTTTTGGATGATTGTTATGGAAAGAAGGTAATTAGTGTTATATCATTCCATAATGATAATTATATATCAAATTATATATTTTTTAATCATATATACGTATATATATAATTCATGTTTTTAAAATAAATCACACAATGTGGACGAGGTTGTAGTCCACACATCCACAAATAACATTTTAATTTTTATGTGTGTGAATGTGTAATAAGAGAAATGATATGTATTATATTTATAGAAGGGTAAATATTAAATTAACAAAATATATATGTATTTTATGTGAAATATAGTTAATTAAAACCATCTTTTATATATTCCATGTATGTTGTGAATGAATTAAATCGTTTTATGTGGTAGTAGTATGCAATTCCAAAAAATGATGTTATCATATTTCCACTAAATGAAGAGAACAAATAAATGTTTTATATGATTATTAACGAAGTATAAATATATTATAAATATAATATATATCATATATAAGTATATATTTGATCATAATGACCACTGTGAGAGGATGAAAAGGAAGAGCAGACAATCATCGATTTCTGAGGTGGATGTTCACCATTTACATAAAGAGTATGTTTGATACTCATTTGATGGAATGTGTTTGAGTATAGGTTGAAAAATAATCATAAAACATCCTTGTATATTTATGATACTTTTTCATACATTCAAGGAATATGAAGAGAATAGGTGGTGTATAGTAGAAATAAAACTAAAGATCTTAAGGAATAATGATACCTGTTAATTGGATAACTCGTTTTGGTTTGTACCACAAGGATTCATTTGATTTCATACTCTCAAAGGGGGGATTCAAGTATTAAGGAAGTTATTTTAAGGAGCTATTTGGGAAGTGAGTTTCCAATCATAAGTGGATTGAGAGGTTTGAGGAAGTGTGAGAGTCTGTGGCCTTTTATAAGGGAGGAAAATGACTCATTAGGTTTCTTTAAAAAAAAGATAGGTGAAACGACGTTATTAGCTATCAAAATTACTAAAAAACCAAAAAATATTAATAATATAAGTTTCATGACCATATTATGTCCATAAAATGTGGGTTTTACATGAATCTAATTTAAATATTTCTCATAAGATGAAGGTTTAGTCATTTATTAAGCTTAATTTTTCTTTAATAGTTGTAATTGGTTTTAAGTACTCGCAATAATTATTTTGGTCAAAAAATGATTTGAACTAATTAAAAATTATGCGTTATTTGGAATCCAAATACGTAATTTTTTTTCCAATGTCAAATTTCAAATGTGGGAAAAAATTAATTTTAATTGAATCATGCAAACATGAAGACAATGTAGTTAACGAAAGTAAAAATGTTTGAAAATTTGATATGTTTTTGTAGTCAATTTTATTTTCACACTATATCAAATAATATAAATTGAATTTTTTTATACAATATTTTTTAATTAATTTTTAAAATTAATTTAAAATTTATTTTTACATTTAAAATAAAATATATGTGGAAGAATATTTGAACTAGAAGTCAGTATTTTCACTATTCATTAAAAGTGAAACTTCCTTGAAATGATCAAAAAATTAAACCTAAATTTATTTTAATTTTTATATATAAAATATGAAGTAAATTTAAACTAGTAAAATATATAAATGTTCTAAAATTTGTAATTAATAATTGTTATCCATTAAAAGGTGGTAAAAATGCATTGATAATTATATAGATTTTATGTTAAATATTGGGTTTATTCTTATCTTATTATTATGAAATATTATTATGTATTTAAAAGATATTTTATTGAATAGTATATATATATATATATAATTAATATCAATTATTAATTTAAAATAATTTATTTAATTATGATAAAATAGCTTTGTGACCATAAAAACAGTTTTCTATAAAATATTCCCTAAATTATTCATTGGATCTTATATTCACTTATATTTTTTTGTAACAAGTTAATTATTAATGAAATCATCATTTATTAATAATTTATTAATACTATTCATAATGGATATTTTATATCTTATTTTATTAAATAATTATATTTTGATAATATATTATTTTTTTAAAACATGGGAGTGCGTGTAATGCAAGCTATTGATGAAACATGTTGTGGAATATGAAACACGCTAACTCAGGGTTGTATTCATTAAAAGATATAAATTACATTGAAGTTATTTAAAATAGTAAATATATTATATATTTTATGTAATTTATATTCCCTCACATGTTTTGTGTAGTTTGGAATATATTCATTAGAATAAAATTTTTCTACATTAGATTTTTAGATGATTACATGATCCCTAACTTAATTAATTTTCATCCTCTCAATTTAAACTCAATATTGGTGATAGATTAATTGATGTTTCTAATGATTAAAATAAATAAAATCTTAATAGGTTCTTAAAACAACCTCTAGAAAAGAGACAATGGAAGGTAAAAAGGTACCATGAGATAACAGACAACTTGGTATCTATGTAGGAGAAAATTAGTGGAATGTAAAGATATATAGTTTTTAGAAAGGAATTAATATTAATAGGGAGTTAATGATGTTATAAAAAAATATTTAATTGATAAATATAAATTTTAGGTCCACAAATAAAGAATAATATGATGATTTACGATACCATAGGTTCAGTAAAATTTGGGTATCAGTAAAATATTTTATATTTATGTCATTTTTGTAATGTTGGGAAGTTATTTTACAACCTTTGTACGATTACATGATATATTTATTTAAACACCCTTTCATCCATAATTTCTACTTCTATTAATTTTCCAATTAATTTTATAAAAAAATTAATTTTGCTTCTTGAAGAAGTAAAATAAATTTCTAATGGCTCTTAAGGCCCATAAAACATTGACAAGTTTGACTATTTGTCTCTAACTATTTCCCAAAACTAGTATGGTGAATAAATTAATTTATAGAACTAATATTAAACACTAATAGTCTATCATTAATATATATTCATCGAATTTTTCATCTAAAAAAATGGCACATCATCCAAGAAATTTCGTAGGTCAGTGATATGAATTAAACCATTATCATTCATTGGGCAGGGGTTCAAGTCCCATGGACATTCTGATTTTAGTGGGATGTCACATGACAAAAAATTCATCATTTCCTAGAAATATGTTAATATAATTTCCAAAAACATATATTACTAATGTCCTTGAAATAATGATAATAAATAAATATCCATTTAACTATGGTTTTTTAGTACATCTTTAATACACAAATAACTCACCCATTTTATTTCAATGTTGCTCCTTCATTGGTCTAATGTTTATCCATAATATCATTTATAGGATTTCTAAATCACGATTCTTTGTATTTAATATGAAATTCCATAGGCTTAAACTAGGTTATTCATTGTGAAAATCCATATTAGTTGGTTAAAATAAAAATATGATTTTTCTTAACCATATCCCCTAGGTGTGTCAAACTAGGTTCACATTAAGACCCATGGTCGTTAACTAGGTTACTTCGAGTCAGGACAAATATACCTTGTCAGAGTTGTTACTCCTAGGTAGATTTTTTCTAGAACCATGTCAAATTATTGTATCTAGACAAGGTTGTATTACTCGAAATCCCACATAATGATTATCTAACCAAAACATCAAGACATTATTCGATATATATCCTGAAATTATACCTTAGGCATATATTCCCAAACCTACGTATTCCTTATTGTACTTCTGAAAGTATATAGTAAACCTCTGTTGATACAAACTGTAGTGACTCAGAGCAAGATAAATAAAAGAAAGTGTCTACTATCTATTATATTTTCATAAATACAAGAAATAAAATACCAAGGTACTGATCAATTTAGTAGTCTTGGTAATCTAGAATCATAAATGATTCATGTATTAAAAATTAATAAACCAATTAAAACATAATTGTTTTTAAATAACATCATCGATGAAAACATTATTCTATACAGTGTATCCGGTCATATCATTCTTAGAAATCCTATTGGATTTTTAAGGAATGGAAATATGATTTGGGAGAGATGAAATTATTGTTATGGTAATGTATAGTAGAATCAATAATGAATGAATATGAATAAATAAAACAAGAAAGTTAAATAATTGAACACATAAATCAAGTAATAAATATAATTTAAATGATGTAAATAAAAAATAAGGTATGTTAATTGAAAACATGTCACACTAAATTAAATATATAAGGAAAAATAAATTTTTCGAGGAAATAAGTTGAAACAGATTCCATTTAATCAATGAATTGGAAATGAAATGAATCCATAGTTATGTCGATATAACATCCAATGGATGAAAAATTATTGAATCTATTTGAAGGAAATGGTTTCTTAATGGATGTCATATATGAGGCTCATTAAAACCTATACCTTCAATTAAACTCACATGATTATTTAAAAATATGGAAAGAAACTAATTTAATTTTTGAAACTTATTTGTCTCATGAAAACCTATCGATACATCAATGGGATGTATAATGTCTATCCCCACCTCTAATTTCATGTCCAATGCATTCAAGATATTAAATATTTGAAATAAATAATATTCCTTATCAAATATCTGTATTGAATAATGAATACATAATTATGAATATTTACCCAAATAATCATATAACTCTCAAAGTATAAAACATATATATAATACTATGTGGTTCAGGAAATTAGTATCCATTTTATTAGAATATGAATATTCAAGTAAATTTAAATTTAATAATTATTTCTATAAAGTAAATTTTTCGAGATAATGATAACAATTACAAAAGTAATTGAGATTAAAAAGATAATCATGAAGAACATTTTTGAGTAGATTAAACATTAAACATTCTAATATTTCCCTTAAAACATTGAAACATTTGAATCATAATACCCTTGATGAATATAAATAAATAAAAAAAAGAAAAAAATGAGAATTAGTATATTCATAATATAACTTTTCAATGGGCATTATATACACCATATATAAGAAACTAGGTCCATAACAAAAAATAAGACTCAATGGAATGTATATTGTGAAAAACTACATTACCATACATCCAACATGTCTCGTGTGTCATTATTTTCAAGTAAAATAAACTCATGAAAATTTACTACATGATTAAGAAAGGTTTTCATTTTTTCCATTAATCTTATTTCACATATTAATTCATTGTATTGAATTAATTAACCAATTATGTTTACTTTATTTATTTTGAACAAATTTAGTTTATATGTAATAAACAACTATAGTAGGAAAAATATAGTAAAATTAGATATTATATAACATATCTAGAAAAAGTCAAGACATAATTATTATTTTTATACATAAATTATAATTTTCTATCAATCACTAAATATGGTTATATAAAATCAATCATTATTATAATCTTAGAGATTGTACGACATATGTACACATGAATAATTTTCTCATTTTCCAATGATAGTTTTAGAAATAACGTAAGTAGTATTATATCACTCAATAATGATAATTAAACAATAAATGTAATATTATGTAATTATAACTACTTATATCTTGAATTCTTCTGATCTAAAATGATTCACATCTTGTTGAGTAGGTGTTGGTCCACACATCCGCAAATGATGTTTTCGCTTTTCAAGTGTGTGAAAGTGTAATAAAAAAATGATATATATTATATTTCCAAAAGGTAAATATTTCATTAATATATAATATATGTTTTATAAATCATATTATATTAATTAAAATCATCCTATATAAATTCATGTATCATGCGAATGAATCATATCTCATTTAAGAGGAACTAGTCCACATATCCACAAAAAGATGTTATCGTATTCCCACAAAGTAGAGTGCAAAAAGATATATGTTATAAAATTTTTAAAGAATTATAATGTCATTATAAATATAGTATATATCACATCTATATATATTATCAATGATAATGTTCACCATGATTTGTAGTAAAGGACTGAAAAAATAATCATTATTCTGTGAGGCGGTTGTTCGCTGTTCGCATAAACAGCATGTCCGTTAACCATTAGAAGAAAGTGTTTGTGTGTTTTGCTCCAAACCATAGCCAAAAAACACTATAGTATTTTTAATATACTGGATTTTTTATAAAATAATTTAATATTAACTTTTTAGGTTGTGGATAATGTGAATATAACTAAAGAGCTTAAGCCAATATGTTACCTCTTAATTGGGTAATTCCTTTTGGTTTCTTATAAAAGGTTTTATTGGGATGATTCCTATGCAAGGGGAGGATTCTAGGATTAGGGAAAGTTTATTTAGGAGATTTTTGGGCAGATATTCTCCGAACATATGATTTTTGAGAGGTGTGTGGAAGTTTGAGAGGTGGTGGCCTTTTATAATGGTGGAAAATGACTCGATCGGTATTTTTGAAAAGTAGTATGGAGTAGCCATGTATTTACATAAAAAGTTAATAAAAACCCAAAAAAACACTAATTGATGGTTAGTGTAAGATTTATGTACATCAATGGGTTTTTGACATGTTTAATGGTAAATTGGGCCCTCATGTTATAGGTTTAGTCCTTTATTATGTTTATATTTCCCTTAATAATACTAATTAATTTTAATTACATTCTATATTATTATTTTTAATAACTAGTTTGAAATAATTATACATTATAAATTACTATTATTCCATTTATTTAATCTAATTTCGATATTTAAAATCATTGAAGTGGTAGAGATTAATTAAAATTTAATCCCACATACATGAGGACTATGGAGGTTTTTAAATAAAAAAATTTCAAATGATTGTTATGTGTTTATAGTCAATTTCATAGTCAAAATGACTAAAATAGACTTTATTGGATTAATTGATAAAAATATGACGTAAATAAAAATTAAAATCAATTTAATAATTATTTTACTATAAGGCCCCAACATTATACATTACTTAATATTGAATGAAATGAATAATTAACATTGACGATATTTTCAGGTTTAGAGTTTTAGAGAATTAGGAAATAACTATTACATCTCAAATGATTACAAAGTAGACACTTCTATTAAGATTCCATAAAATAAAAACTCTTAAAAAGAATCATGTCTAGTTCCATGTTTTAGATAGCATGACTTTCCCTTGATCTATTCCTTGACCATATTCCACATTAAATCCTGTGAAAAACATTTCAAAAATATGGGGTGAGCATAAAAAGCTCAGTAAGGGATACACAAAGAAGGAAATCTGTTTGTTTTTCAAAACGACTAGTAAACCATGAATACTTTATCAAAGTAATGATTTTCACCTTTATGAAGCAGAAAACAATCTTCATTGAATAAAATATCATTACTTACCCTTTTGTAATCCAAATATTACCATAAAACCCATATAAAGGACACATAACATATAATGGTAACATGGGACATAAACATACTTAAATGGAATAACCATACGGTCGACTTCAACACATACTTAAATGGAATAGCCATACGACTGACTTCCATACCCAATGAATTGGAGGTTATAACATAACCACCCATCCTGGTATTCATAGCACTAACCGTCATATGGTTTATCACGTAACCACCCATAAAATGTCCAAGTACCATTATAAAATCATAAGGCATAAAACAAATATAATGGAAAGAAATCATTTCCACACTTTGATCACAATATATCACATAAATATATTGACATAAAAAATCCTTAATAAAAACCATTTTCAATACCAATATACATTAAAGTGTATATGGTATTTATTTCATTTTAAAAACATTACGACTTGTTGAGGAAGCCAAAGACCAAATAATACTCGCGGCGGCGGAAAAGGTCGTTGTCACCGCATACGTTAAAAGAAACATTCCTTTCTGTAATTTTGTAAAACTCTTCATAGAAAAATATTCCTTTTGTATAAAATTAAAAGTCAAAGGTGTTTATACATCGTATAAATGAAAGCCTTGTATTAGAACAAAATATGCCTCAATGAAAGGAGATTGAGACGATGTTCCTTACCTCGTGTCCGACGTGACTCGATTGCTCTATAATCTCCTGAATAATAAAATAGTGTTAATTTATACTTGATTAAGAACATTTTTAAAGCTTAATAATCCTTTTATATCAATTATTTCCATGTTATAAGTATTATGTAATCATTTAAGTTAATAATGTTTGTTTTGTCGATATTTGGTTCTTAAGTCGAAAGTCGACTTCTTACAATTACATGTTGTTTGTGTGGTCAAAGGATCATTATATATAGACTGATATTCATGATTTGGATATACTATATATCATATATATCCATAATATAAATGTATTTATAATATTAAAAAATCATTTAGAGGTAAGAAATGAAATGCCCCGTTCATGGAGAAGGTAAGCCGTACGTACGCATGAACGCTACATTCATTTCTATGTCATATTAATGGAATTAAAACTAAATAAGAGATATGTATATTTTAATTCCAGAAATATATTAATAATTTATATTTAACATACATCATATATATCCATTATATATATGTACTTATAATAGTACATTACATTTGGGGATATGAAATGAAATTCACCATTCATGGAGATGGTAAGCCGTATGTACGCATGAACGCTACTTTCATTTCTATATCATACTTTAATGGAATGATATAATTATGATATAAAGGTATATAATAATTCCAGTATAACAAAATATATAATAACTTTAAATCCATCTTTTATATGTCCCACATATGGCATTAACGAATCAAATCACTTTGAGGGGGCGGTTGTCCGCACTTCCTAAAATGAAGATATCACATTTACCCATTATGGATACCATAAAGGTATGACATAAATGAAAAATACAGAAGCTTGAGGAAAACATAAACATATTTTATATCATATATAAATATAGTGACATATTAATGGCCAACTTTGAAGGTGTTATATGAGTGTTGAACAATCATCGTTTCGTGAGGCAGTACTTCACCATCCATGGAAACAGTATGTTCTTTAACCATTAGATGTTGGTGTGTGTAAGTGTAGCTAGATTTATTCTTATAAAAACATCCTAGTATATTGAATATACTGTATTTGTTACAAAATAAATGAATAAAAATAGTTTAGGGGGTTAGAGAAGCAAAATAAAACCTAAGAACACAAGAGAAAACACTACCTTTAAAACGGGTAACTTTTATTTTGGATTTGAGATCAAAGGATTCCATGGGAAGATTTATACCCAATGTGAGGATTCAAGGAGTAATAGAAGAATGTGTAGAGACAAAAAGTGCAGAGTTTGTCTGAACCAATGGCTTGAGAGGTGTGGGTAAAGAGGTAGAGGTGGGGGCCTTTTATAAGAGGAGAGGAGCGGTACTCTTGGAAAGTTAAGAAAATATACTTTATTATATAATGGTTTTTGGATAAAAATGTTCCCACAATTATATATTTATAGGATAAAGTGATAAGAGTTATAAATCCACCCATCCAATAAGTTTTTGACATGTGTAGGTCTTAGATTTTACATTATCTTTTCATTTTATTTAAATCGTTAAATAATGAGGTAATCGTTGCATCACCATGATGTCATAAATAATTATTTTTTTTAATGTCTAAAAATTATAAAAGAAATATAATGATGTAGGAAATCCTTTTATATTTCTAACGAATATTTATAGTCTAATATCTGAATTTTATATCCCCATTTTAAGAATTGTTTTAGTAAAACAACCCATGTTTGTGACATTTTTATTTTAACATTAAATAAAAAGATATTAATGTCATTTTCCTACCAAAGTGGCTCCATGGGGTCCCAAAGTTGACCCATGGATTTTATTGGTCGGTCATGACACATACCATAAGGGTAGGACATGTTTCAAGGTCATTTCATAATATTAAAACATTATTTTTACCTTAAACTACACTAATTACCTCTAATCGTGATTAAAAACATAAAAGTTACTATTCACCAAAAAATTATTTTAATCCCATTGAACCACATTTTACTTCTTAATTACAACCATGTATGTCTGATTTTTGAAATTCAAAATACAGAAGTGGTAAAATTTCATTTAAACGGAAAATCAGTTTTTATAAGTACCACTTAGTGGTTTCACTATTCATCAAAAGTTGAAGTTTTTCAGAAAAAATACCAAAACTTCACCCTACGATATATTTGATATTACGAATTCAAAAATGATGCTAATTTTAATAAATTCAAAACATATAAGTTATATTAATTAATTTAATAATTAATTCCCACTGTTAGAGAAAATAGCGTGTTTTTATGAAACAATAAGTATCAAAAGATTGTCACTAGTTTAAGTCCAATTTCAAAGTGAAATTAATTCCAACGACCACTATTGGATTAAATGGTAAAAATATATTCTAATTTAACTTTAAAACCAATTTAAAAGATAATCCAATCATGTAAATAAATTATATTAAAAATAGGTTTTGAATTAAAATACAACATTTTTCACTATTCATTAAAAAAATGAACTTTATCGGGAAAATACCAAAAATTTACACAATGTAAATTTTGATGTCCCAATTCTAGAGAAGAATTTTATTTGGTCCAATTGATTTTATAAGAGTGACCAAAACTATATTTATAGACGGTTCTCCATCAAAAGGTGATAAGTCGACCTTTTGGGAATGTTTGAGTATATATGCCTAAAATTGAATTCTTTTCGTATTTTAAGCCTTTATGTTTTATTGGATAAATGTATAAACATTTAAAAAACATATATAATAATATTTTAGTTATTTCTATTCATTCTCTCCAATACAACGACTACGTTTTAACTACCATTTAAAATAATATTATTTTATTACTTGTGTGCAATGTAAGATTTCAAAGAAACTCTTTGTTGCGTATCGGGTACGCTATCGAACATAGCAACCCCTTTAAAGTAAAATTAATATTTAAATCGTAAATATTAATAAATATGAAAATGTTTTATTCCTTATTTACCTTGGATGTTACATCCTTCCCCCCTTTTGGGAATTGCATCCTCACAATTTTATTCACTTATCAAAATAAGTGGGTGTATTTATCCCTCATAGCATTTTCAGATTCCCATGTTGCCTCTTCACTCATGTGGTTTTTCACAAAACCTTTACCTGGTGAATTACCTTATTTCGCAACACTTTCTCTCTTCGGCCATGAATCCGGACTGGTTGTTTTTCATAAGAGAGATTCTCTTCCAACTGAACTACCTCTAGGCTCAATACATGAGATGGATCTGGAATATACTTTCTCCAAATTGAAAAATGAAAAACATTGTGTACCTGAGATAAACTTGGAGGTAATTCCACTCTGTATGCAACTGATCCAACTCTCTCCATAATTTCATATGGTCCAATGAACCTTGGAATCAACTTTCCTTTCTTACCAAATCACATCACACTTTTCCATGGTGAAATTTTGAGAAAAACATGATCACCTACCTCAAAAGATAGATACTTCTTCCGGTTATCCGCATAACTCTTCTGCCTACTCTGAGCTGTTCTCATGCATTTCTGAATCAAATGATATTTTTCTGCCATCTCTTCTACCAATTCTGGTTCCATCTGCTTCCTTTCACCCACTTCATCCCAAAAAGCTGGAGTTCGACACCGCTTCCCATATAATGCCTCAAATGGTGCCATCAGTATTCTGGAATGAAAACTGTTATTATAAGAAAACTCAACCAAAGAAATATGTTGGTCCCAACATCCCTAATAACCCATAGAGAAAGCTCGTAGCATATCCTCCAAGGTCTGAATTGTTCGTTCTGATTTCCCATCTGATTGCAGATGAAAAGATGTACTAAAATTTAATTCAGTACCCAATGACTTTTGAAGGCCTTTCCAAAGATAGAAGAAAAACCTAGGAACACGATCAGATACAATAGAGATGGGAACTCCATGAAACCTGACTATCTCTTTAAGATACAATCGAGAAATTTGACCTAGAGAGAATGTATCTCGAATAGGAAGGAAATGAGAAGATTTAGTCAATCGATCAACAATAACCCAGATTGCATTATTACCTTGAGATGTCCTCGGTAATCCCACATCAAAGTCCATGGATATATTTTCCCATTTCAACTCTAGCACTGGTAAAGGCTGAATCATCCCTTTCGATAACTGCAGCTCTGCTTTAACCTGCTGACAAGTCAAACACTTCACAGTAAAATCAGAAATATCTCTTTTCATTCCATCCCACTAGTAATACTCCCTCAGATCACTGTACATCTTAGTACTGCCAGAATGAACTGAAAACGGGGAACCATGAGCCTCACATAACAACTCATTCTTCATCTTTGAATCACAAGGCACACATAATCTCTTCCCAAAACTCAAAACACAATCATTATCAATGTTGAATTCAGGCAACTTACCCTTCTGAACCAGCTCTACCTTTTTCTGTAACTCACTGTCTAGCTTCTGCGCTTGCTTGATTCTGTCTGATAGAGAACATTTCACTGATACCTGAAACAAAACAGAAGAACATCCTGCACCAAAAACATCTATGCCAAAGTTCATCAAATCCTTAAACAAATGATCACATTCCAAACACTACATTGTTAATGAAGCATTACTTTTTTGACTCAAAGCATCAGCCACTTTATTTGCTTTTCCTAGATGGTAATGAATTGTACAATCAAAATCCTTGATTAATTCTAGCCATCTCCACTTTCTCATGTTCAATTATTTTTGAGTGAATATATAATTTAATCTTTTGTGATCGGTATATATTTCACACTTTACTCCATCCAAATGATGCCTCCAACTTTTTAGAGCAAAAACAACAACAGCTAATTCCAAATCATGTGTAGGGTAATTTACCTCATGAGTTTTCAGTTGACGTGAAGCATATGCAATTACCTAATCATTCTGCATAAGGACACATCCAAGTCCCTTCAACGAAGCATCGCTGTATATAACAAACTCACCATTCCTGGAAGGAAGTACCAAAACTGGAGCATTCACCAATCTTCTTTTCAACTCTTGAAAACAATCATCACATTCTTTCGTTCAACTAAACTTAACACCCTTCCGAGTTAGCTTAGTCATTGGACTAGATAATCGTGAAAACTTTTCAACAAACCTTCAGTAGTAACCTATCAAACCAACAAAACTACGAATCTTGGTTACATTTGTGGGTCTTGGCCATTCTTGAACAACTTTTGTTTTAGCGGGATCAACAGTTATGCCATCTTTTGAAACAATGTGACCAAGGAAAGAAATTTGTTGCAACCAAAACTCACACTTTATAAATTTTACATATAGTTTCTTTTCTTTTATGGTTTGATAGGTAACCCTTAAATGAATTTCATTCTCATATTTACTTTTAGAAAACAACAAAATATCATCAATAAAAACAACCATCATTTTTCACCTGAGTCAACTGAGCCATCATTGTAGTAAACTTCTCAATTCTGATTCTAACCATCTCTGGTGGATGATTCGAAAGGTCATTATACTATGTATGCCTTACTAGAAATGCTTCTCTATTTCCTCTATGGAAAACCATTCTTATCACATAAATATCTTAGGCAAATCGACAAGGTAATCTTTAAATGCTATATCATTTCAATCATACCATAAATTAATTTACAATTTAACAATTTTCTAACTCCTAAAGTTGTCTAAACCATCCTCTGATACCAACTATATGGCCCCGACCTTATACCTTACTTAATATTGAATTAAATGAATAATTCACATTGAGGATCTTTTCAGGTTTAGAGTTTTAGAGAATTAGAAAATAACTATTACATCTCAAATGATTACATAGTAGAAACTTCTACTAAGTTTCCATAAAATAAAAACTCTTTAAAAAAACATGTCTAGTTCAATGTTTTAGATAGCATGACATTCCATTGATCTCATCCTTGACCCTATTCCACATTAAGTCCTATGAAAAACATTTCAAAAACATGGGGTGAGCATAAAAAGCTCAGTAAGGGATACAGAAAGAAGGAAATCTGTTAGTTTTTCAAAAACACCAGTAAACCTTGAATGCATATCAAAGTAATACTTTTCACCTTTATGAAGCATAAAATACTCTTCATTGAATAAAAGATCATTACTTACCCTTTTTTAATAAAAGTATTACCATAAAACCCATATAAAGGACACATAACATATAAAGGTAACTTTGGACATAAACATACTTAAATAGAATAACCATACGGTCGACTTCCACACATACTTAAATGGAATATCCATAAGGCTGACTTCCATACCCAATGCATTGGAGGTTATAACATAACCACCCATCCTGGTATTCATGGAACCACCCGTTATATGGTTTATCATGTAACCACCCATCAAATGTCCAAGTACCATTATAAAATCATAAGACATAAAACAAATATAATGGAAAGAAAACATTTCCACAATTTGATCACAATATATCACTTAAATATATTGACATAACAAATCCATTATATAAACCATTTTCAATAAAAAAAATAAATAAAAGAGTATATGGTATTTATTTCATTTTAGAAACATTACGCCTTGTTCAGGATGCCAAAGACCAAATAATACTCGCGGCGGCGGAAAAGGTCGTTGTCACCGCTTACGTTAACAGAAACATTCCATTCTGTAGTTTTGTAAAATGATTCGTAGAAAAAGATTCCTTTTGTATAAATTTAAAAGTAAAAGTTGTTTATACACCGTATAAATGAAATCCTTGTATTAGAACAAAATATGCCTCAATGAAAGGAGATTGAGACAAAGTCCCTTACATCGTGTCCGACGTGACTCGATTGCTCTTTAATCTCCTGAATAATAAACTAGTGTTAATTTCTACATTCTTAAGAACCTTTTTCAAGCTTACTATTCCTTTTATATAAATTATTTCCATGTTATAAGCATAATGTAATCATTTAAGTTAATAATGTTTGTTTTGTCGATATTTGGTTCTTAAGTCGAAAGTGGACTTCTTACAATTACAGGTTGTTCTTGTGGTCAAAGGTTCATTATATCCAGAATGATATTCATGATTTTGATATAATATATATCATATATATCTATAATATACATGTATTTATAATATTACATAATCATTTAGATTTAATAAATGAAATGCACCGTTCATGGAGACGGTAAGCCGTACGTACGCATGAATGCTACATTCATTTCTATGTCATATTAATGGAATTAAAAATAAATGAGAGATATGTATATTTTAATTCCGGAATTATATTGATCATTTAGATGTAACATACTTCATATATATCCATTATATATATGTACTTATAATATTACATTACACTTGGGGATAAGAACGGAAATGCACCCTTCATGGAGACGGTAAGCCGTACATACGCATGAACGCTACTTTCATTTCTATGTCATAATTTAATGGAATGAAATAATAATGATATAAAGGTATATTATAATTCCAGTAATACAACATATATACTAACTTTAAATCCATCCTTCATATGTCCCACATATGGCATTAACGAATCAAATCACTTTGAGGGGGCGATAGTCCGCACTACCTAAAATGAAGATATCGCGTTTACCCATAATGGAAACCATAATGGTATGACATAAATGAAAAATAAAGAATCTTAAGTAAAACATAAACATATTATATATCATATATAAATATAGTGACATCTTAATGGCCACAGTTGAAGGTGTTATATGAGTGTTGAACAATCATCGTTTCGTTAGGCAGAAATTCTCCATCCAAAGAAACAGTATGTTCTTTAACCATTAGATGTCGGTGTGTGTAAGTTTAGCTCGAATGATTCTTATAAAAACATCCTATTATATTGAAGATGCTGTATTTTTTACAAAATAAATGAATAAAAAGAGTTTAGGGGGTTGGAGAAGCAAAATAAAACATAAGAACACAAGAGAAAACACTACCTTTAAAACAGGTAACTTTTTTTTGATTTGAGCTCAAAGGCTTACTTGGAGAGACTTATACCCAATGTGAGGATTCAAGGAGTAGGAGATGGATGTGGAGAGATAAAAAGAGCAGAGTTTAGCCCAACCAAAGGCTTGAGATGTGTGGGTAAGGAGGTAGAGTTGGGGGCCTTTTATAAGAGGAGAGGAGGGGCACTTCTGGAATGTTAAGAAAAGATACTTTATTTTAAATAGATTATCGAATAAAAAGGGTCCCACAATTATATATTTAGAGTATAAGGTGATATGAGATATAAATCCACCCATCCAATAGTTTTTTGACATGTGTAGGTCCAATATTTTACATTATCTTTTCATTATATTTAAATCATTAAATAATGAGGTAATCGCTACATCATCATGGTGTTATACATAATTTAATTTCTTTAATGTCTAAAAATTATAAAAAATATATAAATATTTAGGAAATATTTTTAGCTTTCTAATGAATATTTATAGTCAAAAATATGACTTGTATAACCCCATTTAAGAATTGTTTTAGTAAAACAACTCATGTTTGTGACATTTTTATTTTAACATTAAATAAAAAGATATTAAAGTCATTTTCCTACCAATGTGGCTCCATGGGGTCCCAAAGTTGACCAATTGATTTTATTGGTCGGCCATGACACATCCAATAAGGTTAGTACATGTGTCAATGTCATTTCATATTATTAAAACAATATTTTTACCTTAAACTACACTAATTACCTCTAATCACGATTAAAAACTTAAAAGTTACAATTCACCAAAAATATTATTTTAATACCATTGAACCACATTTTACTTTTTAATGACAACCATTTATGTCAGATTTTTTAAATTCAAAACACATAAGTGATAAAATTTCATTTAAACAGAAAATCATTTTTTATAAGTACCACTTAGTGGTTTCACTATTCATCAAAAATTGATGTTTTTCAGAAAAATACCAAAACATCACCCTAAGCTAAATTTGATATTCCGAATTCAAAAATGATGTCCATTTTACAAAATTCAAAAAATATAAGTTATGTTAATTAATTTAATTATCAATTCCCGCTGTTAGAGCAAATAGCTTGTTTTTATGAAACAATAAGTATTACAAGATTGACACTAGTTTAAGTCCAATTTCAAAGTGAAATTAATTCCAACGACCACTATTGTATTAAATGGTAAAAATATATTATAATTTCACATTAAAACCAATTCATAAGATAATATAATCATGTAAATAAATTAGATTAAAAGGAGGTTTTGAATTAAAATACAACATTTTTCAGTATTCATTAAAAAATGAACTTTATCGGAAAAAGACCAAAAATTTACACAAAGTAAATTTCGATGTCCTGATTCTAAAGGATAATTTTATTTGGTCCAATAGAATTTATTAGAGTGACCAAAACTATATTTATAGACGTTTCGCCATCAAAAGGTGATAAGTCGACCTTTTGGGAATGTTAGAGTATATATGCCTAAAATTGAATTCTTTTAGTATTTTAAGCCTTTATCGTTTATTGGATAAATGTAGAAACATTTAAAAAACCTATATAATCATATTTTTATTATTTCTAATCATTCTCGCCAATACACCGGCTAAGTGTTAAATACCATTTAAAATAATATTATTTTATTACTAGTGTGCAACGTAAGATTTCAAAGAAACTCTTTGTTGTGTATCGGGTACGCTATCGAACATAGAAACCCCTTTAAAGTAAAATTAATATTTAATTCGTAAATATTAATAAATATGAAAAATTTTTATTCCTTATTTACTTGGGATGTTACATTTACCCTTATAAATAAATTATATGAAAAGATAATTTTGATCTAAAATTTATTATTCATAACTATTCATTATAAAGTGAAACATCATTGGAAATACTAAAAAATAACCTTAAAATAACATATATATTTACCATTAAAATATTAAATTTATTTGTACATATATAAACAATATAAATTTACTAAATTTTAATTTTATATAGGCTCTTCATTCATGGCGATCAAAATTCCTTAATAAGAATATAAGTTTTTATGCTAACTATTGGGATTATTCTTATATTATTATTCTAAGATATATTATATGAATATATAACATACATGGTTGAATATATTATATATATATATATTACATTAATATAAATATTTTATTTTAATAATTTAATTTTTTGGGTAAAAAATCATTGTGACCATAAAAATAGTTTTCTATAAAATATTACCTTTAGATTCAATTGAATATTATATTCATTTTTAATAAATTTTTAACTAATGTATTAGTTTAGTAATTCATATATTTCCATATGTTTTTAATAATATTTTTATTAGATAGTGTATATCTTACTATATTAAATAATAATATTTTTATAATATATTATTGTTCATTAAAATTTGGTCTTGCGTGTAATGAATGGTATGGAAGAAACTCATTGTTACATGTGACATACAATAACTCTTTATCATGTACATTTAACCCTATAAAATAAATGAAATTTATTTAATATAGTAAATTTTTTTCTAATTTTTTTTTATATTATACTCTCTCACAAGCATGGTTTTTTTGTGTCAAACATGATATAGAAGATAATGTTCCCACTATGGATTTTCTAGGAGTCACAAATAATCAATACATGATTATATTCATTATTCATCATATATGATTCATCATAGTTATTAAATTTTTCATTAATTTAGTGTTAACATGATTAATTCCCATTTTACCCATTGACTGAATCAAAAATTCATAGTGCGAGGAACACTAATCATAGCAGGGAACCACATAATGATGATAAATAACTTATAGGATGTCTGAATCATGACACCTTATTTTTAGAATATTAATCCTTATGATTGAACTATATAATTCATTGTTATTATTTTTATCTTTCATAATGTTTCATAATAAATTTTTTACCTTCAATTGTATATCCCTCGTGAGTATAAAACTAGGTGAAAATCAAGGCTTGTAGTCATTCACTAGTTATAGATTGAGTCCATCTCAATAAGCCCTTTTCAAATTTATTTCACCTTGGTACATAAGTACCAAATCAACATCCACATGCAACATCTACTCGGGGATGTAATTTTTTATAAATACCTTAATAAATAATATACTAAAATAAAATGCAATTTTTTTATACATTGACTCATTCGTAGACTTATCCTTAGTCAAATTACAATAAATATATTAGACATATCCCTATAGATTTCAGTAGTTTTTTCATATCGTAGTCTGAAAATATTTTCTAAACCAATAATTTAACAGAAACTATTAAAAAACATGATTTTCAAACAATAATATTACATCTTTTAAATGAATATTAATTACATTTAAGAAACACATTCTATTGGATCGTAATGTTGTAGAGGATTTGGAAACACGGATGCATAAAACACTGGTTCATGTGTATACTACATAATCTCCTACTATATTATTGAAATCATTCACCATTAATAGAGATAGCATACAAAATATATTTCTTAATAACATGGTTCAATGAAACACAATAACGTTTGAGATGAGATGCTCAATAAGAGAAAAAAACTGAGATATGTAAGATTTACATGATCATAAGTGTGTGGGAACCTGCTATTAAAAATTGAATACATTACCCATCCTAGGAAAGAACATAATTTTGATTAATGGAATAAATATTGAAATTTTATAAGACATGAAACATAAAGAAATCAAAAAAACATGATCCGTGAGAGTATAATATTGGTATGAGGAAAGTAATTAGGACAATCAAATAATCATAGAAAATAATTACAATAATAGTCAATGAATATTATAAAGGATATTATAGTAGAATGGGTTAAATTCCATAAAAATAATTATAGTAATGGTTGATTCCAATTACCATCAAATTAAACAATGTCTCTAACAAAACATGGTTAACACCATGTAAAAATATTATCTATCTCATTAGTCAAAAATCCATTCCCAATTAATTGGAGGGACATGAAGTTCTCACCAGTCACATAATAAAAATCTTATTTATATGCTCCACAAGATCATAAACCATTAAATTTATCATAACAAATACAATGAAATGGGTTTAAAAAAAATCCTTATATTATTACTTGTGTGAAAGATACATATTTCATAATCATTCCATAATTTCCTCATTTCATTACCAGTGAAACAAAATGTTATTCATAAGAATGTTTTCATAGTAAAACCCATGGAAGAGAAAGGGGTTTCATAAACATCATGTCATCATAAACATAAAATATATATAGAAACAATAATAACGAAATCCATGGATATTGTATCTAATAATGATATGTTTCTTTAAATTAAGACATCTTATATGGAAAATGGTTTTCAAAGATCAATTGGTACATTTATTGAAGAAAATTTCCTTTTCACATTTAAAAACACTTTTCAAAATACCAAATATTTACAAAATTAATTTCCATAAATATAATGATAGAAAAATATTAAGGAATAATAATTTTTTTAAACATGTATTTAGGAATATAACCATACTTCAATGAAAATAATTTTTTTTTGATATTAAAATAATTTTAAAAAGCATTTTAATTTTTTCGGTAAATTCCAAATAAGAATTATTTTTGAAAATTACATGAAAATTTCATTCAAAACATTTAGTGGAAAGTAATACTTGGGTAAAAAATTATTTAATAAATCATTTTAATGATGGTGAATTAATTTTTTAAAATCATTTTTATAAAAAAATGGTTTTGGATAACAAAATGGGTTTCAATCAAAGAGATAAGTAAAGATGGTTTTTCATAAAAATATTATTTTGGAATATTATCACATAAAGTAAGGATAACGATGGAAATAAATATATTTTATGAATTTACCAGATTGGAATAAAATTAAATTTTTTCCATAGAGATGTATCATTATATTTCATCATCAGAAAAATAAACGTAAAAAATCCCATTAAATGATGAGATTTATTGAGTAAAGCATTACAACATTTGTAACCATTAATCATAATCCTAATAAAAGAATAAAATAAAATGAAAGATAAAATATCTGAGAATAAATAAACCCATCATATTTAATGTTAGAATGGATATATATACACCACATAATAGAGGATGGGTGTATAACATGATATATATTTCAATAAAGGAAAATTGGGATTAAAATCTCTTAATGATTTGGTATCTTATAAAACACAAACCCCGTGAATAGATATGATATAATGTTTATGATAATTCCCAACATTTTAAAAGATACAAATCATAAGTTAAATTCATGTTCAATATATGAAATACAAGAAAGAATTAGTTGATGAATATGACATTTTCTTCTAGATGTAAATAGTGAAATGGAAATCCCTTAACATAAGCCTTGAATTCCTCGGTAACCATTAGAATTTATTATATAATAACTATATATATATTATAAATATATTACATAAATATATATATATATATCCATATTTTATTTAGGTAAGTCCTTTTATTAACGGTTTGTAGAAATTCCACGTAATAGTCGGTTTTCAAGAAATAATTGTCATATTTTCCTTGAATATTTTGATTTGATATTTTTGAACCTATTACATTGAAAATGACTCCATATACAAATAAATTATTAAAATGATATAATTATCATATTTATTCACTATAAATGTATTTATAGTGATCCATAGAATATAGATAAAAAATGAAATAGATTATTCATGAATACGATAAGTCTTACGTACAGATGAATAACGCTTCCATTTTACTGAAGGAATAAAAAATTGTGATAAAGTAAATTAAAATATAAAAAAAATTATTTCATATATAACCTATAATTTATAAAACTGTTCCTTAATTTCATAGACGAAAATAGTTAATGAATCACATCACTTCGTGAGGCCATATCCAACCTTATACATGAGCTATGATATTGTATTCGCATGGAATGTAATGTAAGAAAGAAAATGTGACATAATGAATAAATATACAAAATAATTTTAAAAATATAACATATTCATATTTAGTCCTATTTTATTTCCATTTTGGAGAGTTTGTGATGGAAAACATATATCCTCAGTTCATGTGGAGGTAGTTTGATATATACAAGAATGATGATTTTGTAATCCATTTGATGTAATAGTTGATAGATTTATGTAATCATATTTTTAAATTATGATATAATATATTTTAGAGAAATTTTATATTATATAATCTTATTATAATAAATGATTTTTTAGGTTGAGGAATAAATAATACAAATCACATGGATGGGGACATTACCTCTTCTTTGGATAAAATTTTTTTTCTTACATAAAATGTATTAAATGGATTTGTTTATGACTAAAATAAGGGATCTAGTATTAGAGGGGAGGAGATAGTTATGTTATGTTTTACTATATTGCAGTATCCAAATGGTTTTTGAAGTGTGAATATAAGAGGAGATTGTCTGTCCTTTTTTAAGTGTGGTGGGTGGCGCATTTTCAATCATTAAAAATAAAAAGGTGTACCTATGGAATTCAAATTAAAAGTGTATTAATAATTGAAAATTACATATCCAATAAGAGTTAATTTGTAAATATATCCTTAAAAGGTATTTTGTAAATGTTTTGGATCATTTTAAACCATTAAATTATTAATTTAACAATGGGTAATCCAATTTTACCAAAACTAGGATAAATAATTTTTAATGTTTTACAATTAATAATGATTAATAATTAATTCCATAAATTATATAATATGTATTATATTTATTAAAAATATTTAATAAAGTTTTATAAATCTAATTGAATTAACTAGATAAATTTAATTAAAAATTAAAACTGTAAAGGTGATTAGAATGGGTTTTCCAAAGAGAAAAATATCAAAAGTTATAATATTTATTATATAAATATTCAGTTTTAACATAATTACCATGATCTAAATTGGAATTAATTATATATAATTTATGTAAATTTACTATAATAAAAATTTTAAAATAAAATTAATCCATATGATATCAGTAAATGAAAAATCACTTTTCAATAAAAACCTATAATTTTCACTTTTCAATTTTAAAATAATCATTTTTTAAAATTCCAAAAAAAACACCATAAATTAATTTTTACATGATGATTTAAAAAGTTAATATTTATTTTCCTATAAATTATCTAAAACTCGTACAAATTAATTTTATTATACATGATAAAATGTAGGTAGAATGCTTTTAGAAAAATTTTGGTTTTATGAATAAAATTGGATTTATTATTATCTATTCTCTATAAATCACATGATATGAATGTATGTAATTTTAGAAAATTTATGATATATAAATTTCATTAAAATAATTCAATTTTTTTATATTTATTTACTTGTGGTAAAATGAAATTTTTTAATAAAAATCAATTTTTTAAAAATATTTCTATTATTTTCACATAATTTTTATTTTAATATATAATTAATTGGAAACCAAATAATTAATTTTATAAACATTTCTATCTCAAATATTTACATAATATTGTGAATCATATTCATACCCACCATTTAAATGTCTAGGTTACGACTATCATATTAAAAATATAATTTTTTAATAGAAAGCTACGTTTTGGTTAAACTCGATGATACATTTAACAAAAGATATACTAATTGTTGTGTGTAATTCTAGATAAACTCAGTATTTCATGTAACAGAAGATATATAGATTTGTTTGTGTCTAAAAAAATATCAAAATTAATAAATTTAATTATAAATAATTTCACAAAAATATCGAGGTATTACATTGATCCTCTTTAATATTGTAGGTTATTTCCTTTCCCTAGTTAAATAGATGACATACCCACATTGGTACAAAAACTAAAATAATAAAAAATATATTACATTCACTTACTATTTAAAAATTATTAATATAAGTCTTTCATCTATAATGGGTGAATCTTTCCCCCTCCACCAGGTATATTGAATCATGTATTTATCACAGATGTATGAACAAAAACTAAAACCATTAATGTCCATGATTATATATCCTTAAACTATAACACTCAATAATTCAAATTTCAGGACCCTAAATAGTTTTTGAATGAGATTCATAACATGTTAGGTAAAAAATCAATAAGTGGATGTATAAGAAAAATTTTAATCCTCGCATTCTATGTTGATCAAATTCATGTTATATAGTGATTCCTGAGAAGTAAATGAATTATTAACAATGATAATGAAGCCAAAAATAAAGGACCAGAAGGATATTATATTTTTTAACTAGAAATATTGGTCTTGAAAAATGGTTGATAAATTTCTCATCACATTTATTTTTTTGGTTCTAAGTGCAGATAAAGTGTCCTTTAAATATATAAAAAATATTGTTTTTAGGGTTCATCTATATGTAATAGTTCCCATTCATGATGAAAAATCCCATGTATAATGAAAATATTTGATTATTTTATATGATCAAAATGCCTAATCGAGAAGTGTAGCATCTTAACATGTAATTTAAAATTAATTAATTTAACATATATAGGATTATCTAAACATTTAGTTTTCTCTTAGTTAATGATTTATTTGTATATAACATGTAATATCATTATTAAAAGGATAGATCTAAGGGTATAATCCCTCTTGAGGTGAAAAAAATATTATATACAATATCTAAATGTTTTATTATAACTGTCAAGTACTGGCATGATATATCATTATAATGCATGTTATATATGATTGATTACAGTTGTATTCTTCTTTAAGGAGGGATTATCATTAATTCCATCTTGAAATCTTGATAGAAGAAAAATAGAAAGAACTATCTAATTATCTAGATCATGATAGAGTATCTCTCTTTTTTTCACACAAAAAGTTATTTTGGGATGTGATATAATTTGAAATTTATTATGGTAGATTGGGGGTTGGAAAAATTCATAGTACATCCATTTATTCATTATAAATAATTCATTACCCAATTACCCATAATAATAATAATATATTAATTGTTGAAAAAGAAAATAATATAAATAAATTACATTTATGTCATTCTCAATTGGACTATTAATGTCACCCAACTTTCCCTCATTGAAATGAAGCAATCCTAAATGAATAAAAATTAAATTAAAAAATAAATTTTATTGCGATATTATATGATAATTTTAATAAATATTATATTAAAAAATTGAAAATAAATTTTATATTACTTTTAACTCAAATATTTTTTTTAATAAATTTTTATTATATTTTGGTTATCAACAAAACATGAATAAATAATTTTTAATCTAACATATTAAATTCAGAACAAAATTTTTACAATGATTAAAAATACAAATAGTGTGTGATCCTCTAGGAATATTATTCTACGTTAGTATGCATAATGCTTTATTGACCAAATACAATGTCTAAAAACAATCCACGGATCCCATTGAGAAAAAAGATAATGATTTCAATACACCAAACATATTACAAATTCATGTTATGTAATATAAATCCATTATCATTATATTACTAATATATAATGAAACATGTTCATGTCGTAAACATATAGTCTAGATTTATAATTAAATAATATTTTATAAATGAAATCATCCACTGAACAAAAAGGAGATAGATTTATATAGGTATTTTTAATTCAATGAAATGTCTTGGTATACCAAATTAATTCAAATGAATAAAGGGATAAATCCGTTGTCATAGTATACATTAAAAAAATACCATTACGGACATATCCAATGTATGTTATCTCACCACAAGAATACATAGTCACTTATATCATCAGTAATCAATGTACATGAGTAATTATACCCATTAATAATAATATTTATGTCCAAGGATCAATTCAAAAAATCATAAATAAGGAATTCAGATTTTATATTATGTAGCTTACTCTGATTACATCCTATCTTGTGGATTACCAATTGATAACACTTTTGAATCCATACTTCTTCATTGTATCCATCAAAAGTTACAATATACTTAAAATCTATTGTAGAATTTATGAAAAATTGATTCTGTAAACTCTTCCATCCCCCAACTCCTCAATTGAGAAATCTTTTTACCAGCACTTTGATAATAGATCATTATGATTTTTCTGAATGCATTGATATTTTTGACCATTGATTATTAGTTTTTTACTTCTTCTATAAAACATGATTGTATCCCTTTTTTACTCTAATATAAAAGGATATCCCTTATAATATCCCAATTATGATCACCTAGATCGTCTATATTTATTCACACTATGTTCAATGTATAAGAACCATTAATACTTATACATGACATGGGATACATGGTTGATCTTATTGAAACGAACTATGTGATCTTACTCATACTATCAATTGCCTCTTAATTGTGAAATGTTTATCCTAGAATGATGTCTAACAAGTGACACTAGAACCAAACTAGTATTGGATTATTCTATTATGATTCTATTTAACGTATCATCAATGTATATACATTGACATAGTCCAAGAAAAGACTTGAATCCATTACCCACGATCATGATTTCTAAAATATTGGCCTCATCCCTAGAGTTTTTTATGGAGAAGTAATTGCATAACCATCCCATAAATTCTTAGAAGGTAGGTGTATCCTCTATAATTATTAATATTTTATAAAAAAATCAACTTCAAAAAATACATAACTTTCTTTAAACATTTTTTGTACACCTAAATCACACATAATCATAATGAAAAATATAATATATAGTTTCATAAAATCCAATATTAAATTTTGTTGATTCTTAGATTAATCCTTAACTAGATCTCTATAAATAATATATTTTTTTTGAAATTTTGTGTGTCACCAACCCTTCTGAGAATTTGATATAAACATCCTCTTGAATCTTCCTATTATGAAATTCAGAAATTAATTTCATTTTGAAAATTGCATAGTTTTCCTAATATGTTATGGAAATCAATATTCTGATGAATTTAAAAATGGAAATTGGTGACATATTTTCATTATAGTCAATTCATTTAATATGTATTAACCCTTTATCCACATGCATTTATTTACAGGTATTATCTTTATCTTATAATTTATAATTTATGACAAATACCCATTTTCATATAATAGGCTTTACGTCAACATATGGATTGAACATAACCCAATAATGGATTTGATAAGTAAAATCTATTTCAAAAATGATAAATTATTTCCATCTTACAACTTATGACTTTCTAATACATCATTTTATGATTTAAGAAAATTATTTTCAAACCATAATGACTCACCATATTTGATGACTAGAGAACCATATATCTAATGTTCTCTTACAACTCTAGATCTCCTATAAAACAGATGTTTCCTATTAAAAAATTCTTCCCTATGTACCTATATAATTTCCATTTATACCAAATCATGGTTATATTTAGAATCAGCTACTTGAATGTAAATCATGATAAAAAAATCATTCTTAGGGATTTACTTCCTATAATGAAGGAGGACCTCTCTTGTGATAGCCACATTCCTGTCTGATGTTTTATATATAATTCATCCAAAAATTTCATTAGGATATAATATAATGATACATTTTATTCCGTCGTATTCTTGTTTATTACTATTTTTATTCATTATAATTTTCTCACAACCCAATCCATGAATATATGATGGAATATTTTTCTTATTCTCCATAACATGAAGGGAAAATCATTGTTTAATTTGGTTAGTACTCGACATAGTAGGATTTATTCCAATTCTAATTAATATTTTCAAATGGATAATGTATGTCCGCATTCAAAAAACTATTGTTCCTCCTTTCAAACAATCTCAAAATGATGTAATTTGTGTCTGGGTAAGGATTAAATCTCATACTGCCATAGAATGTCAATAATTTCTTGGCTATGATATTCACTAACTTGATCCAATTGGTAATTTTTCATCATTAAACCATGATGATTCACAAACTCATTCATTTGAACATTGAACCTCTCAAAGTATTCAAACATTTAACTCATCATATAGGTATAACCATACCTACCCAAGTCATTGGAAAATGTAACAATGTATGAGAATAGACCTCAAGACTCTATATAAAAAAACCTAAACACATAAGGGTGTACCAAATATAATATTTATATATCCCTTTAACCATGGGCACTAAATGGTGGGATGGACATATTACCACGTAAGAAAATAATAGAATAATTCAAGGGGATTCATCCAAAAAGATAATAAATAACCATATTTGTACTCTTGATTCAAACTCTAATTAGGTATGTGACCGTGGTGGTGATTCCATAACGATTTGTTATTTCATTTGGAGATATATTTTGAATATATGTTTCTAATATTTGGTTTTCATAATATTAATACATAATTACTACCATTAATATATTCTATACCATAATATTCACAATCTTTATAAATATAACAACCCAAATTTTCCAAAATGAAAGAAAATATTAATAAATCTAAAAAAGGAATATAATTAATGTCAATAGTAACAATATGAACATAATAAATAATAAATAATTCCAAAATCAATCCTATTGGAAATGTGACAAGGTATTCCATAATGTAAACCATAGCAATCCTTACTCTATTTGGATCCTGTAGATCCACAAATTATATGCCAATATTCTAAAATATTTCCTTTGATGGTTTTTGAATTAAAATGTGAAAATAAATTGTATTATATTACATCCATGTTATAGATATTTAAATAATACACAAACTAATAAACACAAATCGATTATCTGTTTAATGCTTTAGATGGGTGCAATGCATTTTGATGTTTTCCCACAGCCCTCATAAAGAACATACAACATCCCATTACTTTCTTTCTTCAAGATATTCATCATTATGGAGGGATTAAGCTCTTAATACGTTGAATAGAAATGATTGTTTGGAACATATTTCATGTTCCTCATCTTATTATTCAATATAATAATATTAGGGTTTAACGACCCATGTCTTTAAATTTTGTTAATTACTATATTATTTAATGAGTGTGTGCTCTCTATTTTTATCATTTAATAATTCATAATAAAATTGCAGATGTAATTTATTATTACATAAAGAATAAGATCGTTGCACAACTCATTAAGGATCTTAACACTCAATATAGAGAGGCAATAAATATAGAAATTCATCCACACTACATGTGTCTAAATTGACACCAGCACTCTAATCTTCTTCATGAATATTGTTTTAGAGTTGTCATATCGTACTAATCCCACGTTGTCTTAATAATGATCGTGATAGTATGAAACTATTCCATACATATCCATAACCTGATTTTTTTATGAGCTTATCTGAAATGGATTATAAAATTATTCAGGTGTAATCGATGGTGTTATCCAAATGTTTCACATAGATAGATACTTGTTCCTTACTAGTTACTTTGGAAAGGATCTTAGAATGTGGGGAATATAATATGTACAATTTCTGTTTTTGTTGTAGTATAATGCATAGAGAAAAATAAAATTCCTAGAAAACGATTTTAGTGATATGGTTAACATTATCTAGTATAAATCACAATGATATTATTGATGATGATTCATTTTCCATTTATATAAATGAATTAAATAATGTTAGGAATTGATTTTTTAGAAAAACATATAAATAAATATAGAATTAATTAAATTTCATTAATCCCTAACTATTTTAAAAAACAAATATATCTCACTAAAAATATAAGAATATATTATCTCTTATATATTCTTTTAGTAATGAACCATATGAACCATATCATAATCCATGGTTGGTCATGATAGTATTTTAAAGGTTTTTAGGTAAGAATAACATTCCTACTACATTAAATCATAATTCTTTCATCCATAAAGTAGAATCCCAAAACTAGAAATCATATTTTGATGATTTTGTAAACAATTTCCACTCAATTAAACCATGTCATAAATTTTTATTCAATTTTTTTTATAAACTATGTAAATTAAACACAAAAAATAAGGATAACATTTCTATGATAGATGAAATCACACCAACATGTGTTGGTCATGCACATTGAACATTGAGTTTGATTAAAATATTATTAGTGGAAGGTAATACTAACTCAATATTTTAGAATATTTATTTTTATTCATATATGAAGGGAATTTTTAATTTTTCACATTTATTATTAAAAAAAATTTTATTTAATATAAATCTATTATCAATGTTTGATCAAAAAATTATGAAAAATTTAATTATAAATTTTTACATAAAGAATTCATTTTTATTTATTTATTAGTATATTTATTTACATCAACATATATATTTAATTAAACATGATTGTAATATAAATAACTTATAAGAGGCATGATAATGAGATTTTATAATATTTAGAAAATCTGAAGGATGATAAAATAACCCTCAAAGCTATGATAAAACAACATGAACTAGAACTGCTTCATGTTATAGAACACCATAATAGAATGAATGTATCACCTTGTTTTCTCTCACCGTCTCTCCTAAAATGGAGAACCTCCCCTGAACAGGGAGCTCTAAATTTCCATTGTGTTATACTCACTAGAAGGAGAGATAATAAAATGAATTAGTGAAAGCTTTTATGCAAAAATTAAATCAAAGGATAAAATGTCATTAGATTAAATTGCCTTGGGTGTGAATCCCTATCCATTAATAATAATTTTATTAAATTTAATGACATGAAACCAATCACAATGAAAATGATGGTATTATATCATCATGGTCTACCAATCAAAGAAACATGATTTTTTTAAATTTTAATTATCAATTAGTTTTACTTTTTCTTAAATTAGGATAACGAACCCTCAGTTAATCAGATTTATGAAATTAATATTAATTACCTCGAAGCAAAAATAATCAACCATCTTATATAATTTTAAATAAAATTAATTCCAATAAAATTAATGAATTACCGAAGTTTATATAAGGATAATCAATTATGTGCTTATCCAACATTTTACATGGAGATATATTTAATAAATATAACTATAAATAAATATGCATGACATTTATTTTTTGAATAAATGATTTTTGGAACTCAAATTATTTTTAAATTATATATTTAGTTTTTCCCTTGAAAAAGTAAACACTTTTTATATAGTAGACTAAAAATAACACCCTATTATTCAGGGAGTGTTCTGTCATTAACCCATTTTTCATATTACACATCTTGTATTGTGGTTACATGATGTTTATTTCATTAATCCATGATCAATATTGTCTGAATATACAAACTGATAATGTTTTATCAAATCTTAGAGTCAATTTCGCTAGATCTATCCAACATTACCATGTAATTCATATTAGAAACTGAAGTACTTGGAGTGTATATGATAAGTACACACTCTGTCTTTATTTTTATCCATAGAGAGCCTTTGAAACCAATTAATGGTCTTCTTAAAATTCCATTTCATTTTAAATTTATAATTAATTTAGTGTTATTGTTTTCATGAATGAAGAAAGGGAATTTACTATGATGTTATTCTTTTGAATAAAAATTGTATAAGTAAAATAAAACTAAAATTAAAGATAAAAATGAATGAATACTAAGGAATTATAAATAAAACATGTGACCATCCTGATGCAAATTGTAGGATTAGAGAGAATTGGAATCATCATTTTATGGACTGACCATCAAGATATTTAGTCTTAATTGACATATACTCATTTCAAAAAATGAATAATCTTCAATTACTATTAATATAGTAGATTAAATATCAGTATCAATATGATAGAATGAGAATAAGAGGATATTTACTTATATATTATAATTAATATATCTAGAAAGTATATATTTAATTTAAGTGATAAATAATTCTTCATTGATGGTCAGTAGAGAAATACATCATTTTGTCATCCTTTACTTATAGGATCCATGTGTAGAATTCATTATATAATAATCCAAACATGAACTAAATTCTCCAATAATTGTAGTATAATCATTGTGTTCTAGAAGAACCAATATTAATTATTTGTATTGTTAATGGTTGATCACAATTATATTCTTATAATAGGAAAAACTCATGATGATCTCTCAAAGTGTTGATAGTGGAGAAAGATAGTATGTTCTATAAATCTATAAATATCCATTCATATATAGATATAGTCTCTATTATTCCATTATGAATAGAAAATGTGATTATTGAAATTAAAATGCTCAGATATTTATTATGGTAGGTTTCGAGTTGGAAAATTTCAGACTAATCCCTTTTGATATTTAAATTTTTTAATTGACCCAATGACCCATAATATAGATTACATTATTTTTGTTAACAACATTAGATGGAGAACAACTTAAAAATATTAATAAAATTAATTTATATCAATTCAATTTTTAACAATAGGATCACCTGCCTCCCGCTGTCGGCATTTAGTAATCATTGAATAATTAAAAATTATCTAATAATAAAAGTCAAGTTCATAATTTTATGTAAATAATATAAATGTCACATTCTTTAAATATATAAATAATTTTTTGATTATTTTACTCAATTTTTAGGTCGAATAACTTCTGATTAAATATTTTAGATTAAATAAATAAAAAAATAATATTTATTCATTTTTATTAAATTAAATAAATGAATTTATCTAGGATTTTTGAAACACTTAATGCATGAATCTGTAGTAAATGATCTCAAGGGAATTATGCATAACTACCTAAATTACAAGGGTTGTGTCACACGACATTCCAAGGAACCCATAGAGAATTATGATATTGTCTCAATGAATTTCAACCTCTTATGAATTCTTACAATGTAATATAATCCATTTATCTTGATATTTATAATCATATAGGTTTCACGATAGTCCCATCAACAAATACTTTATATTTTATTTTCATTAACTTTCTAAAAATGAAATCACCCACAAAACACCTTGTAAATGGATTTATGTAGGTAGTTACATTCCAATCCAAGTGACTAACATATCATCTTACATTATAAGACAAAATGGATATGTCCATCTCGCATTATCCATTAATTCAATATTACTTATCAAAAACCCAATATATCCTACCTCAAAACAAAAATCATCCCTCAATGTATAAAAATACACGAGTCATGATATCCATTCCAATTATTAATAATATTTTGACAATAATAAACACATCGAAAAATGGAAAATGTGGACTTTAAATTATTTGGTTATCTCTCATATCATTCTATATTGGATATTACCATGTATAAGCACCATGAGAGGGTATCTAAAATTATTTTGAGCCTCTTTCCCTTAATATCATGCATTTTCTATGTCTTGTTCTACAAAATCACACTGATATATAAAATAAATTCTAGAATAGTCTCATTGTAACTCTATATTCACATCATAGAGGTTAACACCAATATAATGAATTATAATTTTCATTTATTATTTTAAAATATTATATTGATTGATTTCGAGACCAAGTTCTAATATGGAATATGATTTTGAGGCACTGTTTTCCTAGAAAAATATTTGAAAAATATTAAAATATTAAACAACCCGATCACTTGGTATTCCTGAAAAGGGGGAATAAAATCAAAATGGGTGCATGATTCACAAATCATAAGGCACTGTTGAGTTTAGAACAATGACTATTCCTATGGAGCTACCCTAAATTGGTCTTCGCAGGCCATTTGTTGAATGTCTCCTTGGGCTCATAAAAGAATCAAATAAAATAAGAAAATTTATTTCATTTAAATAACATATAAACTTATTTATTTTTAAATAAATCAATTTTCAATTATCCAGAGATAGCCTCATAACCCTGAAAATCTCTAGAGATGATGGATAGAGATCCTCTGGAGGATCCTTTTGATGAATGATGCCAAATCCTCGGATCAGTTATCGGTGCACACCAATCAAGATGGATCTCAACAAATATGATGATGCAATGATCTTACATTGTCATTGAATAATCTGAATTTAGGTAAGATTCATTATTTATATCATTTTTTCTTGTCTGTGAAATCCTATGATGAACCAATACAAATACACGAATAAATTAGCCAACAGATTCATCGTATTTTTGGGTTGGGATAATTGTAGGATTTATTGGGAAATTTCTTGGTGGTTTTTGATATACTCATTTTTCATTCTAATAGGAATGTACACAGATCAACATGAACATCAATCAATGTTTCTTCCTCTTGACCAGATTGGTTTTTTTCTACCACGATTCACCATTTCTTGTGATGTTCTTTATTTTTAACGTGGTTTGATGTTTCATTGAACAATTGATCATTGCACATTTGATTATTGGTGAATCAATAGGAAATCATAGATCATTCATCAGTACAACTAGATAGTGGTGAGTAAGTGGTTGCAACAATATATCGATCAACATTTGTTATGTTTTTGTTTTCTCTGGAACGTAACAAATTACAATGAAAATTTAGATTTATGAGTGGATTAAAGGCCCAAATCTCACCATTTTGGTAATGGAATGAATAAAAATCATGGATCCTAGTATTTGTGGGGAACTGATCTTCGAAATCAAGATCCAACAATTAAACTGCTTGAATGGGATGACGAAGTAGGTTTATTGATAACTCAACAGACACGACATGTATCCTTAAACTACATGGTGTGTAGTCAAATTGGATAGGTTGGACATGTATATGAAGGAGTAAGTAGACAACGGTTTGAGTACACGAGTTTATTACATGTTTTGTACACCCCCACATAGAATGGAACGAGCAAAGTACATAGGATACCTCGTGCACTGGTACATGGGAAGAGATGCACTTGCTGGAATCATGTGCAGGGACATGGATGAAGTACATTGGTAGACCATGGATGCAATGACATGGCTTGTAATCCCTTCTACACATCATATACCCATATCATACATGACATGGGTCATTGTAAGTGGGCAGTACCAAGGGTCAAAGACAGTTTTTATGACCTTACTACATGATGTGTACCGCTTCTTACACAGCTTGAGCCACTTGTCCTACATTTCATTAAAAAATCGTTAAGATGCATCCCCTTCATTATTTACCTAATGTTTGGTTTGAATTGCTTCCTACCTATCCATGTGTTTCTCATTCCAGGGCTCCCCAAGCCCACATCCAATAGGTCATTGTATGGTGACTAGCGATGAGTAGGCATATCAGTATCATGAGAGTCATTGCCTATGTACCGGTACGGACACCCACATGTCCAATTGAAAAAAATGATAGAATGTATACTCCACTAAATAAATAATTCTTGTATATAACTAAATCACAAAACTAGAAAAACATAGAAATAATTTTGATAAATATTGATAAATACAATCCCATAATAAGAAGTATGTGACACGAGTCCAATCTATATGAAAATAGTATTGTGACTACTGAAGGAAAGATTCATGAACATACCTCATTTTGTATAGTCACACTGAGAACATTCTCATCATATTCCCGCAAGTACATTATAAAATTTTCAATTTTCAGCACAAGACATGACACATAGGAGCAATTCTCGTGTAGGGGTGAGTCTACCTATACTTAGTTAGACAACCAAAACCCCCAAAGAAATACAATAATGGAATGATATAGTTAACATATATTGGTATATTTCTACATCACATATAATCATAGTATCCATATATACTCAATCCAAGACCAACATTATAGAGGTATGTCACAACCACATTATTCCAACACCTCGAAATCAGCTTGAATATTCCATGAAGACCTCATCTGGGAGAACACAATCCTGAGTTTCATAGCAGTGTTGACATCCATCTAGGAGGTACACCTTGTCGATACATACCATTGGAAATAAATTATTGTAGATCTAAAGAGATATAAAATACAAATATGAGGATCCCGTCAATGACCATGGGGTGATACAAACAACTCAATCCAGAATAACCTGCAATGTAGAGGGTCGAACCCCACATATTTTTAGTCACATTGATACCTTGAACTCCACCACAGAACATGTAAAGAACAGAGGATCCTTCATTAGGTCTCCTAGGGGATTCCAACAACTATATCTAGTATGTCCTACTAAATGGACCATTGTTATAGGAATAGGAAATTATTTTTAACAAAAATCTGGGAAACAAAGAAGGGGATACACACTAAGGACACATATCCAAGAAACAGACGGAAAGTGGCTGAATCCAGGTATGAAGGGGTAGATGACTTGTAGTATGGTCACATGCCATTTTCTGTTTCCCTAGTTACGTCCCATGTACAACATACCATTTAATTTCAACCATTATGTGTATAAGATGTGTACACAATGTTTATAAGGGATTACATGCCGTTTCACTGCATTCGGGGTCTGCTCTAGTACTCCGAATGTGTTCTAGTACACGACATCATCTTATGAAACTCTACCCTAGTAGTTATACATGTGGTATCATGTGTACGTATTCTAGGGAAATCTGTGTGGGAGAGTAAACACAATGTAGGAAACATGTGTACTCCACCCCGTGTACTTGTACTCCTTCATGCACACACCAAGTCAATCCAATGGGACTACATGTCATGTAGTGAAGGATTACACACTCTGTGTATAAGGTTTTTTAACGCTTCATTTTCCAATCACTTTGGCCGATCAATACTTATAATCCCATTCATATGATCGGTTCTCCACAAAAATGATGATCCATGATCTTTTTTCCATTCTATAACTAAATCATCAACATTAAATCTTTCACCCCATGTGGAAAACAAAATTGGTGTAACTTATCATTGATACACAGAATGTGAAATTCGTACCAACCATCATTAGATCCTATGAAAAAATAAAATTCATACATCCATCAAGTCGAACTGATTTCAGATATACAATTTCAGATAATTACACCAGGAATTAAATGCCCAACCATTGATTATTTAAAGAAATGTAGACCCTTGGGGAAAAAAGAACACAAGGAAGAATAGTGAATCAGGGGATAAAAAAATCCAAACAAGAGGAATGAACCCTGATCAATGTTCATGTTGATCATGATTCATTTCCATTATAATTAAAAATTACTAAATCAACAATTATGATGAAATATCCTAAAAATTCCCACAAGTAACCTATCCCAGAAATAAGATCAGTCCATGGAGTACTATGTTTGTGTATTAGTCCATGTTCATCAAAGGATTTCATGAATGGAAAGGAATGATTGAAATAATGTATCCTACCATTATTTATACCATTCTCTTATAAGGAACAGTCACTGCATAGTCATTATTCGAATGATCTATCATGTTCTCCATGCATTGATCGTCCATCTGAGGATTCATCATTGTTCGTTACAAGGATCTTCCAATGGTTATCTCACCAACATATTGGGATATGTACTGGTCTATATAGATAACCCTATATCATTTCAAAGGGAGATATTTAAAGATAAACACATCATTGAGTGAATGAAATAAAATAAATTTTCTTAATAAATTTTGTTCATTTTAGAGCTCGTGGCTACATTCCAAAAACAACATTCACCAAACAATGTCTGGTCTTACCTAAAGTAAAGTCATAGTTCTAAACTCAATGGTGCCCTCATATTTCTAATCTGTGTAACCATTTATAATTTATTCAATTTTTTAGGAAAACCACTTGTGTGTACTATTTAATATTGTAATATTTTTTAAACATTTGTTATGGGAACAACAAGACTTAGAATTGAACTCCATCATAGTGAATAGTCTCAAACATAATTAATATATTATTTAAAAATAATAGATATAAAATCTGAGTCATTAAATTCTCACCACATGTGGCTTTACATCCATAGAAATCCCAAACAACGGCTACCAAAAAGATAAGGGTACTGAGATCAAATTTTTGCCTTCTGCTCCCATGTGATATCTTGGAGATTGATGTGCTTCCACTAGACACCCACAAGGTGAAAATATGGCCCAAAAAGATGATTTCGTACTAGTCTTCAATCACCAATGGGTACTAATAAATAGTCACTCTAACCATGATGTTCAACTCTCCCTTGTCGATGATGTGTGATGGGTCATTCAAGTACCTCCTCAAAAACGACACCTAGATGAAATCTTGTACATTGTGTAGCTATTGGGGTAGAGCTATGTGGTATGCCACCCCGTCAACTCTACCAAATATCTATAAAGTTACCATGAACCTTATATATAGATCTCCAACCTAGATAAATATCTATAACCCATATCGAGGTGAGACCCATAGGAACAGATGGTCTCTTTACTCAAACTCAAAAGGCCTCTATTACCTTTCAACATAAGAATTTTGATGGCTATTTGAGGTCTTCACCCAATCCAAGAAGATCTGAACCTATTCTTTAGTATCTCATACATACTCTAGGCCCATCCGTACTAAATCTCTTGGGTATATCCACCAATGTGGTGACCTACATGTATTCTCTTACAATTCTTTTAATGGCTCAATACCAAGGGAGACTAACCCTATCCTATCTCTGATAGGATTTAGGATGGTAACTAAAACTAAGACTACATTTACTATAAGTGTAGGTTATTAACATAAATTACCAGTACACCCACACACACATTTTAAAGACCACACAATACTGAAATATCAAATAAATAAAAGAATCCATCCATATATCTATGATCCCACAATAGAGTATGATTGTGAAAGCAATGTTTACCGAAAAGGGGTAAAAAATACCAATCAAAAATACAAATATTCTAACTAACTCCAAGGGTGAGAACTAAATTAGAAATACACTAAATGTAAATACCTCGATCTATAAATATTCAAACCTACTCCACTTGCTTTATGTCCTCCAAGGACATCATAAAAAGGGTTGTCTCTACACAAGAAATGACACATGCATAAAATGATTGTGAAGGGGTGAGTATAAAAATACTCATACCCCCCAAAACACTAAACACGAATCATTAAGTACATTCATCTCAATACAATATGTAATAATGTATCAAAAATACAAGTAGTACAATGAGAAACTAGATGTACTCAGGAAATACACCACTCCATTAGGCCGTCATAACTAACTACAAGCCACAAGATTCTACTTGACAAAATAATAATTATAGGAGAACTCACTCCACAAGACATGTTTTTATCATAGATACTTGATTGATAGGTCTATATCATTTGGTCCCCACCTAATGAGAACATACTAGTCTGAGAAGATAATGGTACACAGAGAAGGGGTCATGCCAAGAACCATTGGAGGAAACCATGAGCACAATAAGGATCAACCTACTACATAGAGGATCATATGCTTACTATTCCACAAACCCAACTATTATGGACTACTCGATAGTGAATCAATATCCTACTCTGGGAGGCCATGCTGACTCGACAAACACCAATAGTGATGACAGATGATCACACTCTAGTCTCGTAGAGGTACATCCCAATTCTATCAGAGACAGCCTCTAGAAGGGATTACAATCAAGTGATCTTGATGTAATTATGTACAATACCCTCATGGAAAAGAAAAATGTAACATAATCAACCTATATCGTTCCAAACTAGGAATTGGAAGAGCCTCTATCACTTTTAATGGCAGTACAAATCCAGTCCCAGGGTTTCATCATGTGTTCTTATATCCAATGTGTTTCCCATGGGTAAATAATCACATAACAAGTTGTATCCACAAACCTATCTTGTATGATTTATACACAGCCTGTAAAGACCCATGGTTCCCAACCTATGTAACTGGGCTATGTTTGTGAAAGGAACTCATGTTCATGTACTGGTCCATGTATGCCAAGCCTTGTCTAAGTCTATGTACATGGCATTCTATATTGTCGTGTACTATTATCCATGTCTATAAACTCTCTGGGGAAAAAACTGAGTCATCTAGGGAGGTTCACATGCCATGTGATCGGGTTGACACACTGTTTGATTTTCATCCCATTCCCGAAACTGTAACCACTATTGAAGGGGACCCACTTTTCAAGTAGTTCTGAGCTACATGCCTTGTATACCGAGATTCTTCCAAATACCATGTTCTTCTCGATTCTCCCTCTAAAATCACTTCTCATTCGATTTCCATCTAAATTCTCTCTATGTATCTCAGATCTACATCGATTGTTCCACTCAAAGGTAACTATTTGGAAAATAGCCTTGAAACCCATCGAGAAATCACCTCCAATGTCTATTTTATATACACCAACCAAGAAGAGTGTGAAACCCAAAAAAAAATTCCCATTCATCCCCAATCTCACCTCACTACTTCCAAATCCTCTATCCATATACATCTACACATTCTATAGTCAGGGTTTGGATCCTTTGCACCAAAGAATTATTGTGAAATGATCTGGAACTAGGTATTTGTCAATTCAATGTCCAAGGTCATACAAAAAAGATAGGATGAATAACAATTTGTAGAATTCCATAAAATATAAAATTTAGTTGTGAACATTAGGAGTTTTAATTTGGCCTCAATTTGTAATCATATATAAATGAAATATGAGGGATAATCAATTCACCATAAATTTAATAATTCTATTAAATTCAATATACCAAGAATGCATAGATCAATACCTATTCATTGAATTGACCTTAGTTCATTCAGGGTTAAAAAAATATGAAATTTAAAAGACAACCTACATTGAGTTTGGATCTATCATCGATAAGGAATAGTTTCATTGTTAGTGTTTTCGAGATCATTTAACGATGTTGGCATGATGATCCATGAACTAATCCATATCCATTTTTATCCACCTTGAACTCTCTATCCCAATGGAGTGTAGGTCTTCATGGTTTAGTGGAAAACCTTGGGACAATTTCCATAGGCATAACATATAAGGGTATCTTGTCTTTATGCTGAATAAAGTAAAATAAATACATTAAGATTAATTTATTTTATTAAATTCATGCCCTGAAAACATTTTCACAAAAACCCCATGTCAACCAAATGATAGGTCATGCCTATGATAATGTCACTATATTGGATTTAATAGTGACCACATATTTCTAATATTGGCCCCTATTGAGTGGTTTTTTACCTTTTTAGGAAAACCACATTCACATGTTATTAAATACCTTAATATGTCTCAAAAATTTGTTAGGATCACACCATGCCTTAGAATCACACACAGTCTCAGCTCCTGGTCTCAAAATAAATCACTATAATATCTAAAAATACTAATAATAAAATATGAGATGTCACATTCTCTCCACATTGGGGATTTACATTCTTGAAAATCCAAAAAAACGGTTACTCAAAGATATGGAAATATTGTGCATGAATCGGTGCCTCCTACCCCCATGTGGTCTCCTAGATAATATCATAATTATATCAGACACACAATAAAAGAATAAATCACTCACAATGGATCATATCTAACCTATCCTGGATCTCCACTATGTAGTTGAAAAATTAATTCCATCCTCAATGTCTATTTCATTTCATTTGATGACGTGCGATGAGTCATGCACGTATATCCATATCCAAAAGACAAGGAAGAAATAATGTGCATTATCTAACTATAAAGGTAGATAGAGGCCATATTCCACCTCACCAAATCTACAGAGTTTTTTGACAGGGCGTATGAACCTTGGTGGAATCTTTCCTCCATGATTATATCTTTGTAATACCCATCATGGTGAAACATAAAAGAACAATTGGTACCCATCCATGAACTCCAAAAGACCATGTATCATTTAAACAAAAGACTTACGACGGCTATGTGCAGTCTTCATCCACTCTTATATGATCTACACTTTCTCTTTAGTATCTCACACTAACGTTTATCCCATGTGTACTGACACTCCTAGACCATTCCAGCAAAGTGGTGACCTATAGTGTCACCCATACAATCCCTTTAATGGTTATATAAAAATGGTGGAATTTTAACATTTTTTACATGAACTCCACCAGTTGTAGGTGATCTTACCAACTACATCCATGGAATAATATTCAAGCTTGTAAAATTTACTATCGAACCAAAACAGTCTTCTCAACCTGGTCATCCATCTGTGGGTGAAAAATTATTCTCACGCATAACTATTTCCCAAACTACTCCTATAATCCCTTCAAAAACTGAGATGTAAATAGAGCATCTGTATTAGAAAAAATCATCGATGGAATGCAATGGACATGAACTATCTCTCAAATGTAGAGTTGTCCCATTCTCTCTATTGATACATACTCAGAGATAGATAGGATGTGGGATGCCTTGGTGAGCCAATAAATTATCACCCACAGGGAACCCTATCGCCTGGGCATACATGGTAGTCATATCAGAAAGAATATAGATATACCATACCGATTTCTTTCTGGAACCCCAAGGAGTTGAGTTAAACATATTTGAACTTGGTTCTCATCATTATCTTGATGAAAAGTAAGGCATTGAGAAACAAATTTCATAACTTCATTATTCATCCATGTGCACCAGAAACTGATGTGGGAGGTCCGAGTACATCTTTGCCACACCGAGATGTACCACCAATGGAGATGTTTGAAACACCCTCACAACATCCTCCCACAATGTCATGAGTACCATCGTACAACATCTAATGGGAATAAAATGCTCCCCACCTTTTGAATATCCATCACGGGCATGCCCTGTAGATATCTGAGCACGTAGGGTGTCCTAGTTGGTATCTCCAAGTTGTTCATCTATGACATTTTGTACGAGTGTGGTCTCCCCGCAATGATGGGACCATGTTATCCTATCCCTAAAACACATAGATATACCTATCAAGGGTCAATATAATTAATATATGGTCTCTAAAACCATAACAATATGAATAATGAAAGGAATAAGGACCAAAACTCAAATCCTCCTACTTTGATGGAGAAACATCGAACCTTAGGTTGTAAAATTATTTTCAGACAATGCTTCTCCTCGATTTGATGCAGATTTGGATCAATAATAGAGATCAGAAACACCATGCTTCATCAATTTGTATCATTTCCATCCATATTCCAAAGATAGTATGAGAGGATTTACACACCTTCTTCGGTGTCGTATACACCCTAGGGTTTTTAGGTGATTGGATTTAATTAAATTAATCTTATTAATTAATCCTTAAATTCCACATCAACATAACACCCCCGAAGGAAACTTCTAGTGTGGATGACCTTATGTCGCTCCTAGGGTAAAAATGATGTTGTAGACTCAACCATGGTACTAAATATCTGGTCCAACACTCTTTATGGTAGTTATTTACATTTTAATTTAAATTTTGTGCATAATAGAAAATATTTTTTATCATTTAAATATCACCTCATCGAGGATCCCTAAGCCCCAAAATGTGAAGAGTTGACTGTATATTTTCTTTTTTGTTTTTTGTTTTTGATTCAAGGTTTCTACAAAGTATTATTAAATAGAATACGAAAATTAGATGTAGTTATGGTCATTATGAGTACTTTTTGAATCACTTTGGCTTAAATAATGCCCCAGAAGTGTTCATGAGACTCATGAACTATATCATTTAGCATTATATAAAAAATGGAACAGAATTATTCATCAATGATATTCTTGTTAACTCGGTTTTTAAGGAGGATCATGTGAGACACATAAGGATAGTAATGGACCTACTTTGAGTGAACCATAATTACGGAATTCTCTAAAAGTTCTCTCTCGGGATTCAGGAGGTCCACTTTCTAGGACACATTATCTTAGCAGATAGAGTGGTATTGGACCCATTCATGGTTTAGGATGTGTTTGCATGGGATCCAACCAAGAGTGTGATGTAGGTTTGGATATTCCTTGGGTAATTAGGATATTTCTTAAGATTCGGACCTGGATTATATTGGATATAATCACATAAGACAATTTTACTAGAAAGAGGAAGCCTTTCATATTGTTAGAGAAGTTAATATAGAATTTTCACGAGCTACGTGAGATTTTTACGAGCACTCTGATCATGATATTTCTAGAGGATAGAATCTAGTATGTAGTTATTAGTGATTAATTAAGAATTGGGATTGTTTTTTCATGATGTAGAGGCAAGGGGTGATTGGCAATTGTTCATGCTAGTTGAAACCACATGATCTGAATTATGTGACAGATTATGTTGAGTTATTAGCGGTAGTATTCACATAGAATATGTGGTCACAATACATGATGGGTGAGATGATTATCGCCTACTCTGATAATAAGAGTCTCAACTATATATTATATTATAATTTTCTCAACCGGAGACAGTGGTGATGGATAGAGTTCTTCTAGGATTATGACTAATAAATTGTTATACACTTATGATGGGGAACATGGTAGAGGATCCTCTCAACAAGAGATCTAGTTCACAGTGGTTGAGGGAGGAATCATAGTAGTTTTATTCATTACAATTATGTTTGGTGGATGGAGATGGAAGGGGTTACCTTCAGTTAATGTTTTTCACCCATCAACTCTTACAGTGTGTTTGGGAGGTATAAAATGGAGTACTGATTATGAGACCCTATTTGCACAGATATCCATGGGGAATACTTTTGATGGATATTCAAAAGGTGAGTAGATTTTCATTATTTTCATAGGAAACACTCTAGTAATTGTGGTGTTTCAGGATGAGGTCTTGATGGAGATTCATACATTTCCTTTTGTGGTACATACAGGTGTGGAAAATTTGTACCAAGACTCCCAATGTCAATTTTCATAGACATGGATGATGAATGGAGTAGCAGAGTTTGTCTCTCGATGCCTTACATGTCATTATGTTATGGTTGAGCACCATGTTATAGTGGGTTTAGCTCAACCTCTTGAGGGTAAAAAATGGAAGTTTAATGATATATTGATGGACCTCATGAAAGGCTTACCATGTACACATTTGGGATATGATGTTATCTAGGATATCATTGATAAACTCACCATGTCGAACCACATCAATGATATATGAGAGAATAGTATAGTAGAGATCTTGGGATTCCTCTTTGTTTATGAGATAGTTAAACTCCCTAGAGTTCCATTGAACATTATTTCATATTTTAATTCTCTCATTACATCCTGGTTGTGTAAGAGATTAAGGGAGGCATTTGGGAACTAGATATGCTTGATCAGAACATTTCACCCCAAATGGAGGGCCAAACAGAGTGAACCATTCTAGATTTAGAGTAAATGCATGAGATTGCATATGGGACTTTGGACATAGTTGATAGGATCACCTACCACTAATGGATTTATAAAAAACAACAGTTACCATTCCACCATTATTATGGAACCATTTGAGGCTTTGTACGAAAATCCCTTCTAGTCACCCCTTTACTAGACATACCCAGGAGATTCAACACACATGGACCCAGAGTTTTTTGAGATAATTTAGAAAAGGAACATAACATTATGTAGAAGTTGACCACATCACAAAGACATCAAAAGTCTTATGCTGACATGTGACAACATACATTAGACTTTAAGGAAGGAGACAATGTGTTCTTGTGGGTTTCACGTTGATGTTTGTTGTAGAAACATTACAAGCATGAAAACCTATCTCTAAGGTTCATCATCCATTTAAAAATAGTGCATAGAGTTTGAATGGTGACATACTGCTTAGCTCTGTCCCAATTGTATGATTGATTTCACGACATTGTCCAAGTGTCCCAACCGAGGAGGTACGTGAATGACCTACTACACATCATCGACTAGGGTAAATGTACATCATGGATAAAGTGATTTTTATGAGTACATAGTAGATATCGAGTATCTGAAAGATATAATCCTTTGTGTTAGATTGAACCCCTTTTTACATTCTTGGTGGCAGCATGAAAATCTTAGGAGATTACTAGGCAGTGGGAGGCTCAGATTCATACTTAATACCATCATATTTTTGAGTAGGCTTTGTTTTTACTTCTATGAGATATAGGGAACCATGGTGGGGATAATGTAATGACTCATATTTTTTAAAAATATTATTTTGATTGATTTTTTGACCAAGTGCAGAGATGACATGCTATTCTAATGGCATTTGTTCCAAGAACAATTCTTTGAAAATATTAAAATATTAATTATAATTAATGTGTGGTTTCCTAAAAATTTGGAATGACAAATAAAAGGGTGCCCATATCAAAAATCCAAGGGCACCATTGAGTTTAGAATAGATTCTCTACACTAGGGATGACCTAAAATTGGTAGATGTGGGTTGTTTATAGAAATTCACCACATGTACATAAATGACTATAAGAAATTAATAAAATTTATTTTATTTCATTAACATATTGTCATGTTTAGTTATAAATTATCCCGTTTTCATGGATCTATGGTTAGAATCATAACCATAACATTCTATGAAGATTTTAGAGAGGGAAAATATAGATGATCCATCCAATGAATGATGAAGAAACCTCAGATCGATGATTGGTGAACACTGATCTTGATGAATCTCACCGACCATGATGAAAAAGAGAATTTAATTCATGAGATAATTTCCCAAATTGATCTAATATGTTTTATTTCGATATTTATTTCATGTTCATGAAATCCTATAGTGAACATATACTAATACATTACCAGATTAGCTCAAAGATTGATCATATTAGCAGTAATGGTTATTTGCAATATTTATCGGGATATTTCTTAATAGATGTTGATTTATTAATTATTCATTCTAATGAAAACAAAATGATATTGACATGAATATCAATCATGTTTTTTTCAGCTTGTTCATATTTGTAATTTTCTCCCTCGATTCAACATTCTTCTTGATGTTCTTCATTTTTCACCATGGTTCATCATTTAATTAAAAAATCAATAATTGCACCTTCTATTCTTGGTACAATGATCCGAAAATGTAGATTTTGTATCACTACATCTTGATGGAGGAGAGATAGTGGTTTCCGAAATGGATTTAACAATGGTTGGTTCTAATTTTGCATTCATTGGTGTGCAATGAAGAACAACAATGATCTTATTTTTCTATCGGATTGAAGGATTGAATATTGCCAAATCAAAATGGAATTCCAAAACAAGGCTCAATAATGAGTTTTGATGTTATCCAATAAATGGAAAAGTGAATGGAGGGTTGAATGATGTGAATGCGGGGAAGAAAAAGGGATGTGGAAAACCTCAATATACACAACATGCAGTCCAGGAAAACATGGCATGTAGTACCCTTTGATGGACTCAGCGTGCACTGAAAGAAGTATATGAACATGTGGTAGAGTACATAAGTTTCGTATATGGTGTGTACTCCCTAAAAAGGTATGGCTTGTAACATGTACATGGTCTACCATGTATAATGGAACATTGGAAAAGGCACATGGGTGGGTGCTATGTACTTGTACAAAGCCGGAGGATGTGGGAGGACCCCGAGTGAAAGTACACGACATGTAATCCATTCTATATGCCATGTACCCATATTCTACATGACATGGTGGAATGACATGGGATGTTTTACACTGGATGTACTAGAGATCATGAGACACAACATGTGAACCTACTACACATAATAAACCCCTTATTACATGGCTTGATCCACTTGAACTCTGTGTCATGGATGTGTTTAGTAAGGTTGTATTACCTTCATTATTTCCTTGAAGGCTGGTACGAGTCATTCCCAACTCATAGGACAATTATCCCTTTAGTAGGACGTCCTAGTATAAGTTTTTGGAACCCCACAAGAGGCCAAGAGTAGTATCCTTTACTTATTATTCATTACCTACATGGATTTCGTGGCATCGTAGTGACCAACACCATGTTTTTACTGATACTCTACATAGTGGGTTAATATAGATTGAGTTATTGGTATCACCCCATGGAATTCTCTATGATCATAATCTATATATGATATCACTCTTTTTATCTATATGTATATGATGTTATTAATTTTTTAATGACTTATTATAAACTCCATTTAATTATTTTACATGAAATGTGCATAATTTGTGTAAAGAATAAATGTTTTAATACTAAGTATATTTTTTGATCATTTTTAGAAGTAGTCCAGTTGAGTAATTTTAATATTTTATTTTTATATATCACCCTAATGATCGAAATTTTGAGGTTATTATTTTTTAGGATTTCTAATCCAATATAAAGGATTTCATTATAATGGATCCGGGGCCAATTCTTCCATTTTAAGGATAAAATTTACCACACAAGATGACCTACAGAATCTGTGAAGAAACTGGACCAGTCATGAAGATTGAATTAAGGGGCTCAATCTAGAATTTATTATTCCTAAAATCTCCTCAATGGTTCAGGGGACAATTTAAGGAGTCTTGGATAAAAATTTCAAGGACCGACTCCAAAAAAAGGGGCCCAACATATGCTTTGATGTCTAGGCCACCATTTTGGCTGAGAAATAAAATCATTATAGTATTCATGACATATCTCATGATGTAAGCATCCAATCAATCTGAGAATTTCTAATGTGAAAGAAGAGATATAGTCTGCCGACATTGTTTGAGACATAATTAAGTTTTGAAGGCATCTTCCTATTCAAAAACCCTTTCACAGTTTGGACATAAAATAGATTAGATTGAAATGGACAGATTAAATTTGATTAATAATCCAGCCATAACATTGGCTACATAGGTTAAAATGACTCCAAATTTTGAGAAATTTCGCCCAACTTTATTATCGACAACTTGTAAGATGGAAAATTCTATAGATTCAGCTGTCTGTATAGCCAACTTGGCGGCGCATGTGGAGGGACAGATTGGAAATGCAAACAGTTCACTCCTTGGGTTATAATTACTCTCCCCTTCTCTCCTTGTGATGGGTTGTAATTTTAGAAGAGAAGAGATCATATTGGCATGACCAATGTCTTTCCACATCCTTGGGAGGACCTGTCATACTCATGTTTTCTCTTGAGAGACCTTTCATACTCTCTTTGTTTTCATTTACTTTTATGTTCTTCTTTGTAGTAATTTTGTATGTCCATTCTTTTGTAATTCTATTTTAATGGAAATTTCTTCTTCAATATCTCGTATTATCATCCAACATCTGTAGTTTAATATTAATTTTGTTAAAATAGTTTAAATTCAGTTGAATCCCCTTCCCTTCTTTTTCTTCCTCGTTCAATTGAAAATCCGTTTTTAATTATCATCATTGTCTGTGTGTGTGTGTTCGACGTACCACTCTTTTCTAATCCCTTTCGTTTTCTTCAATTGTTAATTTATCATCATAATCATTATAACCAGACTATTAAACACCCAAATTGAAGATTAAATATCTCATTAGGGTGGGTCAAATTTTAGGGATGTTATGTAACTGAGAGTATTTTGTCTATTAGTATTCGTTAATTTAACATTGTGTATGATGGACTTAATATGTCATGGATTAATAACATGTTTTTTTAACATGTGGTTTCCATAGATTATTAGAACCATAAATACACTAACATAAATAAGTACTGATTGATATTATAATCCTAGTAATGTTAAGGATTCGATTAAAGCATTAACACATAGGAATTCTAATCGGCGTCAACTTGTGAAGTGGGAATTAATTTAAATGCAGTATAAAGAAAAGCGCAAGGATATCACAAGCTTAACTCCCTAATAATGAACTCACCCCAATCTTTATCAATTTTTTAAATCAATTATAGTAAATAAATCAAATCAATTAATCTCTACAAACAAACCCCCCTAATCAAAATACAATCAATTAAAAACAAATGACTATTACAAAGTATCATCAACGAGGATTCGACCTGAGTGCTGCTATACACATTAGCAGAGAACCATAACATTGACCAGTAGATAGGCGGCAATCGTCCGTGCATTTTAAATTGAACCCTTTCCATGGATGGTGCTTTAAATATTCGTTAGCTTCTAGTTTTTATAAAAAAAAATTTAAAAAATGAAATAAAAACACAAAGAAAATGTCATCTTCTAATAAAAATCCTAAAATTAAAAAATACAAAGAAACAAATGTCTTCCATTTCCCTCCAACATCTTTTTCAATGCCCCATATCCTCCCAAACAATCCCTCAGATTTGTTTGACCCAGAAATTGAGTGAACCATTCGCCAGATTAAGAGGAACATAAGAGATAATCAACTCATTCAAGAACAAGTCCTTGGCCAGACAATTGAATTAGATATGGCCAATCCTAGGGAATAGACACTAAAAGAACTTACTGCCCCTTATATGAATTACTGACCTCTTGGTATTCAATATCCAAACATAGAATCTGACTTCAAACTCAAATCGAGTTTACTTCATCTTCTCCCTCATTTCGACGGGCTAGCCGGTGAGGATCCACATCTTCAACTTAAAGAGTTCCAAGTGGTGTGCTCTACCAGGAAGCCTCAAGGGGTTTCTGAGGAACATATCAAACTCTGAGCATTACTTTCTCCATAGCTGAAACTTCCAAGACATGGCTTTACTACCTCCATCCTGGTTTCATAAAAACATGGAATGACATGATACGACTTTTTTTAGAAAAATTATTTCCTTCTTCTCGTACTCCTTCTATCAGAACAGAAATAAGTGGTATCCTTCAGTTACCAAGTGAATCACTCCATGAGTATTGGGAGAGGTTCAAAAATATTATTGCAACTTGACAACACCACCAATTCCCTGACCAACTCTTGAACCAATACTTCTATGAGGGGTTATTGGCTATGGGGAGAACTATAATAGATGCCACATGTGGCGGTGCTCTTGTTGATAAAACTCCAGCAACAACATGATATCTCAAAAGTAACATGGCTTCAAACACAAAAAAATTCCATACTTTAGAACATGCTCATGTAAATCAAGCCAATGATAATCAATAAATTGAGCAGAATAAGATGCCTGAGTGGATGAGTGAACTTACAGGTCTTCTGCGTCAACTAGCTGTGGCAACCAAATCCCCAAACTCATCTTCTTCACAATCAATGTTTCATGGACCTTTCAAGAACTGTGGAATCTGATTCTCTCCATCTCATCCAAATGACACATGTCCACAACCTCAAGACAATAAACTTGATTCAACTAGACCAATGGTTCTCAATACAACATATGCTCAGCGAAACACCAACCCTTAACTATCAGGTTAGTTTGTTAAAAACATCAACCAACCTCACTCTGATCCTCTCTCTTATTCTTATAACCAATGCCTTAGGAATAGTAATCCCATATCTCATCACCCTCAATTCCCTCCTCAAAACCCAAATAAATTCCAATATGGTCAAGGTGTTGGAAACTTCCAACAAACTTATCCTTTTCTTCCTCATCCTCAAAGGAACAATCCTCCTCCTGGATTCCATAATCCTAGTGAGCCTTAACAATTCCAAAACCAATACAATCGGTTTCCCAAGAACCAAAATCAAGGCAATCCCAATTCGGGACAAGCTTATTCTTCCAAAAAACAATGGGAAAGTGTTGTAGAAGATCTAGCCTCTTTCACCCGTTCTAGTCTCAAGAACATTGAAAACCAAATTGGTCAACTTGCGTCCCACCTTAGTCAGCAGCAACCATAGAATTCATCCCAACATCCAGCTCAACCATTACCAAACCCTAAGGGTAATGTATGTGAAATTTCACTTTGATCGGGAAAGAAAAATTCTATGTCTCAAAATAAATATTCTAACCCTCCTTTGAATGTTGACTTATAAAATGAAAAGAAAAAGAAAATTGAAAAGGAATATGAATCCATTCCATCACCTCCTTCCATTCCACTTAGGAATCCAATTCCTTTTCCTCAAGACATTTCTAATCCATAGAAGTCCTTTGAACCCGATTCTGAAAAGCTCGACATGTTTAGACGTGTTGAAGTCAACATTGCCCTCTTATATGCCATAAAACAAATTCCTAAGTATTACATGTTTCTCAAGGAGTTGTGTACCCACAAGAGGAAACTTAGGACCTTTGAAAATGTTTACAACCAGCAGTTTATTCCCATGAAGTGCAAAGATTTAGGGACCATTACGGTTACATGCCAAATTGGAAGTTCCAACGTTGATGATGCACTCATAGAACTAGGATCATCAATTGATGTCATGCCCAAATCCATATTATCTATCCTTGGTCTAGGTCCCTTGCACCCAATGGGTGTTGTCATTAAGTTAGCCAATCGAAGCAAAACCATTCCTGCGAGAATAATTGGGGATGAACTTGTCAGAGTCAATGATCTTATCTTCCTTGCTGATTTCTATGTCCATGACATGGAAGGTGAGATGAAATCTTCTCAATCTCCCCGAATTCTAGGAAGACCATTACTCATGACTATGAGAACCATGATTGATGTCCATTTAAGAATATTATCCATGGAATTCGGCGACAAACTGGTCAAGTTCAAAATTTTCCAAGCCATGCGATACCCATATGAGGATCACTCTGGATTCTCAATCCATGCTTCTGAGGACACTTCTAAGACTCAATTGAACCCCAATCCACCATGGTCTTCATGTTCTAATGACAAAGGATCTTGTGAAATCTGCACCATGATTAACCAATTCATAAATGGTGATGTTGATGTGGACATATCATTCATAGACTCCATCAATCTAGATAAACCTGAAAACTCTCTTGAATCTCACATCAACTCTAATCTATACTACTCCACCTTGGAATGTATTAAGGATAATGAATCTGAAGCAACTAAAGTACCTTCTTCCATTATGAGTTTCCTAACCCACAAATGAAAGATGAGACTAATCTGAAACCTCTTCCTGAAGACCTGAAATATGCATTCATTTTCCATGATCACTCTTATCCTGTCATTATGTCTTCTCCACTTACCGAAACTGAGGAGTCCAAACTTGTTCATGTGTTAGAGGAAAACAAAATGGCCCTAGGTTGGACCCCAAATGACATACCAGGAATCAACCATTCTATTTTCATGGATCACATCCATCTTGATGAATGATCCAAACTAATGAAATAACCAAAATTAAGACTCCATCCACTCATACATGAGGTAGTTAGGGAAGAGATCACCAAGCTTCTTCAAGCTGGTATTATTTACACAATTTCTAATAGTGAATGGGTTAGTCCAATTGAAGTTGTACCTAAGAAGGGTGGGATAACTATTGTCACAAATAAACATGGGGTGGTAGTCACAAGTCGAGTGAAGAAAAAATGGCGTGTGTGCATTGAAAATAGTAAATTGAATTTTGAGACAAGAAAAGATCACTACCATATTCCATTCCGTGATCAAATGCTAGAACAATTAGCTGGAAAGTCAAACTATTGCTTTCTTGATGGATACATCGGCTACTTCCAAATCCCAATCTCACCTCAGGACCAAGAAAAGACTACTTTTACATGCCCCTATGGAATATATGCCTATTGAAGAATGACTATTGGTCTTTAAAATGCTCCTGCAACATTACAAAGATGTATGATGAGTGTCATTTTTAGATTCATTGAACACTGCATGGATGTCTTCATGGATGACTTCACCATTTATGGTGAGTCATTTGAATCTTGTTTTAATTCACTCTCTCTTGTCCATCAAAAGTGTGTCAAGTGTAACCTTGTGTTAAATTTTGAAAAATGTCACTTCATGGTAGAAAATGGGATTGTTCTAGGTAACATAGCTTCAAAAGATGGTATTGAATTCAATCCTTCCAAAATTGAAGTGATCCAATCACTTCCTCCACCCACTTTTGTTCAAGATATCCATTCATTTCTCTGTCATGCCGGTTTATATTTGAGATTCATCCATAACATTAGTAAAATTTCCCTCTCCATCACTCAATTTCTCCAAAATGATGTCACTTTCAATTTTAATGAGTTTTTCAAGAGGGCCTTCATTTAACTCAAAACTGCTATTACATATTCCCCAATAATCAAACCCCCAGATTGGTCTTTACCCTTTGAATTGATGTGTGATGCTTCTGATAGAGCTATTGGGGATGTTCTTGGTCAAATAAGAGAAAAGATTCCTCATGTCATCTATTATGCCTCAAAAACATTATATGAAACTCAATCTCACTACACTGTCACTGAAAAGGAACTTTTAGCAGTGGTTTTTACATTAGAAAAATTTTGGCCCTATCTCTTATGTGCCAAAATCATCATATTCATAGACCATTCTGGTATAAAGATAATACTCAAGAAAAGTGATTTCAATCTGATACTAATAAAATGGATCCTAATGCTCCAAGAAATTGACATTGAAATAAAAGATAGACCAGTAAAATAAAACCTTGTGGGTGATCACTTGAGTGTAATTTCTAATTCTTATGATTCTAAAATCATTGATTCTGAATTCCCCAATGAGAATCTTTCATATCTCACTCAAAAAATACCATGGTATGCCCCAATTGTAAATTACTTGGTTTCTAGTGTTTTTCCTGAAATTTTTTCAAAAGAACGAAAAATGAAGTTGAAAAGTGAATCAAAATACTCTTTTTGGGAAGAAAATAAACTTTGGGAAACTGGGGATGACATGGTAATTAAGAGATGTGTCGATGAAAGTAAACATTCTTACATATTATAATTCTATCACTCACTTCCCAGTGGTGGCCACTTTGGACAACAAAGGACCTCCCGAAAGGTCCTAGACTCTGGATTCTTCTGGCCTTCACACTTCAAGGACTCAAATGAGTTTTTTATATAATTTCCCACTTTCCAAAATATTGGCACAATTTCCATTAGAAATGAAATGCCCCAAAATCCATTAATTTTTTGTGAGATATTCGATGTTTGGGGAATCGATTTCATGGGGCCATTTCCCCAATCCAATGTATTCTCATACATCCTTCTTGCTATTGATTATGTTTCTAGGTGGGTTGATGCCAAACCCACTAGAAAGTATGATTCACATTCTGATAGTGAGTTCTTAAAGACACACATATTCCATATATTTGGCACGCCTCGTGCATTGATCAGTGACTTAGGAACCCGTTTTTGTAATAGAACCATGGAATAACTTTTGAAAAAGAATGGGGTTATAGATAAAACTTCAACTGCATATCACCCCAAAATAAATGGAATGGCTGAAATTTCTAATAGAGAAGTGAAAAGTGTTCTATAGTGAATTGTAAAACCCAATAGAAAAGACTGGCCTAAAAGGCTTGGTGAAGAACTTTGCGCATATCGAAGTTCCTATAAAACACCCATTGGGATGTCTCCTTTTAGGTTAGTTTTTGGTAAAGCATGTCATTTTCCAGTTGAAATTCAACATAAGTCATTTTGGGCAGTGAAAACATGTAATTTTGATCTTTAAAAATCTGGTGAAGAAATATTGTTGCAATTGGCTGAACTGAAGGAGCTTCGACTTGATTCTTAAGAGAATTATAATCTATACAAAGATAAATCCAAGCCACTCCATGATAAACACATCCTGATAAAGGTATTTCATGAATGTTAAAATGTAATGATCTTCATTTCTCAATTTCAACTTCACCCAGGTAAGCTTAATTCAAATTGGGAAGTTCCTTTTGTTATTACTAATGTTTACCCATTTGGTGTAGTGCAAGTCCAAGACCCCTCTTCCAAAAGGATATTCACGGTTAATGGAAATCAGTTAAGGCATCACCATAAGAGGACACACAATCCTGGATCATCATCGACTTCCACTGGATCCCCAACATCACCAGTCGTCCATCCACTAGATGGAGATGGAGACCTGCCAAATCCAAACCAGGGGGCGCCTCTTTTCCTTTAACTCTCTCTCTATATCTTCCTCTCTCTACCTCTTTATTCTTATTTCTCTCTCTTTCATTTTTTTTAACACATTATTTATTAGAACCTTACATTTTCCCTTTCCCGTTTTTGTGGGTGTGTATTTTAATGAACACTAAAAAACATAAAAAATAATAAAAATGTAAAAAAAAAACCAAATGAGTCATACTTACTCACCTTCAATATTAAAATTTTTTCCAGCCATTTTGGGGAGTCAAAAGACATGGTTTAATCTCAATTTTATTAATCATGACTTTGGACAAATAGTTTTTTGTCAAAATTAATAATTTTTGAATCCTCAGTTTTTGATTTGGAAAATGATTTTCTCGAACAGTGAGGAACAACATTTTCATTCATGCCAAGGTCACCTATGGCAATATTTTTAAAATATGTGTTTTCACCCCATTTGTGAGTCTTGAGTTTGTGGACCTTTGAGATTAATTTCCTACTTTAGAGTGCATTAATATGAATGAGGAATTTTTTGAGCCACATGAGAATGAAAATAGCTAAATATCCTACCATTTCCCTTACATTAATCCTCTTTTAGAAAGCCCCTTTGAGCCTATGTAAACCTTTTCTTTGATAGGCAAATTACACGCCCAATACCTTTTCGCACTGAATATCAACATGGATTTTCATTTCATCATTTTCTTTTTGAAATTTAATTGTGGGGGGAATGGATTTCATTTTTTGGGTACTCTATTATTGATTTTCAATGAGTTATCATCGGCTTGAGGGAAAGAATCCATTTCAATATGGGGGATATGTGGTCATTCAGTGTGTTTTGTCGAATTTAATGTACTTCCATTTATGTAATTTTGTAAACGTTATTGACAAGTGTTAAAAAAATCGAAAATGATAAAAAAAATTTGAAAAAAGTTTTGTGTCTTAGGTCATTCAATAATCATTCTTCTTAAACCATTGATCTTGTTATTTCTATTACAATTAGTGTCATGAGGAGATCAAACATGGGTTGGGATATGACTGTGATATCTGTTTAAAGGTCAACTTTCGAAAAAACAAAGAAAAAAAGGAAAAGAAAAAAAATAACACATGCATTATATTCTTATTGGGAGATGTTTTGTGTAAATATTCCATATTCTCATTATCTTCATATTTTCTCCCTCTATTGTGTATTTCTTCACACAATAATTCAAATGTAAGTATGTATTTCCATTTCCATCCATGTTTTATTTCAAAAAAATCTGCATTAAATTTTCTATATTGGTGTTTTGACCTTCTTATTCTCTCTCTTGGACATTATATTCCTACCATCACATAACTATAGAAAAACCGCTTAAAATTACCTCTTGATTCTTGTGCACATTGGAATGGGATTGGAAGCTAAGAGCTCTTTCAAACTCTAAGATTTCCACTTTTGGTTGGTGAATGAGTGAACCTCCACAAATGAATTTTTTCATCTTGAGAGGTGTACGTTTTGAGTGTCCACATTTTATATTTCTAAATTTGAGCATGAAAAAAATGAATTAGTTTTGGAAAATTATTTCTGTAAAAACTTGTTGTGGAATTCAAAATGTATGGGTGAAATAGTCTAAACCCCCCCTGATTGAAGAAAACAAAATATTAATATTTGTTGGTGAGTGAAAATGATTTTGTAATGATTTTATATTTTTTGCACATGAGGAAATACTCAAGACTAAGTATGGGGGATTTTATGTTATTAATATATTCATGACTTATTATATACTCACTTTACTTATTTTGTATGAAATTTGCATAATTTGGGTGAAATATTAATGTTTTAATACTAAGTATAATTTTTGAGCATTTTTAGAAGTTGTCCAGTTGAGTCAGTTTACTGTTTTATTTATAACACTCACCACAATGATCCAAATTTTGTTGTTTTTGTTTTTTAGGATTTATAATTCAATATAAAACATTTCATTATAAGGGATCATGGGCCAATTCTCCCATTTGAACGATCACATTTACCACACAAGATGACCTACAGAATCTGTGAAGAAACTGGACCAGTCATGAAAATTGAATTACTAGGCTCAATATAGATGTTAAAATTCCTTCATTATCTACGAAGGTTCTGGGGAAAATGTAAGGAGTCGTTTATAAAACTTTCAAGGTCCAACTCCAAAAACAAGGGGCCCAACATATGCTTTTAAGACCATCCCAACATTCTGGACGAGAAATAAAATCAGTATAGTATGCCTGACATATATATTGATGTAAGTATCCAATAATTCTGTTATTTTTCATTTTAAAATATGAGATATAGGCGGCCTAATTTTTTGAATACACCATTTGGTTTTGAAGGTATCTTCCTATTCCAAAAACCTTTCAAATTTTGGACATCAAATAGAATACATTGAAATGGACAGATTACATTTGTTTAATAAACCGGTCATACCATTGGATTAATAGGTCCACATGAATCCAAATTTTTAGAGAGGTCACCCAACTTTATTTTCTAATACTTGGAGGAAGTAGGTTCCTTGAGATTTATCTTTCTGAATAGCCAATATGGTGATGTATGTGGAGGGACAAATTGGGAATGCAAACTGTTCACTCCTTGTGTTATAAATACTCTCCCCTTATCTCCTTGAGAGGGGTTGGAATTTCAGAAGAGAGGAGATCATATTGGAACGAACAAAGCCTTTCAAAAGGATTGGGAGGACCTTCTATGCCCAAGTTTTTACTTGAGTTACCTTTCCTCTTCTCTTTGATTTCATTTATTTTTATGTTCTTCTTCGTTGTAATTTTGTATGTACTTTTTTCTGTAATTCTGTTTTATTGATAATTTCTTCTTCAATATCTCTTATTCTCATCCACCTTCTTTAGTTTAATATTAATTTTCTTAAAATATTTTAAATTCAGTTGAATCCCATTCCACACTTTTTCTTCCTCATTCAATCAAAAATCTGTTTTTAATTATCATCATTGTTCGTGTGTGTGTGTGTGTTCGACGTACCAGTATTTTCTAATCCCATTATTTTTCTTCTATTCTTAATTTATCATCATAATAATTATAACCAAACTATTAAAAACCCAAATGTATAAGTAAATATCTTATTTTGGTGAGTCAAATTTTTTGGATGTTAAGTGATTTATATTATTTTCTTGATGATTATTCTTTAATTTAACATTGTGAATGTTGGACATAATATGCCATGGATTAATGACATGTCTTGTTTAACATGTGGTTTCCATGGATTATTGGAACCATAAATACACTACCATAAATAATTACTGATTGAGATTAGAATCCTAGTTAAGTTACGTCTTAGATTAAAACTTTAACACCTGGGAATTCTAATCGACGTCAACTTGTGAAGTGGGTGTTAATTTGAATGCTATATAAAGAAAATCTCAAGGATATCACCAGCTTAACTTCCTAAAAATGAACTCACACAAATCTTTATCAATTTTTTAAATCAATTATAGAGAAGAAATCATTTTAATTAAGCTCTTCAAACAAACCCCCCTAATAAAAATAAAATTAACAAAATAAAACGACTATTACAAAGTATCATCATTGAGGATTCAACTAGAGTGCTAGTATACACATTAGCAGTGCACCAGAAAGTTGACCGGTTGATAGGTGACAATCGGTCATGTGTTTTATTATATCATTATAGTAGAGAGACCTGATGAGCAATACGTATTTGATGAACGTCATCAGTGCTGTCAAGCTTATGGGTGTGTTGTCCTAGATATGTTTTTGGTGGAAACTTAAAACTCAATTCCTAGTGCTCATATAGAGTTTTTGTGACTTATCTCTAGACATTGTGTCTTTGATTGAATATATCTAGATATTCTTATTATTGGTTCTCTATCCATATACTTCTGTAGAGATGACTGAATATTTCTTTTGTTATATTTCTTTTCGGTTTTATGTTTCCCTACTAAATATTGTTGTTATCACTTTTACATGGTATTTTTCCACACATGGAATTTATTGGGATGAAAATCATCCATTTCATAGAGTTCTAGGTAGAGTAGGACCACATGGTTCTTAGTGAGAACGAATAGAATGAGGTGTGTTACATGCAGATTTCAAAGAGTAGTCCCAATACATTTTTTTCTAATAGGTTGGAATTGTGTTACAGACTTCATTTAGTTCTCTTATATTCGGGCTTGTCTACTCTAATGTCATTATATCGTAGTCTTGTTTTTGGGATATAGTGGTATTAATTTATTGTTTACTTAGTGGTTTTTACATTTAAGAATTTTTTGTGCATGAAGATGTGTGCATTTGTACAAGTACACAATTAAAACCTCCCATGTTAGTGATATGCCTACCCAATGCCAGTCACTATCAATAGGCCTATTTGCGGCATTCATGGGGATTCAGGTCATGAGCCCCCACTAGGATGAGCCATGAAAGACAATAGGTCTAATTAATACTTTCCTATACTAGTCCCCCAACCCTACCATCTTCTTGTGAGTCTCTACGGTATCCATATGATATGATGGTGCAGATGTTGGTGTTGTATTAGTGTGTAAAACAAGTCAAAAGTCTATATCTCGATGGGGAGGTAAACCTGGAAGGTTATTAGAAAATACATCCTTGTACTCTTCTACTACTACAAGAAACTGGAAACTCATGATATCCACATCACCAATGGTTATTATATCCAACTGATCAGTAATTTGCTTCAAAACCCTATGAATGAGTTCATACTTTGTTTTTTGTGATTCATTTTCACCCATAATGGAATTCCCCATTCCTTCACAAGAGAAACACTTCACTATTATAGTGGGTTAGGGAGTCACAACTTGAGGTCACCGAGATTGACACCGTACATAGTGAGATGTCCAAAGGGAATGCTCTTAATCGATATTCAAAATATGGGGATAATGTCATTATATTTATAGGATGTACATCAGTACCAATGAGGTTGAAGGAGGAGGATTTAACGGATTTTCAATTGTCCCCTTAGGCGTTACATCAAAGTGTGGAAAATATGTACCAGGAACTTTGATGTAACTTTTGGTGGCTAGGGATGAAGAAAGAAGTTATAGAGTTTTTATCTTGATGAATTACAAGTTTGTAAGTGAAGGATGAGAACCAGGTTCTAGTGGGTTTATCTCAACCCCTTGAAGGTCCGGAATGGAAGTAGGATGGGATATATATGCACATCAAGATGTTATGACCACATTAATCTAGGGAAAACTATTGACTCTTGGTGATCATTGACATACTCACCCAGTCGGACCACTTCCTAGCTATTCAAGAGTAGAGTTCATTAGAGATAATGATAATCCTATACATATTGGAGATAGTTAGACTCCATGGAGTCCCATTGTTGATTGATTTAGATCATTATTTTCATTTTACAACACATTTGCAAAAGGGATTACATGAGGATTTTGGTACCCATTTACGTTGGAGCACAACATCTCTCCCTCAAAAGGATGGCCAGATGGAGAAAACAATTTTGGTTATGGAGAGAATACTACGACCTAAAATTTTGTACAGCAATTGTATTTTGGTGGATAAACTAAAACTTGTGTAGATTTAATACAAAAAAAATTATCATTCCACCACTAGTATGACACCATTCGAGGATTTTTAAAAACAGTCCTACATGTTATCAATTTTCTAGAAAGACCCAATAGAGTCAACCCTCATGGTCACAAAGTTGGTATGACCTACTTCCGAAAAGTAAAAGATAATCCTATAATGGATGATGATTACACAGAAGCATAACAATTATCGTGATTAGAGATGAATGATGCCTTGGGTGTTTAAGGAAGCAGAACATGTGTTCCCACAGGTTTCAAGTGGAGATGGGTTACCATCATTTTTTGGGGCAGAAAGAAATCATGGAGGATCGTCGACCATTAATCGATATAGTGTTGAGTTCAGAGGGTTCCATAACAATTAGCTCTACCCCCATAGTTAGATCAGGCACACAACATCTCCCACGTTTCACAACAGAGGAGGTACATGCATGCCCCAACACATGTCATCGACTAGGGTGATATGGCCATCAATGATGGTGTGGCTTTAGTTTAGTAACCACTAGTGATCAAATATTGTCATGAGAGGATCCATAATTAGTAGTCAATTCACATAATTCATGTTCAGAGGCATCACGATAATCTATTATAGAGAACATGGGAATAGGACGCTCATATTCATGCTTAGTACTCTCATATTTTAGAGTATTAATTTTTTTTCTTTTTTTGGATGTGAAGACACAAGGTGGGGAGTATGTAATGACTGATATTTTATGTGTACTATTTTTAAATATTATATAGATTGATTTTGAGATCGGAGATTAAATGACATGTGATTCTGGGGACTTTTGTGCCAAAGAAATTGTTGAAAAATATTAAAATATTAAAGGGAATATGCACAAGATTTTCCCGAAAAAGTGGACCAATAAAAAAATGCGTGCCCATATTAGAAATATGAGTACACTGTTTAGTTCATAATTGTTTCCTTACCCTAAGAACTATGTAACTTTTTTCATCATAGTTTTTTTGGTGGAAATCCTCCATTCGTACTCATATGAATAAAAAAATTAAGAAAAATTATTTAATTTCATTGATATAGTGATATGATTATTTTTAAATAACACAATTTTTAGAGATCCATTGTTTGTCTAATAATCCTATAATTCTATGGAGATATTTGAGAGGGAAACAATGGTGGATCCATTCAATGAATGACAAAAAAACATCAGATTGATGATTGGTGCACAATTAACTTGAACGATATCTCCAATGTTGATGATACGAAGACTGTTCTTTATCATTGAACGATCAGAATCAAGGTAGGATGTGTTATTTAGATCGTTATTTCCCATTCTTGAAATTGGATAATTAATGTGGACTAATACACAAATAGATTATCCCCAATATCAATCATATTTGTAGAATCAATTATTTTCAAGATTTTTTGGGATATTTCATTGTGGTTATTAACTTATGTATTTATTATTCTAATCGAAATTGACCATGATTGGAAAAAAAATTAATCGAAGTTCATTCTTCTTTTTTGGAATTGTTCATTTCTCCCCTAATTCAGAATTCATCTTGATTTTCTTCATTTTTTCCACAATTTGACATCTCTTTGAAAAATCGATCAATGAACATTTAATTCTTCGCATAATGATCCAAAATCATAGATTCAAAATCAGTATGACTTGATAAAGGTGTGGAGGTGGTTTCAGCGATAAATTGGACCATGGTTGGTGATGATTTCACGTTCCTCAGTGAGGAACAGATAAAAACGATGAAATTTTTTTCTATGTGGATCAAAGGACAGAATCTCGTTGATTCAGTGATAGAAAGGAAAACAAAATCCCAGATCATCCATTTTGCGGTGAAAAAAATCACCATATCGATGATCAGAGGATCAACTGGTCTGAATGGGAGGGAGATGAAGGGTTTTAAAAAAACCATTTACACAATGTGTGTAGTACTTGACTACACCGAGTGTAGTCCTCATGGATAGATTTTTTAAATACCTGAAGGAGTACACAGACACAAGGTGTAGTACCATGGTTTCCAGAGCATTGTGTACTCCCCCATATGACATGTCCTGGACTAAGTACATGGGATACCCCATGTACTGGTACATAGGAAGAGACATAAGGTATGGTTCTATGTACTAGAATACGACTGAAGTACACGAGTGGAAACTGGAAGCATAGACATGGTGTGTGATCCCTTATAAATGCCTTGTACCCATCATATAAAGGGAATTGATGGAATAATATGGGACGTTGTACATTAGTAGTAACCGGGGTAAATGGCAATGATGTGTTACCATACTACTAAAACTGAACCCCTCATTACATGGATTGAGCCATGTTTTCTCCGTGTCTTAGATATGTTTTATTTGGGTGCATCAACATTTTTATATCCCTGAATATTAGTAAGAATTATTTCCTACTCATGGTAAAACATCCACTTATAAATTTATTCCTATATTTAGTTATTGGAATCCCATGAGTGGCCCAAATAAGGTTTCTCTATTCATTCTTTGTGACCATGGTGGAGTTCTTAGTAATTAATTTACCAATACCAAGTAGGAATCAATCATCTACATAGAAGGTTAATCCAAATTGAGTTGTTTTTATCACCCCATTCCCTTTGTTGTGACCATATTTTGGGTATCATATATATCATAAGATATATCAATGTATATTTCTCATGGAATGAACACATTAGTAATACCTCATGGATGGACGCCATCAGTGCAATCAGGCTCAGCAGTGTGTTCTCTTATATGAGTTCCTTGAGAAACATTGTGATGAATTCCGTGTGTTGTTATATAGTAGTTTGAAATTACCATTAAAAAGTATGTGTTTGATTGATTATATATATAAATTCTTATTATATGTTATGTAGACATATAAATGTATATATATGATTGTATATTCCCCTTGTTGTATTTTTTTGTGGTTTTGGGGTGTCCAACTAAGTATTGTTATACTCAAAGCTATATGTAATTTTCTCGCATATGCCATGTATTATGAAAATGATCGATATTTTTATATATTTATAGGAGGAAAAGGTCAAGATGGGGCTTAGTGAGATCATACATACCGAGGTGTGTTCCTGTGTCTTGTCGATAGCAGTCCTAGTACATTTTCTTATAAAATTTACTCTTGTTATAGACTTCTTGTGGTGGGATTTTATTTTTCACCATTTACTCAAAAATATTTCTATATCACACCAGTTGTGGGATATATTTTTATGCATTCATTTTATACTTATTGGTTTTTACATTTCACATTTATTTGTTATTGGAGATGTGTGTATGTGTACATGTACATAGTTAATGCATTCCATGTTTGTGATATGTCTACTCAGTGCTATTCACCAAACAATGGCCTATTGGAGGAGGTCTTGGGTAGTCATGGCATGAGTCCCACTAGGATGAGTCGTGACAACCCATGACCTTTTAGTGAAACATATATTCTCATGACATTATAAAAAACATGAATGATCCAAAGAAATAATCCTGAATTCATAAGAAATTTCATTAATCATTTAATATTTTTTTAAATTTTCATTAATATATAACCAACGCCACTATATTTTCAATGAATAAATTTTAATTATAATTTAGAACAAACCATATATCATTAATAACTATCTTTAATAGCCTTCTCTCTCAAATCCAACTTCAATACTCAAATGTTTGATTCCTAAAACCCCATTTTTATGATTTTTGTAATAAGTGGCCATTGATTAATGGGGAAATACTATTTGAATCCCCTTATTGTAAACACTTACACATCATACTTATATAAAAATAATTAATATGATCTACACATGTTAAACCACACCAATACATTTCTTCTGAAAATAAATATTAGGGAATATTATTCTAAAAATAATTTCATTAAACATTGTTCCATTATTTCAAAGACAATATATAATATTTATGATGACACATTTACTTCCGTTATACATCTCCCATGATTGTATTTATACCATAACACTAATTGGTCAACGATGAATGACCATGAACTCGACCTATATAGTTTTATTCATAAAATACTATAAAATACCCCTTGAAAAAGAGATTGAACATAATATTTTCAAAAACAAATAGGGAGTCTACTGAGAAGTGTAGTCTCTACCCACTAAATATTAACCTAGATTAATTTTAAAAAAAATCAATTTCATGGAAAATATGATACACAATCCTTGTTTGTTTAAAACCATATAATGGGTGTCCTGAAAAAAATTTGAAATCCTTCATGCATTGTCCCAAATATATGATATATAAGAAAATATTAGGTCAAATATATAAGATACATAAAATATTATGATATTCACTATATAACATTAGTAAATTTTAATCTATTCTTATTAAGACACTTGACATAGTAAAGATAAATAGTGTATTCCCATTCCTCAGATATAAGTGTTTTGCTACACAATGAAAAATACCCAATGGAATGATTTCAACACACAAAATAACCTTTGATATTTGTAGTCATCAATAGAATATTACTTTTAATAATTATAATAATTATATTTTATCTATCCACCTATATCTGTTTGAATGAACTCCAGTTTATGGTGATGGTAGAAATTCCTAAAATTATTTGTGGAAACAATCACCTAAAGAATTAATTTTTATATGATGAGACCAACTAATGTTTATGGGGATGGTATATATGGTTAAATCCTTATATAAGAATAAATAATAAAAAACAACATAGTGTTTTTTTCTCTAACCAATACGACACACCTTGGTATACTTTTATGTTAGGAATGTTTCTATATTTGGCCAACATATACCCATCTAAATGAAAAAAATTCAAATATTATGGATTAATCCATAATAAATTTTCTTCAAGGACATTGTATAGATTTATTGACATAATATATTTATATTAATTAATAAATTTATTAAATGATAATAATCATAAATAATTTTCTGGATGACTATATATTAATATAGATTCACAATATTAGAGTCCCTCATAAGGAACGAATGAAGATTTAAAATTTTTTATTGGGGAACAAATACCCTAAATTGATCTTATTATTTACTCAATTGTTTATTATCCCCATATATCAATACAAAATCTTCCTCATTTTCAGGATATAGATATTACATAATGTTATAATAGCTAGACCATATATGTATGGAATCTTCTACTAGCCTCTGATAAATAATTAATTCTCATTTAATAATGTTCTTATATGGGTGGTGGTTGTATAATATGAATTAAATTTACATGGATAAATACTATTGTGAAATCATAATAACATTAAAATGAGATCAATATTTATGTGTGGTGTATTAATGATGGTATAACACTCTATTATTTCAAAATAATACCATATTTAGTAGTATATACAACACTCAACACCAAGAATAAAAAACCATGAAATATTATTATTTAAGTGGAATTTATATAACATAGAAGTTCAAATTTCATATATGATTAACCATAATTTAAATAATATATATATATAGTGGTGAATAATGATTAATTTATCAATTCTAAAGAAATAAGAAAACATTTGTCATTAGAGTCCTTTTATGCTCCCTAATATACATTAATCAAAAAATTAATTTATTTCCTACTGTGAGAAAATATTCTAAATAATTAATTCAAAAATTATATGATTTTATCTCAAAAAATGGATATTATATTTGAAAAAAGTATACCAATTATCTTAGTGTGTAATTTTGGGTTTTTTCTGAAATGACTGATTTCATAATGCACAGTGAAAAATATTGTTTTTTCCTAATAACAATAAATTCAATTCAAGAACATAAAAAGTAAATTAATATTTTAAATGGATAAAATGTAAAAATAGTTAATTAAAATTAGAATTAAAGAATTTAAAATTTGTGGCATAAATTTAATTATTTATGTGGGTATAAAACATTTTTATACTCAACTAGATATATTTCTAGGAATCCAATTTGCATCACAGTTTATAGGGTAAATTTTAAATAAAATATACCAATTAGATGAATTGAATTTTAGATAACATATTCAATATTTTAAGTAAATATAATAAAAATAATTTAATAGTTTCTCATTAATTTTATGGTTATTTTGAATAATAACAAGAGGGAATATTTTTCACCTTAGTAATGATAATTTAGTTGAAACATGGTTAAAATTATAGGGGAAAATATTTAATATATCTATAATACATAACATAATAAATTTTAAATTAGGGTTTTTCACCAAAAATATCTTTTATTAAATAAATTTTACAATTTGAATAATTTATTTTAAATTAGGAAACCAAGAATTACTTATATGAAGACAAGTTATCTTTTATTCAAATTAATTTTTTTGGTCTCTTCATTTTGTGGCATGGATGGAAGATTAAATCATTTTAATATTGATCGAAAAGGAAAACAATATTCCTTTATTTATTATTTAATAAATATTATTTAAGGAAACAAATTAATTACATGATTTCATGGTAAAATAATATTTTTAAATCTCATTTTTTTTGTAAAAATATATTTTTAATCATTTTGTCTTCTGTAATTAAAAGTGATTTTATTTATAATTATAAATTTATCCTAATAAAATTCTTAAATAATTAGAAAAAAGAATATCTAAAATTTTTTAGATGGCCTATTTTATTTTATGTAATATAATTATGTTGTAATGGTAACAATTTCTGTTATCATGTTAATGATAAAAATGAGGTAAAATGTGTTTGACTAAGAGATAAGGTTGGAAATGTATAAACCCTTATTTAAATTTTATAAGATTCTTTAACTAGAACCTAAAACTTCATAGATTAATATTTGGTTATTATTGGATATTCATGATATTATTATGATATATATATATAATGTAATCATTAATGAAATTAAAGGCGAGTAATTTCCCTCACATATAAAAGGAAAACCTCTCTCCTCTTATCTTTATATTCCATTAAAAATTTGTACTAGTGAATAACTAAAATTATCATTCACAAAAATATCTATACATTTCCAAGTGTTTTTTTATTTTCGTTATAGATATTAAGCTATAAAAAAGAGGGTTTCCGAATAATAGTTATGTCTTTTAACTATGTTTTTTGGTTTTATTTATTAATATTCATCTCTGGAATCTAATCTATCCATTATAATATAATAATTTAACATATACTGAGATGTTATTATGGAAATTTAATAACTATAATATAAATTCTTCATTCATTTTATGGAAAATAAAACCATCGTTCGTGTGTATAGTTGACTACAACCATATTTACTTATGTAATTTTTTACTGTCACCTTCTCTTACGATAGATTATAATTTTGGATTTAATATATATATATATATATATGATATCTATTACATTAATATTTGAATATAACTTTAATATATAATATATTTTCATGCCATTCCATCCAGTCATAAATGAATGCATTGTTAGTGTGTATTTGTAGATTACCACCTCCACAAAGTGATGGAATTATTTTACATCTCCACAAGATATTAATAGTATATATAAGTGTTTTTTAATAAATAATATGATATCTATTATATATTATAATTTTTGAATATTATATTGATACTTTTATGTTTTCCCATATTTTCCTTGGAAAATGGAAACCATAGTCATTCAAATGTATGACCTGTCTTTTCCAAGATTGAATCATTATTTAATTTTAATAATATTTATACATTGTTTTTTTAATGAATAGTTAATGTATATAAATAATAACTATTTAATTATTATTATTATAGTTATGATTGAATAATCACATATTTGACCACATTTATCAAACAAATTCCATTATGATATTATAAACCAGATGTCCACAAAATAGTAGATATAAAATAAAAAAAAATATTAAATAAAGTGTGGCCTTGAAATAAATTAAGTAATTATATAAATTTTATGGTATTAATCATATAGTTGTTTCATAAAAATTTAGATAATTTATAATATAATTTTATAATTGTGATAATGAATATATGTGATAGGTCAGACCTATGGTATATAACATTCCATAAAAATGTTATTTTAAGGATTCTATTTTAACCCTTTTTCATTCATGTTTGTTTTATTTTATATAATTTAATAAATTTCTTATTTACACTTCAATTTTATATAATTGAAATGTAAGAACCCCAACCCCAGAATTCTAGAGCCAATTGATACATTACTACTTTGGAATAAGATATAAAGAATCAATTCCTAAAGGGAAAAAATAGTTTACAAGTCTTGGTAAAATAGATACATACATGATTCCCATGTTAAATTGCAATATAAAAATTAAATGATAATTTTTTTAGAAAATAATTAACCCCTCTAAAAAAATCCTTAAATATCATTCCACAATACACCTATTATATTCATGGGAATAGAAAATCAATAATGGAGACCTTAGATCATCAATAATAGTTACATAAAACTAAAGATAACATGAATAAATATGTAGAATCATTATGTAAATTTTAATTATTCAACCTAAATCCTACTAATATATTTTTACTGACAGTATTTAATAAGGATTAATAAATATTATATGTTAAATAACTAAATACACATTAAAGTTTTCAATTAAATGATATTTGTAACAGCCCGAGATTTTATGAAAAATATTCTTTTTTATTTCACTAATGTCTTGTGTTGTACGCTACACCAAAAGGAGCTTGCACAACACGCATCCTTGACTTGCCTTTCATTACACGCAATCGCGACCTTCCTCGATAGCGTGTATAGTACGCAATAACGAGTTTCACTAAACAGTGATATGCTATTAAAATGTTATTAAAACTAGCCGTTATGAATAGTAATAACCACTTTTTGAAATTTTTTAAATTTTATTTTTCAAAATGGATTTCATTTTTGGATTTAGAGTATCGAATTTAGCCTAAGGTGAAATTCTGGTACATTTCGGATAACTTTCATATTCTGAGGAATAGTGAAAATTACTAAATTTTAATTAACAAAAACTTTTTTAATCGAAATAATTAATAGTGATAAATTATTAATTTGAGTGGTTTTAAATTATATTTAGAATATATTTTTACAATTTAATACAATGTTGGTCATTGGTTGTAATTTCACATTTAAACCAGACATAATCAAGTTTCAATCTTTTGATAGATATTGTTTCTTAAAAACACGCTATTTGTTTTAACAACGGGATTTAATTATAAAAATAATTAATGAAACTTCTATGTTATGAATTTGGTAAAATAGACTTTATTTTTGAATTCGGAATATAAAATATAGCTTAGGATGAAATTTTGGCATTGTTCTGAAAAACATCAATTTTTGATGAATAGTGAAACTACTAAGTGGTAGTTAAAAAACTGAATTTTTCATAAAACTTAATTTTACCTCTTCTGTGAATAAAATTTCAAAAATCAGAGAGACACGGTTGATGTCAGTATGTAAAATGTGGTTCAATGAGATGAAAATAATTTTTTGGTGAATAGTAACTTTTTACTTTTTTTTTACCGCGGTTAATAGTAAATAGGGTAACTAAGGGTAAAAATGATATTACTATTACCCTAACACATGTCCTAATTCTATTGGATAAGTGTAATTCGACCAAAAACAACCTTATGAATAAAATATGACCATTTAGGCCCACTTGGATTATATTAGGACATTTGTTATTAATTTATTTAAAGAAGGGTTAAAATAGTTAAAATCAATGTTTAATAAATAAATAATTTTTAATATGGGGTTATACATAAGATAAATTCGACTATAAATATTCATTAGAAAGCTAAAAAGATTTCCTACATAATGGTAGTTTATTTGTAATTTTTATACATTATATAATTTAATTTATTTATGACACAATGATGATACAGTAATTATCTTATTTATGAAATATTGACATAATTGATGTTATAAACACCAAAATAAATGTAATTTGAGACTTTTTATGAATTCCACTAATTTTCTAGATTACTATGATATATTAGTGTTGATTTAATCAACTTGGTTCGAACATATAATTCTGTTATGACTTTCACAAAAATCATATATCAAATAGTGTCAAAATTGACACAAAATAGTTTTTAAATCAAATATTATATTATTAATTGTTATTTTATTCCTAAAAATCTAAGGTTCTTCCAAATGACTTAGATAAGGATATATGTATTAATAATATACAATTTGGGGTTCGTTTGGCATGTTATAGTAAGTGTATTAACCATATAGTGAAAGAAAACAAAAAGACACGGTAAAAGTTAAATTATTTAACTTAGAGTTAAATCTAATTGATAAGGTTAAAATAATACCCTAAACTTGTCTAAATCTTATTGGTTGATAGGATTTCGACCCATCCCCACTTTATCTTCGAAATAAGACCCTTTGGAACCATTATAAACCGATTTTGATATTAATATAAAATAATATTTTGAGGTATTCCTAAGGTGCCCCTCTCCTCCCTTATAAAAGGACACCTCCTCCCCCTCCTCCTCACACCATTTTGAGCACTCAAGCTCGGCATACCCCTGCCAAAATCTCTTCTCCACTTCCCTAGAAACATCCTAGAGGTTCTGGTCTTCCTAAAAGACCAAATTTAGTGCCCTAAGAGGAGGTCTCAAAGAGGCGCTTCAAAGAAGAGGTAATTACCGTTACCAATTCTTTCATCTTTATTTCTTCTTCCACTTCTTCTTCTTAGGTTGTTTCATTATGAAGTAATAACATCAGTATCACTCATATACTGATATGTTATTTTATGTATGAAACAACCCTATTTCACCATCTATCCATCCTACGGAAAAAGAAATCACCGCGCGTGCGTACGTACGGAATACCGTCTCCACGCCATGGTGTAATCTATTTTCCACCACCACCTTACATGGATGGGTATAATGGTGTAAAGAATAACTATAAATAGTTATTAAAACAACATATTGATTCTGATATATTGTATAATCCACTCCAATTCAATTAAATATTTATGGAAATGATATCATCGCTCGTGCGTACGTACGGACTACCGTCTCCACGACGCGATGAGATTCATTCTCCATGTTAACCATTTAAGAATGATTATAAAGTATATATAAGAAATAATAATGAAATATATGACATTATAAAGCTACTGGATTTATATATATATATATATGTATGTCATCTACTTACTTCCATTCAAGACAATAAGGAAAGAAAAACAGCGTTCATGCGTACGTACGGACTACCGTCTCCATGAACGGTGTTTTTCATTTCATTTATCTATCTATTATATATATATATACTGAATATATATGATATATAAATCATATTTTATATTCTAGAAGTAAGTAAATCATGATATAAGTAATAATAATGTCAAGAACAACAAGTCAAAAGACCTACGATAAATGAAACGATTTTACCCAAAACGCTTATTTAACATGGAATTTACAAAAGAACGGGTAATATAATGTCATAAGTGAACCATATATGATATCATAACAATGAATATGATTTTGTAATAAGTCAATGACATTATTTATATCATTATACAGGAGGTTCGGACACATACGAAGCAAATCGGACCTAAGGTAAGGGAAATTTCACAATCTCATTTTTATCCGAGATTGTTTATTCGTAAGTATTTACTGGGGTGTATTTTATCATCCACGTCCATGTTTCATCAATATGTAATATTACTTCCATCCACCTACAATTGTTTAAATCCATTTTTACCCTTCGGTGAGTTTTTAGTAAAAGAAATGAAATGAATCTTTTGTCGTTTTTCGTACGAGGTACTTTTTGACTTTTCCGACAAAAGTGCGAAGAATGTTTTTTTTAACTTATACGGCATGAATGGATTTTTAAAAAATTATTTCCAAGAAGCTTCCTTTACATGTTTTAAAGTTTATTTTAATCAACTTCTTTTATTTTAAAGTTGTATGACATGTTATGAAAGGAAAAAAAATTTTGAAGAATAAAGGATATTTTCCTCAAGAATGGAGTTCAAGTGTTTTATCAAAATTATTTTCCATCTAAGATAATAAAGGGTTCTGTTTTTATCCCTATTATTACATGGATTTGATTATGTTGTGATGGAAACATTTTTATGAATTCATTTATCTTATATGAATTGTTTTATGTTGTCATGTTGTTTAAGAATCCCATTTTTATTACATGGGTTATGCGATGATGTATGATTTATGATTATGTGGCACACATAAGAAAGGATTCATTATAAGATGGGTGGGACCTATATCTCCCTCCAAAACATTGGGTAATGATTTCATATCTCATGAGATAGACATGGCTGGAATGGTAGGTTATACCGGTTCAGTGAAACAGGACTGAAACGAGGGTTACTCGATTCAGAAAGGGACTTTGTCCACTAAGATAGTCTTGGCAATGAGTCTTGACTAACAAGAAATGATTATCTATGATTATGTGTGAATGCCACAAAGTTTCATGTTTTATGTTATTATTATTGTTGTTACATTTCACTGCCATGATTTATCCCATGTTATGAAATTATGCTCTCTTTTGCAGGTTAAGATTTCCAAAATGTTATGTTCTTATGAATATGATGTGATTGATATTTCTTTTTTTTTACCCTTACTGAGCATTTGAGCTCACCCTTTTATGTTTTCTTTTCCCCAGGATATAAAGAAAGGTTTTAGGATAAAAAAAGGGGAAGATCTTTATAGGAGATGTTGAAGATCTATCACCACAATTAGAATATTACGTTCCGAGTTTCCAAAGACACTAAACTATTACGATCCTTGTGTGTATGTACTAAGTATTCCGCAAATGTAATGTAATGTCCATGTACGTTAAGAATACAGGTCTTTACAGTTGGTATCAGAGGAATGGTTTAGTCAACCTTTGGAAACTAGGATGCGAAAACGTTAGTGAGATCCCTAGAGATATTTCTAAGGTATGTCTAGGGATGTCCCTAAGGATAAGTATACGTATAAGATACAGTCCTAGAACTATGGTAACGATCATAGAATTTAACCTAAGATGTTAGATATTGAAGGTTCTCCTCCTTCATTATGTTGTTTTCCCCTAGCATGATTTTTTCCTCTCACACTATTCATTTTGGGTTTTATGAAATGGCTGGAAACAAGATGATTCACGATAATGGAGGATATGATGGACAATGGAATGATATTCTTCATGAGCAACCAAATGAAATGGGATTTGGAAGTCCAAAGATCATTATTATGCCGAATCACAAATCTCATAATATGATCAATAAAGTAAAATTTGGTAAGTTTCCTGACTCGGCTAATAAGAGAAAGATGGAGTTTCATGATGATCATAGAGGAATGAACGTTCAATTTCCCCTATGTAAATCATGTGGGAAGAGGCATCAAGGAGAATGTTTCAAAGGAACTGGAAGATGCTTTGGGTGTGGAAAAGAAGGACACAAATCCAGTAAGTTCAAAGGAAAAGGTTCAGTTAACACCAGGGATGAAGATAATGGTATTGCTATGACATCAACAATGGTTAAATGTTTTAAATGTGGAATGTACGGGCATTATACAAACCAATTCCCTAAGGTAAAGTCTCATGAAGAGAATCAGTATGGTCGTATGGGTAGTATTTATGTTGATGATGATGAAGAGACTACAAATGATATGTGAGATGAAAGAATTGTTGAAGATCGGTCAATGGTTTAAGAATGTAGTGGAATGATGACATGTTTATCATGTGTAATGTTGTATAAGTAATCTCATGGTACTATGGAATAAAGAGACATCTAAGGATTATTACACTGTTGTCCTTCCTTGAGTTTTGAAAGTGTATGATTAATGGTACAAGTATCCATGAAAGGTTATTCAGATATTTTTGGAATGTAGATGATATGTGCATAATGAAGGGATAAGGAGAAAATGAAATGTTTGGCAGTATTCATGAGCTCATGATTGATATAAGGACTAAGTGATATCATGGTTTGAGTATATAGAATTTTGAGGATTTTAGTATGTGAAAAGTGTTAACTTTTAACTGCATTCAAGTTTTCACTATGGTTCAATGGGTATTCAAGAGAATACATTATTAAGGCCTTTGAATGTTTGGAATGTGACCAACAAAACATATCTTATGATATATGGGGATCGACGATGGTGTTAAATCTCTGGTAATCATTTTCACTATGTTATGAGAGTGGACTGCAGTATTATGGATAAGCCTAAAGATTGGAATGGACATAAGATAGTATTGTTTAAGGATAGAAGTTTTCTCGATATTATTGATGGGATGATATAGTAATATAGTTTTAGAAAAAGGACAACCTGCAGGACGGGCGACAACCCATCACGTCGGACAAGGATATGGGAATCGAACCCACAACCGAAGTGCGACTGGCCTTTATCGCCTACCACTGGCCTACAGGAAGTCCCTGTTTAGTAGAAACTAGTTTTATTATATTAAGAAGTATGATATTTAAGTCCATTTTAGGAACAATATATGATTAATCTCACTATAGATCGACTTATGTATATAATTTTTTGCTAACCTTTTGTTTGAGACAGATGGAATGACCCGTCATTTTGTCACATGATCTGCTAACACTTCACGAATAACAAATTCAACTTCATTTATTTAAGAGATGAAGTGGTAATTGTTCAAGGCATGAACAACAGTGAGATTGTACCAAAATAAAGAATGTATTTATTCTAATTCAAATTTTCAACTTTAGGGAAATGATCTTGAAAACCAAAAATGTTGTCCTAGTGATCTTATACCTGATGAATCAGATGGTACCTTATATCATCACAAATCTATGGATTTGTGATTACTGGCTTTTCCATAGCCATGTTCTCAACCACTCTCCATCAGAACATGATGGTTAGATTTCTCTTCTATATCCATATTTTTACCTATGTGGAAACCCATAGACTAGTTTATTTGGGTAATCGTTACATTTCATACTTTAGTTTTTAAATCCAAGTTTTGGTATTCCTTTTTACGATGTGGGTTTCTATTAAAGAAACTTTCGAATAGTAAACCATTTATAACCCCGACGAATTTCGAGGGCGAAATTCATTTTAAGGGGGGTAGAATGTAACCGCCCGAGATTTTATGAAAAATATTCTTTTTTATTTCACTAATGTCTTGTGTTGTACGCTACACCAAAAGGAGCTTGCACAACACGCATCCTTGACTTGCCTTGCATTACACGCAATCGCGACCTTCCTCGATAGCGTGTGTAGTACGCAATAACGAGTTTCACTAAACAGCGATATGCTATTAAAATGTTATTAAAACTAGCCGTTATGAATAGTAATAACCACTTTTTGAAATTTTGTAAATTTTATTTTTCAAAATGGATTTCATTTTTGGATTCGGAGTATCAAATTTAGCCTAAGGTGAAATTTTGGTACATTTCGGATAACTTTCATATTCTGAGGAATAGTGAAAATTACTAAATTTTAATTAAAAACAACTTTTTTAATCGAAATAATTAATAGTGATAAATTATTAATTTGAGTGGTTTTAAAGTATATTTAGAATATATTTTTACAATTTAATACAATTTTGGTCATTGGTTGTAATTTCACATTTAAACCATACATAATCAAGTGTCAATCTTTTGATAGATATTGTTTCTTAAAAACACGCTATTTGTTTTAACAGCGGGATTTAATTATAAAAATAATTAATGAAACTTCTATGTTATGAATTTGGTAAAATAGACTTTATTTTTGAATTCGGAATATAAAATATAGCTTAGGATGAAATTTTGGCATTGTTCTGAAAAACATCAATTTTTGATGAATAGTGAAACAACTAAGTGGTAGTTAAATAACTGAATTTTTCATAAAACTTAATTTTACCGCTTCTGTGAATGGAATTTCAAAAATCCGAGAGACACGGTTGATGTCAGTAAGTAAAATGTGGTTCAATGAGATGAAAATAATTTTTTGGTGAATAGTAACTTTTAACTTTTTTTACCGCGGTTAATAGTAAATAGGGTAACTAAGAGTAAAAATGATATTACTATTACCCTAACACATGTCCTAATTCTATTGGATAAGTGTAATTCGACCAAAAACAACCTTATGAATAAAATATGACCATTTAGGCCTACTTGGATTAGATTAGGACATTTATTATTAATTTATTTAAAGAAGGGTTAAAATAGTTAAAATCAATGTTTAATAAGTAAATCATTTTTAATATGGGGTTATACATAAGATCAATTCGACTATAAATATTCATTAGAAAGATAAAAGGATTTCCTACATAATGGTATTTTATTTTTAATTTTTAGACATTAAATAAATATAATTTATTTATGACACAATGATGATGCAGTAATTATCTTATTTATGAAATACTGACATAAATGATGTTATAAACACCAAAATAAATGTAATTTGAGACTTTTTATGAATTCCACTAATTTTCAAGATTAACATGATATATTATTGTTGATTTAATCAACTTGGTTCGAACATATAATACTGTTATGACTTTCACAAAAATCATATATCAAATAGTGTCAAAATTGACACAAAATAGTTTTTAAATCAAATATTATATTATTAATTGTTATTTTATTCCTAAAAATCTAAGGTTCTTCCAAATGACTTAGATAAGGATATATGTATTAATAATATACAATTTGGGGTTCGTTTGGCTTGTTATAGTAAGTGTATTAACCATATAGTGAAAGAAAACAAAAAGACACGGTAAAAGTTAAATTATTTAACATAGAGTTAAATCTAATTGATAAGGTTAAAATAATACCCTAAACTTGTCTAAATCTTATTGGTTGATAGGATTTCGACCCATCCCCACTTTAGCTTCGAAATAAGACCCTTTGGAACCATTATAAACCGATTTTGATATTAATATAAAATAATATTTTGAGGTATTCCTAAGGTGCCCCTCTCCTCCCTTATAAAAGGACACCTCCTCCCCCTCCTCCTCACACCAATTTGAGCACTCAAGCTCGGCTAACCCCTGCCAAAATCTCTTCTCCACTTCCCTAGAAACATCCTAGAGGTTCTGGTATTTCTCAAAGACCAATTTTAGTGCCCTAAGAGGAGGTCTCAAAGAGGCGCTTCAAAGAAGAGGTAATTACCGTTACCAATTCTTTCAACTTTATTTCTTCTTCCACTTCTTCTTCTTAGGTTGTTTCATTAAGAAGTAATAACATCAGTATCACTCATATACTGATATGTTATTTTAAGTATGAAACAGCCCTATTTCGCCATCTATCCATCCTACGGAAAAAGAAATCACCGCGCGTGCGTACGTACGGAATACCGTCTCCACGCCGTGGTGTAATCTATTTTCCACCACCACCTTACATGGATGGGTATAATGGTGTAAAGAATAACTATACATAGTTATTAAAACATCATATTGATTCTGATATATTGTATAATCCACTCCAATTCAATTCAATATTTATGGAAATGATATCATCGCTCGTGCGTACGTACGGACTACCGTCTCCACGACGCGATGAGATTCATTCTCCATGTTAACCATTTAAGAATGATTATAAAGTATATATAACAAATAATAATGAAATATATGACATTATAAATCTACTGGATTTATATATATATATATATATGTATGTCATCTACTTACTTCCATTCAAGACAATAAGGAAAGAAAAACAGCGTTCATGCGTGCGTACGGACTACCGTCTCCATGAACGGTGTTTTTCATTTCATTTATCTATCTATTATATATATATATACTGAATATATATGATATATAAATCATATTTTATATTCTGGAAGTATGTAAATCATGATATAAGTAATAATAATGTCAAGAACAACAAGTCAAAACACCTACGATAAATGAAACGATTTTACCCAAAACGCTTCTTTAACATGGAATTTACAAAAGAACGGGTAATATAATGTCATAAGTGAACCATATATGATATCATAACAATGAATATGATTTTGTAATAAGTCAATGACATTATTTAAATCATTATACAGGAGGTTCGGACACATACGAAGCAAATCGGGCATAAGGTAAGGGAAATATCACAATCTCATTTTTATCCGAGATTGTTTATTCGTAAGTATTTACTGGGGTGTATTTTATCATCCACATCCATGTTTCATCAATATGTAATATTAATTCCATCCACCTACAATTGTTTAAATCCATTTTTACCCTTCGGTGAGTTTTTAGTAAAAGAAATGAAAGGAATCTTTTGTCGTTTTTCGTACGAGGTACTTTTTGACTTTTCGGAAAAAAGTGCGAAGAATGTTTTTTTTAACTTATACGGCATGAATGGATTTTTAAAACATTATTTCCAAAAATCGTCCTTTAAAAGTTTTCAAGTTTATTTTAATCAACTTCTTTTATTTTAAAGTTGTATGACATGTTATGAAAGGAAAAAAATTTTTGAAGAAGAAAGGATATTTTCCTCAAGAATGGAGTTCAAGTGTTTTATCAAAATTATTTTCCATCTAAGATAATAAAGGGTTCTGTTTTTATCCCTATTATTACATGGATTTGATTATGTTGTGATGGAAACATTTTTATGAATTCCTTTATCTTATATGAATTGTTTTATGATGTCATGTTGTTTAAGAATCCCATTTTTATTACATGGGTTATGCGATGATGTATGATTTATGATTATGTGGAACACATAAGAAAAGATTCATTATAAGATGGGTGGGACCTAAATCTCCCTCCAATGCATTGGGTAAAGATTTCATATCTCATGAGATAGACATGGCTGGAATGGTAGGTTATACCGGTTCAGTGAAACAGGACTGAAACGAGGGTTACTCGATTCAGAAAGGGACTTTGTCCACTAAGATAGTCTTGGCAATGAGTCTTGACTAAGAAGAAATGATTCTCTATGATTATGTGTGAATGCCACAAAGTTTCATGTTTTAAGTTATGATTATTGTTATTACATTTCACTGCCATGATTTATCCCATGTTATGAAATTATGCTCTCTTTTGCAGGTTAAGATTTCCAAAATGTTATGTTCTTATGAATACGATGTGATTGATATTTCTTTTTTTTACCCTTACTGAGCATTTGAGCTCACCCTTTTATGTTTTCTTTTCCCGAGGATATAAAGAAAGGTTTTAGGTAAAAAAAAGGGGAAGATCTTTATAGGAGATGTTGAAGATCTATCACCACAATTAGAAGATTACGTTCCGAGTTTCCAAAGACACTAAACTATTACGATCCTTGTGGGTATGTACTAAGTATTCCTCAAATGTAATGTAATGTCCATGTACGTTAAGCATACGGGTCTCTACAATATTGACATGCATAGAGAGAAAATATCATTGAAAAAATTTCTGGGATAATAATACAAAAATTATTAATGAAGTAAATTATTTATTATTGGACATAATGACATCATAAATCATGATACCTCTACTATGAATACCATTCCAAACACAGTTAAAAAAATTAGATAAAAACGTATTTCATTTTAGCTTACTAATTTAGCACATAATACAATCAATTCATCAAAGGGATATGTATTTATTTCCCCCACCCATCACTGCTTGTCTATAAAGTTCCTTATATATTTAATAATTAATATAATTTAAAAATAATGTACCTTATCATTAAATATATTTATTTATTAAAGAATACATATTTTCAATATTTCTACCGATATGAAATTAAAATTTAATGTAAAAACTATATATATATATATATGGTACATGGTTTAGAAAATAACAATACCCATGATATATAATATGGATATTTATGTGGAATTTAATGTAAAATGACCAAAAAGTTGATTTATTTTATGGAAATTTTCATGAGTAGAAAAATGCGTGATGAATTCTAATTCTAATATTTTACACGATCAAAATGATTATAAAAATCCATATAGAATAATAAGGATAGTATAAATACAACATATTATAATTATATTATATTTAAAATGAATGCTTTTTGTCATTGATGAGGAGAAATCCAATAAAAATATCTTTAATAAAATTATTTAGTTAAATAAATATTTTATATTGAAAATATAATTTTTTAAAACTTAATTCTCATAAAAAATTTTAAAATTAAATTTATTTGAAAATAACCATTCAAATATATATATAAAGTTATAAAACATTTAGTGTTATATATAGTAGAAAATGCTATACATGACATGCCCATTAAAACTGATTTTCCATTCACATTTTCAATAAAATCCAAACTAGCCTTGTTTTTAAAATTACAAGAAGATTTCATTTAATTTTTTTTGTTAAAATTCAATCAAGGTTAAAAAATTATTAAATAAATCATCGGGATAATTTGAAAAAAAAATCAGTAAACCTTGTTTTAGAAGATAAATTATTTTCAATCAAAGTGGTAAATACTGTATAATTTTGTTTAAAACATGTTATCAATATTTTAAAATAAAAAAGATTTAAAAAAATTAACAACTGCATGAATAAATCACCAATATTAAAAAGATAATAAAATTAATTGGGTTTAATATAAAATTCAGAAAAAATTTCTTGTAATAAAAATTAATGCATAAAGAATCCTATTTAAAATGTGATTGTAAAATAAACCCATACAAAGATCATAATATTGAAGTGAGAATTAACAAATGCATCAATTAAATGTATAAAATGTAAAGAAAAAAATTAGTTGATATAAATCATAATATATTCAATATCCATTACACTAATAAGAATATAATAACAAATACAATGATGATTTAATATTACCCAATGAAAAGTAAAAGTGATGTGATTTTTTTAACACTTGGTCCTATTGAATTCAGATACCCAGTGATGAAATAAATTAAATTGAAAAATAAAATAAAATTAAATATTATGTAATATTTATATTCAATGATAAAATAGAATTATATAGACCATACAAAATAAATTTCAGATAAAACATTACAATATGCCTTAATGAATGGAAATTGGGAAGAAATTCATCACACAACAGTTATTTTGGGTTGAATGAGATTTAAAATCATGTATAACGGGTTTAAGAATGCTATATATTTATTTAATAACCATATTATTATTTTTAATATAATATAAGATCCTTTTATAACATTTTACCGCACATTTGTTAATAATATTTCACTATTTACATTAATTTGGCTGTAAATTGCATTGCAATATCATGCATATTTTAAAATGAATGATTTATATTTTTTTGAGGATATATTTAGATAATCTATAAATGAAATTAATTTTATAAATATATAATTTAAAAATTATATAAAATTTTATATCCATTTAGGATCATTGGACATAGAAAATGAGTCACATTAACTTATTGGGACAATATGCCATTCATATCCAAAAGAGAGGATATAATTTCATTACTATGAGAAACAATAAGGAATTGGAATATATATATACATTAAATAATTTATTTCCGGTCATATGTATCATATATATCAATTACATTGATCATTTTACCTATACATGATATTTTTTGATGGAAAACTAATTACATTGGTTCAAGAGGTGGTAGACTACTGTACATATGAGAATTGGCTTTATTTTCTATCTGATGCCGTTGGATATAGTGAAAAATAAATACATAAATATAATAAAATTTTATTATATGATATTTTCTAGAATATTTGGCTTTTAATTGTGAGGATATAATTTATTTTTGTAAAAGAATAATGAAAAATAATAATATTATTGAAGGCAATTATATTTTCTAGGAAAAACCCCCATTTGGAACTCAAAATAAGGATCATATGGTTGTTTTTTTAGAATACCTGATAACCTAGAAAATATAAAAAAAATTTGAGAATTTATTTTTTAGAGTTTTTTCTATCCAAATGTATTTTTATTTGAGATTAATATAAGGTACTGAGTTCACTTTTATAAGTGTGGAAACTAGACCTTCTTGGAATCTACAAAGAAATTTCCCAAAACAATCAAAATTTTGAAATCAATTCACCTGAAACAACAACCAAATTACACTATATTAAAAATAGTTTCTATATAATTTAAATATTACTATTTAATTGGATTTATAGATGTTATTACTACAATCCTACATATTTCATTTTAGTTCCCTCGTAAAACTGTTTGTACCTTAACTGTGGTAATTTGTTTTTACAATTTTATTATTCAATATGATAAATAGTTAATATTAACCTAAAATATAATATATATTCATATGATTATTGACAAGGAATCCATTTTTTCAAATCCAATTTACATAAGTGGATAAATTTATTTTAATATAAAATGCATTTATTCAAACAACAAACTTGTTTTCAAGAATTGTATTTTTAGGGATATTATGATGCTACATTAACTCTATAGATATAATACATAAATATATGAATTTAAACATATAAATATAATTTTATAATCAGTAAATTTATATTAAATGAATACTTATTATGGGTTTTTTAATTAAAATGGGTCAACATTATCCACTATTCAATATTTTTGAAAATAATTGTACTTTTTTCAAAAATAAATATATACAAAAATCTATTAGAAATATGACTTTGATGTAATAAATTATAATAAATAAAACTAAATAATAACTATTATACAATTATATTTCATTAAATTTATAATGAGTCATTTATATTACTTAATTTATTTAAAGAAATGATAATTTTGAAAAAAAATCACTATTTCTAATTTTCCACAGAGAAATCAATATTTACAGTAAATTCCCAAATTTTAACTCCATTTAAATTTTTATATTATGATTTTAAATCATCCTTTTTTTCAACATAAATTTTATAAATGTGTTAAGAAATAATTTCATAATATGTTGGCCTAGAATGACTAAACATTATTTTAGAAAAATATGTTTTTTCAGAAAACATATTTTATTTAAAATGATTGATATTTTATTTCTAATAAATTAGGAAGAATAATATTCATAATATATTTATTAATATAAATACACACTCATTTAATGTCTATTTTTTAGGGTATTTTATATCATGGTTCACCTAGTTATTGTATTGTGTGCTCTACAAGGAATCAAAGTGATATTTAAAAATAAATATATCGTAATTATGTAGGGTGTAATATTTTTTATCAATTTTCAACATTTCAGGATAGATATTATTTCAAACAAAATTTTAGTATTTTATAATATCGTGTTATTACATTATATATTCCATTAAAAAATTAAATTATCTCAATTGAATCGTGATATTAGTAATCAAGGTTTTGAAATTTGAAGAAACCATTTTTGTAAAAAGACATCATAAAAAGTGTTAAGGAAAAATAATATTAATTTGAGATAAATATATTTTTTAAGGTTATCCATAATAACACATAACATGGTTTCATTATAGAGAACATTGGTTTCATGATATGATATGGAAATGTAATAAATTTATTAGAAATTAAACAATTTGATAGAGAACATTGATCGTAAGAATGTGAATAATAAATTAAGTGTTAAAGAGCTCAAAAACATATATATGAGATTATTTAAAATGCCATTTTAGTCCTTGTATATAACAATAATAGTATATACATATTTTCAAGATCCTTTTTATAACTATTTAGGAATTATTTTACCATATTGAATGTGAACATAAATAAATATACATACTTGATATCAAACTATTTCATGAGAAAATTTTCTTCATTTATTTTTCTTTGATAAATTACCACTTTATCCCCTACTCAATGAACTGAAAATAAAAAAAACAATTTTAATGCCAAAATCACTAAAATTTAATTTTATTATATTTTATTTTCCATAAAATAAAAATAATAAATTACTATTATATTTAAATATTAAAAAATTATATAATAGTTCCCCCTAGTTAAGATTATATATAAATTTATATACATTAATATGAAGAAATAATAGATTTTACTAAAAAATATTCAACAATGGTTCAAAACATATTATTTCACAAATAAATAAGCCTACATACTGATTATCTTTAATATTATCAACATTAGAGAATGTTTTTAATATAATAGTGGTCTTATAACATTTTACATACATTACCTTAAATAAAATTTCATTATAACTAATAAATACTTTACTTTAAACCAAATCATTATACATACCTCAATATAATGAATCATATCCTTAAATATCATTAATTATTTCAAAATAATAATTATTTGATCCTATAATATGTTTCCCAAAATCAATGTGATGTTAAACAGTAAAATCATTTATTTAAAAATACTTTCATAATAACCATTACTTCATATCTACCAGTGGTAATCATAAGATACATATTTCCACTTAGTTATGGGATCATACCTCATATACATTATATATATGACTAGATATTACCTAACCTGTGGGTTTTCTATTTTTAAAAACTAAACTAATTTAATTCCTATAACATACCAAAATTTTAATTAACCATAATTACAACAATGTCATTGATTAGATAAACCATAAATGTTACAAATACCACTAATATTTTGTTAATGATGTTTAATGAATTTCATCCATAAATAACTATTTAAATTCTAAACTAATGGGTTGTATTTCTGTAAAATATTTATACATATATACTTAATCATTTTAATCTCCAATCACATAATACCTAAAAATAGGGTTTTATGAATTTATGATTATGACCATGTTACAGTTATCATGATAAGAGTCATTAGGGTTCACCATCTTCATTTAGGAAGATAATATATTCCAATTATTCATAATGTTTTGTAATGAAATTCGAATAATCCATCAAATTTTCTTGAGGAGTGTCAAACTAGGTGAATAATAAGTCTCATTGTTATACACTAGGTAATGCTCGAGTAATGTTGAGTGCACCTTTTCAAATTTATTTCCCATCGGTACATCTATTTGAGAACCATGTCTGGGTGTTGTATCCCGATAGGTATATATTTCTAGGAAAAACTACATAATCACTACCTTATAAAAACATTAGGAAATTATTCAATTACTATCCTCAAAAATCAATTTTTAGGGTTATGCTCCCAATTTAATGTTTTCATATATCTAGTTATTATGTTTTCCATAAACCATAATCTAATGATTACAATAGAGACCCATACCACAATTGATTAATATTTATGTCTATTTTACTACATTGGAATAATAAAAAAGAAATATAATAATAATTTTCACAATAGATTAGTCTAAATGGTAAACTAGATACATACATGATCCCTATATTATATCTGAATATAAAAACTAAAACATAATTTTTTTAAAATATCTATAATCCCTCTAGCATATCATTTCATATCATTCAATAGTACACTTCCTAGATCATAAGGAAATGACAAAAAAATAAGGTTGATCTCAGATGAATTGTAAGGGTTATATAAAGAGAATTATTTCATGAATCAATAAGTTATATGAATATGTAATGTTAAATAACAGACCCTAGATTTCATTTAAATAAAATGACTATCTGGATTTGATAAGTCTTAATCAACGTATTAATGAAGAAAACAAAAACACATTCCATTTAATCAATATATAAAATTTAAATGAATCCATAGATAATATCATTGTAAAAATATCATGGATAATAATAAATAAATTCATAATTAAGGAAATGATTAGTTTTTATATGTCATGAGATTAGGAATCATAGTACCTCAACTATTAAAACCATTACAAAACTTGTGCAATCCCACGTGTATAAAATAATTTAACAACAACTTATTAATTCACCTTGTGAGACTATTAATGCATTGATTGTAAATATAATTCTGGGACCCATTCAGGCATGTGCCAACAATTAATCATAAATTGAATTCTATATTTAATTTATTGATAATATATATTTGAATGAAATATATATATTGAGAAAAGAATACAAATTTTTTTATATTTTGGAATATATTCAAATTACATATAATATAATAACCATAATATGAAATGGTATATAATTTACGAAATAAGCATGTCCACAATAAATATTATTGATACTTATGAGAAAGTTTATTAATAATGATCACATGAAGATGAATATTGTATTGGAATTATAATTTTGAAAAAAATGAATCCATAAATTGAATGTTAATAAATCATGATGAAAATATAGTAATAAAATCCATTGAAAGAATAATGATTATATTAAAAAAAATATCCTTATATTCTTATAAGTAAAATAGATGTTTTTTTCATTGATCTATCGAAATACCATAACATGTTTATTGAAAATATTCACGAGGAAAAAATCAAATTCAAACTAAAAAAATATTTTTTAAAGATTAGGAGTTTATAGAATAATTCTATGATTATTTTATTTGAAAATAACCCTATAAAATTATAAATACATAATTAAAAATTAATTTTCATTAACAAATTTTATTATATAAATGTTTTCCATGTTGTGGAAAAGATTTCATTCACATTTTCATTAAAATCCAAATAAATCATGATTGGAAAACAACATTAACATTCATTTAAAAATATATAATAAAAATTAAAATATGCTAAAAAATTGTTTAAATACTCATTTTTAGTTTATTGAAGTCATTTTAGAAATGATTTTAAAAAAATATTGTTTTTGAATAAAAAATATATTCGATTGAAAATAGAAATAAATTGAAATTTTATTTAAAACATTTTCACAATAATTTTACATACCAACGACTGTTAAATATTAATATTACATGAAAAAGTAATTATAACAATATGAGATTAAAATTAAATTATTTTATTTTCGTATGGTCATATTATTTATATTTTTTAAATTCAAGTATAAAAATCATAATGAATTTAGACTATTAAATAAATCCTTATAATAGATCATAATGTTGAAGTGATAATTAACCAATGAATCTATTATCTGTTAAAATACAAATAATATAAATTATATACAAAATAATACACTAAAACTTCATTCCTCATATAATCAAGAATATCAAACCCCATGATGGAGAAATATAACCCAATGAAACTAAATTGAGTTTTAAAATTCATTACAATGTGGTAACTTTTATTTCGAACCCCCTGGGATGAAATGATTATTATTTAAAAATAAAATAAATTAATTATTATGTAATAATGATATTTAATTTAAATTTGGTAGTACATGAACAATATAAAAGAAATGAGGGCCATAACAATACAATATACCTCAATGAAGGGAAATTGAGACGAAGTCCCTAAACTCACCAATACATTTGGTTGAACATAATTTATCCGATATTATAGTGGTTTTAATAATTATTTTAATTTATTCTGGAACCATATTCATATTTATAATATCATATATGATCCTATTATATTATTTTACTACACTTTTGTTAATAATATTTCATTATATTCATTGTTTTTTGTGATAATAGACTTGTTTTCTACTTCATTTTTTAGATGAATGTTCTGGTTCTTTTGTTAGATATAGAGTTACACACTTTCAAAAAGTGAAATGTATTTTATAAATAGCATATTTAATCATTAAATAAATTTTTATATCCATTCATGAAAATTCGACATTGAATTGAAGCACATTACTTCGTAAAGAAGGTAGGTCGTATATGCACATTATTGCAAATATCTTTCTATTAAAGGGAGAATGGTTAAGGAACTGTATGATACATATACATTTTAGAATTAATATCATGTATTTATTATTATATATATCCATTATTTTATCTATTATTGATATGAACGTTTGTCATTGATGGTAAATAAATGAAATTGATTCATAGGGAAGTAGTCTTCTGTACACACGAGTGAAGGATTTGTTTCTTATTTGATGAATGGAGTGATTGTTAAATATATTTACATTATAATAATTTCATATATTTTTATGGTTGATACCCCTGATATTATATGTGAATATTTAATAGATTATTTACAGTTTTAAAATAATAATAATAAATAATGAACGTAGTAAAAAAATACCTTTTCTTAGAGAAACCTATTTTGAATCTATTATTATAGATCATGGGGAGAGTATTAGGGAAATAATATAAGCTCTATAAAATGTATAAGTATGTTGAGTGGTATTTTTTTAGTGGATGGTTGTAATGAACCAACCCTTGATAATTAGATCAGCCACCTAAACCTGACCATCTTGTAATATTGGTAAAATAGGATAATAGAAACTAGTCATGAATATATGGAAAAGATGAAAAAACACTATAGGACATAGATAAAAAAATGATACCCCAATACATAAAATCCATTATAGAATTTGATAAAAAATATTTTAATTCAAATAAATACATGACCAATAGTCTCAGCCATGCCAACCCAAACTGAAAGAAGAAAGAACACGAGACACTAGAATGATACAAGATACTCTTCCCCATACCAAAATCAGGAAATTGAACATCTAAAAATACCGTAGGGAAGAAGAAAGGTGTGATCCAAATTCTAATAATATAATACCATAGATTCTATAATATTTCAATTATCATGAATGCGATAATTCTATCTTCTAAAATAAAACCGTTTAATAAAAAATTTTCATAAATTAAAACCTCTTGTAAATCATTTTCCATTTGATTCTCATAATCTCCAATAATATTATTAAACTGTAAATATGATGGTTAGAAGTTACAAGAAAAGATGTAATATCTATACATCAAGATGTAAATGCATAAAAACATATCCATGAAATAACTTATCATATTAGGTTTGGTGATATAACATTATATGAAAACCCATGAACAAAAATCCATGATAATAATAATCATGAGTTAAGTAACCATATATGAAAAGGAACCTCAAATTTGTGGATGATACTATTTTAAAATATATATTATACACAAAAAATCTAAAAGGACAATATTTATGGATCCAACCGATATTGTTTCATTCTAGTCTATATCATAATGGTTACATCTTAGTGGTTCTAGACACACACTACGGATACACGTGTCTTATTCTTGATGCACCCAAGGATAACAAAGTGAAATTGACCAAATTAATTTTATAAGTATGATCACAATCTTATAATACATTTTCAAGTAATTTTTTAACTGCTTCGATGTATAAAAATTAATTTTCCAATCAATAAAATCAATTTTTTATGAAAACCAACTTTTTAAAAATATTTTCTTTTCAGTGAAATCATTTAAAACCACATATCACTTGTAATAAATAAAATCACAAAATAATATATCAATTATGAAATAAAATTCATCAAATTTACCTATTGTATAGAAACACCTACCACAATATGATATACACATGGTGTTGTTAGACAAAGATGATTGAAAACAAAGAGGATGTCCTTCTCAATTCAAGGCATAATACAAAATAGGAAATGATCAATAGAAAAACAAATCCAATCACAAACCTGAACACAACCATTGACAAAACCATATTTTAACCAAATCCAAATAATTACTAGAAGGATTACTTTTCCAAATAGATGAAACCCAACTATAAAGGTCATCAATTGTTGAATAAAGTGACCCGAAAGGGAGGGAACCACTCAATATCACCTAGGGAGATATGTTAGGTAATGATCAAGTTATAAATTAATGAAATAAATAAGAAACATGTCATGAAACACCATAAAATACTAACTCATGACTATTATACAATGTTTAATCAATATAAATGTTGTGTAATCCATGAAACTCATATACAAAAAAACCCATATCATTTTTAATTAAAAACGTATTATAATAAATTAATAGATCTGAAATTATTACATGGTGTTTAAATCATTCATGTATGGTTTCAGTTCACAGAATATGCTAGAAAATGTATACAAATAATGAAACATCCTTTCACGATAGTTCAATCCATAGAAGACCAAATAAACTAATGATTTATAGAGAAAAACGCAAAAGACCATACTCAGAGATTTATCCAAACATATGAGGAACCACACAAATTCATTGGAACATTTAAACCTATACTATATTAATTAAAACAATCACTAATCCATGAACATTAGGTCATTACCCCCAGTATAGTATCTCTATTCCAAATAATCATGTAAATTCACAAAAACAAGGATGAAAAAAAAGAATAAACAAAGGAGTACACATAAAGCATAACAGTTCATTACATTGGTCAATAAAAATTAATTGAGAGGTTTAAATTAGTTGGTATAGTGAGTTTCCTTTTAAATATCGGTGAATGTGACCTTCTTGGAAATTACTTTGAAATTTACCAAAAGAATAAAAAAATGATAATGTCATTCACCTTTAAAAATATTAAAAAATAACCCTATATTCAATATTTGGAAGGAAAATATTGGAACATGGATATCTTATTGGATCAATAAAATAATATATGTAAATATTTAAATTATCGTTTTACATTAACCCTATATAACCATTTTTTACCTCAGTAACAAAGAATACTATTACTCTTTTCCATACTAATATGGGAAGAAAATAATTATGAACAAATAATATAATATAAATTAAATTAATTCCATGTATGGAATAATTTTTTCATATTCCATTAAGGGAACTGTAAAATTTTATTTAATATTAATCTTAGAGACCCGATGCAAAAAAATGTCTAAATGAAATCTTTTTTTAGGGAAAAGTTTATTTTATATTAATTCTATGAATAAAAATCATAATTATATAAATTTAAATATATAAATATATAAATATAATTATATATATATTACAAGTTTATTTTAAATGTTTCATTGTTATAGATTATTCGTATTATTATAAATTGGGAAACATTATGCACTTTGAACCATTTTTTTGAAAAACATGTTATTAAACTGAAAACTAAACTTATGCTAAAATATATTATAGTGATGATTCAAATGAAATTAATTTGGTTAAACACAACAAAATTCTACTTATTTTACTTTGATATAAAATTTAAATGATATTATGATTTTTAAATTAGTTAATTAATTAAATAAATTTATAGTTTAACAAAAAATAAGTTTTTTCTCATCATTGACTAAAAATTTAATATTTTACTAAAAATAACAAAACATAACTCACCGTCTATGTATATTTTATACAGGAATATATTACTTTTAAATTGAAGAAATAATTTTTATTCTATAATTGAAATTTCTGAAAAAAATATGTGTGCAAAGCATGACTAAACTATATTTTAGAAAAATATAGTATTTTAGAAAAATATAGTATTTTAGAAACTATTTATTTTTCTTTTAAATTTCTTTTATTTTATATAAAATGAATAGATAAATAAAATTTTCATATTTTATTTATTATTATGAATACCTTATAATTTAATAGCTTCTTCTTTATGGATGTTTATACCATCATTCCTTTAGGCCTGTGGTTGCGTGTTCGGTAAGATATCAATGCGATTTTTAAAAATATATATATCATAATGTTTGTGGTTGTTATATTTTAGTCAAATAATAATGTTTCATGTCATATAATATTTCAACCCTAATATTATTTGTTTAAATCAATGGGTTTTAATATAAACTTTTCATCATTATTTTCATGTAAATATGAGTATTTAAAATGTAATAGTTTTAACATTTTCTGTATGGGTTACATTTGACTCTTTGTACCCATTTGCAAGAGTGTTTTTTTATAACATATATGTAGAGAATTAACATTCCACTTTATTCAATGTTCATTACAATGATATTAATTTACATGTTTTCAATCTTATATTCAAATCAAAACATTTTCAAAATATTATCATGAATTATTTATTTGAGATATTATTCAAAAGAAAGGATTATTTCTCACTATTTCATAGAAAATTGAATGTGTTTTTATATTGGGGTAAAAATAAAAATAAATGTGTTTTATGGGGAAAAATTTTAATGATCAAAATATCTTATTTAATATCTAGTAATTAATAATTATTGATGGTGACGGGTTAGCTCAATAAAACGTACATGATAGTGAACTCGAAAAAGGTCAAATGAAAGGTGGTATTTCTACAACATATACATATGGGGAGCCATGTATTGATATTAAATTTATTGGGTAATATTAATTTTAACTAAATGTTGTATGTAGGGATATAACCGGGGTGGTTTATCCAATTTATTTAACATTCCTTAATTTATTTCTGACATGAAAATAACAATGCTTGAGAATATTAAGTTTTATATGACCAATAACAACATATAATTTCATGGTATGTGTTATAAAGGTTTCATTAGATTCAAATGTGTGTATCCATATGTTTATATAATTTATTTTACTTACTCAATAATAATAATTAAAAATTTAATCATATTATGGGGTTTCATTTTATTCGCTAGACTACAATATTTCTTACATTAATGTTGATTATTGGAAATTTTATGGTCATCTAAAATTTTAAAATACAATCGCAAGGGTTTAAGGATGAGTTGGAGAAATGATAAAGATGTAATATGGAAAATGAAAATCATGTTATAGTGGGAAAATTGATCACAGAAATTCCATGGAATTTTAATGTAACAGTGCTTCCTATTTCTATTATAAATTAATCCTAAAAATGAACCTTGCTTTGTATGCGGTACAATTTTATCATTTGATGTATTATGTCTTGTATGTATAACATTGGGTAAATCTTATCAGTAACAAGGGAAGATTTGTAAATAATATGTTTTACCACATGATTTGGTAGAGACTGTTTAGGGATATTATAGTTTGTACTAGTTTTAATTTTAGTTATATTTCTAGATTTTAAATTCTCATATGAGGTTAAATTAATAGTTATGTATTCAAATATAAGAATATAAATTCTCTGATGGTAATTTTTTTCAAATTAATATAAAGCCTTTTTGAAAATTTATATGACATTATTTTCTTTTGAAAAATGATACTTTGTGTGTTTTTTAATTGAATGAGGTATATTTAACCACTTTGTTTAACATTAAGGATTAATTTGAACAAATGATATTAAATTTTAGGGATGTAAGATAAAAGGAACTATAAAAATTTTGTGGTCATAAAATTATTTAATGTTGATATTATTAGGGATAATTTGGACAGAAGATTTATTATTTATTAAATGATCCATGTTAATCGTTTTGTGATTTTTTTTATTTTAGTGGCCAATATATTATTTCTTTATATGTATGTTTATTATATTTTTCCATTTTATAATCATATACACACCAATTTTGTTATTATAATAATATATATATTATATTTTTATTATTTTATATAGATAGAATTTAATTTAATGTTTATTATAGTGATTCATGAAAATAAATTTTACCTTAATAATTTAGAGTAAAATTTCACACTAATTTGTATTCTAATTGAAATCTGAAAACAATAGAAGAAATTACATTTATTGATTTCATGAAACAAATTTTTTATATTTACTTATTTTGTTAGTCTAGATGGAAGAGTAGTTATTCATCTATATATAAGATAGCTAGAAATAAAAAAATAATCAGGTTATCTTATTATCTATTTAATTGGTGGTATTATTCACCCCTAATTGGGTTACGATTTTATGGTCACTGACTTTACTATGATCAGTCACTTCCTGGTCATCTATTTTGTTTGTAACTCTTCATTATTATTTTATATTTTTTTCATCTATTTCATTTTTTTACTTCAAAATAATATTATCCTATTTTGGAACCTAGTTATGTGTGATATTATATTTCCTTGTTATTTCTATTTCTGTGTTTTCAAGAGGTTCTTTCCTTAATCCTTTATACAATGAAGATTTTAAAAAAAATGTATTTTACAATTTCGAACAATTGATTTACATTTTAAAATCAAAATTGTGATGAATAAATTTTTTAATAATGGGGTGAGATTTATCCACATCATATTTCTTTATAAGACTAAAATATTTTGTGTAGTAAATATGACACTCCAATCTAAAATAATAAAATTTATATAATTATTTAAAATTTGTGGATATAACATTACCATTTAATTGATTTATATGAATATTATTAATTATGTAATTTAATATGTATATATATTAGGGTCCTATATAATAAATTTATAATTATCAATTATTAGTAAATAATAACTCAATTTTTAGTAATGTCAAGTTCTCCTTAAAGAAATGTTTTCATTAAAAATTATTATTATTTCATATTTGTGAGAAAAGATTATAAAAACATTCCCAAATTTTATAAATTTTGTTTCATTAAAATTCTATCAATTTTAGTTTATAATATTAAAATTATCAGTTGGTAATTGTTTGTTATTTTTTCTTCAAATATTTTTTAAATCGAATAGTGAAACTTATTTTTACTTATTGAGAAATTTCATTTAATTTCAGGAATAAAAAAAATTAGAATATTTTTAGAAGAAAATATAAATTTTTAATGAGTTTAATTATATTATTAATTATTCTAATTATTAATTTTCTAATTATTATTTTTTTGTTTTTTAACTAAAACATAAGAATAATAGTTTTTCGTAAAATTTTTCTTCATTATATTTTTAGGTTTAAATTTTAATTAAATTATAAAAAATGTATGAATTGATTTTGGTAAAATAGATTAAATATATTTATCAGGATTAGTTAATATAATGTAATCGTTCAACATTTATTTTTTCGAATGTGAAAAATATCCATAATATGTTGTTTTCGCCTCGATATGGATAAATAATCTAAAACAAATTTTACACTATTTTGTAGTGATTTAGAATAATTATACCACATTAATTTATCAGATATGACTATAAGAGTAGAAGTAAATTTCTATTTATGGAGTCATATAATGTATTTAAAAATATTCATTTGATTAAGGGTAAACATGGTAAGATTTTGTGAAGATAAGACATTTTTTTTTAAATTAAAAAATAGTGTAGGATCTTTCCATGTATTGTAATATTTTGAAGTTTAATTTTATTCATGTCTTGATTAAAATTACTAAAAACATGGATTTTTTTTATTTAACCATTAATACTTGATGAAATCAATTTATTACTGGATTTCCTGGAAAAAAATATTTATTTCCAGAAAAAATTTATTTGCATAAAACTATTTTTTTTGTTCATTTTATTTAAATTTAATACATTTATATTTTTCCTTCATTATAAATTAAACAAAATAAAATGTGTTGAAATGTTTGAATAATTATTTTGAAATTTGTGTTCATATAATATTTTATTTTATTTCATATAATTATCATATCATGAAAAAATTTATGATATCATGATTATGGTTATAATGAGTTTAAAGTAGGTCAACTAGATAATAAGGCTTAAAATGAATTTAAATCATAACTAAAAATAATTGGATGAGTTTATTATGACACTATATCATCTTATTTTAGTATTTGGGGTTCCATGGTGGAATTTATTTATTATTATGATATATATATAGTATAATTTTATATAAATCAAATTGTGTCCTTTCCGAAAAATATAAATTGAATCTCACTCAATTACCCTATCTACGCATCAATTTCCATTTGTAACAGAGAATACATAACAATGTATCTCTAAAAAAAATCTCTATCATGGATTATACATCTTAGTTTGGGTACAATTTCACCATTATATTTAAATATTTATGAAGACAAATTTGTTCTAGGAAAAAGTGGTATAATATTTATCATATTGTCTTAGTTTTATTTATTTTCCCCCTCACATAAAACTCTTGTAATCAATGGGATAATTGTTTTACTATATTCGTTATTTTAGGATGTTGTTAAATTAAATGTCACACCCAACATTTTATATTAATTAATTAAATTATATTAAATTATATTTTTTCTCTATTTTGAGTTTATGTAGTTGGAGGGTAATTTTTTTTACAAAAAAATGGAATCCTTTTTATTGTTTCATGGGTTTTTCAAACAGGTGGGGGTAACCATGTGGTTCTTATGTGTGTATCTAGGAGGGTCGTTGTTATGGTGTGTGAATTTTTAAGGGTTTATTAAACCATGTGACAAGTATGTGACACAAATTTATAAGTGGGAAGTGTCAAGTGGAATAGTTTGAGCAAATGTTGCTAAACAGTGCGTCAGGGCAAAGGTAAACGTGCATGGACCACGTGGTTTTCCAATATAAAATAATTAAACTTAATGGAAATAAATTGAAAAATAAAATAAAATTAGAAAGATTAAATAAAATTAAATGAATGTTTTTTTAATAATAAATATTGATAATATTATTAATATTTAAAATCAAATTATTATTATTAATATTATTTTTTTTAGATTTTTTTGGAGAAGTCCCAAAGGGGCATCCCCCTTTCAGTGTCGTGCTCACCCTTGGTGCCTCTTAGATTGTGTGACCTCCTCCTCGTAAAGCTAGGCAAGAGGGACCCCATATCCCTCCCCCTCTGTATGAATGCACCCCTCTAGGATGAGACCACCTTGCAGCACCCCACATTCTATGATCATTAGTAGGCTTGAAATCCCCCTGGTGGAACTCCATTGAAACCTTAACCCCTCTCCATATCCACTCTCCAGTTGATCTTCTTCCTATATTACATCATCATTTCTAACTGAATCGACGAGGTATGGTTTTCTTCCCTTATCAGCCCAAATTGCGATCATGATTTGGTATCCACATTGACGTATGAATTTCTTCTAAACCTAGGGTTAGAATTTATCCTATATCTTTGTGTCTCTTCCTTGATAGGGTGTGTGAATTGGTACCCTGTTAATGATGGTCCGTGTCTGAAAACTACATCCAAAGGCGAAGGGTTTCAGAATATTTTTGTCCATCTACATCCATTTTGATATATGTTTTAATTTTCATTTTTTTAAAGTCATTTTAATTAGGTGTTTTAGGATGTTTGATTCCCAAAAAATATTATGTTGTGTCTTGGTCCTTGTTAGGAAAGATTCTAGCCACCGCCGTCAAATGCAACATGATTTTCCATGGTTTTAGAGTGTGTATTTTTAATTCCATTTCTCTAGTTCAATTTTGCATTATGATATTTGTCTTATTTGAGTTGTCTATAACTTATGTAGAGTGTGTGGATATTGGAATTGGTATTTTGAGTCTCCGGTTGTGTTTTTAGTGTGTTTGGCGACTCTGGGAAGGCTTTCACACACACACATGGGTGCATATATATGTATATATATGTTTATATATGTATTTATATATATACCCCCATGGAACATGTTCCCTCAAAAAGAGGGAAATGTGAAAATTGATTTAAATAGTGTGCATATATATATTTATATAAGAATGTATGTGTGTGAAGGGGTGATGTGTATGATGTCATCGTTAATGATATAAAAGTTTATTATCAGCTCAATTTTCTTATTCCTAATACAGGTTCCCTATTCCCATGAAATTAATTTGAAATCTATAAATTCTTTATTTCATTAAAGATGTTTTTTATATTTATGTAGTATTTATATATGATTTGATCTAGTTGTGGTTGTTAGAAATAGTTATATATTTGTTTTACGTAATTTATCCAAGCTTACAGTGTGATTTCATTTATATTGAAACAAGTATTCAACATTTTTTTGAATTAGTGATGTATTTCTAGTGGTCATTTGGTTTTAAATTTTATGTATTAAAATTGGTTTCCATGATGGGTTTTAATGTGTGATAAGTATTTATAATGAGTTTCCTTGATTTAATCATGTTTTCAAGATTTTTCTTTTATAGGTTGCACCTTTTTTATAAATGGTCAATTAAATAGTTTTGGAACCTATGTTTATTAATAAATATTGTTCTTCTAAAAAATTCAATATTTCATGTATTGTAGTGAAGCCCATTTTGAATCCCTAAGTATATCATATTATTTCATCATGGTATTAAGATGGGATAGACCATAGAAGGTGAATGCACGTTTGGAATTTCATATTTGTAAATTAGGGTTTTATATATTTTTAGATATGATTATGGATATATCATGTGAGTGCACTTGAAATTGAATAGGTATGAGTCCCTGTTGTCACTTCATGTTGTTTTGAAAATGATATTTGGTTTTATTGTGAAAATTTTCATTTGGAATCTTTGAATATTTATTATAATTTTTTTGTATGATTGTGTGATGTGATGGCCGGGTTGGAACCATTGATATTGTCATATATATGATTATATATATATATGTATATATGTATATATATATATAAGGTACACCAATATGGGGTATTTCCTTTATGGGTTTTGATTTAGGTATTTTTCGTGTTTTTGGTAGGGAAGTGTGGTTACTGCAGATAAGGTGAGTTACACATGCAAGGGACTCCTAATTACACAGTAGATTATTACCATGAGTTTATTAAGAGTATTATAGAGGGTCCAATGACAATTTTTGATCAACCATAATTAGATGGGTTGGTTTTTGTCTATTGAGTTTCTCTATATGCCAACAATTGTTCCCTACCATGTACATTCAAGGATCACTCTAAGAATTTTTATGTAACACCCATGATTACATTATTTTATATTCATGTTTTGTTTTGTCTCACTTTTGGTCGTTTGATATAAAGACACAATTAAATTTATTTATTCAATAAAATATATGTTCTAGCATTAGTTGGATTTTAAACAAAATTTATTAAAATGAATTATATGTTTTTGTAAAATGATGTGTAATGTATAATAGGAAAATGTAATTTCTTAATAAATATAGAAGCTTCTTACATATTTCACAAAAGAGTGGAAAACCTTATTTTCATGTATCCTATTTTCAAACTTGTACTAAAGGATTTCACCTTAGAGTATAGGGAATAATACGTGTTTTAGTATTTGAATTCTTAATTAGCATCTCAATGGTCACATTATCTTTATCTTTTCAGTTTCGGGTTCATCTATGGTTGGTCCCTCTTCGAGAGGGTATGGTTCTATGATTGGTAGTGACCCATAAGTCCAATTGGAGGTAGGTTCGTTGTAGAACTCTCTTTTATTTTCCACTGCTAGTAATTATTCATTTTTATCAGTTTAAATTTATTAATTTTTCATCTATTTATGGGGAAAATCCTTCCCATCTGTAATATCTTGATGCTCGAAACCAGTTTCCATCCCATTGGGATTTGGAACGCCCATCAAGCCTTATCACAGATCGACTCAGGTGACTGGTTTAAGGTTGAACTGGTTTGGTTGATGACAAAATTTCATATGTGATCGACCGTTTTTAGGGTTTAAAATAGGTTTATATTACTATAATCTAGTGTTAATATGTATGTGCATAAAGGGTGTCAGGAGCCCTTGCCGGTATTGGTCATCGATTTACCAGGGGTAGTCTGAGAATTAAGGATTTTGTTTTTGTTTTGGATTGTGGGATGACCCACATAGAGTAATGACCCATATGGAGTCCATGAACATTGTTCAAGTCCCATTTAGTGTTGTTACATACATGGGGCATGGATGACTACCATGTCTCTAGTTATACAAAGGCACTAAGTTCCTCATTTTTGTGGTTCGGTGCAATTTCTACTTTGTCTTAGTGAAAGTGGGTGTAATGGTGTTGTGAAAATGAAAATGGATTTTGAAATAAGACTATCTTCATATAAATAATTTTAATTAGGTAATGGGGGTTTGAAAATTAAAATCATTTTAGATTTTTTGAATTTGATAAATGATTGGACTTTCTAGAGAAATGGATTGACCACAAACTTCGGTTCACTTTACGAATGGTTGAAAATGTGGTGGTCTGTACAGATTGTGTGTGTTAGCTTGCATTGATCAAATAATATGAACACATGTGAAATGGTTTCTGGTATTAATTGTATATTTTAACATTTTTTTGTTTTTGACATGGTTGTTTTTTAGTTAGGGTGCTCTTTTTGTTGTTCTTTATCTTGATATTCGATTTGGCTTCTTGTTTTCTTTATTATTCAGAATATTCCTCCAAAAAATGCCTCTATGTTTTTTGATGCATAAGGCCCAGTTATTGATTATTCTTCAATGTTTCTTATCTATCAGTGTAATTTAGGACCATTAGATGTTTTGGAGTTTTATTTAGAGGTAGAGTGTGTCTTCGGATTGTTGGTAACTTCCAGGTTTGCTATGTTTCGTGCCATTTTTGGATTTGTTGGAGGTCCAGATTTTGGAACATGGAAATTGGTTATCCCACTATCAGTTCATGTGAGGATGACATGTGATGTTTTGATTTTTTTTCATTAGCTGGTTAATTCCCGAGTAGGAGAAGACGATAAAATGGGAAGAAATCATATGTATTCAACAATGGTTATAGACAATGGAGACATATGATGAACACTTCAGCGGGTTGGTTTCTAGAGTGTAGGTAATTGGTAATATGTTGTTTCCTATCATTTATAAAGGGTCGCATATGTTATTATGTGTATATTGGAGGGGCCTATCTATAAGGGAACTTATATATTGGTTTTGGATTTTAGTTTGGAAGACCATTCAGTGGTGTTCCATTAGTGTGGCATGTTCGGGCATTTGAAGCCGTAATATCGCGTCACAAAGAATTCCATACATTGTTATAGACTTTTGGGTCATATTAAGAAGATATACAAGATAATTTTATAAAATAAGGAGTTTGATCATTGGATTATAGTTCTTTACTTTGAGGAATGTGATTCATCAGCAATCAGAGCCCCAACCACATGACTCTAGATGAAGCTCACTCACAGTTTGGAGTTGGTGAGGGTGTGTGAAACCCTAACCATGTTTTTTTAATCCATGTTGTAATGGAACTGTCAAAAGAATCTTAAATTTTTTTCCATCTATTATAATATCATCTCTTGATGTGATAGTGTGATTGAATTTAATTATTGAAATCCATGTAGTTCCATCTGTTTTAATGTGGCTCTTTGAGTTTCTCTTCATCTTAAGGGTTGTTTGGAAATTTTATGAGTCCTGTTGGTTTCAGTTTATTTCCTAATCATTTTGAATCTCTAATGTATATCGGATGAATGGGAGGTTTTTCAAGTCCATTGTTTGGTTAAGTTTCATTTCGTGAATTTTCCCCAGTTTTGGGGTTTCGGTGTGTGTGAAAAAAATCTTGTTTTTCATGGTGTTTTGTCCAAACTTTTGTAGATTGTTGTTAATACCCATAGGGAGTTCTCTGCCCAGGCATCCCAATATGTTGGGTTGCTTCATAGTAGGTTTCCTATTCGATTTCATGCAGTGGAATTGTTTGGATTTGTGAGTTCTTGTGTTAGTGAAGTCCTTGTGGTGGGGAGAACCTCCTTCTGTTCTCCACACATTATTATGTTGTGGTTTTCTTTTAGATCGTTTGGATGTGACTTAGGGAATGAATTAACCTAGAGTTTCATAGATTTCTGATTCCTGATTTTTCGTGGACAATAATTTTAGTAAACATTCTTCTTGGTTACATTTTATTGGAATAATGTGTCAGTGGTGGGGAAAATTTCTATCCCAGCTTTTTATATTAATTATATTATTTATTATAGTTACCTTTAGTCTCTCATTTGAGTATCTATATTCGGTGGTTCAATTTTTTTATGTTTTTTTCTATGAATTATTTCTTTTGAATGGTTAGCCCACATAGTTGGAGTTAACCATGTGGTGCATGTTCGGGTGCCTAGGTTGGACTATGTTGTGGCACACAACTTATATAAGGTTTATTAAACTATGAGAAAAGTATAAATCTTTGATCTAAATGATGGCAGTGCCAAGTGGAACAGTTTGAACAAGTCTTTCTCAATTGTGTACTAGGAAGCAGGTAACCATGCACAGACCACATGTTTTCCAAGTATTTAATAAATAAATTTAATGAAAAATAAATGAAAAAAATATTATTAAAAATATTAGATTAAATTAAAATATTTCTTATATAATAATAAATAATAATAATATTACTATTATTGAAAATAAAATTATTATTATAAATATTCTGATGGTGATTATTTTTATTAATATTATTGTTGATTTTCTATTTTTTATTAGTTTTGACTTTTTTAGAAAACACAATGGGTTCCCCTTCAAGAATCTCGGACCCTGTTGGGGGGCTCCTATAGCACACACAACCTCCTCCATTTAGCTCTAGGTGAGCACATACCCAGCTCTATCCCTCTCTCTATGGCTGTACCCCACTTGGAAATGACCTCCTTGTAGCACCCCACTGGCCGTGATCTCCTGCAGGCATGACACAAATCCTGGAAGAACCGTTTGGGCACATCACCCACTTTCTATAGCTCCTTCTATAGTTTATCTCTATCCCATATTACTTCTTAATTTCTCACTGAATCAATGAGGTATGGTTCTTTAGCCCTTATCCTACCAAATTTTTCCCATGATTTTCTCTCCCATCATCCTATAAAATTCAACTTATCCTATGGTTAGGATTTAACCTATATGTTTGTGTCTCTAACTTTGACAGGGTCCATGAATGTACTCCTAGGACATGTCGGTCTGTGTTCTAGCAACATCCACTAAAGGCCATGTATTTCTGACCATATTGGTGTGTCTTCCACCAATTTGAGGTATGTTTTTATTATCCTTTATTTTTAATTAATTTAATATTATTGGTTTTATGACATTAGAGTCCCCAAGAATTTTATACTGTTCCTTGGGCCTTGTTCGGATAGATTCTATCATCTTCCGTCAAAGGCAACGAGTTTAGCCATGGTATTTGGTTAAGGGTTTTTATTTCCTTTTATTTTGATTAATTTTTAAATTATGTAATTTTTATATCTAAGATGTTTGTAATTTATTTTGAGTGTGTGGATCTTTGTCACTGTATTTTGAATCTCCAGTTTTTATTTTAATGTGTTTGGAGACTCCTGGAAGGCCTTCGCAGACACATATGTCCATATATATAAATTTATATATATACCCTCATATAAGTTCCATTATGGTGAGGGGAATGTGTACATGGGTTTATATGGGATAAATATACAGATATGAATGTACGTGTGTGAATGGGTGAAGTGTTTGATGCTATTGTTAAATCTTTCAAAGTCGATTATTGACTTGGTTTTCTTCATCATGAGGTAGGTTTTCAATTCCCATGCCTTTAATAAGAAATCCACAATTTGTTGATATTTTTTAAAAAATGATTTATATTTATGTATTATTTAGATTCTTTCAGATTTGGTTTCAGTTATTAGAAATTTTTATTTATTTATTTTTATATAATTTATCCATTCTTGCAGCATGATTTTTTCACATTGAAACATGTCTTCAACCTTATTTGGAAGTTGTGATGTATTTCTAGTGCTCAATTAATTATAAGTGTTAAATATTAAAAATTGGGTTTCATTAAGGGTTTTTAGTGTATAATATGTATTTAAATTGGGTTTATTTAATTTAGGAATGTTTTTAAGGATTGTCTTAAATGTGTGGTGCCTTGTCTGTGTAATTGATCTTTTAAATGGTTTTGACACGTAAGGGTGTTAGTAAATAGTTTTTTCAAAAACATTAGTATTTAATATAATGTAGTTTATCTCATTTGGAATACCTATGTGTATTTTTTTCTTTCATCATGTTTTTAATATGGAATTAACATTAGAAGTTGAAGGCATTTTTTTGGTTTGCAGATTTGGAAATGGGGGTTTATGTCATCATAAAAATGTTTCTAGAAATGATGTTTCTGTGTCCATAAAATTGACCAAGTATGTGGCTATGTTGGAACTCCTTGTAGATTTGAGAATGAAATGTGGTTTGAAATAGAAAATTACATGATGAAGTCTTTGATTATTTTATAATTACGTTGTAGGCTAGTGTGAAGTGATAGCCTAGTTTCCAACAATGATAATGTCATATATATATATATATATATATATATATATATATTGTATACACCTATAAGTGGATTTCAATTTTATTTTCATATATGGGTTCTTAATGATTTGGGTAGGCATGTGTGGTGATAATATGTTAGGTGGATCATGTGTGTGAGGGCCTCATACTTGCAAATTATATTATTACCATGAATTTCCAAGGTTACTTTTAAAGGGTTGAGCGATATTTGTTGATCAACCCTGACTAGACAGGTTGGTACCCTTTGGACTAGCTGAGAGTCCTGGTTGGATGTGCCATGGGATTCTTTAGTTTAGGGAGGCCATTTTGTTTTTGACTAGGTTGATTCCCACACGTTGGTAGATGGTTCCAAACTTAGTACGTATAGGGATCACTCTAGGGATGTTTAGGAAAATCCCTTGTTACATAATTATTTATTGTTATTTTATTTTGTAGAACTTTTTTTTGATTAATCACGTGACAGATTTACATTTACTTTTATACTAAAAAACATATTCTAGAATTATTTGGATTTTAAATGAATTTATTGAAATCACTTTTATGTTTTACAAAAATGTTTAGAAATGTTAAATTGAAAATGGGTTTTCTTAAGAAAATATCACCTTTTTATGTATTCTGATAAAATACTAGAAAACATTATTTTCATGTATCTATTTTTAAAACTATAAATAAAGGATTTTATTTTAGAGGAGGTTCATTTTATGTGGTTTATATTTGTAATCCATAGAGGGGATATTAGGGCTCTTTTTTACATTATCATTTCAGTTTCCAGTTCCTCTAGTGTTGGTAGCTCTTGGAGCGAGCATGGATCAATGTTTGGTGGTGACCCACTAGGTCACTTGAATGTATGTTAATTGGGGAACACTATTCTATTTCCCACTACAAGTGCATATTTATTTCACCTAGTTTATAATTATTTATATTTATTATGTTTATGGGAAAAATCACTGCCATTTGTTTTATCCGGATGCCTGAAATTAGTTTCTCGATGGTGGGGATTAGGAACGCCGATTATGTATTTCCACAGATCAACATAGGTGACTATTTCTAGATTGATCTAGGTTGGTTCATGACATTAATGGAATAACATTTATCCAATAATTTATTCAATAAAACATAAAATGAAGTCACAATTCATGTGTATGCAGCACTATCACATATTCAACCGATGTAAATTGTCTATCATCACCACCACTCTTGTATAGTTATATTAATGGGTATAAATTTTATATATATATATATATAATTAATTATTATATTATCTTTTTGGGAATATAGTATTTCATTTATTTTATTATGTTTATATCACTTTAAAAGTGATGAAATCATTCAGGAGAACATTTCTTTTACCTACCCCATGAAGTGTTGTGATATATTTTTATCGAGTTCACTTTGATAAGTGTGGAAAGAAGAACTTATTTGAATCTATAAATAAATATCCCAGAAAAATAAAAATTCTTAAATCAATTAACATTGAAAAACTAGAAAATGACACTATATTAAAAATTGGTGTGTATATAATTTAAATATTCTTATTTAATAGGATTTATAGATGTTATTACTACAATCATAAAATTTTCATTTCAGTTTAATCCCTCGTAAAACTTTTTTTACCTTAACTATGGTAATTAATTTTTACATTTTTTTTGTATTCATTATGATAAAAAGTTAATATTAATCTAAAATATAATATATATTAATATGATTATAGAAAAGGAATCCATTTTATCAAATACAATTTATATAAGTTGATAAATTTATTTTAATATAAAACCCAAATATGCAAACAACAAACTTGTTTTCAAGTAGTGTATTTTTTGGATATTATGATGTTATATTAACTCTATGGATATAATTCATAAATATATGAATTTAAACCTATAAATATAAATTTATAATCTGTAAATATATATTAAATCAATACTTATTATGGGTTTTTTACTTAAAATGGTTCAACATTATGCACTTTTAAATATATTTTTAAAAAATTGTTCTTTTTCCAATAAATATATATATATATAAAATATATTATAAATATTATTTTGATGTAATAAATTATAATAAGTAAAACTAAATAATAACTATTATAAAGTTATATTTCATTAAATGTATAATTATTCATTTATATTAAAAAATCTATTAAAAGATATAATAATTTTTCCAAACAAAATCCGTATTTCAAATTATCCACATAGAAATCAATATTTACGAAAAATTCCCAAAATTTCACTCTAGGTGAATTTTCATATTATGATTTTTAAACATAATTTCATTTTGAAACATAAATTTTAATAATGTTTTTGTTTGAGTTGGTGGTCTAGACCCAACTACTTTGTACATTATTCGTTAAATAAAAGCCTTATCGCATCTTGATTGTTCTTCTGCGTGACATGTCATGTGATAATGTCCTAAGGACAGCTGTTTCATTAAAGGGTCATAGCGGATCCCTGCTATGATGAGAACCCGAAAGTGCCATAACACTGTTCTTGAATGTATGTTCTATGGCCGGATGATATTATTTGAGGGACACAAATAATACTGGTCATTAGGGGTGAGGACTTATAAAACTTTGAGGCACCTTCTCATAGTGTGCGCCCTTGGTAAAATCCAGGAGGATATTATGAGAACGAGACCCGCCAATAGGAAATCCACATTTCATAGTGTCATTGGATGTTCCTATCTATAGACGTGTGTATTGATCCTTAGACTTTAAGATTATTATTATTGGGTATTACAACTCGCGCACTTAGATGTATTCACGAAAACTATGACGACACACTGTTCGCAGCGAGGTAGGATACGTTGGGTGCGTCACGAGTAATACTACATTAATAGATAATGCGAGAAAGGATTTCTCCCTTCCATTCCATAACGGAAGTTGATATCTCAGGCCCTTTGATGGAATTGATATATCCTAAATAAATCCATGGCCATGGTAAGGTATGGGCAAGTTCAATTCCAGGAAGTCAAAGAAAGAATAATCAAGCACATGGGTTGATGGCACTAGCATGAAACCCGCTTGATTGGAGATATCGATACAAAGGGATTATATTACACAGTAAGCATTCGTAGGAGGTGACACGTCATTGCGGTGTTAACTTCTTTCTCTATGGGTGCCTTGGCATGTTGCTAGACGCTAACCTTGGACTTTAGGCAGGCTCAGCCTAATGCCACTGAGAAAGAGGCCAAGAGGGTCACACACTAAGTGTGTCCATGTATCTCTGCTAAATATTAATTTAACAAGTTAAATAAATATTATTCCCGACTGTGGTTTAATAATTATTTAAAGATGTCTGATCACATTTATTTTGACAGTAGTTATTCGAGAGAATATACTGTGGATAAAATAATATGTTTATAAGTGAGTAATGTAGTTACATTTATTTAAGAGATGAATAGTCATTACTCAAGGTCTAATAAATGTGGTGGAGAAAAATGGAAAAGAAAAGTAGACGTCGTGTATATTAAATATACACGCTCTGTAGTTTTATGGAAAACAAGTACACGCCGTGTATTAATTATTACACGCCGTGTAGTTTTTCCAATTGGGATTTTGAGGATTTAATATTGTTTTATTAAATGATATTTATTATAATCAGCGTGGGCGCATGTCAAGGAATTAATAATTCGACATGGGGGTTTTCAATAAGAGTTAATGAAATAAATAAAACGTGTAACGCGTTTATTTATTGTCATAACTCTATTAACCTCAAACCTGATTATAAATATCCTCACAACCCCAACATTTTTTGAGAGCCATTGTTGTGCACAAAGGATTTGGAAATACTCTCAAGACAAGAGAGAATTCCCTTTCCACCAAGAACACCCTCAAATTACGAGAGCAAGATCCTCCACCGGATCAAGGCGGTCGAATGCGAACATCGCAAGCGAAGGTTCTTCCATGCAAGCACCCGGAGATCTCTTCGGTGATGTCTGGAGATACGTGACCCACGTGTGGATCACCTCTAGAGGAATCCTGCACTTGGATTCTACGACGCAATGACGGATCACCAAATCGTGACCGGACACATCAAAGAAGAAAGAATTCCAACAAGGTAATTCTTATGCTTTAATTAAATTAATTATAATCAACATATGATGATCCTCCTCAAGGGTTCCAGGACTCTTCTTTTCTTTTCGTTCTTCGTTATATTACGAAGATTCGGCATTTTATATCATGATGGATCTCGGATTGAACGTTGTTTAACGTTAAAATTAAAGTTGGGCAAACCCACCAACACGCTTCCGCTGCGCCCGGAACCTACAAGTGGCATTAGAGCGGTCATATCGTTGGTTATAATTATTTAGTTTTTTGTTGGTGATTTACGCATTTAATAATTTAGTTATTTCAATTCATGTTTAATCGTTCTGGAAATCTGAATATCAAGATCTGTTCCTCCTCTCTTGTTTCTCATTCACCTCACATAAACGGATTTTTCTTTTAATTTTGATTAAAATAAAATAGAGGAACTCATCCGGAGGATCCAAATGTTTCTGGTCGTATAACACCAGAATACACGGCGTGTATTCGGAAGTACACACAGTGTAGTCTAGGTTCAATGCGTTGACTGATCCGCCAAATCAGGCCGTGTATTGGATTCTTTCTAAGAATTTAAGACACTGTGTGTTGACCAGAAACAGGTGGAACACGGTTTCCGGAATACATTTTGTGTGGTCCAATGAACACGATGTGTAGTCCCTTCGGGTTAGGGTTGGGTCGTGTACTTCGTACATAGCCTGCCCGGATGGAAGCCGTGTAACGTGGTAACTACACGGCATGTGTCCCACTGTACACGCCATGTACTCTGAAAATTTCTGAAGTACATTAACACGCCCTATCCCCGGGCGTGTACATCGGATGGATGGTGAAGAAAAAGTACACGTCGTGTAGTCGGAACTACACGCCGTGTACTCACCCAAATTACGCAGATTTATTTAAATTTATTATTATATTATACAAACCCTTGAGACGTGTACCATGGTGAAGGCGTAAAGCTGAGGCACAACACGTGATAGGTGTTATATATATATATGTGTTTAATTTAACATCTGCGTAATAAATGGGAATTCGCCGGGTTGCCTCCAAGGTACAAGTTGTTTACAAGGATAATTTTAAATGAATTTATTTGTTTAAAATTATGATGGATGAGAATCTCAAGGAAATTCAGAAAAGGGATTTAAGATAAAATGATTGATTAATTAAAGATAATTAATTTATTCAAGCGCGATTTATCTTAAACAAGAACGATTAAAAAATTGAATGCTAGTTTTATTTATGCGTAAATATCGTTGCATGTATGGATGATCATTAGCTAGACCGAGACCTTTGTATGTGAATGGTTTCCTATAATTTATTTATTTAAATTAAATTTGTTGGCCTGAGAGCCATCTCCTCATTAATATATAGGTCCTGCACGCCCAAGGATTATTTTATGTAAAAACCCCTTTTTCCCCTCACCTGCGTGTGAGATAAATGCATATGTAATTGATGGAGCTCCCAAGCTAGTGGAGGCGGCTCAAGTCAGGAGCCAAGATGAAACCAATCAAAGGAGATACAAAGGTGGACAGGTGGAAAGCTGTAAACACGAACCCGAAAGGTTCAAGGTGTTTCTCCTCTAGGTCTTGGGTTAGTTTATCAACCGCTAGATAAACTAACCAATAGAAAAGCTCATGATCATACCATTTATTTTATTTCTGTCAGTTTCATTGTTTATTTATTGTGGGTGTGTTGTCACGATCACACAATTAATGAATTAAATGAGCATGCAATATGGAACTAAAATAAAAATGGCTTATACATAAATATTATCTTAGACATGGTTAATAACTTAAGTATATCCCACTTAATATTAACAAGCATGTAATCAAAGATAATAAAATGGCAATTTACGTATAAGGATAAAATCCCTCAAAACAAATATTAAGTCGGCATAGCCTTCCATAATCGTGGTTAGAATCGAACCATAGTTCAAAGTTCATGACCAACCCTAGTTGGGGTGCTTTCAATTATCGGGGATTTCTAATTCAAGGTTTTGGGTTGACTTGACTTGGTTCGCATCAAGTTTTGACTGCCACAGCAGGACTTGGTGTGACCAAGAGGAAAAGGTTGAGGAAATCCAAAAAGGATTTCAGGATTGGGGAGTCCACTCAGCGGATCAAGGAACTGCGTGTTAATGCAGTTGTCATTTGGAATACCTATCTAAAACCCTTCAAGTTGCTTGTCCAACCCTAGTTGGGGTAATGCGAAGGGCAATATGGATCCTTGCCACTAGAATATTCACGCAATAGAATATTCCGAAGTCAATGGTGAGGGCTATTGGATTTCGATAAAATAGTGGGAGACTAATAAGTATTAATTTATTTATTTGTCTCAATTTTTATAATAAAGTACTAATCCTTTGCTCATCTTAAATTGTAGAAACGGCAAGAAAATTACTTCAAACATATCAATGTGCACCATACTCGAAAAAAAACCCTCTCACCGGCACCAATATCCAAGAGTGGCAGAGGAGTTTACGCGTCGTCCTTCGCCACGAAAGAAAATTATATGTGCTGGAAGAGCCTATTCCAGTTGCGCCTGGGAAAGAGGCTAGTGATGAGGAATTATCTCTCTACATGAAACACATGGATGATGCTACAGATGTCTAGTGTTTCATGCTATCGGCCATGTCTAATGATCTCTTGAAGCAACATGAAAACATTGATGTGTATAGCATGATGTCTCACCTTAAAGATCTCTACCAAGAGAAGGTGAGACAAGAGATGTATGAGATCTCCAATGCTTTGTTTTCCATGAAGCTTGGAGAGTCTGCGCCAGCTGGGCCTTATGCGGTCAAGCTTATTGGCTACATTGAATGCTTGGACATCTTAGGGATTAAATTCCCAGATGAGTTACGTACAGATCTCATCCTATCATCATTTCCCAAGACCTTCTCAAGCTTCATTTTCAACTATAACATGAGCGGCAATGAGAAGAGTCTATCAGTGCTTCTGACCTTGATTCACCAGGTAGATAAGGACATGGGGCGTGACAATCCCGCGGTCCTTGTGGTGAACAAGAAAAGGAAGGACAAGGGAAAGGGGCCAAAGACTTATAAACGGTCTGAAGCCCCCGAGCACCGTCCCTCCAAGAAGGGGAAGATCCAGAGGCAGGGCAAGGAACGAGAAGCAGTGTGTTTTGCTTGTGGCATGTAGGGCCACTGGAAGAGGAACTGCACCCAGAATCGTGGGGACGCTAAAGGTGCGTTCGTTGTCGAGTGCAATCTTTCTATTTCTACACATTGGGTATTAGATACAGCTTGTGGGGCTCACATTTTTATTCAAATGCAGGAACCAAGTAGATTTAGAAAGATCTCCAGAGGAGAGGTGGACCTTCGAGCTGCCAATGGCGCAAGGCTGGCTGCGTTGGCTATTGGCGACTATCGCCTCTCATTGCCAACTCGCATGATTTTGGTTTTACAAAACTGTTATTTTGTGCCTAGTGTTACCAAGAACATAATTTCTGTATCTTGTTTGGATATGGATGGATTTATTTTCCAGTTAGGAAATAAGGGTTGTCTCTTTTATAAGACCAACTTATGTTATGGTATGTCACATTTGAATAATGGTTTGTTTGTATTAAATTATGAAAACCATGTTTTGGCAATCGATAACGAAACAAACTCACATGACTCGTACATCACCTAGTTATGGCATCACCGCCTTGGTCATGTGAACGAGAAGCGCTTGACAAAGCTCTGCCAAGATGGATATTTAGACTCTACTGAGCTAAAACCACTTGATAGATGTTACGCTTGATTACAAGGAAAAATGACCAAGCTTCCTTTTGTTGGACAAGGTGAAAGGGCCACAGAGCTTCTAGGATTGGTACACACAGATGTGTGTGGACTATTTCCAGTAGAAGCTAGAGGTGGATATTCTTAGTTTATTACTTTTACTAATGATTTTAGTAGATATGGTTATGTCTACTTAATGAGGTATAAGTCAGAGTCCTTAGAGAAATTTAAGGAATTCAAGAATGAAGTAGAGAATCAACTTGGTAAGAAGATAAACAAGCTTCGATCGGATCGAGGTGGAGAATATCTGAACCAAGAGTTCATCGATCTTCTACGGCAGTCTGGGATTCTATCTCACATCACTCCTCCTTATACACCACAGTGGAATGGTGTTAGTGAAAGGAGGAACCGCACCTTGTTGGACATGGTGAGGTCGATGATGAGTCATACGGATCTTCCATTATCATTTGGGGGATATGCATTACAAACTACAGCATACACATTAAACCGAGTACCATCTAAGGCGGAAAATGGAATTACATCCATGTTATGGAATGGTATGAAACCCACTTTGTCGCACAGATGTGTATGGAGATGCGAGGCGTTTGTTAAGGCCTTCTCAGGCAACAAACTAGCACCCCGAGGCACGAAGTGTATCTTTATAGGATATCCCACGGAAATAAAAGGATATTAACTATATAACCCCCATGTCAAGAAAGTGATTGTCGCCAGACAAGCCATATTTCTTGAGAGGGAGCACATCCTCAATAAGGATATTGGGAGCAAGATTGACTTCGACGAAGCTGATGCTCAAGATACACAGGAGTTGGTATAGGAACAAGTTCCACAGGTCCCCATGGAAGAGGTTCCAGAAACACAAGTACTACGTAGGAGCTTAAGAGAGGTAAGGGAACCAGAGAGATTTGGTTTCCTAGTCACCGAGGATGCTGAATCATTACTGTTGGACAATGATGAACCTCTCTCCTACAAGGAAGCAGTAAAAAGCTCAGAAGATGAAAGATGGCTAGAAGCTATGAATTCTGAGATGGATTCCATGTATCAGAACCAAGTTTGGGTTCTGGTCGATGAGCGAGTTGATGTAAAGCCTGTTGGATGCAAATGGGTATTCAAAAGAAAGCTGGACATGGAAGGGCAAGTTAGCACCAATAAAGTAAGGCTAGTGGCTAAAGGATTCAGACAGCATCAAGGAATTGACTATGATGAAACCTTCTTAACAGTTTCCATGTTTAAATACATAAGAATCATACTTGCCATAGCAGCTTACCATGACTACGAGATTTGGCAGATGGATGTCAAAACAGCATTCCTTAACGGGAACCTTCAGGAAGATGTCTATATGACACAACCAGAAGGGTTTGTGACACCAGGTGAAGCCAAACTGGTTTTCAAGTTGCATAAATCCATTTATGGATTAAATCAAGCATCCAGGTCATGGAACATTCGATTTGACGAAGCCATAAAGGAATTTGGTTTCATTAAGAACGAATGTGATCCATGTGTTTATAAGCGGTTTAATGGGAATGCGGTCATCATCCTAGTGGTATATGTTGATGTCATATTGCTTATTGGAAACGACGTAACAGCCTTACAGTCAGTTAAGGACTGGTTGAACAAGTGTTTCTCCATGAAGGACTTAGGAGAAGTAGCCTACATTCTAGGGATCAAGATCATTCGTGATAGATCCAAGAGGCTGCTTGGACTAAGTCAGGGTACATACATTGACCAGATACTAAAGAGATTTAGTGTGGTAAAATCCAAGAGGGGATTGGTTCCAGTGTCACATGGATTACATCTTTCTATGAAAATTTGTCCCTAGACACAACAGGAGAAAGATAGGATGAGAAAGATCCCATACGCTTCAGCTATAGGATCCATCATGTATTCCATGTTATGTACCAGGCTTGATGTTGCCTATGCATTGAGCATGGTAGGCAGATATCAAGAAGATCCAGGAGAACAGCATTGGACTGCTGTTAAGACTATCCTTAAGTATCTGAGAAGAACTAAGGATATGTTCCTGGTGTATGTTGGGGACAAGGAGCTTGTCATCAGAGGGTATGCTGATGCTGGTCTTCAAACAGATCAGAATGATTTGAAGTCGCAATCTGGATATGTTTTCTGTCTCAATGGAGGAGCTATGAGCTGGAAGAGTTCAAAGCAGCCAGTTGTCGCCGATTCTACAGTGGAGTCCGAGTATATAGCGGCTTATGATGCAGCCAAAGAAGCCGTTTGGATTTGAAACTTTTCCCAGGATCTTGAAGTGGTGCCTAGAAATAAAGATCCCATTACATTGTATTGTGATAATACTACAGCGGTGGCTCTTGGAAAAGAACCAAGGTCACATCAACGGACAAAGAACATACTCCAGAAGTATCACCTCTTGAGGGATTTCTATCAAAGGGGTGAAGTTGCAGTGAGCAGAGTGTCCACGGAAGAGAACGTGGCGGACCCCATGACTAAAGGCCAATCTCAGCAGAAGCATGTATATCATGTGAGAGCTAGCAGGTTAAAGGTTGTTAGAAGTTGGCTCTAGTCCAAGTGGGAGTCTATTGGAGTTGATGGTCTAGAACCAAATACTTTGTACTTTATTCATTAAATAAAAGACTTATCACATCTTGATTGTTCTTCTGCGTGACATGTCATGTGATAATGTCCTATGGACAACTATTGCATTAAAGGGTCGTAGCGGATCCCTGCTACGATGAGATCCCGAAAGTGACATAACACTGTTCTTGAATGTATGTTCTATGGTCGGATGATATTATTTGGGGGATACAAATAATACAGGTCATTAGGGGTGAGGACTCATAAAACTTTGAGGCACTTTCTCATGGTGTGCACCCTTGGTAATATCCAGGAGGATATTATGAGAGCGAGACCCACCAGTAGGAAATCCACATTTCATAGTGTCATTGGATGTTCCTATCTACGGACGTGTGTATTGATCCTTAGACTTGAAGATTACTATTAATGGGTATTACAACTCGAGCACTTAGATGTATTGACGAAAATTGTGACGACACACTGTTCGCAGCGAGGTAGGATACGTTGGGTGCGTCACGAGTAATACCGCATTAATAGATAATGCGAGAAAGGATTTGTCCCTTCCATTCCATAATGGAAGTAGATATCTCAGGCCCTTTAATCGAATTGATATAGCCTAAATAAATCCATATCCATGGTAAGGTATGGGCATGTTCAATTCCGGGAAGTAAAAGAAAGAATAATCAAGCACATGGGTTGATGGCACTAGCATGCAACCCGCTTGATTGAAGATATCGAGACAAAGGGATTATATTACACGGTAAGCGTTCGAAGGAGGTGACACGTCATTGCGGCGTTATCTTCTTACTCTATGGGTGCCTTGGATTGTTGCTAGATGCTAACCTTGGACATTAGGCAGGCTCAGCCTAATACCACTGAGAAAGAGGCCTAGAAGGTCACACACTAAGTGTGTCCATGTATCTCTGTTAAATATTAATTTAACAAGTTAAATAAATATTATTCATGACTGTGGTTTAATAATTATTTAAGGATGTTTGATCGCATTTATTTTGACACTAGTTATTCGAGAGAATATACTGTGGATAAAATAATATGTTTATTAGCGAGTAATGCCGTTACATTTATTTAAGAAATAAATAGTCATTTCTCAAGGTCTAATAAATGTGGTGGAGAAAAATGGAAAATAAAAGTACACGCTGTGTATATTAAATATACACGCTGTGTATTTTTATGGAAAACAAGTACACGCCGTGTATTAATTATTACACGCCGTGTAGTTTTTCCAATTGGGATTTTGAGGATTTAATATTGTTTTATTAAATGATATTTATTATAATCAACGTGGGCGCATGTCAAGTAATTAATAATTCGACATGGGGGTTTTCAATAAGAGATAATGAAATAAATGAAACGCGTAACATGTTTATTTATTGTCATAACTCTATTAACCTCAAACCTGATTATAAATATCCTCACAACCCCAACATTTTTTGAGATCCATTTTTGTGCACAACGGATTTGGAAATACTCTCAAGCCAAGAGAGAATTCCCTTTCCACCAAGTACGCCCTCAAGTTACGAGGGCAAGATCCTCCACCGGATTAGGGCGGTCGAAGACGGACATCGCAAGCGAAGGTTCTTCCGCGCTAGCACCCGGAGATCTCTTCGGTGATGTCCAGAGATACGTGACACACATGTGGATCACCGCTAGAGGAATCCTACACCTGGATTCTACGACACAACGACGGATCACCGAATCGTAACCGGACACAACAATGAAGAAAGAATTCCAACAAGGAAATTCTTATGCATTAATTAAATTAATTATAATCAACATATGATGATCCTCCTCAAGGGTTCTGAGACTCTTCTTTTCTTTTCGTTCTTCGTTCTATTCCGAAGATTCAGCGTTTTATATCGTGAAGGATCTCGGATTGAAGGTTGTTTAACGTTAAAATTAATGTTGGGAAAAACCACCAACGTGCTTCCGCTGCGCCCGGAACCTACAGTGTTAAGAAATAATTTCATAATATGTTGGCCAAGCATGACTAAACTGCCTTTTAGAAAAATACATTTTTTCATAAAATTTTTTAATTTCAAATGATTGATTTTTTATTTCTAATAAATAGGGAAGAATATTATTCATAATATATTTATTAATATTAATACACAATCATTTAATTCCTAGTTTTTATGGTATTGTATATCTAGGTACACCTAGTCATTAAGTTGTATGTTCTTCAAGGAATCAAAGTGATATTTAAAAATAAATATATCTTAATTATTTAGGGTGTAATTATTTTAACAATTGTAATCATTTCATGTAAGATATTATTTCAAACAAAATTTTAATATTTTATAATATAATTTTTCTATATTCTATCCTCCATTAATAAATTAAATTCTCTCAATTGAATCTTGATATTAGTAATGAAGGTTTTGAAACTTGAAGAATCCTTTTTTGTAAAAATACATCGTAAAATGAGTTAAGGAAAATTAATATTAATTTATGATAAATATATTTCTTTAGGTTATCAATAATATCGTATAACATGGTTTCTTGATAGAGAACATTGGTTGCTTGAGAGGATATGGAAATTTAATAAAATTATTATAAATTATACAATTTGATAGAGAAAATTGATCATAATAATCTGAATAATAAATTAAGTGTTAAGGAACTCGAAAACATATATTTGAGATTATTTAAAAGGCCATATTATTCATTGTATATAACAATAATAGTATGTATTTTTTTTAAAGGTCTTTTTTAAAACTACATAGCAATTATTTTACTATATTTAATATGATCATAAATTAATATACACACTTGATATCATTCCATTTCATGAGAAAATTTTCTTCATTTATTTTTCTTTGACAAATTACCACTTTATCCTCTAATCGATGAAATGAAAATTCTAAAACACTATTTTAATTCCCAAATAATAAAAATTTAATTTCATTATATTTTATTTTCCATAAAATACAAATAATAGATTTCCTTTATATTATAATAATAATAAATAATCAAATGGTTCCCCCAAGTTAAGATTATAAATAAATTTATATACCTTTATATGATGAAATAATACATTTTACATAAAAATATTCAACAATGGTTCAACACAATTATTTCACAGATAAATAAGCCTACAAACAGATTATCCTTAATATTCACAGCATTATAGAATGAATTTAATATAATAGTGGTCTTATAACATTTAACATACATCCCCTTAAATAAAATTTCGTTATTACTAATCAGTAATTTACTTTAAAACAAATCATTATATATACCTCAATAGAATTAAGCATATCCTTAAATATCATTAATTATTTCAAAATAAAAATTATTTGATCCTATAGTATGTTTCCCACAATCAATGTGATATTTAACAGTAAAATAATTTATGTAAAAACAATTTCATAATAACCATTAATTCAGATATACAAGTGGTAGGAATATGATAAAACTTTCTACTTAGTTATGGGATCATACCTCATATCCTTTATAAATATAACTGAATATTACCTAACTTGCAGTTTTTTTGTTTTTAAAAACTAAACTAATATAATTGATATAACATTAAAAAATTTTAATGACCCATAATTACCACAAAATCATTGATTAGATAAACCACAAAGGTTATAAATACCAGTAATATTTTGTTTATGATGTTTAATAAATTTCATCCTTAAATAACTTTTATTATTCTAAACTAATGGTTGTATTTCTGTAAAATATTTATACATATATACTTAAAAATTTTAATCTCCAATCACATAATATGTGAAAATGGGGTTTTATGATTTTAGGATTATCATCATGTTGCACATATCATGCTAAGAGTCATTAGGGTTCACCATCTTCTATCATGAAGATAATCTATTCCATTTATTCATAATTTTTTCTAATGACATTTGAATAATCCATAAAATTTCCTTGAGGAGTGTCAAACTAGGTGAATAATTAGTCTCATTGTTATAAACATTGTCAAACTCAAGTAAAGTTGAGTGCACATTTTCATATTTATTTCCCATTGGTATATATTTTTGAGAACCTTTTTTGGGTGTTGAATCCGGATTGGTATGTATTTCTTGAAAAAACCACATAATCTCTACCTTATAAAAACCTTATGAAATTATTCAATTCGTATCCTCAAAATCATGTCTCAGGGTTATGTTCCCTATTTAATTTATTCTTAAATCTAGTTCTTAAATTTTCCATAAAACATTATATAATGCCAATAATAGATACACATACCCTAGTTGATTAATATTTATGTCTATATTACTACATTATCATAATAAAACAGAAATATCATAATAATTTTCAAAATAGTATAGTCTAAACTGCCAACTAGATACATACATGATCCCTATATTACGTTTGAATATAAAAATTAAAACATAATTTTTTATGAATATAAATAATCCCTCATGAATATCCTTTCATATCATTCAATAGTACACTTCATAGATCATAAGGAAAGTACATAAAATAAGGTTGAGCTCAGATGAATTGTAAGGGTAATATAAAGAGAATTATTTCAAGAATCAATAAGACTAATTAATATGTAATGTTAAATAAATGACCCTAGATTTCATTAAAATAACATGAATATCTGGATTAGATAATTCTTAATCAACATAGAAATGATGAAAACAAAAACAAATTCCATTTAATGAATATATAAAAATGAAATGAATCTATAGATAATATCATTGTAAAAATATCATGTATGATAATAAATAAATTCTTAATGAAGGAAATGATTAGTTTTTATACGTCCTAAGATTAGGAATCATAGTACCTAGACTATTAAAACCATTCATAAAATAGTGTATTCCCATGTGTGTAAAATCATTTAACAATTTCATATTGATTCAACTTGTGAGACTTTAAATGCATTGATGGGAAATCTAATTCTCGGACCCGTCAATGCATGTGCCAATAATTAATCATAAATTGAATTATATATTTAATTTAATTATAATATAAATTTGAATTAAATATATATATTGAAAAAATAAAAAAAAATTAATATTATGGAATATATTCAAATTACATATAATATAATAACCATAAGATGAAATGGTATATATTTTACGAAATAAGCATGCCCACTATAAATATTATTGATATTTGTGAGTCATTTTATTTATAATGATCACATAGAGATGGATATTGTATGGGAATGATAATTATAAAAAAATGAATGAAGAAATTGAATATTAATAAATTATGACGAAAAGATAGTATTAAAAATACATAAAATGAATAATGATTGTATTAAAAAATATATCCCTAGAGTCCTATAAGTAAAATCAATATTTTTTTCATTAATATATAAAAATAAAATAACACGTTTATTAAAAATATTCACGAGGAAAATATCCAATTAAAACTAAAAAATATTTTTTAAAGATTATGATTTAATAAAATAATTTTAATATTATTTTATTTGAAAATAACATTGTGCTGTAGATGTGAGCTCTCTTCTTTTCCAATATGTTCTATAAGCGAAGTTCATGTCTCCAAATTATGTGTAACCATGTTCATTATCATTTATCCATCATCTTCCTCTTCCAAATATATTACATAAATAACAATATAATAACATAATTTTTATTAATAAAATTATTTCATATAATTTTAATTAATAAACCATTCAATATTTCACTCTATATAGTTGAAAACCCACAATCAAAGTTAGGTAATTATGCTGGGAAGGCCCTCCACAAAGCGGTGTCATGTGAATTGTGTACCACATATGATGGTTTATTTTATGGATAAAACTAGCTAATGAATATAATATATATAATTGAATTATGATTTGGAAAATTATAATTATTATAAAATCTAATTTCATTTCAATTTGAATGATACGAAAAATGTTACCATACATTGTGTGGGAGACCAACGCAACAAAGATTTTTTTTCATTTTCCAACAACATTTTCATTCATAATAAAATATATATAATATGACTATAACAGATTTAAACAAATAAATTATATTCTTACACTTCTATTATTCTGATATTGTGTATTTCTTTAACCGTACACACTCATAAATGTACATATAAAATTGGTTTATGTTTGGGTTAATTTCACACCATACTCTAAAAATTATATAAAACTCCAACATATATGTGTTTGGGAAGATAACTATAAATATTATTATACTATAATAATCAATTAATTTTTTTGTTGATTTTTTATGGTTATATTATATATTCAACATATTAATAATATATCATCTTTAATAACAAAATTTACTGAAATAATCTTCCACTAACGCAATTTTAATGAAAATATAGAAAAAACCTACATAATAAATTATTAGATTATTATTATAAAAAGTATATATTGATTTGAATATATATAATAAGACATAAATAATGGTATTTAAAAAAATAGTATTCATGATTTTAGGAAATTGTTTCGAAAGTGTCTATAATAATTTAAGAGTTTAGTCTAAAAATTTCTTTCATTAAGGAACATATTCTTTTTTTAGTTAATTTTATTTAAATTATCATAATGATTATAATTGGATATTTTTTTCATTTATTATTATTATTCCTTAATATGAAATTTATCCCCATGATTTATCTATTTCTATGATTTATTATTAGAATTTTTCTAATACCATAATGTTTTTAATCTTAATATCTCTTATAATGAGATATGATTTGATATTATGAAATAATATTAATTTTTAAAATTTAGAAAAATTTAAAATGATTTACAGTATCATGAAATATTTATAAATAATAAAGAACTAGTTCTATTCAAGCTCTTAATTGTTGTGGGTTATGATTATTTTTTAAATATAATAGATTTTTATAAAATAACATGATCTCTTAAATTTTAATTTTAACCATTGAAAATTTTCATTCATTTCATATTTTATACATTATTTATATGTTGGGAGAACCAATATTTTATTGAATTCGTCAGGATTTGGTGGGGGTGGGGGTAAACTACATTCAGGAAAATGAAAACAAGTCATGAAAATTTCTCATCCTTTAAAAATAAGGTTTCCCCTCCATTCCCGTAATTCCCATTTACACCAATGTAGTCCCATTTAACTTAAAAAATAGTTATGTGTTATCCAGTAGATAATTTATAATTCCATTATTCTCATTTAAAATGTAAGTTTAATGTCACAATTTTCAATTTAGTATTTCAATGAAAGTATTCCAATATCATTTTCCTTTCATGGTTTAATGTGGAATCATGTATTCCACTATCATGTTATACATTTTACTTATTTTAAACCAATTTGGAAATAAGATTCACATGAAATATTTTTTTTTCATTGAAACAAAATAATTATAATATATATTCTCTGGCTATAGAGTCCATCCACATTGTATAAATATTAGTATCTCTAAAGGTCTTCCATAGAGTACTCGTCATGAAGGTCCTCCATATAGGGGTTTAATAAACCAACATTGATATTCTACCTGTGGAATATGTTGGATAGGTCATCCTAAAATTATGGAATCAATAAAGAATGGAAATATCACATAACAATAAATATGATGATATCTATGGATTTCATCCACATGGCACTCAATATGAATATGCACCCTATAGACAAATATCATTTGGGTATAATGGTCTTAACCTTATCGAAACTGAATTATAAACACCCTCATTCTATGTTTTAATATAATGAATAGAGGAAAGTACATAATGTGAGTCATCAAAAACTAAAGGTTGTTCATATCCATCAAGGAATAATCATAGGAAATGTCATTCTTCTTAGACTGATTCGTATAGTTTCTCCTATATTTCAATGGATTAAATTATAAATGATACCATTTTCTTTTACATATAAATTCAGAGACAACCATTATGGTTATATCATGTTGAGTAATTTCTACTTGAGGAAGAAGAAAATAAAAATATTATGTGGAAACATCTGGATGAATGAAATATACTTGATATGTTCTCCCTTATAGAAACATAATATTATTTTAATCTAAATATAGTGAATGACGTGTGAATATGTTTTCAAATTATGAATATTTGGGAAAATACCACATATATATGAAGTAATTTTAAAATTTGAATTTTTATGACTACATAAATTAAATAATCATTCACTAAAACATAACTGAAATTTATTAACTAAAACCCACACATCATATAGATTAATAATGTAAGTATCAGGACCTCTAATTGGTGTATATTAGATGAATAAAGTTACTCAATTATATAAAATTTCATTCTCAATAGGATGTTCATATCATAATTTAGGGGTAATATTAATCCCTATATTCCCCTCCACTTATTGGAAAATCATGTTATTTTTAGTGTCAAGACTTTTATGAAACCAATTCTAGATAAGTGTCAAGAATCGTCTCTACAAATTCATGTTTTCAATCAAAATATTCCGTACTATTATTATGTTTCATTAATGCTTTACACTATGGGAGTTGTCTATCTATAAAATTTATCTTATGTTATCCTTGAAATTTATTCAAACGTTATCTTTGTGGCATGATGGCACCCGCATCGCAACACATGAAAATTTTCAATATTTATTTACCTTCCAACTACTGTAGAAGCAGTGAGTAGAGTCAAACTACATAGAGAATGTTAGTAGACTCTATGAATATCCTCCTAAAAAATGTTCAGGATGTTGAATTCTTTAGGTTATTAATAGCAAAATAGTTATAAAAACTAAATGAATATTTATCAAGACTATTTAATTTTACTAACCTATTTATGTGAATTAACATATGAAAGAAAATTGCGGAGATGGATGTGTCAGAGTTTTGATTCAGTTCAAGTGCATGCAATGTAAATTATTAAATTTCCTCATCAGAATATTTATTTACTCAATTATCACTGATTACAAATTTAATCAAAATAATATATGGTCTTAATCTCTGATGTTAGACAGTATTCTAATGTTTACTCAAATTACCCATCACTTTTTTCTCTGTCAAGATGAATAATTTGTGCGCCATTATATTACTGAATCACTACATGAAACACAACGACCCGATTTCACAAAGTCAAAGTATCATCCTACATCGTGTTCACAAAAATGATATTGATTATTCAGTATCACTCACACATGTTTGAAGAAGCGTTCACAAAAAATATTATTTTTTTCTATTAATATATATATTTATCTAGAATTCACTCGCACACATTATCAAATTCCATAAAAATAAATTCTCTAATGAACTCTCATCTATGTTTACTTATTAGGTATTCCATGAATGGGCCCCAAAGCATGTGCGCAGATCCCAAATGAATATTAAAATAAATATATATATAATTTATTAAATAAAAATCCAATAAAAATCCATTTAAAAGTAAATCAAGCATGGTTATAAATTAAAGACATGAATACACTATCATATTTATCACAACTCTGACACTAATGAATTAACCCACCATCCTGATGATAACACAACAGATAAAATAATAAACAAATATCATGTTTCTCCTTTTGTCAAAGTAGTCACTGCAAGCCACCTTTGACGATCGTAAACTAATAAAATTAAATATTATAATATTCGCAACGTCAAACCACACCATCATGCTATGAACCACTGATTCCCTCTTGTAATGGGGGAGGCTTGTCACCAACTATTGTTCTGGACAGCGGAGGATGTTCGTGTTGATGGAACAACTCTTTTTTTGTACTTGCAGATGTGATGGGGTAGGGTCGTGTGAAATGGGGGATCCATGTAAGAGATTCGTAGGGTGAGGGGGTGGGAGATAAGGGTATCATGGGGTGGAGGTTGGGTGTGGGGTGAGTAGGGGCGAGAGGCCAGGGAATAGGGGTGTGAGTGGGTAGTAGAAAATGTGCAGTGGGGATGGGATTTGAGATATGAGTGGAGTGGGAGAGGAGGTAATGGGTATGAGGGGGTGAGGTCAGTGGGGCAGAGGTAGCGGGTAGGAGGGGGTGAGATGAGTGGGGTGGCGAGGACCAGGGGGTGAGGGGAGGAGCATGAGTTTAGATAGGGGATGGGAGAGAGGGATTATCAGGTGGCGGGCCCATGGGGGATGGGTTGAGAGAAAAAGGGGGATTGAGAGGGTTGATGTGGGAATGAGGGGAGAGGAGTGAGTTTTATTGGAGGGAGGGGAGAGGGGTATGGAGGTGGTTTTGGGTGGGTTAAAAAATGAAAGTGGGAGCTGGTAAATGGTGTAGGGTGGATAAAAAGTCAAATAAAAATAATATATTTTATAAAATAAATGTAAAATATATATTTAAATTCAAAATTCAAAATAATATATTAATATAAAAGAAAAATAATAATATTAATATTAATAAATATTAATATGAAATAAATATTAATGCAGATGTCTTTAAATACAACACTAATATTATATATAGTAATAAAATAATAAAAAAACTATTATTTTATTAATATAACAATATAGTGAAATAAAATAAAATAAAAATTGACAATTAAAATATACACATACTAATAAAATTAACAAAATAAAATAAAATAATATTAGAAAAACAAATAAAAATAATATATTGTTAAATATATAAAACTAATATAACTAAAAAATAATAAATTACTAATATAAGTATATAAAATAACAAAAAATTATCAAAATATCCAATATTTTGAAAAACCACAAAAATAATATAAAAAATATTAATAATAGTTAAAGTAATATATTAAAAATATGTTATAATATTATAAAAATACTTATTAAATCCAAGTACATCAAATCCCCCACACTTAAACTTTTACACTTCAGGGAAATCAATCTGAAATAAAACACTAGTGGTCTCGTTGAAAAATAAAAACATCAAAATTACACATTAAAAAAATTTGCAATCAATTTTACCCATAAAAAAGATGTATCATTTAAAACACCAATTTTTGAAAACCAATTTTCTTCCACTCTAATTATTTCAAAAATAAGTACTGACCCTCAGGAATCATGTGACCTAACTCTCCATCACTCTCATCCCTAAAAACAATTTGATCAATGCTACACTCTTTTCTCTTACACATGCATTCATACTATGGGATTTACAGGATTTTCACATCTATACTATTGAAAATAAAAAGAATGCACCAATCTCAATAACTTTATTTGAGGTTAAAAAGTCTGTGAGGTTGGGGGAAGGTGGGTCAGAAAAAAAATTATGACAATTTTTTTGTGAAAAATGAGGGTTCAATCATGAATAAACGGATGATAAATGTCAATCCAAATGTCACCCTCAAAATCTAACTCCCCCACACATAAAACATTTATTATCCTCAATAATATGATAATCCAAAGTTTCAGTCTTATTTTACCACTTTTTCATAGATGCAACTCACTCAAATATGATGGGTTGGAATAACTAGTGAGTATTAATTCCAAAAATCCCATGAAATAAGTCTTAGTCAATAATCCAAAATAATGGTACAAGTAGCTTGTAAAAAGTAAAATTTCAGTGAATATAGTCCATATAAAAAACTCTCTAGCTCCTAAAGTAATGGATCATCACTTTTATAGGTATCCCTAAAAGTGAGGGGTACCACGTAATGACCACCAATATACTCATTATTGGACCAAAAAAGATTATATATTGTCATATAAAACTACAGGTAATGAATGTGGCTATAATGAAATATAACACATATGATCAGGAGGATATAATTTTAATCCATGTGCATCGAATAAATCAGTTCCCATCAAACAACCCTCTCCATGAGTAATTATCTCCCACACACATAGAATGAAAATCATCATGAAAATATTCAAGAAATTGTAAAGTAAGGGTATCAGCTATGTGCTCATCCTAATAAGCTTCTTCATGGATTTTAAGTTCCATACGATTGATAAAATTCATGGATGGCTCATTGGCACAAAGGGGATCAAGAATACGAGAAATACCTCATTCATTTTAGTGAAACATTCAAAATTCATATCTCTTTGATGAAAAAACATGGTCAAGATTTACCCAAGAAAGAGAGAAACAAAAGATGATGAAATAAGGGTCAGAATCCTCATAGGTATGGTAAAAAAATGTTTTATAACACATATGAGTATGAGTGAAAATTAGTGTCTCAAAAATATACAGGTTCTAAAAAACTATTTTTAAATCATGAAATATTATCATAAATCATCTATGTCACGAGATCAAGAATCAATGATTCCAAACCAGAATCATGCTCCCAAACTGCCTAGGGACATAAGTGGTATGACCCCAACTGTTTCAAAAAAAAATACAGTGTCTTTCATGTGGGTTCATCAATGACAATAATGTTAGTTTTTGTTTTGTCAGTTGTTTTACATGATTTTTTTGGAAGCATAAAATTTGAAATAAATAAAACACTTCCCTATTTAAATGCAGATAAATGTGGAAAGGTTTTCGATATCTGATGATGCTCCAGAAATGTTAAGCCTATAAAACCTACAAATTTAAATAACATACTCACATCATATCAAATAAGTCACACCACATTCAAAATAATGTGGATGATAAAAATATGTATGATGAATTCAAATCCACAACATTGCCATCAAAAAACTGATTGCGGTAAATACATGAATTTAATTTAATTTTTTAATGAAAACCAACTTAAATGAAAATAAATGAAGTGAAAAGAAAACAAAAAAATGATGGGTTACCTCCCATTGAGTGCTAGGTTTACTTTATCTTTATCCAAACGTTCTTGAAACCCCACCACGATCGAACAGAAATATAAACCATGTATCTATTTTTTTCAGTGGGAGTGTGGAATCCATTCATTGAAAATGCTTTTATATCTCAAGAAGGAAAATATCTAAACAGAAATTTTTTAGAAAAATGAATTTCTTTATTGAAATGAAAATATTCTAACTCACAAGGGAACATGTATACCTCACATGAATAAAGAATAATCAAATAATTGAATTTTGGGAAAACTTTGTTAGAATAAAGATGAAGAAGATTGCCTCCTTGGACTTATATAGATGAAAAAGTGCCTTTACCAAACTCCTTCAGTGGTAGGATTGTATCAATCACATCCTTGAATGCAGTATCTTGGTTAACGATATATCCCAGTTTTTTTACACCAGACCTCTAGCATAGATAAATCTGTTAATTTCCAACTCAATTATTTAATAATGGCTTCATTGATTGTTCTGAGGCTGAAAATATTGTAATCATATGTGGGTATTTCAAAGGAAGTGTTTTTAACCTCTATGCATGGATCTAGTGTCATGGGATCAATTGGAGCAGATTACTCTATTGTGTCAAGAATGAAATCTTTTCCAAAATTTTCTTCTAGACCTCCCTCATCATATTTTTTTACTTGTACCAGTTTCACCATAATCATAGGACCCTTTATGAAATCCCATTCATCTATTGTATCTTGAATATTTTGGATATTTCTACCACAAATGCTAACTCATTCTCTGACTCAAAAATATTTTCAAATGTCTATTACATAGAAAATGTTTCATACTCACAAATATTTTTAGAAAGTGGAAATCGACTTTCATTTGATGTGATGTCCTCTTGTGTGTTGCATTTAATGGTTTCTAGGCTCAATTCTATATCTATCATGTAATAGTAGGGTCCCTGTTCAATGTTGTATTCATCATCAAAAGGTGAAACTTGATAGACATTAGATGTGTCCTTTTTTACTTTGGGATGTAGAGGTTGTGAAATAACAGAATAAGTCAATGAAATAACATTTTCCAAGGGACCATTTTTTCAATATGGTGGAAGACTATGCTCTCATATTCATAAAATTTGATTATATTGGAGGAATTAAATTTTGATAGAGAGGTGTCATCAATGGTATGGAAAAAAGAAGGAATAGTCTCATTATATAACTCGGAAATGGATGTTTTTCTAATGTAACATCTAATTCACTCTCCTCCATATAATTATCTTGAATTATACCATCAAGTGTTAGTGAGGAGACTAGTTAGAAAATATGATTTACTTGATTTTCTTGAACATTCGTTTGATTTTGAAAATGTTTTGTTGAAGAAAGAAATTTTACATTATGTTCATCTTGAGTTTAGATCATCTTATTTATATTTTTGATAGTAGAAAAAACATGGAACCAATTATTGAATCATTAGTTTCACATGAATTATTGAGTTCTAAATTTTTAGGAATGTATTGAATTTGAAAAATATTAAATTGTTGGTAGGAATTATAAGTAGAATATGGATAATCATTCTCACATGGATCATGGAATGGAATTGAATAAAAACAGTTACAATAAAAATTATTACGTGAAGATCTCATGTGTGAGGAATCATTATACATCATACCTTGGGTTGCGGTTGCATAGATTGGGTACTGGTTTCAATTGTGTAGTATGGACCATGTCATTCTGAAACTAGTACGTGTCTTGAAAATCCCTGAAATGAATGATTCCCTATGTAGTAAACTATTTCATTGTGTTTTTCTATAAGTTTTTACCTATATCACTCTTTTAATAGAACATTGAATACTAATATTCTCACCACTAATGATGCCAGTAATTTGTAACGTGTGTCACAACGTGTGAAAATTTGCGATATTTATTTACCAACCAACTACTATAGAATTGAGAAGCATGGTCGAACCATTGAGAGAATATGATTAAACACATTGAAAATCCTCTTGGAAAAATATTCAGGCAGTTTAATTCATCATGTGATTAACAACTAAAGAGTTCTAGAAACTAACGGAATATTTAAATATTACTATTTAAATTAACTAACTATTTAAGAAAATTAATCGATGAACAAAAATGGAGGAGACAGAAGTGTCGGTGTAGCGACATCCGTTCAAGTGCATGAAATATCAATTATTTAATTTTTACATCAGAATGTTTATTTATTCAATTATTAGTGATTCCAAATTTAATCGAAATAATATCTGGTCTCATTTTCTGATGTTTGATAGTATTCAAATGTTTACACAAATTATCCATCATTCTTTTCTCTGTACAGACGAATAATTTTCCAGTCATTATATCACTGAATCACTTGGTTTAATACAATGACCTGTTTCTCACAAAGTCGACGTATCTACCAATGTTAGGATTTCTCACATGAGATCACATATTCTGTATCACTCACATAAATTTAAATAATCATGCACAAAAAATGTTACTTTTATCTATTAATATATTTATTTATTTTGAAATCACTCTCGCACATGATCAAATTCTAGATAAATAAATTCTCTGATGAAATACCATAAGTGATTAATTATTATGTATCACATGAATAGACACTGAATCATGTGTGTAGGGCCCAAATGACAATCAAATTAAACGTAGATATAAATAATTAAATAATCAGCAAATTAAAATTAATTTAAAAGGCAATAAAACATGGGAAATAATTAAATACATTCATACACCATCACATTTATCACAAATCTGACACCAATGAATTATCCCACCATCACGATGACAAAACAGCTCAGAAAATAATAAGTAGATATCGTTGTGCTCATTTTGTCGCATTTTCCCTCGAAATCCACCTTTGATGATCGTAAAATAATAATCTTTAATATGCTAATCGCCACAACATCAAACCACACCATCACACTCTGAACCACCATTCCACACTCAGAATGGTAGAAGATAGTCACTGACTATTATTCTGGTTAGTAGAGGATGTCTGTGTCGACGGTGCAACACCTATTTTGTACCTATGGAAGTGCTGGGGTAGGTCCTTGGGAAAGGGGTGATGATAGAAAGTGGTACATAGGGAAAGGGTAATGGGAGATGATGGGATTAAGATGTGGAAGTGTGGTGTGGGGTGAGTAGGGGTGAGATTCAAAGGAATAGTGGTGTGAGTGGGTATTGGAAACGGGGAAGGGGGTTGAGATATGAGAGATGAGGGGAGTGAGGGGTAGAGGTAGAGGGTAAGAGGGGGTGAGAGAGTGGGGGCAGAGGTAGCAGGTTGGAGGGGGTGACGTGAGTGTGGAGGTCGGGTCTAGGGGTGAGGGGAGGGGCATGAGGTTAGAGATGGGATTGGAGAGAGGGAGTGTTCGGTGGCGGTTCCAGGGGGTCGGTAGAGAAAGAAAGGGGATGGGGTGGGTGATGTGTGAATGAGGGGACAATAGTGGGTATTATCAGAGATATAGGAGAGGGGTAGGGTGGTGGGGTTGGGTGAGTGAAAAAAGTAGAGGGGGAGTGGGTAAATGGGGGAGGGTGGATAAAAAGTCAAAGTAAGATAATATAATAAAAAAATAAAAGTAAAATCTAATTTTAAATTCAAAATTTAAAATAATATATGAACCTAAAAATTAAATATTAATAATAATAATAATAAATAGTAATATGAGTTAAATATTAATCCACATGTATTTAAATATTACACTATTATTAGATATTATAATAAACTAATAATATAATACTATTTTATTAATACAACAATGTCATAAAATAAAATAAAATAAAAATAGAGAATTAAAATATATACATACTAATAATAATTAATAAACTAAACCATACTAAAATTATTGAATCTAATAATCATAATATATTGTAAAATATATAAAAATATAATTAATTAAAAAATACTAAATTACTAATATAAGTATATAAATTATATAAATAAAATCAAAATATCTAAAATACTAAAAAACGTAAAAAATAAACTAAAAATATAAAAAACTGTTAAACTAATTAATTAAATATAATTTGTAAAATTATATAAATACATGAAAAATTCAACTACAACACATGGAAGTCTAATTACTATAATATTTTAATTAGTGGAAAACAACACATTTCTTAAGAACGTGTTTTATATGGTCTGTGCCAATGTAAAGGACTTCAATTTGATGATTTTGGTGGTATCTAATGCCTCCAAAACATTTTAGGAGAAACTATATCCAATTAGTTTTTCATATTTCTATTACCAATTCCATTAATTGGACCCCCATTTCTATAATGGCTCTATGATGTAATGGTGGTGGAACCAAGTAGACCCTTACCAATTGGACTAATTTAATTTATATCACATATCGACACTCCATGAAATTTTTTATTCTATTGGATTGGAGAATAATTATATGAAGAATCATTATAGTTTCACCACTAACAAAAACCACCACTTTGAATGGAGGGGAGCTAAGGAAAATTCATTGAAACCTCTATCATTTTCAAAATTCACATAGGTGGATAGTAGATTCCAATAATGGTCAGCATCCAATATGGTGCACCATGGGTAAAAAAATAATCATAATAAACTCATAAAAACATAATCTAATGGATGTAAATACCCTTAATACAAGGAATTTGACATTGATATAATGCATATTTCTGGATATACATCATTAATTATTTATTATCATCCATTTTGTGAATAACTCTATATGATTCCCTAAAAAGGAATAGATGATGGAAAGACTCCCCATATGACATGGATCCATTGATGAGGAAAATTTGTAATCCAAAAACCAAAGGCTGGATTATAATCATGAAGATATAGTAAATACTCTTCTACCAACCTACCCAATAAGATTCATCCTAATAAAAATGAATGGCTGTGGTCCCATTAAATTCATACTCAACACTAAAGGTAATATAATTTAATCATGATGAGGAAAGATCATCCCTTTATGATGCTGAGATAGAGGATCTATGTTTTATTAATATTTAACTACTCAGAGACAGTATTACTTTTGAGTACTTTTCTTTGGCATAAGCCAATGCATCACCTCTATTATATACAAAACATCAAAGTGTTACTCAATATGAGTCCATCCATACAACATAGAATGGATAGAGAAAATGAATTATTTTTTTGAAGTGATGACTATTCAATTCCAATGTTTCCCTCTATAGTGGAATCAAACATAATGATTACATGCAATCTACCATGGACTAGTTCAAATTGAACATCAACAGCTACTGATATGGTCATGAATATACAATGGTATACCCATAAATTCCACTATGGAATTCTTATAAGTGACACTTTTTATAAGACACAATCATTCATTTATGTCACATACATCTACAATAGATCCCATGGGTGAATGGTGAAATAAAATACACTTAAATTATAATATTTATCCCCATTATAATAATTAAATTATTTAATTTTCTAATTTCATGATTCCCATCTTCTCTTCTTTTAATATCAAATGTGATCCCTAACACACTAATCACATTTCTTGTATTTTTGTTTTCCAATGATGTGATCATTGGATGAAAACAATGTAGAAAATATAATGTATTTTTTAGAATTGGAAGGCCATCATTTTTTAGTATATAATTCTTCTAGAGTGATTAATTGTGAACTAGGATGATATTAAGTGATATTTACCTTACCAATTCAACATGATGATATAAAGTAGAAATAGTATCGCATTTTCAAACTACAAAAAATGTGAAATAACGAACTACAAAATCCAACTCTATGTGGGAGGTATGTATGTATTCATTAAACCTAGTTCTCTTTCAAAGTATATGTTTATAGACACATGTCATTAATCTTCTTGGTGAGGTAATAAATCAAATGATTAAACTAAAAAAATAAATAAAAATATATAATTTATTTGAAATCACAAAATTACTAGAGGTTACTATTTTAAAATTTAATGCTATGTCAAAGATAACATCATCAACAAAAGATAAAAGTCATGATAGAGTGGAGATATAAAATTACATGATCAACCCACAACCCATTACATCTTATGAAACTATGATGATATTTTCTAAAAAAATCTCTTCAAAAATGATTTCATTAACATCAATTTTTTCATCATTAATGATGTACTGATATAAAACAACACATGTTTTTAGATGGGAAGACTATCTCATATTATTTCTAATGTGATAATGGCCAATGTAAATATATTAATACTATAGAAAATAAACACATAATCATTTTGGATCCCATAAATATTAATTAATTATTTATAGAGGAAATTCATGATATTTTATCATTCATTTAAATGAAAAAAACAAAAATCCATGTTTTTTTACAGACAAATATGTCCTTTAGAGAATAAGAAACATTATAAAATATAAATCTATTAAATTATCATAATAATGACTATTATTTATAATTTTTTCAAAACAATATATAGAGGGATGGAAAACCAAATGGGATATGTACAAAAAAATTAGAACTTGGTGGATATGAGTTTTTTTAGACTTCTATAAATAGTGAATATGGAGATATTAAATCAACATGTGAGAACCTCAAATCCCCCATCAATATATTTGGTTTAATATTAAACTTTATAATAATCCAACAACCATAAGAATCAAATCTAGATTAATCTATGATGAAATGATTTATTGCAGGTACTACTGTTGTTCCATTCCATTTCAGACCTCCAACCACCATTTCTATGATGATGGCAAATACACTACTATATTATATATCTTGGATGAAGTGTTTTAAAATGGTACTCCTAACAGTCTAAACATTGATAATTTCAAATCTAATAAATAATATACATACAAAATCCCATTCCTTTTACATATTCATTAAGGAATATGAATAAATTATATTAGTTTATGAAGTATAGGAAGGTTATAAAATAATTGGTTTCATAACCTAGTTATTTTTTCCATTGATGCTATAGAAAGTAAAAAATCATAAAGTAAATAACTCATGTTGGTCCATCATGAGTATTAGTGTAATAAAAATTCATCTTGGGATTTGTGTAATAAAATTATATATGAATCATAGACCAAAAATATCTTATAAACATGTAAAAATCAATATATAGTTAATGCATCTTATGTAAAATGACATACTATAAAATTTACCCTAAATATTATATTGGGAGGTCAACCTGAAAATAAATTGGTCACACCTTCTAAACCTCATACCCATGTGAAACCCCAATAATGATGTCACGTGACCTTAGTCTAATGGTATTTCATTTGGGATTAACAAACAATAACATCATAAGAGATATCAATTCTAGAAGTTATTAATATCTAAATATAATTCATGGAATCAATTATGAATATCCTCTTAAAACATTTGTATTTTAAGTTTGTATTACTATAACAAAGATGAAAAAATGCATAAACAATTTATTAAGAATGTCTCACAATCCTCATGTTCACAGATTATGAGAGATATGGTACCACACTATGGTAAACATTGAACTTATATATAAATTTATTATGCTGAGAGACATTGAAATATAAATATATGTTATTAAAAATAGTTCCAGAATTAATATCATTCCATTTTTTACCCTGAATCACTTTATCTATATCGAGCATGACAAGTCACCCTCTAATGTGACTATTTAATGGAATTACATGAAATATAAAAATAATTTTTAGAGGATCCAATTCATTTCATAATAATGTGATGGTCAATTAGACTCTGAATTCAATATATTTCACTTGTTCACAACTTGTAGTGTTCTGTTGAGAAGTTCATGCATCGATAAGCATGTGGTGGTGCCCTTATAACTCCACTAATACCTTGTAAACTATATCAAAAGAAAATTGGTAAATATTTCTAGTGATAATGAACCTTTTGATGGTAATGATTCCCAGTATAGATATTTTGGGTTCTAAAACTGGTATTAATATAATTCATTGAACGTATTTCCATCAAGGTAACCACAACAAGGGGCCTAGAAACAACACCTACCAACTAATGGAATAAATATTATGAATAATATTATCTTATATACAATCAAGATAGTGTAATAATATCAATTTATGGAAATCAATAGTTCATTTGTGTTACATTATATAGGTGTGATAATATTATAATCTATTGGTCATATTATTTCCACATGAAGGCCCTTACAAATCCTATAGAAAAAAAATTAATGTATGAAACATCACCATCAATGTGAATCAAATCTAATTACAACAATCTTCAATGTAATATTTTGTTTAAAAAATTACCAGATCACACACCCATGACACTTTGTTCAAATCAAATATATCCCTAAGATATGATGATGTGAAAAAATTTTGGTAACATTTTCTCATGTCACTGTGATATCAGTTTTGTAAGATAAACCTAATTTGGTTGAATAATATTGAGATTTTAGAAAATATAATAATGAACTGAAAAAATACTCTTTTATTGTGTTTATCATATAATGATGTACCTACATCTTAAAATTCAGGATTATATAGTACCCCTATAACTTCTCTTGAACACATTTATATCAATCCAGCGTATTCTAGTAATTCCAATTTGAAAGAATTTGGAATTTTTTTGGATGTCCAAACTTGAAATTCCCCTATAAAAGAACATTGGGGAATAAGAGCCATGATTGTATCAATAAATGTTGACAAAATATCCCTGTACAATCTTCAATATCCCAAAATTCCCCTTCAACTTTCATATATGGTCACCTAGATTTAGAAGAGGGTGAAGAAGAAGATCTCAAAGACCCCCTAGTAAAATTCATTTTAGAAATATCTAAAAATTATTATCAACTCATATAATGGATTTGGGTTAAACACAATACCCCAAAGATGATGTTTTTTAGTTTTTACAAATCCCTTGAAATAATGAAGATATATATCTCTAATAGGAAGTAGCACATATAATTATTTTAATTGATCATTACTGACATACCTATATTATACCATTATTTGGTTAACCATCATTTGGTTAAAAATAGGTGGAAATGTGAAGAAACCATACATATATCTCTATTATTGAAAAACTATTTTATAAGATAGTAAAATAAATATTTATTATTTTATTCCAATACCATATATGATATACGTATACTATCTCTATCAATAAGAATAATAATATAATCAGAGTTTCAAAATACTTGATTGATAAAAAATGACTCTTACCAATGTATATTTCACAGTCATGGTCTTGGATCTATGTTTCAATGATACTTCAATAATTATATCCCATTCCATTATAGAATGATATTTGGGGTATAAATTGATATGTACAAAAACTGGTTAAGAAGAAACAACTTCTACTGGGGTACTAAATAGGGTATAATTAAAATAAATTATTACCTTTAATCAGAATAATGATTAATATACATATCAACATGGAATCCATCTACAATTCAAAGAATTTTTTTAGATTATTGTGGAATTATACATCTTAGAAATGGTGGAAATTTCCTTATAGTTTTGTGACCATATAGTTAATCAAGAAAGTGATTTAAATAACCATTAATGGGAAAACATGATGATGTACCCATTGAAATGGTTTTATGGGGAATCCTTAGAGAAAATTATTGCTTTGTGATATTATTCTATGATATTAATAGAAACACATGAGTTCCAAGACAATCTAATACTTTTCGCAACCTCAAAACAATAATTATTTTAGAGGTTTATTAGGTCATCATACTGACATAAAGCACATCATAACTATCCTTTTAGGATAGTGATTTCAATTATTAATACTGATTAATACTATTGCCACTAATTAATTTATTGAATATTCTTTTAGGGACATGGATATCATCAAAAAACATTATATCTTCCATGTCATACTAATACCAACCATAAGAGCGAAATATAATTTCTGATATTACAACTAGAAAGTGGTCACCTAACACAATTTGATAATTGATTGAATGTACGTGGTATATATATCATACATGATTATATTTTCTCATACCACATTACATATAAAAAATAATACATTTTTATTTGAGATAACTATTTCTTAGTGGTCATAACTGAAATGTTTTTAGACACTACTTATAGTACCATGTTTTTTAATAACTTTCAAACATTAGAATGACAAATATATTTAATTTTGCCTTACAGTAAATTGGAGTTTAGAATAGTTAGTGGTTATTTTTTTAAACCTAACATATAATTCATGACTCTATCATAGAAAAATATGCCACTCACTAGGAGATTCCATTGGATCACATCCTCTCCAAAAAAATACAATGAAATATAGATATTCAAGATGAATGGGATATATTTTTCCATAACACTCAGAAAATTAGGGAGATGTATTTTCATGTAGCCACTAGGATTCCAAATAAATGAATAATAAAAAAAATCCAATGAATATATAGATTCACATGAATATTGAACATATATGTGAATCAAATGATGATCAACCTTACTCCTTCAATATATTACACAGTTTCCCCAAAAATGATGCATAACATTGAACCATCATTTAGGGTTCAGATCTATACTAATAAATAGTAGTGGTCCATTTAGAAATTGAGGGTGACTCGGAGATAGTAATCACGTAGATTATTATGTAATATTCTAAAAGGAGTAACAATTAATTCTCAATAATGATTTTGAATATTGTATGATGGATTTATTTTCTTGAGAGAAAATATTTTCTTATATATCATTCTTGAAAAACGATTATGATAATTCATTGGTTTATGGATATATAGCCTATGAATAACCATTTTAAAATGAAATGGTCACCCAAATTGAGCACTATAACATGGACACATCATTCATCAACACAAATAAAAATTATTCAATTAAGATAAACTCATCCATAATATAAATTAGTCGTATATCCTCAATATTTACTTGGGTTATTATATTGATAATATCTAAGAGATAAATAAAAAAATAATTTTCTTAATATTTATTTGAGTGATGTTAGATGAAATATTATGGTGTACAGTGTACTTAATCAAATATAATATAGAACATTTAAAAAATCCAACATAAATTAATCTTTTAGAGATTCCAACAAAGATGCATTGAATGACATGAAATACTCATAATTGTGGTGGATGTCTATCATGGTTCCTTATATTATAAATAATCATGAAATTAAATATATCATAAAATAAACATTCATAGATATTATTATGAATAAAATCCACATCACCCTTTTTTAAACCAAGAAGTCCAATGAATTACATACACATTACCCATTCATCCAAAACACACTAATATCTTATATAGTAGTGTATAACCATAAAAATTTCATGTCTAGTGATTTGATGGAAAGGGACATATCCTCATACTAAATCTGTGTAGTTCCTGTAAATACATACAATAAAAAAATTCTTATCAAATTGATTCAAAGTTATATAGTGACGGAAAACATCACTAATTTTATTATAATCCAAACAAAAAATATTGTTACATGATTTTTTGTCCATCACATATATATCTTATTGAAAGGGTCAATTTTTTTTCCTTCTTAATTGAAAATTTTACATCATTTAAACAATATCATATCACACCCCTCATCCCAAATCTAGGCAGTAGATAATGTATAGATAACAGATTTAAATAAAACAATATAAAATATCTATAGGATGGTGGTGGAAATAGACATGTATTATATTCCTTATATACTCATAATTTAATTCTATTATTTCAAAACCATAACTCATAATAATACATATTTTCACCTATATTTTAATTTTTGGAGATAAACTCATTTAACCCATCATTTCTCTTTTCATGAACTTTTAGTCACAATATCCAATATCTGTATATGGAATAACAGTTCAATAAAATATTTTTATAATTATAATGAATTTACAAAAAACATTTTTACCAATAAGAACAAAAAATTCACATATAATTATGGTACATTATAATTAACTATGAAATTAATCATTGATTAGATCTTCCAAATATAATTATTGATATTTTTTAAATCCCTCATTATAAATTGGAAAAAACATCCAGTGAACAATATTAAATTATAATGGACTTATTCCATATATAATAGATAATATAATTAGTCAGACTACATGATCATAATGAATGGGTAGCATATCATTCCAACCATCAATGCATGGTTTCACCAAAACTACATTCTTTTATCTAATGTTAGGTTCATATCAAAAAATTTACATTATGGAATAAAACATTAAAGTTTCCAAACAAACATTTGTTAAATAGAATTATTAATATCTTATCTATAAGGCTCTAAATTATGTATATGAATGTATTGGTATAATTATTCATAAATATAGGGGATAAAAAACATTATACTTTCTGTTAAAATACAATGAGTATGACATTTTGTGTAATTAATTTGGTTGATTTTTCAATGTGTTATGATTCTATGTTGAAAGATTATTACTGACACATGAATGGTCTTTGGAGAACAATATATGATCTGTCAATTTTCTATTGGCTGTAACACAATAAATTATACACATGACCATCTTGTATGTGATTCCTTGCCCTACATTGTGTAAATTAAAGACTTAAATAGGTATTATCATCAATAACAGATGACATTAAACTTCATGATAATGAATCCATCCTTATGGTGTAAATCTATATATGGTGGTGAAATATTTAGGGTTTAATATCCCTATATTCTAGGGTTATCCTTATAAGAGTTCTAAATGTTTATATTATTTTATTATTTAACCACAAAATATAAAACTCATTTTATTATTTTATAAACACACTTTCATAGGGGTGACCTATAGAAGAACAATGTGTGTCATGATTTCTAATCTTTTAGAATATGTAGTTATTTTGGATTTACTTTACTCTTCCTGATCACATATTCAAATTAATATGATCTATAGTGTATTTTTTCATAATTCTTGATATAAAATGTGATGTTTTGATACATTATTCATATCCCTTACACAATCACCAATCATTATAAATAAACATATATGAGAGTATGATCCATATAGTAGTGTCTAGAGTGTTTACCATTTCATCTGTTAGTTTTATTTAAGATAATAAAATTATATATATCACATGCCCTCATTGTATAACATGAATATTCAGAGCCAATGTTGTTTTTATCATAACTATAAACTAGAGAAACGTTTTTCCTCAACAAATTAATTTGATATACAAACAATAAACATTCACTAAAAATTACCTCCTAATAGTATAGTGTTTTGTTTCATTCTAATTAACATACATGTTAATAAAATGGTGAATCAATTAAAGAATTATTGATGTTTTTATCAATCATAAAAATTATATTTTACCTTATACATATCAAAACAACCTGGGGCTCGATTACTGATGAATCAAGATACATTATTATAGTCGGATCACTTGTCTAATTCCCAACTTCACATAAAATAAGGATACAATATGGTATTCTTATTAATTTAAAATCACGTTGAATAAAATTTTATATTAAGATAAAATAACCAATATATATCCAAACATTTAATGTATTTATTTCTCTTACTAATTGATTCATAGTGATGGATAGATTAATAAATATTTGATAAGATGAAATATATAACCAAATCCCTACTCATTCTTGATATTTAGTTGTCAAAATTCTTGTAAGACATAACTCAAAGCATCTAGCATTGAGAAAAATCCCTATCTTTCAACACATGTTTTTAATTCATGAGGGGACCCTAGAATGTTATTGCGTACATATAAAACATTTCTTATTTCATAAAATCAGAAATTCATTATCTCCTAATTTTATTCTCTTCTACTAAATTAAATTAATTGTAACTATGTAGGAATATGAACGACATAAAATATTTTTATTTTTTAGTAAAATAAACCAAATGAAATGTGGTTCATCCAAAAATAAGTTGTGTTGGTTTAATGACCTGCTACATATGTCATTTGTTTCTTTAATGATTGTGAAATAAATACAATAAATTTTGTAGATCATGGATCAGAATATGTGATTACATAGAGAAATGAATTCCACCATATTCCATGGGATCAAGATCAATATTTGGGTCCCCAATAGATAATATATTTTCCACTAAACTGTAATGAAAATGAGTGTTACCATATTAAATATCATCTCCAACATTGAATATATAATTTAAAAACTATATATTCCTTGATTGCCATATCCAGGGATATATAGTTGAGGAAGAATATTGAACTCTATTTCTAGATGTAAATATTATTGGAATAACATATTGTTATTTTTTACTAAAATTTTTACATTATGTTTCATATTCTCATTTGGAAATTACTTATAAGAACATAGTAGTTCCACATGACATGAGATACATCAATTCAGTTATATTTTTTAACAAAATAAATTTTTCATTATTATTCTTATTAAAAGGTACCTGGTGGATCCTAAATAACATTCCCATATTTTAGTCAAAATCCCACAAATATACAACAAACTATAAAGGAAGGTTGTCTTTTTTCATGATGTGTAATTTGATAGTGGGCTCTATTCCATGGTGGAATATCCAATTATACATAAAAATTATTCTACTTATGTTTTGTTATTCTATAAAATAAATCGATCAATGTATCTCATATTTGGAGCCCAGAAGTTGTTCTCCATCAAACAGAATCAAATTTTGGTAAAAATACTATTAGATAGATAATTGTTCCCAACACAAATTTTTTTTCCTAATTATAGAAGAAATTGGTTTAGGAATAGTTTTCTATCACATATTTTGAATAGAGGGGGGAATATTTTATGTATAAATCGAATCACTATGAAATTTTGTTATATTATGATTTTTTTCATTTGGTATTATACATAAAAACACCTTCATAATTGAGGAAAATGCTATATAGATTTATATATAATCCATATAGAAATATTTTAAACTAAATAGATTAGTAAATTTATTATGACCTCATAGCCTTACATTAGATCCAAATCCATTATAGGGTGAATAGAATATGAGATCAAAAACTATGGATAAAACACCACATTAATCCAGTGGATCCAATTACTTGTGATCCCAATATCAATGTTTTGCAATACACTAGACTAGTAATCAAGGCATTGGCATGGATCGTTATCCAGTTGGAATCTAATAAAATGATATGAAAATGCAACTACCCTTCATATTATGTTGATCAATACAAGGGTTATTCATTTTAATAAAAACACGTCAAAAAATTATAATAATTAATGTATACATAGTTAAATGTTCCGAATATATTTCATGACAATCAAAAAACCATCATCCATTTATATTACACTAAAATGGATACTTAGATTTAGACTTGGCTAAAGACTACAAATCCCCAACAACATTTTGAATTCTTATTTTCCATAAGTCACACTTCAACAATTTTGTAATTGAGCCTCTATATAAATTTTGTTTCTATTTATATTGAGTGTATTAATCTATATGAGAGACCTATATTTGGTAATTATTATTGGTTTGGAAATATTTTATTCTTCCAAAAAAAGGTGTATTTCATCCAATTTTCATGGTCCTTTAATCTGTACACTCCTCCAATAATATTCCAATCAACGACATTATTTTGATGTTGGTCAGTGTTCATCTTTTACATACTCATTTCATATCATCATCTTTGTTCAAATACATATTTACATGATTTAATTATTCTATATTCCATATTTACAGGATCTGTAAATATTATATAAATTCATACATATATAGTTTTTCAAATAAAACCATATCATCGAGTTCCAGAACTATGTCATATGCTCTATACATCCCTTCATGACATTCTATACTAGCATTGACTATATAGACCCAATATTTTTATAAATATTTATAATATATTTTATAGGAGTATTTATTACATTCCACAAATATAGGATAGACTATCCTAAAGGTATAATTCCTTTTGAAACATGTAAATATAAATAAATGGTTCATATGTGAACAATATCTCAATCTTGGTTTTATATAACCTTGACAATTATTTTTCACATAGTAAGTAATAATTTTCATCATACAATGGGGGAAAACATATTGAAGGGTGTACATAGATAGTTTTTAAGGGTAAAAAATAACGATACGTAAGTATAACCAAAGAATAATGGTATTATAATAAGACTATAACATTTTAAAACCATACCCTGCATGTCAAATATGAAAACCATGAGTGATGAAAAAATAATAGGAAGTTCATAAGGGAAGGATCACAATGAAATAAATTAAAATGATCCATGAGAGTATAAAATTTATATCATAAATGGAATTATTGAGTAAATATAAGTATATAAATTCATTTTATAGTATTCAAGGTTCTATTTCAAGGATATCATTGTAGAAAATGTTCACTCCCCCCTCATCATAGTAATAATGGTTCACTCTTGAGACCTGAATTGTGGAAAATTTATCTTATGTGTATGGTTTCACACACCATTCATGTGATTTAAATATCATGAGATATTATTTTTTACCAAATACATTGAGGGGAGGTATAGGACCTACTAGTACCACAATAAAAATCATCTGTATTTTTTCCATAAGGTCATAAAACATTCAAAATATCATAACCCATAAAATTGAATGGGTTTTATAAAAAATTCATAATATCATAATATACTGAATATATATAGGTTTCATCATCATTTCATTACATAATAACCCAAGAATATAAGTGGCGTTCAAAGCATTTTATCATAGTGTAACATGTGGAAGATAAATGGGGTTTGTAAACGTATTTTCATCATAATCATAAACCATATAGCTAAATAATAATAATGGTATCATTAAATTATATCCCTAGTAAAAAATATCAAACATTAATGGATGTCATTCTAGATGAAAATTTTGTTTTAAATATCATTTCGTACATTTCTTAAATAAAATAATCTTTAGAATATGATAAAAAATATTTTGAAAAAAAAGAATATTTCATAGTTGATTTTCCAAAAAAAAATTAACTTGTAAATATTTAAATAAATAACTAAATACATTTAAAACATTTATTGATTTTAAATACCTTTCTTTAATTTAAAACCCCTTATTAATACATCAATCATTTTCATAATTCTTTTCCAATTTTGGTCAACTAAAAATAGGATTTTTTTTGAAATTGGCGTGATGATTAACATTGAATCATTTTTTAAAAACTAAAAAATGGGTAAAAATTTAGTTAATAAGTCATTTTAATAATGTTAAAATACTATATAAATTCATTTTTAGACAACATTATTTTTTGAGAAAAAAGGGTTTTCAACTAAAGAGAAAAATGAAAACAGTTTTTTTCAGGAAAATAATATTTAGAACTCTTAAGCACATAATGAGAGGATAATGAAGGGAATAATTTATTCTAATTACAAAAAATGAGGGTAATATGTTTAATGAATTTCATGATAGTATAATATTATATTTTATTATTTTAATTTTAAACAACAGTAATCTCGATAAAAGTTTATATTGTTTTAAAAACCATAACTACTTCGGTAACAATGAATTGTAAGACCCACGAAAGAATAAAACAAAAGAAAACATAAAATATCATGATAATAAATATATTAACTATATTATTGGTAAAATGGTATATATTGACACCTCATGACGTATTATATGTTCATAACATTACATATGTATGAAGGAACGAATGTTGAGTAAAATCCTTTACTGATTTGGTATTTCTAAAATTAAAAACCAAGGAAAGAGAGATCCTAAAATGGATATTTAAATATAATAAGCACTAAGTATATTTATTATAAAATAAATTTTTGGGAATATTATAAAACCCATAAATGAAATAATTTGTTAATATAGAATGTGTCTCAAAGAAGTAAAAACTAAAATAGAAACGCATAACAAAAAGTCTCAAATTTATTGGTAGATACTAGAATATCATATATAATAAATATAATTTTATTATATCTCTATTAAATTAAAAAGAAAATAGTTATATATATCAATTCATATATGATTTACTTTTGACTTTTTATTACTGGTTTACTAAAATATTTAATGTTATGTCTTCTTTCTTCATATAAATGCATTGGTCTTCATAAAAGATTTTATTTCTTTTAATTTTTTCACTATTACATTGGTTATGGTTACATAGTATAAAAACATTATCCATGATATTAATATAATATCTATTCATAAAATATTTATTTATAGTGATCCATATAAGTTACGTATTGAAAATGATTTTGACCGTTCATATAGGCGGTATGTGGTACGTGCAAAGGAATGTTTTTTAAATTTTCTAAATATAGATAATTAATGAAACATAGTTAATATATTACAATTATACATATATTTTATGTAATACATATTTCATATTTTTATTAAAACTATCCTTATTAACTTCCATGTTAATCCTGAATGAATCACATTGCTTCGTTAGACAGTAGCCCGCCGTACACATGAATGATTTATCATATACCCGAAAAATGGGAAGTAAGACAGAATATGTGATATCATGACTAAAAAATAATAATATATTAAATAGCATAAATTAGTAAAAAATTGGTCCTTATATATTGATATGATTGTTGGTGATGTAAAATTAATAAAATTGGTTTGCGAAGCGGTTGTATTCCATACTCACAAATACTGATTTTGTAACCCAAGAGATAAAAGAGGATAATAAATTATTTTATTATATTCACATAATAATAACTCTAAATATGGATGATATATTATTATATAATAATATTTTTATGGGAATTTAAATGTGTGGTAAAATAAATAATATACAACACTCAATTGGGGAAGTTACCTCTTCTTCAGACAAATTCTCATGGTTTGCACCAAAATGATTCATAGGTAATATTTATGAAAAAATATATTATATATTTGTATTTGGAAATTAATTATATTTTTTGGTAGTAATTATAAATGAAAAATGGCTTTTGATGTGTGAATAGGAGAGGAGAATGGATGGGCTTTTTTTTAAGTGATGTGAGAGGCGCACATATATTTTTTGAAACAAAAAGGTTTAACCACACCTTTAAATTCATAAAGACTCCCATATAATCCATTATATATATTACAAGTTTATTTCAAAATATATTCATCCAATGAGTGTTTCGCATGTTTTGGGTCAGTTTTAACAATAACCATTTTTTAACTCACGATAAACCATTTTTATGGTATATAATTTTTACTAATTATAAAATTACTTATATTAAAAATTAATTTCCCTATATTCAGAAAATATAAATTATTATTAAAAATAATAATGCATTCCTTTTTCAAAATTCCATGCAAAAAATTTGGAAATTTTAATTTAAAATTAAACTCCCAGGGGTCATGAGAAAAAAAATACAATGTGAAGTAGTTGAAAAGATGAAAGATTTTTTATATCAAATTCTTACATATAAATGATTACAATGACATAAATATTATTAATTGATATAAAATTAAGTAAATTTTACTTTTATATAAGATTTTATTTAAAAATAATACGTATAAATTCTTCAAATGAAAAGGTTATTGTTAATAAAAACATTTATTTTTTACTATTCATAAAAAATTTATCAATTTCAAAAAATTCAGAGAAATTCACCATAATATAATTATGAAATTTTGAAATCATAAATAAATATTATTTTTTCAAATATATTTTATGAAAGAGGAAAAATAAATACTTAAAATAAATTTTCAAAAGGTGAGAAACTAATTTTTAGAAAAATACAGTTCATAAGTGTAATAATAGACATATTCTGATCTCTTATCTAGAAAAAAATATGAGAAATGGTATACATTTGATTTAATATATATATATATATATAATAAATTCAAAAAATGGTGTTTGATTAATTTCTTGAGATAAAACACATTTGTTCCCATTAAAATTTTTTCTATAAAATATTTCCTCTAATATCAATTTTCTTTATTCATCTATAAATAGTTTGTAATGAAATAATATATTTTATATATATCTATGTGTAGACCATTTATTTTCCTAATTTATACTACCTAATTCATAATCTTCATTCAATTGGTCAAGTGCTTACTATTATATAAAATTATAATATTTCAATAGTATGTCATTTTATCTTTAATCTCAGTGTTGTGTATGACGTATGATAAAATAAGTGTTTCATGTATATCAATATAAATGGACTGTTTCATGTAGAAAAAATATTAAAAATATGCCACGAAAATATTTGGTTGTTACATTATACTCCAATTAAAATGAATTTCACCCATGAAATTCAACACATTGGTAAATGAAATTGTGGGCTCGTTATATCCTCAGGATCCTATGTAACATTTTCAAGAAGGTGGTTTCATGATTAAACATTGACTCTGTGAATGGTCATATTTCATATAAATATCTATGTATTATATTAATCACAACCATTTATTTCTCACAATAAAAAGCATTATCCAATGGTAAAACCTATGAGTTTTGTACATGTGAATGATCAGTTATGTACATATTATTGAGATATACATGGAAGGCATTGTAATACATAGAGAGGTTCTATAGAAGTGAAAAAGGAAAAGATTCTATCCAAATAAAATAATGTATTTAAAAGGGTAAAGTCTTACTAAAGAATAGTTTTCACATCTTCATATCATGTATAAATTCATCAAAATACCTTCTAACCAAAATCAATGTACAGATAGCATCAACGATTATCAACATATTGTTTCTGAGGATATTGTTCTTGAATGTTTTTTAATGTATATAATATTTTATTCCATTTCGTCGACTAGGATAGGTCCCAATTACTTTAATTCACCAACATAATTATAGTTTTCTATAAATATACCCTTATCTTCATTATGGTATTTATAAGGATCCATCTAAAAACATGACTAATTTTCATTATTGAATAAAACACACATGAAAGATGGTGTTGATCCCATCATCCTTTTAAATACAATTTTCAAGATATTAGCATATATTTATGTGTTTTAATTATTTTTATCTGACAAATAATTTTTCTGAGGATGATACATAGTGATAAAATATAGATATGTATCCCAAACTTAATGTTAAACCATAGACATTAATTAGATTCAATATAATGTTTCACTCCATGTAATCACTAAAAAATATATAATGTATATTTGTGAAATTGTATAAAAAATAAAACCTTGTATTATAAATATTATATGGGATAAAACAGTATAAAGATCGACTAAACCCATATATAATTTTTCCCTTTAACTGTTTTTGGGAATTCGATGTCAAAACCCTTAGTTATTTCATCCCATTTCTATTATGGTGTATATATTAATCAAGTAATCCATTTGGACCATTAACTATCAACCTTGACATTTATAAATACTATTAATCATTATAGAAACTAAAAATAATCTATATTTTTGAGTTCATCCTATAAATAAAATTTTTTAAGACTTTTGGTAGGTGTAATACCCTTTGAACCATCTAGTAGGGGTTTAATGCCTCGTGGTGTCGGTTGTGATAGGTTGTCACCAGACATGTGGTTTATCTTTTCCCATAATATTAAAAATATAATTCACCATTTGAAGTGAACAATATTTACCCCAACATCATATATATTATAATCCCTTTGGACTACAAATGATATTAATTTATTCCAAGAAAACGAAAAAGCGTTCTTTCAAAAGAAATACACTAAAACATATTGAAAACCAAAAGGTTTTATTTTTATAAACTTCATACAAAATATCATTATTGAGGATAAAACCCCACATTTTAAAACCTCATGATCCTTTTATAATACATTGTACTTGAGATCAACATTATAATTATATAGAATCAATATATCTGAAGGTAATATTACATAGAGACATATATGGTTGCAAAAATAAAATAATATTAAAAAGATTCACAATTCTAATAAACAAAATACAAATTGTATAATGCTTATACAACATAATTCATGAATCCAAAGACATAGATACTTCAACCATTTTACATTAATGTTTTGTTATAATGTAGGTCATTCTTTGGACTAGAGTAGTTCCTTTGATTAGGGCATTGAATCAGATAATTCCCAAGTTCCACACATATATGAAATCAAATTCTTTGGATATTTTTTCTCAATGACTTTAATTTAAAATTAAAAAAAATATTCACATCCATTATAGATATTCTTAATGGTTCTTATACCTACATTATTGACATGTGAGATTCTAAATATTTGTTAATGTATGATAATTATCACATGAGAAATCATTGATTTTATTTTCCTCTTACTTGATTCATTAACAATTTGACAGATGTTCACATTGGTAATTCTATATCGTGATGGCCAATTAAAAATAATGCAGTGAACCTATCATAGAATTTGTGGAACTGGTGTCTAATATACATTACATTGACATTATTACAATTCGTACACCTCTTGTATTCCTAGGGAATTCCTACATAATAAGGATTTTCTCAAATTCCCTATAATGGGAAAGTATATAAGATTAAAAAATGAAACAATATGAACAAATCAAGATGAAAAGGTAATTAATTTAACACAAAAACAAATTAATTAATATTCATAAACTAATGTGAAAAAATACTATGTAAATGTAATGGAAAAAACATTCCATTAAAATAACTATATTTTAAAAAATAAATATAGAAATGTACAAAACTAAATCACCTTCCATTTAATCAAAAAACTAAAAATTAAATGAATCTATTTATATGTTGAAAAAAATCTTTTTGATGGTTAATAATTGATACTAAATGAAGGAAATCCTTTCTTAATGGATTTCATGTAAGAGGCACATGAATACCCATGACTTCAAGACCTTTCACAACATGGTTTGATGTTGTGCATAGGTACTGCTTTAATTCTCAAAACTTTTTTTCCATGAGATATTATCGATGCATCGAGGGTTTATATAATGTCAAGAACCCACGAATCCTTGAATTCTAAATAATTCCTTATATAGAGTTTTTGAATTAAATAATTTTCAGTATCAAATATTTATGTTAAATTAGTAATATTTAATTATCAATATTTCTCCAAATAATCAAATAACTGTCAATGTATACAGCATATTTAAAATGAAATCTGACATAGTCAAATAATATACATTATATAATAAAATTGATATTAAAGTAAAATTATAATGGAAACGGATTTCAATATGTTATTTTTGAATTATAATTTTAAAAATAATTAAAGGAAATGAGATTTAAAAGATATTTATTAACAATATTCTAGAATAGAATAAATTTTAAACATTCCAAAGTGTCCCATACCACATTAAAGAATTTGAATTATAATATACATAAATAAATTAAATTAAAAGAAACATAGAATATCATGGAAATAAAGATATTCATGATATAACATGCTAATGGTAATTATATACATCATATAAAATGAATTCGTGTACAACAAAAATTTAGACTCACTGAAATTAAAATTTAGATGAAATACATTATATTGTGTCTGACTTGTATCATGTGTCTTTATATTACAAGAAAATAAACCAATGGTAATTATTTACATTATTTAGAACCTTTTCTAAGTTTATAATTACATTAATTTGAATAAATAATATGTTTTCTTCACCTTCTAAAACAATTATATTGACGTCGTTTGTTTTGACCAAATTCAGTTTATGGGTTAAAAACAATTACGGTAGGTCATCTTTTTCAAAGGGGTTATTCTATAACGTATAAAAAATAGTAATTGACATGTGCCATTTTTGAAGCCAGTCAATGTATAAAATTTCTAATTGTACTAACTATAGTATATGTGGTAAGCAGGGTCGAACCCATAGAGATGGTAAATTTAGTGACTAGTCATATAAAAACATGGTAAACAACACTATTTTCAGCAGTGGAGTGATTTATCTATTTTTCACTTTTTATATATATTTTTTTATTATTTTTATTATAATCATTAGAGTGACAGAACATTTGAAAAAAAAATTAAAAACTAAATTGAAGCTAGAGTCATCTGTAAGACATAGAATAACAGAGATATAGAACACATATTAAAAGAACAATCTATTAAAATGATCAGGGAAAAATATTCATTCTACTAGTTTAAGAGGTGTTTCCATTCACTTAAAGGTTATTTCATAGTTCTATCATAATACTCTGAATTACCTCTCTTGCAAGGAGTTAATTTACACAAGCCAATCTATTCTATAGTTCGCCACTCTAAAATAAATCTACTGTAAACGGTTTGAAATTTTATAAAAGGATGAACTCCCCATAATTCCTGATGCCTTTTTAGTTTATCATCATTTGAAATGAGTTTCCATGACCAATCTCTCCAATTGATTGTGAAATTTTGACATTTACATTTAGATAGCACAAACAATTGAACGAACTCATTATTGATCTCTCTGATCAATATGGAATACATTAAATTGATAAAGGAAATTAGAATTTAATGACCACCAATGGAACTTCAATAAATCTCTAAACTAAATACATAGCTTGAAAACATGTATTCTAACATATCCAAAATTGAAACCATGATAAATCATAGTGTAGGAATTCAAACTCAAGGGAATACAATCTATCCGAATGTAACTTTGCTCCCACGCTCATCCAGCTCCAGGATGTGGTTCCAGAGTCACCCTCCGGTCTCCTATGCTTAGAAGTGGATGCTTCTATTGTGTGAATGTATATGTCTTAAGTAGTCACTGTCTTATGCTACCTTTCACCGAACATATTCTACCAACATTGAAAACCCTTCACAAATGCCCGACACCATGTGTGTGTGTTTTTGCAACTGTCACGTCGCACTATCTTTTCTCACATAACTAACTTCGGGTGAGTTAGTTAAGTGAATTTGGACATATACTTTCCTCTTGAATGAACCTACATAAGAAAAACAAATATAAGAATAAAAACGTGACGTAATAAATAATTATAGTTAAAAATAATTTATTAAAAAGTCTTTTAAAAGAATTAATAAACCTTTAAATATTGTTATTAAATAGATTATTTTATTACTATTACTAATAACAAGTAATTCTATTTTAATTAATAATTAAAAAATTAAATTTATTATTAAAAATTTATTATTTAATTATAAAAGAGAAATCATGATAATTTATGTATTATAAGGTGATCGATTTTGTTAAAAATGGAGTTATTATTATTATTAATATTATTATTATTATTAAGTTTTGTTAATTATTCATTATGATGATTAATTGTATATTAATTATTATTTTTGAATTAATTAACAATATTAATGTAAATTATAATCATTATGTTTATTATTATTTTAACCATTTAAAATATTATCATTCTAATTTAACTAGTTTAGATTAACTATAATATAATTTATAACTTATTATTAGTATTTAATTTTATTAACTTGAATTATTAAATAATTAGTAATACAAATTACTAAATTATATATAATAATTTTTTTAATAGTCTATTCTAATTTGATTTTAGAAATAACATTCAATTTATTACATAAAATTTTATTTATGTTTAATAATTTTGTTTTATTAAATATATTATATTTATTTATATTTTTTATTATTTATTATTCAATTTAAGTTTTTATTATAACTCTTTTTTTTAGTTTATTAGTTTTTTTATTCTTTTAACTCCCCCCCCCCAATCTCGGAGGATCCCAACAGGGGGGAAAGGGTCTCTTTGGCACTGAATGCTGCTCCAACTAAATCATTAGGCATAGATCAGCTAAGCTTCATCGTGCATCAACTACAATAGCTCGTGCTCGACTACTCCTTGTACAACAGTGACCTGATTCACAGCAGCGTAAAGCAATAGCGTAAAAGAGGAACATTGGGAAGCTTCTTCCACCAACCATCCAGTGAAGACAGACTTCTACTTGTGGACCACAATGGCACATCCAATCTCAATAGTGGAATTCTCAACCGTGCGTCGGCGAAAAGATACATTGTGAAGTGGTTCAACAATGGAGAAAACCATCCACCTATGTCGAAAGCAGCTCAGCCTCTTCAAACCATCCCAAATGAGACCTTCAATTTCATAATTACAATGAAAGGCTAACATTTTAGGGTTTTATTTAAATATGTGTGAAAAAATATTTTGAATTTGGGATGAATTCGTTTTTTATTTTTGGTGAATTTAAAACTTATAGTTTGAGTCTATTCGAAATGTTGGTTGAAACTGTGTTTGCATTAATGGATGGATTGTTGAGTAGTAGTGGCTAAAATGTGGATGAATTGATAATAGAGACAAACAAATGAACTGGTGTTTGGGTGGAAATGGTGGAAGCAAGAACAATAGAATAGTTTCAGGAGGAGGGTGAGATGAAGGTGTGTAATGGTGAGGTGTCAGGTATGATTTGTGAAATGGAGGGGTGCAAGGTCACTGTTAGACTGAAAAAAAATGATAAGCAGTGGAGTGGGGGTCACCAGTAGAAAAAAATAAAAGGATACTGGTAGAGAAGGAAAAAAATAAATAGGGCATCATTGAGATAAAAAGTCACCGCTAGGTAAAAATTAAGAAGTCAACGGTGAGATAAATAGTCAATGTTGCCCGTTAAGAAAAAGGTCATAGTTAGAAAAAAATTCATAATTAATAGCGGCCTTCAAAAAATAAAAATGCATAAATTGAAAATAAAATTATAACTTAAGAAAACTAAATATAATGATTGTAAATAATTAATTTAAACAAATCTAAACACCTTAAATTTAAAACAGGTTTTTTATTAAACATAATACTTAAAATAGAAAAAAAATATTAATTAATAACACTTAAATTAAGATCTAGATGATTTTTATCCTACGATTATATAACACAAAAATTATAATAACTATATAAATTAATTACGGGGTAGAAAGAAATGATAAAGGATAGCATCAGTGACCAAATAGGTCACCGCTGTCTCTTGTCTACCTCACTGGTAGACTAAAAAAAATTAGTGTCTTCATAGATCCACAACATACATAAGATTAAATAATTAATATTTAAAAACTCAAAATTAATAAATTAATAACTTATTTTAATATATGAAATTAAAATAGAACTATTTTATTTAATTAAAACTACAAATTTTAACATAAGTAAATAACCTGATAATTAAACAAAAAAATTTATGATGTAAAAATATTTTTAATAAAACTAAATTAATGAATAAAATTTTAAAATGAAATGTATGTTAATTAAAAAACAATTAGAGATATTAAATGAATTTTTATTATTGATTTCAAATTCTTAAAAGGTGTGAAGATTATAATTAACACCACTAATTAACTAATAATCAAATTAGATAAGAAAAGTAAGATTAAAATTATTAATTTATAGAATAAAAATAATAAAATATTTATAAAAAATGTCTATTTAACAAATTAAACTATAAAAATACAAAATTACAATTATTTAGTATAATGTGCTTAAATAATTATTTATAACATTAAAAATTCAGTAAAAAATGTGGTAAAACTATGCAAAAAGAGAGCCACATCAAATTCCCCCACACTCAATCATTGTTTGTCCTCAAACAGTCCCATGTTTTGTTATCTTTGAAAAACAATAAATATAATTATGATTTTTCTCAAATTGTAACATGTTTAGCACTCAAAAATAGAGGAGAAGACACAAAATGAGACTTTTAGAATAATTTTGTCAAATCAAGTCTTTCCTCGAACAAATACTAAAAGGGTATTCTAGAAAGCTATGAATCAAAAATAAATGATGATGTCATGACTCATATATGATACAACTTAATGACTCATTTCAATCCAAGTTGAAGTTCTAAATCCAAAAATAACAAGAGGTAAAAAATCAATGGAATTAAGACCTTAATAGGGAAACATTGTTCAATGATTTTTCACATAGCTTCCAAAAATGAATTTCTTTAATCACCTTAATGATACTACCTAAATGATTCACAAGTAAATCAATTGACCACTTCTTCATCTAGAGTTCTTCATTCCCCTCACATTAATGAACTCATTTTTGACGCTAGACACTTTAGTTAATTTTTCCAAAGCCATGTATCATTTGTTAAGTATTGATCAATGAACTTATTCATGGTGAACAGAGGTCTTAATGTTAACAGAAACGCACCCAGCATATACGGTTTTAGAGACTCACTATTGGATCCCAGATGCCCGGACTACTCCTGTTTCAAAAGATTTATATCAAAAATCATTTATATTGGCTCATTAAGATGAATACATTGAGTAATTAAAAGATTAATGAGGCCCCTAAAAGCAGAATCAAACTTCCAGTTCCAAGTGTTATGATCAATACTCCACAAACATGTAACCCAAATCACGTTCAGAAGAAGTTCCTAAACCAAATATCCATCAAATCACTATGTAAGATCGCTCAACACTCATCCAAACTCATTAATTTCGGATTCATAGTAGTTCATAGCTACCAATCAAAGCACTGTTCAAATCCAAGACTCAATTGAGTACAGTGTAAAACTTAGAAATACAAAAAATTGAAACAATTTAACCTTTTTTTGAAAAAATATTGATGTGAAATGGGAATTGATGGGCTTTAATTAAAATATAGTTTAGAATAGTCATGAATTGACCCCCTCCCCCACACATAAAACCCAACTTTGTCCCCCCCAGGTTGATATCTAAAGTGGAGAAGAAGAATTTAACAATATAAGTTCAAAAAATATTTTCAATTAAGTAGATTAATGACATGTAAAAAGGGTCACATTAAAGATCAAAAATCTTGTTTTCCACAATGAATAACATATTTTAGGTTCATATACAGATACACACATTAATATTTAAGTCTAATATAACAGATTTTCAATACATCTCAAAAGTAAATCTGAATTGTAAGTGCACTATGAATTGAGGTGAAATAAAGTTTGGCAGAATTAATTCAGTTGGGTAATCAACAAATCATACAAAGTCCAAGAAAAAAAACCCAACCCAAAACAAATTCAAAAGACCAGAATCATGTACCCCCACACTTAATTTCATATAGTGAAAGATTATTTCAATATTAATCAATGAAATAAAATTTAAGAAAGAGGCACATGCATAATTTTTCAATTCAACATAGTGACATGTAGAAAATGTTCATTCTAATTCACATAGAATTTAAAACATATACAGAATTTTTATAAAAAAACATGTAGAAAATTTTATGCTTTATGTCAAATGAAGAAGAATAATTAATGGAAAAATTAGGAATTGAGTATTTCCCTAAATATATTTGTCAATTTTCCTATAGTATAGGAATATCACTCCTTTATTGACACAAGTAACTGAAATTAATCATATATAGAACCAGGAGACATAGAACATGTAGTTAAAAGTATTTCACAAAAATATAACACATAAGCAACACTTTATTCAAGGTAAAAAATACAAAGTAAAGACAGAAAATACCACGGGTTTCCTACCATGCAACACTAGGTTTAATTTCCCCAGTCATACATCATTCAAGAACAATATTCAAGCATAGTGAAGGCAGCCAAGTCCTTTGGCTATCCCTCAAAATAATGTTTCACTCTTTCTCCTTTAACTAACAAGGGTTTATTTTTCTTCACCTATGATTTTGACAGCTCCATTCTTCAGAACTCTCACTACAGTAAAAGGTTCATACCACTTGGACTTTAGCATCCCAGGAAAGAGTTTGAGTCTATAATTAAAAAAGGACCTTTTGTATAGGTTTGTATTCCTTTTTTGGAATGATAGAATCAAGAAATATTTTAGTCCACTCTTTATAAAATCATGAATTGTCATTACTCTCTCTCTAAATCTCATCTAGTTCACTCAGCTCAAGTAATAGTCTATCATCAGCACTCTTATTGTCAATGTTTAGAGCCTTAACTATACAATAAGACTTATGTTGCATCACCACGGTTAAATGACTGCATTTCCCAAATAACAGCCTGTAAGGAGACATACCAATTGGGGTATTGAGGTCAATTCTATTAGCCCATAAAGCATCATCCAATAAAAAATACCAGTCTTTCCTAAAGTTTGACATAGTTTTCTCAAGTATTTGTTTTAGTTCCCTGTTAGAAATTTCCACCTATCCACTGGAGTGTGGATGACAAGGCGTACCAGTTTTATTAAGACAATCATATTTATCCATCACTGCTTTAAATTTATAGTTCTTAAATTGTATTCCATTATCAGTGATAAAATCTCTTGGGAACTCCAAATCATTCAAATATGTTCTTTTTAACAAATTTTATTACAGAATTGGCTTGATTGTTGGGCAGTACTACTGCCTCAAACCATTTCGAAACATAGTCAACATAAAAAAGAATATACTCATTCCCATGAGATGATGGAAATGAACCCACGAAATATAAACCCCAGACATCAAAAATCTCATATTCGAGAATTCCTTTTTGGGGAACTCCTCCTTCCTACCCCCATTGTCTGACCTCTGACATCTATCACAACCAATAACAAAACTTCTAACATCCTTAAGAAGAGTAGGCCAATAAAAACCACATTGTAGGAAATTCTGAGTAGTTCTCTCACCGCCATGGTGACCTCCCCAATGTGAGGAGTGAAAATCTCTATGATAGAAGGCATCTTTTCCTCGGGTATACATCTCCTAAGAATGTCATCATCAAATCTTTTAAATAGAAAAGGATCACCCCAAATATAATACTCATGTTCAGAAATAAATTTCCTTATTTGATAATTGGAAAGACATGTGGGAAAACCACCTGCTACAAGGAAGTTGGAAAAATCGGAAATCCAATTAGATTTCTTGATTGATACAGTAAGCAGCTTTTCATCAGGAAAATAAGAGTTAATAGCCCTTTAATCATCAGAATGTGTAAGAGGAATCGTAAATAAGTGGTAAAAAACTAAATTTTTAGCTCCCTGATTATCCCTAATCTCTATATAAAATTCTTGTAACAATAAAATCCATCTAATAAGCCTGGGGATAGTTTCCATCTTATACATCATGTACTTTAGAGTAGAATTACCAGTGAAAACAATAAATTTTGAACCTAAAAAATACAGTCTAAACTTCTCTAGAGAAAACACAACATCTAACAATTATTTTTTAGTAGTGGTATATTTATTTTGGGAATCATCTAGTAGTCTACTAGAATAATACAGCACATGCAACTTCTTATCTCTCCTCTGTCCAACGACAGCACCAACAACCATGTCACTAGCATCACACATCAGTTCAAAAGGTAGTTTCCAATGAGGTGCAGTAATAATGGGTGATGTAGTGAGTTTTTCGTTAAGCATATTAAATGATTTCAATCAGTTTTTATCAAAAATTTAAGGTGTGACCTTGACCAGAAAATAACACAAGGGATTATTTATTTTAGAAAAATCATGTATGAATCTTTGGTAGAAACTGGGATGCACTAGAAAACTTCTAACACCCTTAACATTTATAAGAGGAGGAAGGTTTTGAATAAAATCAATCATATAATCATCAACTTCTAGACCTCTCTTAGACACCTTATGACCAAGAACAATAACTTCTGTAACCATGAATTGACATTTCTCCCAATTAATGCCAAGGTTAGTTTAGATGCATCTATCCAAGACTAACTCATGATTTCCAAGGTAGGTGTAACATGTACTACCCACAATATATAATGTCATCCATGAAAACCTAAATGATTCTCTCAAAAATATCTAAAAATATAGCCATCATACACCTTTGAATGGTTGTTGGTGCTCAACAAAACCCAATGGGAATCCGCCTGTAGGAAAATGTTCCAAAGGGGCATGTGAAAGTGGCCTTTTCTGGATCCAATGGATCAAAAGGAATCTAGTTGTAACTAGAAGACCCATCCAGAATGTAGAAAAACTCATTGCCAGCAAGCCTCTCAAGCAGTTTATCCAAGAAGTGCATTGGAAATGACCATTCCTTGTGGCTGCATTCAACTTCCTGTAATCAATACAGACTCTCTATTTTTTTGATTTCCTTACATGGAATTCTTCATTTTTTCATTTTTAACTACAGGGAAACCTCCCTTAGAGAGGAAAACCTAGACAGGGCTGACCCAAGTACTATCAGAAATGGGATATATCTTTCCAATGTCCAGCAGTTTAATCTCTTCTTCTCTCACAACTTCTTTCATGTTTTTATTTAACCATCTTTGACACTCTACCCTAGGCTTATGATCAGGATCCATAGGTATATTATGCATACAGAATGAGGGACTAATACCCTTGATATCAGCTATGGTCCAACCTAGGGATGTTTTAAACTTTTTCAAAGTATTTAACAATATCTGTTCTTGGTTTTCATTGAGTTCAGCAAAAATTATTACAAGCAAAGTGGAGTTATCACCCAGAAATGAATATTTAAGATGAGAAGGAATGGGTTTTAGTTCAATAACGGTGGTAATACACTATAAGTAAGACTCATAGGCCAATGAGGTCCAAGATTCTCAACATATCATTTGTATGGAGTATTGAAAGATGAAATATTTTCAATTTCATGCTCAGATTCTGAAGTAACTGTGTTGTTGTCCAGCATGGGCAGTACACTATCCAGATTTTCCATATCATAATTCAATAGGTTTATCAAAGAAGAATCATCTGATTGTCTTATAAGATCTCCCTCAATAACATCAAAGCGTTTATCAATGTTGGTGTTAGCAGAAACACCTTCAAATTCACTCAAAAAGCATCTATGTTCAGAATTAGAGAACCCTTTTATTGTAGAAACTGTATAGTTTCACAATTCTAGAAAATTATCCAAATTTGGAATTTCTGCAGAATTCTCATCATTTAAAATAGATTCAAGAGGATGTTCGTCTTCAGAATTATTTTCTTCAATAGAGGATTTATTTTCAGATTTTCAATATTTTCATTTCAGTTCTCATCCTCTACAGACTCTAGCATTGAATAGTTTTTAGAAAACATTTGTTCTTTGAAATTTTTAGACACAGTGAACTCTTCTTGTTGTTTTCCAATTTGAAAAACTGATTGACCTTTGGAGACATCAATAACAGCACCACATGTGGCCAATAAGGGACTACCCAAGAAGATGGTCACCTCTTGATCACACTCAATATCTAAGACTAACAAGTCTGAAAGCAAAAACAGCTTCCCAAACCCAACTAGTAAATAATCTACCCAACCCATAAGATGAGTGAAAGATCTATCAGCTAACTAAAGTATAACTATGGTGGGTTAGCGATCACCCAACCTCAACTATTGAAATAGTGATTATGGGAGAAGATAAATTCTATCACCTAAATCACAGAAACATTTAAGCTGATCAGAGTATCCTATGGTGCAAGGAATGACTAAACTACCTAGGTCTTTCCATTTAGGTGGAATTGTTTTTGAAGAACATCAGTTCACTCTTTAGTGAGGTTGTAAGTAGAAATTTCTTATAGATTTTTTTGAAACAATTTTTTAAAGATATTTCATGTAATATGGGATTTTAATTAAATCTTGAATTAATGGAATATTCACTTGATGATTAGAAAGGAGACCATGGAACTGACGAAATTCAGCCCTGGTGTAACTTTGAGGTTTCAGCTTCTCAGGGAAAGGGATGGGTTTGGCAATGTTTTTCAGGACAGTAGGTATATCCCTCACCTCTTCCTCAACTTTTTATTTCCCTTTATCCATTTTATTTTTAGATTAAATTTAATCTTGAGTTTCAGGTGACAAATTCATATTTAAATCCTTTTTCATGACTTTTATGCGAATTTCCAACATGTGTGCTATGTTTATTTTTATTTCCAGATTGAATTAGATTTTCATTTTGGGATTTTTCATGGTCTTGTTCAGCAACATCTTGAGTATTAATCCCACTTATAGTGACAACAGCCATGGAATTCTCCCTAGGGTTATTTTCAGTGGTACTAGGAAGTCTACCTTTTACCCTATATTAAAAATATCTAGCAAGTTGGACAAATTGTGTTTTCATGTCCTACATTCTAACATCATTTTTAATTTTATTAGTCTCATATTTATATTGATGTTTGGTAAGCTGAGTCATGTATCTTTCCTCTTGAGAGTTTATTTTGATCAAAATTAGATCAAGCCTAGAAGACATGTGACTATCATTGTTTCCTTGTACATTAAAAGACTAACCCCTTTGTTGATTTTTAAAGTCTGGTCTTGATTGATTAGAGTAATTAGGGGAGTGGATTGTTTGCTTCAGCCAAGTTCTTTCTAGGACAGATTAAGGTGATTCCTATAACAATGATTGTAATAGTTTGAAAATTAATCATATTTAAGAGGCATTCTAGGACCATGGTTAACAAAGTTTGAATTTTATTATTGTTGGGCTGGCATTTAAAAATTAGGACATAACTTATCAGTATGCCCAAACATACTACAATGGACACACTATTCCCATAAGTATTGGTTGGTATTTTGGTAACCTAATTGGTTAACAGTTTTTTTTGAGTTTTGGTTAATTAAAGATTAATGTTTGTTGGTGATTTCAGCTAGTTGAGCTTTAGTTTTATTCATTGAACCAGTGTTTGGGTAAACATTTCTATTGAATCTATTCCTTCTTCAATTTTTATTTTGTAAATTCAGTTCATGATTATTAAAAATTTTTCTAAGTTCTTCATCTATTTTATCATTGTAACTACCCCCAGGAGATTGATTAACTAGATTATGTCTATAGAATGAAAAACCTTTATAAAATGTATCCATAAGAAGGTGTGATGGGATTTGATGATGGGGACACTACCTAAGAAGATCCCTGAATCTATCCAAAGCATCATGAGAAGATTCTCCATCATATTTAAAAACTATTGATCTTAGTTCATAGTTCACCTTTCAGCCTTTGAGGATAAAATTTCATAATTGAAGAGTTATAAACATGATCCCAATTGTCAAAAGTGTAATCAACTAGACTCAGAAACCAATATCTAACATTACCTTTAATGAAAAAATGGAACGAATTTCATTCTGTGTTCATTTTTTGTGAGTCCTAGAAGAGGTAATTTATGAAGAATGTTATAGTAGTCTCTAATGATGGCAAGGGAGTCCTCATTAGAGATCCCATTAAAAGAAGGAAACAATGTGATATGTGACTATTTAAGTTCATAATTTTTTAGATCTAGGTGATAACCTAACAGATGATGGATTTATTGAAACATTCGGAAGATGAAACTACCTCACTATAGGCATTTCATTTTCATCTAATAGTTCTGGTTGATTTTGAAAGTAATTAGGTGTAGGAACTCTATTATCTCAGTTTTCCATTTTAGTTTTTTTCTTATATTTTGATCAGTTAAATGCTTATCTAATTCAAGGTTCAGAGGCTCTAATATAGAACTATATATTCTTGTTCTCATACGAAAAATAGTATACAATACTCAGTATTAACAATTAAAAATGACAAGCAGTAGATTAAAAAAAACAATTTTGAAAGTTATTAATTTTTTTAAAAAAAATTATATATGTGATTTTTTTTATTTATTTTAGAGTAATGGATCATTCCTTCCCTGAAAACGATGCCAAAAACATGACATGTATTGTCATTGAACCTGTAAAAGGTTTAAAATTTTTAATCCTACTAACTACAGTATATGTGGAAAGCTAGTTCGAACCCACAGGGAAGGTAAATTTGGCCTTTATTCTTCTAAAATCATGGTAAACTCCACTGTTGTCATTAGTGGAGTGATTTTTATATTTTTTTCAGCATTTATATATTTATTATTATTCTTTTTTTTCATAATAATTATAGTGATAGAACATTGGAAAACATGTTTAAAAACTAAATTGGAGCTAGAGACTGTTGTAAAACATGGAATAACAGAGATATATAACCCTGATAAAAAGAACAATCTATTAAAATGATCGGGGGAAAATCTTCATTCTATTGGTTTTAGAAGTGTTTCAATTAAATAAAATGTTATTACATAGTGATATAATAATAGTATGAATTACTTCCCTCTCCATGAGTTAATTCACACAAGAAAGTCTATTCTAGAGTTCTCCACTCTAAAATAAATCAATTGTGAACAGTTTGAAATTTAACAAAATGATGAAATCACCATAAGTCATGATTTCTTTAGAGATTATTCGCTTTTGAAATGTGTTTCCATGATCAATATCACCAATTGATAATAAAATTTTTAAATTTACATTTATATATTGCAAGAAATGGAATGAACTTGGTATCAATCTCGCCGATCAATATTGAATACATTATAATGATAAAGTGAAATTTGAATTTAATGACAACCAGTGGAACATGAATAAATCCTCGAACTAGAGACATATATAGAAAACATGTATACTAACATAACAGTGATTGAAACAATGCCAAAGCAGAGTGTATTAATTCAAATACAAGTGAAGATAAACTCCTTGAAAGAAACTCTGCTCCTACGCTCCTCCAGCTCCTGGAAGTGGTTCCAGGGTCACCCTCCGGTCTCCTCTACTCGGAACTGGATCCTTCAAATGTGTGAATGTATCGTTCTTAAGTAGTAACTATCTTCTTTTTCCTTTCACCAAACATCTTCCACTGACTTTGAAACCCCTTCACAAATTCACCACACAACGTTTGTTTTTTCGTGACTGGCACATCGCACTATCTTCTCTCACGTAACTAACTCTCGGTGAGTTAGTTAAGTGAATATGGACGTATAGTAGCCTCTTGAATGAACCTTTGTAAGAAAAACAAAAAACACAATAAAAACGTGAAGGAATTAAAGAATTATAATTAAAAAAATAGTTTATTAAAAAGTGTTTTATAAGAATTAATAATCTTTTAAATAATTATATTTAATAGAATATTTTATTAATATTACTAATAACTAGTAATTATATTTTAATTCCTTATAATGAAATGAAATTTATTATTAAATAGTTATTACTTAATTATAAAAGAGAAATTATGATAATTTACGTATTATTAATTGATCGAATTTTTTAAAAATAGAGTTATAATTATTATTATAATTAATAAGTTTTATTAATTATTAATTTTGATGCTATATTTTTTATAAATTATTATTTTTAATTAATTAAAATTATTAAAGTAAATTATAAACATTAAGTTTATTATTATTTGTAATGTTTCCATTATTAACATTCTAAATTAACTAGTTTAGATTAACTATAATCTAATTTATAACTTATTATTAATATATAATTTTATTAACTTGTATTATTAAATTATTTTTAATACCTATTATTAAATTATAATTAATATGATTTTGAATAATCTATTCTAATTTGATTTTATAAATAATTTTCAATTAATTACATACAATTTTATTTATGTTTAATAATTCTCTTTAATTAAATATTTTATATTTATTTATAATTATTACTGTTTATTATTAAATATAAGTTTTTATTATAACTATTTTTTTAGTTTATTTGTTTTTTTTAACTTCCTCCCCCTCCCCCCCAATCTCGGTGCAACCCAACAGGGGGGAAAGGTTTTCTTTGGAACTTAAAGCTAGTCCAACTAAATCTTTATGCAGATATCGACTAAGCTTCGGTGTGCATCAAATATGGAAGCTCATGGTCGACTCCTCCTTGGTGAAGCAGCGACATGATTCACATCGGTGTGAAGAAGCAGTGAAAAAGAGGAACTTTTGAAATCTTACTCCACTCATCGTCCAGCGAAGACAGACTTTTGTTTGCAGACCATGATGGCACCTCCAATAATAGTAGCATACTCCTCAATGGTGTGTCAGAGAAAACATACACGACGGAGCGGTTAAACAACAGAGGAAATCCTCCACCATGTTCGAAAGCGGCTCAGCCTCTTCGAACCATCCGAAAGGTGACCTTCAATTTTAGAATTTCAATGACATGCTATGATTGTAGGGTTTGGATTACCTTTTTCTGAAAAATAGTTTTGAATATGGGTTGAATTCATTATTTAGTTTTGGTGAATGTAAAAATTCTGGTTTGAGTCTATCCAAAATGTTGGTTGAAACTGTGTTTTCCATGATGCGTGGATTGTTGGGTAGCAGTGGCTAGAATGAGGATGAATGGATAACAGAGACAAAGAAAAGAACCGGTGTCGGGGTGGAAATAGTGGAAGCCAGAACAGTAGAACAGTTGCAGGGGCAGGGTGGGATAGAGGTTTTTAATGGTGAGGTGCAGGGTATGAGTAGTAAAATGGAGGGGCACAAGGTCATTGTTAGATGGAAAACAAATGAGAAGTAGCGATGTGGGGGTCACTGGAAGTTAAAAATAAAATGTTACTGGTAGAGATGAAAACCATAAAAAGGGAACCATTGAGCTAAAAATTCATTGTTATTTAAAAATAAAGAATTCACCAGTGATCTGAATAGTCAATGTTTCCCATTATGAAAATGGTCACTATTAGAAAAAAAAATAATAACTAATGGTGTCCTTCAAAAATTTAAAATTCATAAATTGAACTTAAAATTACAACTTCAGTAAACTAAATATAAATATTGAAAATAATTAATTTAAAGAATGCTAAACACCATAAATTTATAACATGTTTTTTATTAAACCTAAGAGTTAAAATTACTTAAAAAAATTATTAATTAGTAATACTTAAATTTAGAACTAGATGATTATCAAACTAGGATGATATAAGAATTAAATTAAAATAAATATACAAATTAATTATAGTGTAGCAGCAAATGATAAATTGTAGAATCACTGACCTAATAGGTCACCGCTAGGTCCTGTCAACCTCACCGGTAGACTAAAAAAAATTAGTGGCTTTATAATTTAACTGCATACTTAAGATTAAATAATTAATATTTTAAAACTCAAAATTAATTAATTAAAAAATTATTTGAATATATAAAATTAAAATCAAACTACATTATTTAATTAAAACTAAAAAAAATTTCTTAAGTAATTAATAGGATAATTAAATATATTAATTTATAAAGTAACTATATTTAAATAAAACTAAATTAATGAATAAATTTTTTTAAAAAATATCTGTTAATTAAAAGACAAGTAATGATATTAAATGAATTTTTATTATTAATGTAAAATTATTAAAAGGTGGGAAGATTAGAATTAACACCAATAATTAACAAATAAATAAATTATATATGAAAATTAAGATAAAAAATATTAATTTAAAGGAAAAAATACTTAATTAATTATAAAAAAAATGTTTATTTAACAAATTTAACTATAAAAATATAGAATTACAATTATTTAGTTTAATGTACCTAAATAATTAATTAAACCATTAAATATTAAGTAAAATGATGTGGAAAAACTATGAAAAAATAGATCCACATCAATAATAATGAAATAATTATCATTTTTATAAATAAATTATACATTAATATTCAATCAATATATATTTTATTCAAAAATGAATCATCATTACAATAATTGAAATGGTTCGTCGTATGTAAGCACTAGTAATGTTCTAATTTTTCAATGACCATTATGGAAAGAAGGTATGTAGTGTTATATCATTCCATAATGATAAATATGTCATAAAAAATATTATTTAATCGTATATACTAACAATTATAATAATTTTTATTTAAAAGTAATAAAATCAAGTTTATTAAGTAGTACACCACACATTAATGAATGACGTTATCACTTATTTTGTGTATTGAAAGGGTAATAATGAAAATAATTTATATTATATTTACACACTGGTAATAATGTCATGAATATAATATATATTTATTCAAAATCATATAGGTTTAATTAAAATAATCATTTTTTCATTCCATTTATCAAGTGAACTAATCACATCACTTTTAGTATGCGGTAATCCACACTCCCAGAAACTATATTATTGTATCATTACAAAATGTAGTGCATAAATTTATGTGATGTTATTAAACATTATAATTATAAATTAATTATAAATATAATATATATAATATATAAATCATTTTTACATAATAATTACCAACATTATAGGTGTTAAATTTATAACAAACAATCATTGTTTCGTGTGGCAGTAGTTTGTCGTACACATAAACAGTATGTTTGTTATCCATTATATGGAATTATGTTTTTGTAGGTCTAAAACATATAATAAAAGAACCAATATTATTTATGATACTGTTTTTTATTAAATAATTAAATAATAATATTTTTAGGGGTGTATAATGGAAATAAAACTAACATTCTTAAAGAAATAGATTACATCTTAATCTGGAAAATCCTTTTGGTTTATACCAAAAGGATTCCATGATTTTCACCCTTCCCAAGTGGAGGATACTAAAATTAGGGTAAGGATTTTATGGAGCTATTTCAGAAGATATTTTTTTAACTTAACTTGATTTAGAGTTTTGATGAAGTGGTAGAGTTTGTGACCTTTTATAAGGGAGGAAAAGAACTCACTTGGTATTTTTGAAATAATGTTAGGATTACACATGTTGTTTCCTGAAAAAATTAAAAAAACATAAAACTAAATACAAAATGGATCATTAAGGAATTATGTCTATGAAATGGGTGTTTTAATAGCTTCTTGGTCATTTAGACCCTTATGATAACTCTTTAGTCCTTTATTAATGTTAATTTTTCCAAAACAATTGTAGTTAAATTTAATTATATTCACTAATATATTTTGTCAAAATGAATATGAAATTATGAAAATTTATATATTTTTATGTTTCAAATTTTTGAATACATTTTTTAAAATTCCATTAATATAAGTGGATGAAATTAATTTAAATTTAATCCCACAAACATGATGAAAATACTGGGTTTTAATGTAAAAACATTCAAAAAAATTATATGTTTTTATAGTGAATTTTAAATTGAAATGCATTCCAATTACTTAAATTGGATTAATTGATAAAAATATTATCTTATTAAATTTTAAAACAATTTCAAAATGTATTTTTACATTATAAATAAATTAAAATTAAAATCAAATTTTGAAAGAAAATTTAGTATTTTTCACGATTCGTGAAAAAAATGAAACTTCATAGAAAATTACCAAACATTAACCATAATGTAATATTTATATTTTTATTTATAATATGATGTTTATTTTAACATAATTAATCTATAAATGTTCAAATATTGGGATTACAAATTGGTCTTCCTTTAAAAGGTGATAAATATGCCTTAATAAAAATATTGGTATTTATGTGAAATATTGGGTTTGTTCATATCTTATTCTTATCAAATAAATTTTAAGAATATAAAAAAGATGTTATAATAGTATATATATATATATATATTATTAATATCATTCACTAATTGTAATTAATTTAATTTAGTAGGATAAAAATCTTTGTGAACACAGAAATAGTTTTCTATAAAATATTCCCTTTTATTTGCAATTGGCTATCATATTAATTTTTAATTAATTTGAGTTCAATAAATTATTTATTTAGACCATAAATTTCAATTAGTTATTTAAAACTATTCATAACACCTAGATTTTATATTATTATACTAAATAATAATATTTTGATGACATATTTTTGTTCGGCGAAGCATGGTCTGCATGTAATACTATTAATTGAAAAAACTCTCTATGGCGCGAGACATATGTTGATTCATTATCAAATGCATTTCAAGCTATAAAATATATTAAATTCATTTCAAATAGTAAATATCTTATAAATTTTTGAGATATTATAATCCCTTATCTTCTTGGTGTTGCATGACATATATTCTTCAGAATATAATGTTGCAAATTTAGATTTTTGGTGAGTTATATTCTCCCTCCTTAATTAAATTTCATCCTTACAATTTAAATTTTGTCTGGTTGATATATTGTTTTTTATTTACTATGTTCAAAATCCCACATCATGATAAGTTTTCATATAATAGCCTCGAAAAAATTGATAATGGGAAGTAAGCAAGGTCACATGGAAGTACATATTACCACCACTATTAGTATATAAATATTTGTGGAAAGTAGTGATACTTACTCGGATGAAATGAATAAATATTTAAAAGGAATGATTGAGATCATGAATAAAAAATAAGTGAATGATCAATAGAATGTTGATCTCCTCAAATCCATATATCTACGATGACTTAGAAGACCATAGGTTTAACAAAAATTAATGTATTATGAACACATTTTATTTCTATGTAATTTACCTAATGAAGGGTAATTATTTTAATGCCTATGTACACACAATTTAAATATTTCTATAAACACCATTTTATAATTTTTTTAATTTTTCAATTTTCATGAACCGTCCCTTGGGGCCCACGCTGTGACTACCCCAAGATCACCCCTCGAAGGCCAGGGGATGGCGACTAGTGCCGAAGGCATCTACCTGTAAGTGAGAGACATTTTTCTATGTAATTGTACTCACACATAGGCCTAACCAAGGAACACACACTAAAAAAGAAACTAGTTTCACTACAATGATGTTGAGTACAATTAAAACTAATATAAGTGGGCCAGAATAAAAACCCATCTAAAGAACTGAAGACAACAATGTACAAAAAGGAAACATGGATAGCCATCCGCAAAAAAACCCACATGATTGTTATAATAGTGTATCTATTGGTATTCATAGCAGAACCTCATATCCACCAAATCATACTAGAACTCGCCTTGTCCTAGGTCACCATGTCCACCGTCGTAGAATCTCTCAGTCCTGTCTCCACGAGCACCTCTGGGTCCTGGTCCACAAAATTCTCTATCGAAACGTTGATCGTCTGCACCATACACAACACATGGGGGTGAAGTCGCTATAGGGTGAGTAAAAAATTACTAATTTGGGAACCCAAAAATAATAAACACCACATAAAAATACTCAATGTAAATCACAAATCACAAGATTCTCCCTCTAGATATACATTTAGGGTAATGATAGAAGATTCATAAATCACATCATAGAACACCTTATCTGCTACAGAACTCTACATGTATGAAGTATAGTGGGCCTACCATGTAACACAGACGTGCTTCCCACTAACATTTAACTACATATGTACACCTCCTCATAGCATACCATGGTCTGGTAAGGTCACATTGATGTCCTTCACACTAATCATGGAAAACTATGGTACTCCTCCTCTTCACATACTATGGGCCTGAAAATTCACATAGAAGTGCTTCCCACCAATTCCTACATTGTCACATCGAATTTGTTCCCACTGTGCCATAGTCGAATCACATAGAATCCAATTTCATCAGTCTTCAGGTCTCATCCAACTGTAGGGATATGTACATATCACGTATGGGAGAACCTGTAAAGACCCGTAAAATTCAAGGAAATTTTTTCTTAATTTTCTTTAGAATTTTACAAAAGCGCGGTTTCAGACGGCACCTGATTCCGAGGCCCGGAGTGCCCGGAATTAATTTCTGAAGTTTGGCTCGGGTACGTTCAGTGAACGAACGAGCAGGAATTCCTAACTTTTGATCCGGTGCTCGGAATTGAAATCCGAGGGCACCGATGAACTCGCAGCGCCGATATTCGCTTAATGAGACCTTATCGGGAGTTGCGTTTGTTGCGGGTTGAAAGTTACGTTTTGGGGTTTTTCAGTTAAGTTAAATAAAATTTGTGTAAGACAAATTTTATTTTAACTTATTTAAAAACCTATCAAAGGAGGTTGGAAGTGGGACCCACACCCACTTAACCTCCCTTGGGAGGATTAAGTGTGGTGGGGCCCACACGAACCCCTTTTCTTTTCAAATTCTCTCAACGTACTTAACCCCTAATTAATTGGCCTATGTTACTCTTAATTAATTTTGGGAGTTAACTCTTTTGAATTTCAAACATTTGAAATTCTTTTGAGTTATGTGTTAATAAAATAAGATGTAATCTTATTTGTTTATGGGTTGTTGGTTTATTCCCTTGAGAGCTTTTGAGAGCTCCTCTTCATCTTCTCCGGCGAAGAACGTCTTCATCCTCAACGAAGAACGACAACACTTCGTCAAGGATCATCGACTCGGCAACCCGGTATCTTCGGACCTCTTCTTCCTCCTCGGACCTTCTTCGTCGGCAAACGAAGATCCGCCAACGTCGTGTCTCTTCGGGCATAACACTTCGTCAACGGATTTGACGAACGTCGACCGCGACACCCGACCTCCGCGACGCCGTCTTCCGCGGAGCGTAGCCGAACCTTTGAATCTTAAACCCGAGGTAGGGGTTATTGATTCAATGTTTATTTATTCCGTTTCTTGATCCTGGTTTTCGCATATCAAACTTGAGACTTTTAAATGTTTTAAGATGCGTTATTATGTTTAACGAGAGGGGGGCCGGACCGCACGAACACGGCCGAACCCCCCCTCCATCATTTTGTTCAATTATTTTGCGGAGGAAAGCAAGTGGCGTGGTGCCGTCGCACCACGCGGATGAACGTGCGAATATCTTACGCGATGCCGTCGCATGCACCATGGAAGTAACAACAAGAACACGACGCCGTCGCGCCGCGTTGAATAATATCAAAGCACGGCGAAGGGACGCGGTGCCGTCGCACCGCGCCGGATGACGAGAAGACCGCGGCCGGTTCCGGGCCGCGGCGGGACGAGAAGACCGCGGCCGGTTCCGGGCCGCGGCGGAAGGAAAGACCGGCGGCCGGGCCGCCGGCGTCGGAAGTCGAGGGCGGGACCGGAATTTCCGGTCCCGTTAATAAAAACCGGCCGGCCAGCTGGCCGGCCGGATATCATAAAAACCGGGGGAATAAATCCCCTGGCCGGTTCAACAAACCCCCCTCTTAATGAGGGGGGCGGTTCACTAAAGGAGGGGGGGGCAACAGCCCCCCGGTTTGTCCAGCCGGCCCCCACTTGCGGGGGCCGTTTGTTTTGCAAGGCACGGCACAAAGCTGTGCCGCCTTGACAAAACAGCGGGGGCCTTGCCCCCCGCGTGCCACCCGCGTGCGCCGCGGCCCGCCGCCGCCACCGCGGCCCGCCGCCGCCGCCACCGAGGCCCGCCGCCGCCGCCGCCACCGCGGCCCGCCGCCGCCGCCGCCACCGCGGCCCGCCGCCGCCGCACCGCCGCGCCGCCGCCGCCGCGCCGCCCCCGGGGGGGGGGGGGGGTCGGGCCGGGTCGGCCCGGACCCGAACCCCCCCGTTTCGAACCAGATTCGGTTTTTGGCTCATAACTTGAGCCTCGGACCTCCGAATGACGAACCGTCTGCGGAAACGCGATCCTTGGATCGAGACGGTCATTTCGGTATATTGCACTCAAGGTTTCGGCTTACTTTGAGTTCGGCCGGGTTGGTTCGTTCACGAAACCAACTGGGCCTTCGGAGCGGAAACACTCATATCTTGAGCTACGGACGTCCAATTGACGCGCCGTCAGTCGCGTTGTGTTCCTCTTAGTGAGACGGATCTTTTGGCATACTCCGCCCGAGGTTTGGACGCAGGTGGAGTACGGGCGGGTTGGTTTTGCCTTAAAAACCAACCGGGCTCCGGAGACGAAAATGCCTATAACTCTCAGACCGGGCGTCCGATCGACGCGCCGTCTGTTGCGTTGAGTTCCTGTTGACGATACGGAACTTTTGGATACATCAACTTCGGTCTTCGTGACAGTTGATGTATCAGCCTCTCGGCTCGTGGAGCGGATCCTCCGTACGAGCTTGCTGTGTGCGGGAACCCTAGTGCTGGCTGCGACTGTTCTACTGCTACGACTGCTACTGTGACTGCGACGACGACAGTACAGAGATCCTGTGTGGATTCGACGACGACAGTATAGAGATCCTGTGTGGATTCGATGACGACGACTACAGCACTCAGCGATCCTACGTGGATCAGTGCTACAGGTTCTGTGTGAGCCCGATCCTGTGTGGGTCCTTGCGCTCAGCGGTTCTGTGTGAGCCAGCGCCTACAGGTTCTGTGTGAGCCCGATCCTGTGTGGGTCTTCTGCGGGGGTTAGTTACCTATCGATCCATCGTGGGTCCGACGACTTAGATGGATCAGTGATCATCTTTATCGTCCTTGAAGAAGTATACCTGTGTGAGCTGAATCCTGTTACTTTCCTGTGTGGATTGTGTTGTGCAATCCTGTGTGGATTATGTATTGCTTCCCTATGTGGAATACGTATACTTTCCTGCGTGGACTGAGTTGTACTTGGGCTCGGAGGTTGGAGCGTATCTGAATTGATGACTTAGGTATATGTATGGGCATATACCTAAGCAGTGTCGGTTGTTACTTCGTGATTGTACTTTTCTTCGTGGTTTATCCTTTGTGGATTTGAGAGACCTTCAGGGGTCTCGGGGTCCCTACTGAGTAGCTTATACTCACCCCTACACGGGCTTTGCCCGCACTACGTTGTGTTGGTTGCAGACGACGGACAGCGTTGACCTTAGCTGAGGCTTGCACAGCGGGACGGTACCCGGAGGTGGACCACTGGGCGGGACGTGCTCGGAGCGGACGGCGGGACCCGTGGAGCAGAGGAGCTATCTGTACCCACCCTTCAGGTGGGATTTCCAGTGGACAGCTCGGAGTAGCGGCTTTTACTTTACAGTTGCTGTTTTTCCCTTTTTGAGTTGTACTTTACTTTCAGTTTGGGTTTGTATACTGGCGCATTTACTATTCCGCACTTTTAGTTATACTCTGCTTTGTTTAGTGTTTACTTTCCGCTTGCTTACTCTGTGGTGTGTGTTTACTTTTCAAAGGCAATGCCTTCCCTTTTTACCGGGATTTACGCCTTGGTGCTAGTCGCCAGCCCCTGGCCTATGGAAGGCGGGCTTGGGGTAGTCACGGCACGGACCCCGAGGGCGGGTCGTGACAAATTGGTATCAGAGGAGTTCGGTTCTACCGCGAACTCTGATCTTTTCTATGTGAAGCAATAATGTTTAGCGTATTGAGTGTGGATATCAGTCCAGGGAGTCCAGTGTTGGTGCGGCGGCCGACGTATCCGTACACCAGGACCCTGACTTCTGATTTCCGACTTAATGCACAAAAACATTGATTGCGTGTGTGTTTCAAAGTTTTTTTGTGATTACTTGTGTCAGCTCACCGGGTATACTGATCTGCTTTATGAAAGTCTCAATTTTTCTTTGTGATTACTTATATCAGCTCACCAAGTATACTGTTCTAACCGTGGCGCACCTGTTTCCTTTTCAGGATGGCCCCACGACGGCAGCCAGCTAGGGTTCCGAGAGTCGAGCGAGACGACAGCCCACCGAGCGACGAGGCCTCGGTGCAGGGCCCTTTTCCAGTAGTGGCACCGGCGGTAGCTTTACCCGCCGATCCCCCGATGCTTCCAGCAGCAGCCGCTGACGATGCACGTCGCCTCAGCGCACTGCATGAGTTTCAGCGCCAGCGACCGCCCAGGTTTCGCGGGGAGACGGATCCCCAGGCAGCAGAGGACTGGCTGGAGGCAGTGGTTCGAGTGTTTAGGCTAGTGAGGACACCAGCAGACCTCATGGTGATCCTCGCTGCGAGCCTATTACACGCAGCAGCAGGACGATGGTGGAGCTTGATGCTCCAGGTTCACGATGAGGCATCCTTGATTTGGACGGACTTTGAGAGCCTCTTCCGCTCGGAGTTCGTCCCAGCCACCCTTCGTGTGGTGCGCATCCAGGAGCTTCTACAGCTGCGGCAGGGCAGCATGACGGTCGCCCAGTACTCGGCGAGATTTACCGATCTCTCGCGCTACTCGACCGACATGGTACGGGACCCATTCTTCCGGGCCCGGACCTTCGAGCAGGGTTTGAGACACGAGATCAGGGCATCGCTGATCTCCCTCAGCATACCGACTCAGACAGGAGTACTGGAGCGGGCTCTTCTGATCGAGAGCTTCCTTGCTGAGTCTACACCAGCACAGCGACCCACCGCAGGGCGGCACGTGGCAGAGTCATCTGCAGCAGGCAGTCGACGGATGACTCAGGGGTCCAGACAGACCAGACCTTCAGGCCGACGATCTCAGGGCACTGGCTCAGCAGTGCGGGGCACACAGCGCGGAGCCAGTCTTACGAGAGGCAGACAGTGCTACTCGTGCGGCGGGCAGGGCCACATGGCTCGCGACTGCCCGACCCGCCGTGCCGAGGAGCAGCAGTCAGTTGATGGACCACCGAGGCAGAGGCAGAGGGTCGACCGTGGCGGTCCGCAGGGAGGAGGCGGACGAGGCAGAGGAGCTGGACGAGCAGCTGGTGGTGGCCGACGCTTTGAGGCTCTACCACCACCACCACCAGGAGGTCCACCCCGACCACAGGGAGCTGGCGGGCAGCGACAGGCACAGCTCCAGGCAGCAGAGGCCTACGACCACGGCGCACCTGAGATGATTCGAGGTACTATCTGTGTCTATTCCACCCTTGCTGCAGTTCTTATAGACACAGGAGCGAGTCACTCTTTTATAGCCGCTGCCCTTGTTCGGAGCTCGGAGATTCCGACAGAGCCGTTGGCTCGATCCTTACGGCTAGAGACTCCTACGGGAGCAGACTCGACGATTACGCACTGGTGCCGGCAGTGTGAGCTTACTCTAGGAGGCGAGAGCTTCGGCTGGGATCTTCTTGTAGCAGCGTCGAGGCCTTACGACGTCATCTTGGGCATGGATTGGCTATCTACGGTCTATGCACAGATTGACTGTTTTAGGCGCAAGGTGCGATGTGTACGCACCGACGGGAGCAGGTTCACCTTCACCGGCGAGAAGGGAGCCTTAGCAGCACAGGATGGACTTCCGCGGAGGAGAGGACAGCCCATCACTCATCAGTTGGCTAGCCTTATCCTTGGAGCAGTTGACATGCGGAGTCCTGGTTTTCCTGCAGTGGTGGATCAGTATGCGGACGTTTTTCCCGACGATGTTCCAGGGCTACCTCCTCGCAGAGAGGTAGACTTTTATATTGACTTGTACCCCGGGACAGCCCCGATATCCACTCCAACATATCGGATGGCCCCCGCCGAGCTTCGAGATCTACGGGTACAGTTGGAGGACTTGCAGGGCAAGGGGTTCATCCGACCCATTGTTTCACCCTGGGCTTCCCCGATATTGTTCGCCAAGAAGGCGGACGGGAGCTTGCGACTTTGTGTTGACTATCGTCGCCTGAACCAGGTGACAGTGAGGAACAAGTATCCGCTACCGAGGATTGATGACCTCTTTGATCAGCTCAAGGGAGCACGGTGGTTCTCGAAGATAGACCTCAGGTCAGGCTATCATCAGCTCAGAGTCAGAGACGAGGATGTGCAGAAGACGGCCTTCAGATGTCGGTATGGCCACTATGAGTTCTTGGTTATGCCTTTCGGTGTAACCAATGCTCCAGCAGTGTTCATGGCTCTAATGAACAGGATCTTTCAGCCATACCTCGATCGGTTTGTCGTGGTCTTCATCGACGACATTCTGATTTACTCTACGACAGAGGAGGAGCACGCCTATCACTTGCGAGTTGTCCTTGACACACTCCGAGAGCACCAGCTTTATGGTAAGCTCTCGAAGTGCCAGTTCTGGATACGTGAGGTCCACTTTTTGGGACACGTTATCTCTGAGGCGGGAGTTGCAGTGGATCCTGCGAAGATTGAGGCTGTGTTAGCATGGGAGCCACCCAGGAGCGTGACTGAGGTTCGGAGTTTCTTGGGAATAGCTGGATACTATCGGAGATTTGTGCCGAACTTCTCCAGAGTTGCGGCATCACTCACAGCTTTGACGAAGAAGGGGAAACCCTTCGTGTGGTCAGACAGTTGTCAGCAGAGCTTCCAGGAGCTGAGACAGAGATTGACTAGCGCACCTATCTTGAGGTTGCCTGAGGAAGGAGTAGGGTACGTAGTCTACTGCGATGCATCAGGGACCGGACTCGGATGTGTTCTGATGCAGGAGCGGGCAGTGATCGCCTATGGATCACGACAGTTGAGGCCGCATGAGCAGAACTACGCTACCCATGACCTGGAGTTAGCAGCAGTGGTCTTCGCTCTGAAGACATGGCGACACTATCTGATGGGCGAGCACTTTACAGTCTTTTCCGATCATCAGAGTCTCAGGTATATCTTCTCGCATAAGGACCTGAACCTGAGACAGCGACAATGGCTCGAGTTCCTCCAGGACTATGACTTTGAGATAGTCTATACACCTAGGAAGGGGAACGTAGTAGCCGATGCCCTCAGCAGGAGGACGGGCATTCAGCTACTCGAGGAGGCGACGGAGCAGCTAGCCTCTTTGCAGATATCCTTCGTGGATAGAGATGGAGCAGCCTTTCTTCAGTCTCTCACAGTCACTCCTCCACTACTGCAGCGAGTCATGGAGGCACAGCATGGGGACGATGACTGTGAGACACGGCGTGCACAGATATCCTCGGGACAGACACCTGATGGTTTCTCCCTTGGAGCAGAGCACGACATCCTTTTCAGAGGACGTACCATGGTACCAGTCACTTTGCGAGAGGAAGTGCTGAGGGAGTTTCACACTTCTCCTTTAGCGGTACATCCTGGAGTGGCGAAGATGTACCAGGACCTCAGACGACAGCATTGGTGGCCGGGCATGAAGAAGGTTGTAGCAAAGTTCGTTTCTCGATGCCTCACCTGCCAGCAGGTGAAGGCTGAGCATCAGGTACCAGCAGGCTTGGTACAACCCTTGGAGGTTCCGGAGTGGAAGTGGGACGGCATATCTATGGACTTCGTGACTGGACTTCCACGCACTTCCAGAGGTCACGACTCCATCTGGGTGATTGTTGACCGACTCACCAAGTCGGCACACTTCTTACCCATCAGAGAGCAGGGCTCGGTGGAGAGCTTGGGACGTCTCTACGTTCAGGAGATTGTGCGGCTCCACGGCGTACCATCATCTATCGTCTCCGATCGAGATGCCCGCTTTACTTCCCGGCTTTGGAAGGGGTTGCAGGAGGCGTTCGGGACGCAGCTACGTCTTAGCACAGCTTTTCACCCTCAGACGGATGGTCAGACGGAGAGGACCATTCAGACTCTCGAGGACATGCTCCGCGCATGTGTCCTTGACTTTGGTCGTAGCTGGGAGGACCACCTACCTTTGGTGGAGTTCGCGTACAACAACATCTACCACTCCACCATCGGGATGGCACCGTACGAGGCGTTGTACGGCCGACCATGTAGATCTCCTTTGTGCTGGACAGACCCTGGGGAGTCAGCACTAGTGGGACCGGAGATGGTCCAGGCCACGATAGAGAAGGTCCAGGTCATCCAGGAGCGGATGAGGACAGCTCAGAGCCGGCAGAAGTCATACGCTGACAGGAGGCGGAGGCCACTGGAGTTCGAGGATGGCGACCACGTCTTCTTGCGGGTCTCACCTCGACGTGGTATTCGGAGATTTGGCCGAGGCGGCAAGTTATCTCCGCGCTTCATAGGACCTTTCCAGATTCTCAGCAGGATTGGCGAGGTGGCTTATCGCCTGGCTCTACCACCTCAGTTGCACCGGGTGCACGACGTCTTCCACGTATCCCAGCTGAGGAGATACGTGCACGACCCGACGCACATCATTGACCATGGGGAGCTTGACGTTGACGATGGGGCGACTTTTACGGAGGTTCCGGTGGAGATAGAGGATCGACAGGAGCGGGTCCTGCGTGGACGATCGATTCCTCTTGTGCGCATCAGATGGCAGCACGGGAATCTCCAGGAGAGCACATGGGAGCGGGAGGCTCAGATGCGTGCTCAGTACCCTCTTTTGTTTCCCTAGTTTTTGTTGTATCTTTACGGGGACGTAAAGCCCTGAGGTGGGAGTAATGTAAAGACCCGTAAAATTCAAGGAAATTTTTTCTTAATTTTCTTTAGAATTTTACAAAAGCGCGGTTTCAGACGGCACCTGATTCCGAGGCCCGGAGTGCCCGGAATTAATTTCCGAAGTTTGGCTCGGGTACGTTCAGTGAACGAACGAGCGGGAATTCCTAACTTTTGATCCGGTGCTCGGAATTGAAATCCGAGGGCACCGATGAACTCGCAGCGCCGATATTCGCTTAATGAGACCTTATCGGGAGTTGCGTTTGTTGCGGGTTGAAAGTTACGTTTTGGGGTTTTTCAGTTAAGTTAAATAAAATTTGTGTAAGACAAATTTTATTTTAACTTATTTAAAAACCTATCAAAGGAGGTTGGAAGTGGGACCCACACCCACTTAACCTCCCTTGGGAGGATTAAGTGTGGTGGGGCCCACACGAACCCCTTTTCTTTTCAAATTCTCTCAACGTACTTAACCCCTAATTAATTGGCCTATGTTACTCTTAATTAATTTTGGGAGTTAACTCTTTTGAATTTCAAACATTTGAAATTCTTTTGAGTTATGTGTTAATAAAATAAGATGTAATCTTATTTGTTTATGGGTTGTTGGTTTATTCCCTTGAGAGCTTTTGAGAGCTCCTCTTCATCTTCTCCGGCGAAGAACGTCTTCATCCTCAACGAAGAACGACAACACTTCGTCAAGGATCATCGACTCGGCAACCCGGTATCTTCGGACCTCTTCTTCCTCCTCGGACCTTCTTCGTCGGAAAACGAAGATCCGCCAACGTCGTGTCTCTTCGTGCATAACACTTCGTCAACGGATTTGACGAACGTCGACCGCGACACCCGACCTCCGCGACGCCGTCTTCCGCGGAGCGTAGCCGAACCTTTGAATCTTAAACCCGAGGTAGGGGTTGTTGATTCAATGTTTATTTATTCCGTTTCTTGATCCTGGATTTCGCATATCAAACTTGAGACTTTTAAATGTTTTAAGTTGCGTTATTATGTTTAACGAGAGGGGGGTCGGACCGCACGAACACGGCCGAACCCCCCCTCCATCATTTTGTTCAATTATTTTGCGGAGGAAAGCAAGTGGCGTGGTGCCGTTGCACCACGCGGATGAACGTGCGAATATCTTACGCGATGTCGTCGCACGCACCATGGAAGTAACAACAAGAACACGACGCCGTCGCGCCGCGTTGAATAATATCAAAGCACGGCGAAGGGACGCGGTGTCGTCGCACCGCGCCGGATGACGAGAAGACCGCGGCCGGTTCCGGGCCGCGGCGGGACGAGAAGACCGCGGCCGGTTCCGGGCCGCGGCGGAAGGAAAGACCGGCGGCCGGGCCGCCGGCGTCGGAAGTCGAGGGCGGGACCGGAATTTCCGGTCCCGTTGGTAAAAACCGGCCGGCCAGCTGGCCGGCCGGATATCATAAAAACCGGGGGAATAAATCCCCCGGCCGGTTCAACAAACCCCCCTCTTAATGAGGGGGGCGGTTCATTAAAGGAGGGGGGGGGGGGCAACAGCCCCCCGGTTTGTCCAGCCGGCCCCCACTTGCGGGGGCCGTTTTTTTTTGCAAGGCACGACACAAAGCCGTGCCGCCTTGACAAAACAGCGGGGGCCTTGCCCCCTGCGTGCCACCCGCGTGCGCCGCGGCCCGCCGCCGCCACCGCGGCCCGCCGCCGCCGCCCCCGCGGCCCGCCGCCGCCGCACCGCCGCGCCGCCGCGCCGCCCCCGCCGCGCCGCCGTCGCCGCCGCTGCCGGCCGCCGCGCCGCCGCCGCGCCGCCCCCGGGGGGGGGGGGGGGGGGGGTCGGGCCGGGTCGGCCCGGACCCGAACCCCCCCGTTTCGAACCAGATTCGATTTTTGGCTCATAACTTGAGCCTCGGACCTCCGAATGACGAACCGTCTGCGGCAACGCGATCCTTGGATCGAGACGGTCATTTCGGTATATCGCACTCAAGGTTTCGGCTTACTTTGAGTTCGGCCGGGTTGGTTCGTTCACGAAACCAACCGGGCCTTCGGAGCGGAAACACTCATATCTTGAGCTACGGACGTCCGATTGACGCGCCGTCAGTCGCGTTGTGTTCCTCTTAGTGAGACGGATCTTTTGGCATACTCCGCCCGAGGTTTGGACGCAGGTGGAGTACGGTCGGGTTGGTTTTGCCTTAAAAACCAACCGGGCCCCGGAGACGAAAATGCCTATAACTCTCAGACCGGGCGTCCGATCGACGCGCCGTCTGTTGCGTTGAGTTCCTGTTGACGATACGGAACTTTTGGATACATCAACTTCGGTCTTCGTGACAGTTGATGTATCAGCCTCTCGGCTCGTGGAGCGGATCCTCCGTACGAGCTTGCTGTGTGCGGGAACCCTAGTGCTGGCTGCGACTGTTCTACTGCTACGACTGCTACTGTGACTGCGACGACGACAGTACAGAGATCCTGTGTGGATTCGACGACGACAGTACAGAGATCCTGTGTGGATTCGATGACGACGACTACAGCACTCAGCGATCCTACGTGGATCAGTGCTACAGGTTCTGTGTGAGCCCGATCCTGTGTGGGTCCTTGCGCTCAGCGGTTCTGTGTGAGCCAGCGCCTACAGGTTCTGTGTGAGCCCGATCCTGTGTGGGTCTTCTGCGGGGGTTAGTTACCTATCGATCCTTCGTGGGTCCGACGACTTAGATGGATCAGTGATCATCTTTATCGTCCTTGAAGAAGTATACCTGTGTGAGCTGAATCCTGTTACTTTCCTGTGTGGATTGTGTTGTGCAATCCTGTGTGGATTATGTATTGCTTCCCTATGTGGAATACGTATACTTTCCTGCGTGGACTGAGTTGTACTTGGGCTCGGAGGTTGGAGCGTATCTGAATTGATGACTTAGGTATATGTATGGGCATATACCTAAGCAGTGTCGGTTGTTACTTCGTGATTGTACTTTTCTTCGTGGTTTATCCTTTGTGGATTTGAGAGACCTTCAGGGGTCTCGGGGTCCCTACTGAGTAGCTTATACTCACCCCTGCACGGGCTTTGCCCGCACTACGTTGTGTTGGTTGCAGACGACGGACAGCGTTGACCTTAGCTGAGGCTTGCACAGCGGGACGGTACCCGGAGGTGGACCACTGGGCGGGACGTGCTCGGAGCGGACGGCGGGACCCGTGGAGCAGAGGAGCTATCTGTACCCACCCTTCAGGTGGGATTTCCAGTGGACAGCTCGGAGTAGCGGCTTTTACTTTACAGTTGCTGTTTTTCCCTTTTTGAGTTGTACTTTACTTTCAGTTTGGGTTTGTATACTGGCCCATTTACTTTTCCGCACTTTTAGTTATACTCTGCTTTGTTTAGTGTTTACTTTCCGCTTGCTTACTCTGTGGTGTGTGTTTACTTTTCAAAGGCAATGCCTTCCCTTTTTACCGGGATTTACGCCTTGGTGCTAGTCGCCAGCCCCTGGCCTATGGAAGGCGGGCTTGGGGTAGTCACGGCACGGACCCCGAGGGCGGGTCATGACAGAACCGCTTCTCAATCCATTCGTTGCATCTCAACTTCCATTAACGAAACATCATGTAATGACACAATATTCCCTTTGTTGAGAGGGTTGTAACATCGTAGACAACAAGTCTATCAGGCTCTCTATTTGCTTGTTATTAGGGTTTTAGTAAACATGTTCTAGTTGCATCTAGGCCTAGTCCGACCAGGGGGGATCACATCCCACAATTTAATTCAACCAACTCAACCTGACCCAGTTTGGATCTAGGTTAGTCCGGTATGGTTGGGCCATTGTGCCATTCCCCATAGGAAATGTTGCACCCATTTCGGATGGGCTGAGGGTCCAACCTGTCAGGTTTCATGGTGACCCGGTCTAATCCGACCCGACCTGAAGTGTGCTAGTCCAGCCAACCGGTGTGGGTTTAGACTACTGGCATGGGTCAGGACCACTAGGAGAGGGTCCGGCCAATCGGCGTGTGTCCGGCCCGCTGGTCTGCGGGTATGGCTAGCTGGGGAACAGGTCCAGCCCAAGCGGTGCGGGCCGGTGGTGCGCCACCAGGCCGGGACATGGCTGGATGTCGTGTCCATCCTCCACTAGCCCTGCTGACGATCAAGGACATGCATCCGCAGTTGAGCAACCGCGGCTCAATAAGCCACCTGGATGCCCAAATGTTGATTTTCCCTCCGCGCGGAGCTAGGCAGGTGCTTCATCCCCTAGTTATTACCGCAGCTAGTTCGCGTGGCCTCCTGCCGCCGTGGAATGCTGATAAGCATGCCGCCACCTCTACCCGTGGTCATGGAGACAGCTGCCAGCCGATGTTCATCAGACCATCATACACACTCCGATGGTCCGTTATTTGTGACGTGTGAGCATGTGATTTCTAGGGAACATCTTCTTAACTGCAGAGGTCCCAAAATCATCTGGCTTCCACATTGAGGGTGCAACCATAAAGAACACCCACGATGGAGATGCTCGAGCCCTGTTCACATCGGTCCACACATTCTACATTATTTATTTATAATCATGCGGAGTCTAGAAGATTATAGATCAATCAATCTAGAGATAAAATATTCTCAGATAATTACTATCAAAAGAAAAGTCACCCTCCCGCATAAACACACGATTCGTGGATCGACATGTTCATGGGTTAATCCACATTCATCATTTTGAGAATAACAACTAGGATGAAACTTAAATTTAAACAATCCTTACCTATTTGACGTCGGTTAACACAACATTACTTCCTCGTTGATTCAAGACAACAACTTCATTCATTGCATATGGATCTGTTCTTTGAGGTGCGTTGTAGATGTTTGACATTTGTTAGCGTTTGTCATTCTTCGTTGGAGTGGGTGTTCATCTGAGGTTTATTAGGTAATCCTCATAGTGTAATTCCTCGTTCCACCAATGTGTAAACCAAAATAAATGGAAAACATATCATAGAATTTCTATTGTGTCGTAAAGTTGTGTAGTCATGCTGTATCATTTATGAAATAGTGTCTTTGTTAGGGGTCATTAAATTTTCAATACACTATTAGTTAATGAGCCATCAATGATAATCATTAATGCACCTCACCACTACTCTGAAACATTCTCGTTCTCCTCTCAATGGATGAGAAAAAAAATAAAATTACTTTTTATATTTGTTTTATTATTTTTTGACAAGTCTGAAGATTAACATTTCCATGTATCACTTTCCGGCTAAAGTGAATTATTTGTTAGGATAATTCTGGTGTTATAAATTTTTTTGGACAGCTATTATTGTCGATCTGGTCAACTGTTAGAATGTTAGAAAAACATGCTCTCAATTTTACTTAAGCATACATAAAAAATTATTAAAATTCCATTTCAGGCTTAGCAGGTTACAGAATCAAACACCATAAAAGTTTGTGGTCTCAGTTTAATTCCATAAAATTAAAACCATCTACACAATATTTTTGAGACATTACATTCTCCCCACCTTATGTATTTACATCCCTAAGATCTAGAAATACTAATCAAATAGATAGGGGTACTGAGCATGAATCTGAGACTCCATCTCCCATGTTCTATCCTATATATTTATTTATTTCCAATGAACTCTAACAAGAAAAATTGTCTGCCCACATAGGACCCTCTCTTTTTAATCTTTTACCTCCATTGGGAACTCTACAAATGTCATCCCATCGTTAATGTCCATCTCGCTCCGGTCGATGATCTAAGATGAATCATATACGTAACTCCTCAGTTGTGACACATGGAAAACATTAGGCACCCAGAGCATTTACGAGGGAAGAGATAGGAAGTACCCCATCTCACCAACTATGCTTAGGATCTAAAATGATCTGATGAACTATTGAAATAGCTTTTCACCCCAACCAAATATCTGCAATCCTCATCGGGGTGAGACCTAAATAAATACGGGATTTCCCCCACATAATCCAAGGGTCTCTCTCTCTTCTCAGCATAATATGTATGCATGCTCTATGCAGTACTCATCCACTCCTAGATGATTTGCACCATTTTAGGGGTATCTCGTACTAACTTTGGAACCATGAGTGTCGACACTCTTTGTTCTGCCCAGTATAGTGGTTGTCTGCAAGGCCACCTTTATAAATCCTCAAACAATTCTATACCAATGGTAGTGTTATAGCGATTTTTGTATGAAAACTCCCCCTGTGGATAGTGGTTCTTCCAACTGAGACCAAAATCCAAGACACAAGCACATAACATATCCTCCATGATATGTATGGTCCACATCATCTGACTATCTATCTAGGGGTGAAAGGATGTGCTCAAGGACTACTGTATCCTGATCTCCTCCAATAATACCCTTAAAAACTGAGATATAAAGAGATCATCAAAATATGAGATGATCATCGAAGGCACCCGTGATTCCACACTATCTCGTGGATGTAGAGGCATCCCAATCCCTCTACCTATCCCTGCTCCTAGATGGGTAGGATGTGAGCCGATGTTGTGAGTCTATCATAGAAAAACCAAATAGTTTCATGTCCCTTGGATGTACATTCAAACCCCAACACAATGTCTATCGAGACAGTTTACATTTCAAATCTAGTACCTTGAGTGGCTGGTCCATGCCTACTTAAACATGATGCACGACTGTCACATGCTGACTAATGAGGCATCATGAACTGAACATGGCCACCGCTTTCTTCATCCTTGTCCACCAGTACTGATGTCCGAGTTCTTGGTACATCTTATAAACTCTAGTATGGACCAGCAAAGTGGATGTAATGAACTCCCTCAACACCTCATCCTACAACATCAATGAAACTATGGTGAACCATCTAAAAAGGAAGGACGTGATTCCAACATATCAAAAATCCATCTGTATCCAATCCTAGTGATAACTGAGAATGATAGGACTCGCAGTAAACATCCACCGGTTATGCTTCCCCAAACCATTGTATGTGCGGGGGAGAAGTAGTCATCGACTAAATGTATGATGTTTTACCATCATCCATGAAGTTTATATGCATCGTGGCCAACTTCTCTGTCACCTAACCCATCAGTTGTAAACTGGTCCTCTATCAGAGTGCGTCTTCTACCAGATTCCCCTTTATAGTTGTATAGAAAATCTCAAAGTCATAGTCCTATGGAAACTCTAGCCACATCCATTGTCTGTAGTTCAGGTCCTTTAGGGAGAAGATATACCCGATACATTTATGGTTTGAGTAAACCGTAAACCATTCACCCATCTAGTAGTGCTTCCACATCTTCAAGGAAAATACCACTATTGCTAACGTAATGATGTGGGACACATAGTTCTGCTATTGTTGTCTCAACTGTCATGATATGTGGGTGATCACTGCTCATTCTAGCATCAGGACACAACCCATTATAGTCCCTACCCACCTCCCTCCTCTTGTAGTATCAATATGGGCACACTAGTATGTCTCCACCCCAGGTCCCGGAAACAATGCTGGCATTTCTTTTTCCACATGAAGGGAAGTCCCTACCATGTAAAAGTATATAATTGATATTATAATATAGAAAGGTTATGCACGATCCATCAAAAGTAAACAACCAACCCCCTGAAGCTATGCACCTTAGTGACACTCTTGGTTGGCACCAAGAAGTCACCGCCTCTATCTTCATTGGATCTACTACAACCTCATCCTTTTAGATAAGGTGTCCCTGAATGTAGACCTCCCCTATCCAAAGATGACTCTTAGATATATTCCCTAAAATATTATTCTCTCAAAATGTATCTAGGGCTATCCACATGTGTGTAGCTTGCTCGTCCTCTGTCACTGAGTACGCCAAGATGCCATCAAAGATTAAAAAAAACAAACCGGGCATGGTAAGGTAAGAATATCCTATTCATGAGTCCCCTGACCACTGTTGGTGTGTTGGTCATGGTGAATGGAAAAATTAAGAACTCATAGTGGCGATACCGACACATTAAGGATATCTATGGTATATCAATGTCTATTAACCGAAGCTGGTGATAGCCTTATCTGAGTCTATCATTGAGAACAACTTCACCATCTTCACCTGGTCTAAGAGGTCATCAATACTCGTCATTGGATACTTGTTCTTCATGGCCACCTGGTTCAGGCACCAAATTTCTAAAAACAACCTCCCTTGTCATGACCCTTCCCCTGGGGCCCGTGCTGTGACTACACAAAGTGCACCTCCCAAATGCTAGGGGCTAGCGACTAGAGCTGAAAACGTCAACCTAGAAGTGGGTGGCATTTTTCAATGTAGACTTATGCACATGAACACCCAACCATGTCCCAAAAACATAAAGGGGAAAACAATTACACTAAAATAAGTGTGCAGTACAAGTACAACTGAAAACAAGTGGACCAAAATAAAAACCCAACAAAATGAACTGAAAACTGAAATGTACACAGGGACTCAGGTATCCATCTGCTGAAACCCCAACTTATGGTAAGATTAGTGTAGATACATAAAGATAAATTACTAAATCTTTTCCTTCTCATCCTACATGGACCCACCTGGTCCTAGGTCCATATGTTCTCCATCGAAGCATCAATAGTCCGAACCGGACACAAGATGTGCCTGAAAATATCATCGAGGGGTGAGTATGAAAATACTCAGTAGGGGACCCTCAAACATAAATGAAAGGTCAAAAAGAAATACTCAATTAAAATCATGAGGCATAATCATGAATCAAGATCATGAAGCAAAGCACGAAGCACAAACCAACTCGCACATGGTATACATATAGGGTAGAGATAGAATAATCATTAGTCACATTATCGAACACCTAGTCTACTGGAGAAATACTCCACTATGAATACAGTGGGCCTAACTAGTCATATAAAAGTCACATCCCACTATCCTTGGACTATTTAGGTACACAACCCCATCGCATACTATGGTATTACCAAGTCACATAGTCTCGCTCCCACAGTGGTCTTGTTAGTCACACAGATGTGCTTCCCATATTGGACAACAAGCGTACTTATACCTATTGTGTACCTTGGGTCTTCTGATTCACACAGTCTCACTCCCACCCTGTGCCTGCAAATTCACAAAAAGGATCCTCCCATGGGGTCGTAGTCGAGTCACATAGAGTCTCTTGTCAGCAATCCTCAAGTCTCATCTCATTGAAGGATTATTTATGTAGCGGGCATTGGAGAATCACTCCTCAAGCCATTATTCGCATCTAAAAATATATGAAAGTATCCTAAAAGAATACTAAAAGATCTAGTCTATCCTGGCCAATGGGATAGAATAAATGGGCCTTATTGGACCTGGCCCAATATTTCCAAGGGTGCATCCCACTAGATTGTCGTGCAACCCGGTCTCATCCGGCCTATCGTAAAGCATGAACCTTCGGCCCGTTGGGCTTGGGTCCAGCCCACCATCATGGTTCCAGGCCACTGGATGGGGGCATGGCCCTCTAGTAGGATCCCAACCACATTTTCAACCGGTGGTGTGCACTTAAGACAAGGAATCTTCCACTGCATCCCCTCTTCTCTCCAAACATAGCCTGCATGTAGTTGGTTGCTCCTCCTGCACGGTGCTTATCTAGAGAAACATCCATCACATTTCATGGCCTATGAGTTTTGGCCTCTCCTATACTATGTTCAAGCTTCCTTGTCTTTCCAGGTCGCCCAGGCAATCCAAATGTCATCTGCTGCCACCACGTGGCGTCGATCGGTACTGCTCCACCATGTCACCACAACCATATGGTCGCGACCTAATGTCGCTACGGCATGCTGACGGGAAATATTCTTCCCTCCACCCGTGGCTGCTGCCGCAGGCCACCGTCAGTTCACTAGAGGATCCCTCTACGGACCACCAATATTTATGTGGTTGTATTTGTTCTTGATATACCTATGGCTATGGGCTCCGTATGGTTTCATCATCACTACGATGGTCTTGGATGCGCCTTGCTGCCATCATGGACAATCTATTCATAGTGCGAACACATGCAGAGGGGGTCAAGCCTTTTTTGTGTCATCCTGTAACATCAGCATTAGATGTTTTAAAACTAGGGGCGAGGATAAAAGAAGATGTTCAATCCATTATAATTCAGTCCAATGTTGAACCCCAAAAAGAGTACACTCCTACACGATTGAGCAAACCGCAGATCAAACTATTCATGGGTGGATACATGTTGTTTGATTAGAAATAAAGGGCAATGAAAAACTATAAATAAAAACCATACTCATTGATGTCTTTTCCATATAACTTCATCGTCGATGGTTAAAGATGACAATGGAATTCGTCTTTATTCAAGGAACATCGAATTTGTTGATGTCCCGCGAACATTCGTAATTCATTGTTGGGGAAGAAATAAATTATAGGTTCATCAAATAATCCTTACAATTTAATTTCATTTCCACCAAGACGTCAAACTATTGAAATAAAAATAGGACACAATGTTTATGTTATGCTGCGATGACATGTCGTTACACTATTTAATTTATGAAACTGCGTCACCATTATGAAACATTAATGCTTTGTTAAACTACGTGTTAATGTTAAATTAATAAACTATATTAATTCACCTCATCGATGCGCCGTATCATCTCGATGTCACTTCTCATCCATGAGAAAAATAAACAAGATATTTTTTTAATGTTATTTAATTTATTTATGAATGGTCTGAAAATTAACTTAATCTTTCAGCCCTTGTCGGCCAAAGTTAAGTCATTTATATGTGAATCCAGACATGTTTATTTGAATAGTGCACTCATATATTCATACCAAGCACCAGTTCGAATGTTATAAAAAAACTCACGTGCACGTTTACTGAACGTCTCTTAAACAGTGTTCAAAAATATATTCTGAGATCACTAGGCCTGAAAATCACCTGTCGTCAGAGCCTGTATCCTCGAAATAATTCCATATAATTTAAAACAAATACATTTAAATTCAGAGACATTAAATTTTCCCCACTATAGGGATTTATGTCCCCTAAAGACAAAACAAGGGCTAATCAACCAAATGAGGGTAGAGAGTACAGATATTAGCCTCATGTTACCATGTGCTCTCATGGAGATTCCCATGATGCCACTGAATGCACACTAGAAGAATCAACGTCCCTTGTAGGAACCACTCCCGTGGATCATATATCTTCACTGGGAACTCCAAAAATGTCCCCCCATCATAAATTTACATCTCTCCACAGTCAGTTACATGTGATGGAACATGCACATATCTCCTCATCTGCGACACATGAAAGATATTGTGCACCCGATGCATCTATCGAAAAAGCGTTAAGATGTATGCCACCTAGAGAACACGTTTAGGATCTCAAAATGTCCAATGAACCATATAGATAGCTTGTCACCCTGGCCAAATCTCTCAATCCTTATTACGATTATACTTGAATGAACACTTGGTCTCCCTCTACAAACTCCAAGGGTCTCCATCTCCAGTCATCATAAGACGTCTACCTAATCTATGCAGTCCTCATATACTCCAGGATGATATGAAACTATTATGTGGCATACCATACATACTATGGATCCATGAGTGCTGACACTCTCGTCTATGTCTATCTTAGGGGTGATCTGCATATCCGACCATAAAAGGCCTCAAACAGTTCCATGCAAATAGTAGTGTGATTAATACTGTTGTATAATGATTCCACAAGAGGCAGGTTTTCCTCCCAACTATGAACAAAATTAAGGATGCAAGAACGAATATTTTCATCCAACATTTGTAGGGTCCACTCTGTCTAACCATCCATCTGGGGATTAAAGGCTGTTATCAAAAGCATCTGCATCCCGAACACCTCCTGCAATCCCTTCCATATACGGGATATAAATTGTGGATCACGGTCTAAGACAATCATCCATGGAGATCTATGGAGCTGCACTATCAATTAGATGTAGAGGAATCCCATGCCCTCTATGAGTCCCCACTTCCGTGTGGGTAGGAATTAGGCCGACATGGTGAGTCTGTCCATGTTCACCCAAATAGAATCATGTCCTTTGTATGTACATGGTAATCCCATCACAAAGGTCATTGAGATACCATCCCATTTCCACTCCGGTTCCTCAGGAGGATGAGCTAAGACTACTGGAACCCGATGCTCATCTTTCACCTACTGATAGGTGAGGTATCATGAGATGAACTCGACCACTTCCTTATTCAGTCATGGCCACCTGTACTGATGTCAGAGGTCCTGGTACATCTTCACCACTCTAGGATGTACCTCCAAAGGGGATATATGGAAAAACCCCAACACATCCTCCCACTATTCCATAGATACTATAGAGTTCCCTCTGGAAATGATGACATTCTCCCCAACTATCAAAAATCCATCAGGAGCATGTCCTGAGGATAACTGAGCATGTCGGGACTCACGATCAACATCCACAAGCAATGCCAGCTTGACCCACTCTAAGAGTGGGGGAGTAACAGTCACCGATTGAAGGTATGCTTCACCATCAACATCAACCAAAGATATCTACATCGAAGCTAGCTGCTTTGTCACCTCACGCAACAGCTGCAAACCGGTCCTCCTGCTAATTGTTTCTGTTACCACATTCCCCTTCCTAATATTATAGACTATCTCAGAGTCATAGTCTGGAATGGAATATTTCATTATATATTGTCTAATGTCTCTTTTCTTATTATATAAGATATAACATAGAATCATATAGTTGATGGAAACCATAAATTGTTCACCCATCAAGTAGAGTCACCACTTCTTCAAAGAAACGACCACTATTGATAACTCCATGTCAGAGGTCTCATAGTTCTTCTAATGTTTCATCAACCAATCTGAGACGTAGGTGATAACATCTTGCTCTTGAATCCAGACACAACCTCGTCATTTCCCTGATGTGTCACAGAAGACTATGTACTAAACGCACTCCTATGGTAGTCTCAATATGGGGGCACTAGTTAGTCTCCTCCTCAGTTCCATGAAACTCTTCTAACATTTATTCATCCAAAAAAAAGGTTTTACCTTCAATGTCAATGACTATAAGGTTTATTAAACATTAGAATAGTCCAACATGAACCTACAATACTAATTAGCCAAACCATGGATGGTCCGCACCTTAGTAAGACTTCTGGGTGGATCCCAAGTGTGCATTGCCACTATCTTTTCCGGATCAACTGAAACTGTAGCCTCAGAGATGATGTGTCCCTGAAAGTGGACCTCTTCTATTAAAAATTGGCACATAGAGAGATTACTATAATGCTGGTTCTCTCATAGTGTATTCAGTACTACCTGAAGGTGTGTATTGTGATCCTTCTCGGATGTTGAGTACACGGATATGTCTTTAATGAATACCATGATAGACTAGTCAAGGTAATGTTATAAAATCATATTCATAAGGCCCATGATCAATTTTGGGGTGTTTTCCCTGAAAAAATAAATCACTATGAACTCTTAGTGGTCATACCAGCACCTGAAGCCTATCTTCGGTACGACCTGTAACGACTCGGACCCGGCCAGCCACCCGAACAGTGCCGAACGGGTCGGGTGTCACTACCTTAGGTGCACCTACCCTAAATGAAAAACCCAACCGACTAGCAGCGAGGGTCTGTTAGGTATATTGGGGAGGATATACCCTCTAGGAGGATTATAATAAGGGTATTGGTCCAAGTATACCAGTAAATATGCAGTGGAATGAAATACTAAACAAACTCGAAACAGACCCGTAGAGAGAAATCATAATCAATATAAATAAATAGTGGAAGCAATAAATATAACCATAATAGCGTAAATAAACACAAAAAATTGCTGATAACATGTAACTACTACTGAAAAGTAAAACATGCATCCAAAGAAAGACATACACAACTAAATAAAAAAAGGGCACCAATGGCTAACCAGTAGTAGGTTAAACAAGTAAGAATCCTGATACAGAAAAGTAAAAAAAACAATGTAAAACCTAGCATGGTATGACCTCAAGGTCCATACCATCTCCATGCAACATCTAACATAGCCTAGATCTTGAAGCTTGCCTCTTTCTTGAATGTAGATCCATAAAGTTTGCACGTGTCCCGAAGGGCCCATGGATGGTGTGAGATAAATCACAATAAGATACCACCCAACTGTTCTTACCAAATATATGTGTTTAATAAGTCATGCATTTAAAAGGAATGAAGTAAACATTACAGTGCACAAGTAAACACAAACTCCACTGGTGCTCAATAGCCACCATGGAGTGTCACCTGCTTCGACCAACGTCAGAATCTCTGTCGTGTGACCCAGCACCATGTGCCACCTGACACCTCATGTATCAAGTACCAAAATCCCGAAGGCATGCCCAAGAATAGTATCCTGGTACCATGTCCCATTTGACACCTCGTTCCCCAAGTACCAATGCCCCGAAGGCACGCCCAAGAATAGTAACCCGGCACCGTGTGCCTCCTGACACCTCATTCCCCAAGTATCGACATCTTGAAGGCACTCCCAAGAATAGTAACCTAGAATCATGTGCCTCCTGACACCTCGTGTCTCAAGCTATCTCCTGAAGGATCCTCACCTCCCACATGGATTTCAACGGCAGGTACCCCCAACCAAAATACCTAACCATAACTACAGGGGACTCTACCCACATGAGTTGTCAAAACCACATCATCACAGAGTTTCTCTGTGTGCACACTACTAAAAGATTCGGGTGAGCGGTAATCACCAAAATTGTACCTAATCCACCAAATTATCTGACACCTCGTGTCCCTGTGACCATATTGCTCAAGCCTGATGGCATCACAATCCTTGTAACCCGGTTCATGCCTAACCTGATAGTGGGACTGACTCAAGCCGACGTCCATGATGCCCAATCCCGTGGTCGAAACCACCCAATGTAACTCGGGCCAAGCCCAACCTATGATCAGCATCACTCAAGCGTAACCTGGCCAAGCCCAACAAAACCCATTAGGTCCAGCAGATGCAATTCAGTAATTGCATATATAACATATTTAAACAAAAAACATAAACCGGAAAAAACAAACTAAACAGTTGAATTGCACTATAAGAGGTGTTTTCCCATACCAGAACTGAGGTCTTAAATGCCTCTAACAATTTATAACAGGATTTAATAAATTAATATAACAGTTTAACACATTAATATTTCAGTTAAAACAATTTTGGCGTTCCCCTTCCAAAATGCACCGATGAGCCACGACCCCTCACCCGACCAACTGATGAAAACTCATAATAGGGCATACCCAAAGGCACCCCATAGGCCCCACAAGAAATATAACAAGAAATAGCTGATAAAATGGGTCCTGCTCAAAATAACCGAAAACGTGCTGAAGGTCACGTCACCCAAAGAGATGCAAAAACACAAAATGAGGCATGCACCACCTACCGGAGACTCGTACGATGCTACTCCTCCAGTAACAGCTGCCAATTCGGTCTAAAAAGCAGTAAATCTACAAAAGATTAAATACTGTTCAAATGCCTATAACTATTCCCAAAACGAAAATCAAGAAAAATAGCCAAAGGGGAATCAAGGCCTTACCAAGGGGGTTCCAGCGCATCAATCAGAGTTCAAAAGATGTCTTAGATGGACGATCGGGAGAAGGAAATAGGTTCGGCCGACATGGTTCATGAAACCAGGCGATACATAAGAGGTTCTGCCTCAATACGAGGCTACTTCTCATATTAACGCAAGAAAAGAAACTACACGATGTGTACTTCATGACTACACGCCGGGTATATATCATTTATCTATTCATTTAGTGGTTGTATTCTACCGACCTGCCGACATGAGTACACGATGTGTACCTATGGGTATATGGAATGTACATGGTTCCTCTTCTCTACATCACCGTCTTACCCACACACCATGTATATCCCTCATACTCGGCTAGACTACACGGCGTGTCTAAGGGGAACCTGGCATTTACTATAACGACCCATACTTTACATACATTGTTTATACTTCAAAATTGAAGCACACTTATTACATCATATGACAAAACCACAAAGGACCGTATAGGTATAGTTTCTTTAGAAACTTGGAAACATAAACAACTGGTTCATAAATCTTCTACAGTGTCTCCCATTTATTTCATCATATCTAGGGTCCCTTTTAGCATATTATACTTAATATCCATCTTCCTGACCTGGGGAAAAGAAAACATAAAAGGGTGAGCTCAAATGCTCAGTAAGGGCAAATAAAAGAAATAAAAATCATATCATATCTTTTTGAAAATCATAACCTGCAAAAGAGATCATAATATCTTAACATGGAACAAATCATAGAAGTGAAAATGATATCCCCATAATCATAACATAAAACTTGAAACTTTGTGGCATGCACACATAATCATGGAAAATCATTTCTTGTTAGTCATGACTCATTGCCAAGACTATCTTAGTGGACAAAGTCCCTTTCTGAACCGAGTTCACTCCTCGTTTCAGTCCTGTATCACTGAACTGAAATAATCTTCCATTCCAGCCATGTCAATCTCATGAGATATAAAATCTTTACCCAATGCATTGGAGGGAGATATAGGTCCCACCCATCTTATAATGAATCCTTTCTTATGTGTGCCACATAATCATAAATCATACATCATCGCATAACACACGTAACAAAAATGGGATTCTTGAAACATCATGACATCATAAAACAAACCATATAAGGTAAATGACTTCATAAAAATAATTCCCTCACAACATAATCAAATCAATGTAATAATAGGGATAAAAACAGAACCCTTTATTATCTTAGATGGAAAATAATTTTGATAAAACACTTGAACTCCATTCTTGAGGAAAATATCCTTTCTTCTTCAAAAACATTTTTCCTTTCATAACATGTCATATGACTTTAAAATAAAAGATGTTGATTAAAAATAAACTTTAAAACTTGTAAAGGAAGCTTATTGGAAATAATTTTTTAAAAATCCATTCATGCCGTATAAGTTAAAAAAACATTCTTCGTACTTTTGTCGGAAAAGTCAAAAAGTACCTCGTACAAAAAACGACAAAAGATTCCTTTCATTAATATTACTAAAAACTCACCGAAGGGTAAAAATGGATTTAAACAATTTTAGGTGGATGGAAATTACATATTGATGAAACATGGATGTGGATGATAAAATACACCCCAGTAAATACTTACGAATAAACAATCTCGGATAAAAATGAGATTGTGATATTTCCCTTACCTTAGGTCCAATTTTCTTTGTACGTGTCTAAATCTCCTGTATAATGGTTTAAATAATGTTATTGACTTATTCCAGAATCATACATATTGATATGATATCATATATGGTCATATTCTTAGCTTCTTGTTAGTAATATTCCATTGTTACTTGTTACTCGGGTCTTTATTGCCTTTTGTTCTTATGCGTGTTTTGCCGAATACATTCTTATTCTTATTTTAAGGTTATAGATACAGTATATCCAGAATGGTATTAGTGTAACATATATCATATTTATTCATTCAATTCATTTATAAAATTACTATGTAATGATGATCATGTAGAACGAGTCGCATCACATCGTGGATACGGTATTCCGTACGTACGCACGAGTGATTATATCGTTCCTATGATCGTGGAATTGTATTGGAGTATATATATATTATTTTAGTATCAATATTACTTAATAATAATCATAAATAGTTACTCATTACACCATTATACCCATCCTTGTAAAGTGATGGTGGAAAATAGATTACACTACGGCGTGGAGACGGTATTCCGTACGTACGCACACGCGGTGATTTCATTTTTCTGTGGGATGGATAGAAGGTGAATTAGGGTTGTTTCATATTTATAATAACATATCAGTATGTAATTAATACTGATGTTATTACTTTATCATGAAACAACTAAAGAAGAAGAAGTTGAAGAAGAAAAAAATTGAAAAGATCCGTAATGGATATTACCGCTTCTTTGGAACGCCTCTTTGAATCCTCCACTTAGGGAACTAATATTGGTCTTTGAAGAAGACCAGGACCTCTAGGATTATTCTAGAGAAGTGGAGAGGAGAAAATGGCATGGGTTGGCCGAGCTTGAGTGCTCAATTTGGTGTGAGGAAGAGGGGGAGGAGGTTCCCTTTTATAAGGGAGGAGAGGGGCACCTTAGGAATATCTCAAAATATTATTTTATATTAAAGTCAAAATCGTTTCATAATGGTTCCAAAGGGTCTTATTTCGAAGCTAAAGTGGGGATGGGTCGAAATCATATCAACCAATAGGATTTAGACAAGTTTAGGGTATTATTTTAACCTTATCAATTATATTTAACTCTAAGTTAAATAATTTAACTTTTACCGTGTCTTTTTGTTTTCTTTCACTATATGGTTAATACACTTACTATAACATGCCAAACGAACCCCAAATTGTTTATTATTAATATATATGTCCTTATCTAAGTCATTTGGCCGAACCTTAGATTTTTAGGAATAAAATAACAATTAATAATATAATATTTGATTTAAAAACTATTTTGTGTTAATTTTGACACTATTTGATATATGATTTTTGTGAAAGTCATAACAGAATTATATGTTCGAACCAAGTTGATTAAATCAACATTAATATATCATAGTAACCTAGAAAATTATGGGAATTCATAAAAAGTCTCAAAGTACATTTATTTTGGTGTTTATAACATCAATAATGTCAATATTTCATTAATAAGATAATTACTGCATCATCATTGTGTCATAAATAAATTAAATTATTTAATGTCTAAAAATTACAAATAAAATACCATTATGTAGGAAAGATTTTTAGCTTTCTAATGAATATTTATAGTCGAATTTATCTTATGTATAACCCCATATTAAAAATGATTTACTTATTAAACTTTGATTTTAACTATTTTAACCCTTCTTTAAATAAATTAATAATAAATGTCCAAATCTAATCCAAGTGTGCCTAAATGGTAATATTTTTATTCCTAAGTTTGTTTTTGGTCGAATTACACTTGTCCAATAGAATTAGGACATGTGTTAGGGTAATATTAATATCATATTTACCCTTAGTTACCCTATTTACTATTAACCGCGGTAAAAAAAGTAAAAAGTTACTATTCACCAAAAAATTATTTTCATCTCATTGAACCACATTTTAGTCCTTGATATTAACCGTGTCTGTCGGATTTTCGAAATTCCATTCACAGAAGCGGTAAAATTAAGTTTTATGCAAAATTCAGTTTTTAACCTACCACTTAGTGGTTTCACTATTCATCAAAAATTGAACGTTTTCAGAAAAATACCAAAATTTCACCCTAGGCTAATTTCGATATTCCGAATCCAAAAATGAAGTCCATTTTGAAAAATAAAATTTATAAAATTTCGAAAAGTGGTTATTACTATTCATAACGGCTAGTTTTAATAGCATATTGTTGTTTAGTGAAACTCGGTATTGCGTACAACGCAAGCTATCGAGGAAGGTCGTGATTGCGTGTAAAGCAAGCCAAGCAAGTGTTGTGTAGAAAAAGATTCCTTTGATGATTTATATAACATAAAAGTCTCGGGTGTTACATTCTACCCCCCTTAAAAGAATTTCTCCCTCGAAATTCGTCACTTTGTAACAAACAGATGAGGATACTTCTCCCTCATCGTATCCTCAAGCTCCCATGTAGCTTCTTCAAGTTGGTGGTTCCTCCATAAAACTTTCACCAATCGAGTGGTCTTGTTTCGTAGTACTTTTTCGCTACGATCCAGAATCTCTATCGGATGTTCTTCATTAGAAAGATCTTGCTCCAGCGGTACAACTTCTGAGCTGAGTACATGTGAAGGATCTGGTATGTACTTTCTCAGGAGAGATACATGGAACACATCGTGAACGTGAGAGAGATTCGGTGGAAGCGCCAATCGGTAAGCTACCTTCCCAACACGATCCAGTATTTCGAAAGGACCGATATATCTAGGGCTCAACTTCCCCTTCATTCCAAATCTCATAACCCTCTTCCAGGGAGATATTCGTAAGAACACTTTATCACCCACTTCAAACTCTAGGTCATTTCTTCGGTTGTCGGCATAACTTTTCTGTCGACTCTGAGCTGCTCTTATGTGTTGTTGAATTGATCTGACCTTTTCTGCCATTTCATCAACGAGATCAGGTCCTAATAGCTTTCTTTCCCCAACTTCATCCCAGCAAGTTGGAGTCCTGCATTTCTTACCATAGAGAGCTTCATAAGGATCCATCTGAATACTGGAGTGAAAGCTATTATTATAAGAAAATTCCACCAAAGGTAGGTGTTGATCCCAACCTCCTTTGAAATCCATAGAGCAAGCTCTCAACATATCTTCTAGGGTTTGAATTGTTCTCTCAGACTGACCGTCTGTCTGGGGATGATAAGCAGTGCTGAAACTCAACTCTGTATCCAGAGTATGCTGAAGACTTCGCCAGAACTTCGAGGTAAATCTCGGATCCCGATCAGATATAATAGAAAGTGGTACTCCATGCAATCTTACCACTTCCTTTACATATATACTGGCAAGATGATCTAGAGAGAAATCCTCTCTAATAGCAATGAAGTGTGCAGACTTTGTAAGACGATCAACTATGACCCAAATAGCATTATTGCCTTTGGATGTTTTAGGAAGTCCTGTGACAAAGTCCATAGTGATGTTTTCCCATTTCCATTCGGGTATGGGTAATGGTTGTAACATCCCCTTAGACTTTTGTCTCTCAGCTTTAACTTGTTGACAAACCAAGAATCGAGAGACATATTCAGCAACATCTCTTTTCATGCCATCCCACCAGAAGTACTCTTTCAGGTCCCTATACATCTTCGTGCTTCCAGGATGAATAGAGAATGAAGAACTATGAGCCTCATCCAGCAACTCCTTCTTTAATTCGGGGATGGGAGGAACACAAAGCCGATTCCGGAACTTTATTATCCCATCACAATCAAGGTTGAATTCAGGAACATGTCTCACCTTCTTTTGTAACTCGACATCTTCTTTCTGTGCCTCCTTAATCTTCGCATGTATCGATGGTTGAACATTCATTTGAGAAAGATAAGATTTTTCCCCTTCCATTATAATTCCAAGATCCATCCTTTGTAAATACATAAATATTGGATCTTTTGTGATCCTCACCATGGATAAACTAGCATGGTCTTGTCGACTTAATGCATCTGCCACCTTGTTTGCTTTCCCAGGGTGGTAATGGATTGAGCAGTCATAATCCTTAATCAGCTTCAACCATCTTCTTTGACGCATATTCAGCTCCTTTTGTGTGAAAATATACATTAAACTTTTATGATCAGTATAAATATCACACCATTCACCATAAAGGTAATGCCTCCAAATCTTTAATGCAAAGATTACCGCAGCCAACTCCAAATCATGAGTTGGGTAATTTTTCTTATGGATTTTCAACTGTCGTGAGGCATAAGCTATCACCATATCATTTTTCATAAGAACACACCCCAATCCCTTCTTGGATGCATCACTGTAGATCACAAAACTTTCTCCACTACAAGGCAGTGTGAGCATAGGTGCACTGGATAACCTTCTTTTCAACTCCTTGAAATTCTCTTCACATTCTTCCGTCCAGACAAACTTAACTCCTTTCCGGGTCAACTTGGTGAGTGGATTAGATAATCGTGAAAAATCCTTTACAAAACGTCGATAATATCCAGCCAAACCAAGAAAACTTCGGATCTCAGTCACTGTTGTTGGTCTTGACCATCTTTCGATAACCTCTGTTTTTGCTGGATCCACATATATCCCCTCTTTTGAGATTATGTGACCCAAAAATGAAACTTTTTGAAGCCAAAATTCACACTTGGTAAATTTGGCATAAAGCTTCTCCTTTCTCAGGGTCTTCAATATAATTCTCATGTGATCTTCATGCTCTTCCTTGCTCTTTGAATAGACAAGAATATCGTCTATAAAGACTACCACAAATTGATCAAGATAGTCTCTAAAGACTCTATTCATTAGATCCATGAAGATAGCAGGGGCATTAGTAAGACCAAATGGAATCACTATAAATTCATAGTGTCCATACCTTGTACGGAAAGCCGTCTTTGGTATATCCTCCCTTTTGACCCTTAATTGATGAAACCCTGAACGAAGATCAATCTTGGAAAAGTATTGAGCTTCGCGTAGTTGGTCAAATAAGTCATCAATGCGTGGGAGAGGATATTTGTTCTTGATAGTGATCTTGTTAAGTTCTCGATAATCAATGCAGAGTCTCATTGATCCATCTTTCTTCTTAACAAATAGAACAGGTGCTCCCCAAGGTGACGCACTAGGGTGTATGAATCCCTTATCAAGATTCTCTTGGAGTTGCTTCTTCAATTCCTGCAACTCAATTGGGGCCATTCTATAAGGTGTCTTTGAAATTGGCAAAGTGCCCGGTACGAGTTCTATTGAAAACTCAACTTCACGATTTGGTGGAAGACCCGGTAATTCCTCCGGAAAGACATCATCAAACTCCCGTACGATGGGCATATTCTTATTCGTGATTTTCTCACCAACCATTTGAGATAAATAACCTTCATTTAGTGGAATCAATACCCATAAGATGGAAGAAATTTCCATTGGAAGGTTATATTCATCCTTGCATCGATAGACGATCGTAGATTGATCTGGAATATGAAATGTGACTTCCCTTCTTTGGCAATTGATATGAGCTCCATGTAGAGAAAGCCAATCCCTGCCAATAATCACATCAAATTCCACTAAAGGAAGTATCACAAGATTTGCGGGAAGCACTTTCCCACAAACTTTGATCAGAGAAGAATTATAAACTTTTGATGCGACTGTTGTGCCATTAGGTGTTGTCACAGCTAACTCAACATCTAATTGTTGAGGTAATACGGTGATACCCTTAGAAAATTCTTTAGAAATAAAAGAGTGGGTGGATCCAGAATCAAATAAAACATTTGCTACTTTAGAGTGGATGGTAAGTGTACCTTTCAACACTTCGTTATCGTACTCCACATCGCTGATAGAAATTGCATGTGACTTTCCTTTGTCTTTAGCCTTAAGATTTTGTTGACGTCGACCATCATCATCAACCCTTGGATTTGGGCATTGATCGGCATAATTCCCCATCTCCTTGCACTTGAAACATTGAAGTGTAGTAGGTTCATTCTGTGTATCCCTTCCTTTGTTTGCATCATTAGACATCTTCTTCCCATTATCGCGGCATTCAAATGCCCGATGACCTTCCTTTCCACATTTAAAACATTTACTTGTCCCTTTAAGACAACTCCCTCCATGTTTCTTTCCACACTTTGAGCATAAGGGAAAGTTCATCTTCTTTTCAGTGTGCTCTTTAGATTTTCCTTTGAATTCCATCTTCCTCTTCTTATCAAACCCATGTGACTGATGGGTTACTCCAATCTCCATCTCGACTTTGAGAGCACATCGAACGATTTCCTCGTAGCTATTGAAGTCCCTTATGGATAACGCCCTTCGAAGACTTGGTATTAAGCCACTAATGAATCGATCAATCTTACTCTCAGGTTGGATAATAATACCAGAAGCGTACCTTGCAAGTCTTGTAAAATTTGCTTCATAGTTACTAACAGATTCATCATCCCTTTGCTTCAGTTCAAGGAACTCTTTCTCCATATTTTTTCGGAGAATACGAGGGAAGTACTTATTGAAAAATAAGTTCTTGAACTCGTCCCATTCCATAGACTCAATTTTATCCCTTTGCCTCGTATTGATTAGCATCTCCTTCCAAACGATACACTGCTAGGATGACTTTATCATGTTCAGAACATTGAAGAACTGAAAATATCTTTTCAGTAGTACTAATCCATTGTTCAGTAACTAATGGATCAGTAGACCCGCTGAAAGACGGTGGACGCTGCCTCATGAATGATTCAACAGAAGGTTGCTCCTTCCTTTTCTCGTTTGGAAGACCTGCATGATTCATAGCTTGAGAAAGTTGTGTGAGCATGGCTACAAGATTTTGCATTCCATCTCCCATATCGTTGGTTGCTCAGGGGGACAATCACTGCATTGCCCATTGCATTCCGCATTAACACGGTTCCTTCGGGTTCCATCCATTGACTAAAACCAAGAAGAATAGTGTGAGCAACACTAATTATAATAGGAAAACCACATAATCAAGGATAAAATTTCACACTTAAGGTCTTATCCTAGGGTATTCATGGCCATTTCTAAAACACTAAGATTGTGTTCTATGCTTAGACTTATGCTTAGGGTTCTTACTAAGGCTTTCACATCCTAGTTTCCAAAGGTTGACTATACCTTTCCTCTGATACCAACTATAACGACCCATACTTTACATACATTGTTAATACTTCAAAATTGAAGCACACTTATTACAACATATGACAAAACCACAAAAGACCGTATAGGTATAGTGTCTTTAGAAACTGGGAAACATAAACAACTGGTTCATAAATCTTCTACTGTGCCTCCCATTTATTTCATCATATCTAGGGTCCCTTTTAGCATATTCTACTTAATATCCATCTTCCTGACCTGGGGAAAAGAAAACATAAAAGGGCGAGCTCAAATGCTCAGCAAGGGCAAATAATGTAAATAAAAATCATATCATATCTTTTTGAAAATCATAACCTGCAAAAGAGATCATAATATCTTAACATGGAACAAATCGTAGAAGTGAAAATGAGATCCCCATAATCATAACATAAAACTTGAAACTTTGTGGCATGCACACATAATCATGGAAAATCATTTCTTGTTAGTCATGACTCATTTCCAAGACTATCTTAGTGGACAAAGTCCCTTTTTGAACCGAGTTCACTCCTCGTTTCAGTCTTGTATCACTGAACCGAAATAACCTTTCGTTCCAGCCATGTCTATCTCATGAGATATAAAATCTTTACCCAATGCATTGGAGGGAGATATAGGTCCCACCCATCTTATAATGAATCCTTTCTTATGTGTGCCACATAATCATAAATCATACATCATCCCATAACACATGTAACAAAAATGGGATTCTTGAAACATCATGACATCATAAAACAAACCATATAAGGTAAATGACTTCATAAAAATAATTCCCTCACAACATAATCAAATCAATGTAATAATAGGGATAAAAACAGAACCCTTTATTATCTTAGATGGAAAGTAATTTTTATAAAACACTGGAACTCCATTCTTGAGGAAAATATCCTTTCTTCTTCAAAATCATTTTTCCCTTCATAACATGTCACATGACTTTAAAATAAAAGATGTTGATTAAAAATAAACTTGAAAACTTGTAAAGGAAGCTTATTGGAAATAATGTTTTAAAAATCCATTCATGCCGTATAAGTTAAAAAAACATTCTTCGTACTTTTGTCGGAAAAGTCAAAAAGTACCTCGTACGAAAAACGACAAAAGATTCCTTTCATACATATTACTAAAAACTCACCGAAGGGTAAAAATGGATTTAAAAAATTGTAGGTGGATGGAAATTACATATTGATGAAACATGGATGTGGATGATAAAATACACCCAAGTAAATACTTACGAATAAACAATCTCGGATAAAAATGAGATTGTGATATTTCCCTTACCTTAGGTCCAATTTGCTTTGTACGTGTCCGAAGCTCCTGTATAATGGTTTAAATAATGTTATTGACTTATTCCAGAATCATACATTTTGATATGATATCATATATGGTCATATTCTTAGCTTCTTGTTAGTAATATTCCATTGTTACTTGTTACTCGGGTCTTTATTGCCTTTTGTTCTTATGCGTGTTTTGCCGAATACATTCTTATTATTATTTTAAGGTTATAGATACCTTATATCCAGAATGGTATTAGTGTAACATATATCATATTTATTCATTCAATTCATTTATAAAATTACTATGTAATGATGATCATGTAGAACGAGTCGCATCACATCGTGGAGACGGTATTCCGTACGTACACACGAGTGATGATATCGTTCCTATGATCGTGGAATTGTATTGGAGTATATATATATTATTTCAGTATCAATATTACTTAATAATAATCATAAATAGTTACTCATTACACCATTATACCCATCCTTGTAAAGTGATGGTGGAAAATAGATTACACCATGGCGTGGAGACGGTATTCCGTACGTACGCACGCGCGGTGATTTCATTTTTCAGTGGGATGGATAGAAGGTGAATTAGGGTTGTTTCATATTTATAATAACATATCAGTATGTAAATAATACTGATGTTATTACTTTATCATGAAACAACTAAAGAAGAAGAAGTTGAAGAAGAAATAAATTGAAAAGATCGGTAATGGATATTACCTCTTCTTTGGAACGCCTCTTTGAATCCTCCACTTAGGGAACTAAGATTGGTCTTTGAAGAATACCAGGACCTCTAGTATTATTCTAGGGAAGTGGAGAGGAGAAAATTTCAGGGGTTGGCCGAGCTTGAGTGCTCGATTTGGTGTGAGGAGGAGGGGGAGGAGGTGCCCTTTTATAAGGGAGGAGAGGGGCACCTTAGGAATATCTCAAAATATTATTTTATATTAAAGTCAAAATCAGTTTGTAATGGTTCCAAAGGGTCTTATTTGGAAGCTAAAGTGGGGAGGGGTCTAAATCTTATCAACCAATAGGATTTAGACAAGTTTAGGATATTATATTAACCTTATCAATTAGATTTAACTCTAAGTTAAATAATTTAACTTTTACCGTGTCTTTTTGTTTTCTTTCACTATATGGTTAATACACTTACTATAACATGCCAAACGAACCCCAAATTGTTTATTATTAATATATATATCCTTATATAAGTCATTTGGACAAACCTTAGATTTTTAGGAATAAAATAACAATTAATAATATAATATTTGATTTAAAAACTATTTTGTGTCAATTTTGACAGTATTTGATATATGATTTTTTTGAAAGTCATAACAGAATTATATGTTCAAACCAAGTTGATTAAATCAACATTAATATATCATAGTAACATAGAAAAATAGTTTAATTCATAAAAAGTCTCAAAGTACATTTATTTTGGTGTTTATAACATCAATTATGTCAATATTTCATTAATAAGATAATTACTGCATCATCATTGTGTCATAAATAAATTAAATTATTTAATGTCTAAAAATTACAAATAAAATACCATTATGTAGGAAATATTTTTATCTTTCTAATGAATATTTATAGTCGAATTTATCTTATGTATAACCCCATATTAAAAATGATTTACTTATTAAACTTTGATTTTAACTATTTTAACCCTTCTTTAAATAAATTAATAATAAATGTCCTAATCTAATCCAAGTGGACCTAAATGGTCATATTTTTATTCCTAAGTTTTTTTTGGTCGAATTACACTTTTCCAATAGAATTAGGACATGTGTTAGGGTAATATTAATATCATATTTACCCTTAGTTACCCTATTTACTATTAACCGCGGTAAAAAAAGTAAAAAGTTACTATTCACCAAAAAATTATTTTCATCTCATTGAACCACATTTTAGTCCTTGATATTAACCGTGTCTGTCGGATTTTCGAAATTCCATTCACAGAAGCGGTAAAATTAAGTTTTATGCAAAATTCAGTTTTTAACCTACCACTTAGTGGTTTCACTATTCATCAAAAATTGAAAGTTTTCAGAAAAATACCAAAATTTCACCCTAGGCTAATTTCGATATTCCGAATCCAAAAATGAAGTCCATTTTGAAAAATAAAATTTATAAAATTTCAAAAAGTGGTTATTACTATTCATAACGGCTAGTTTTAATAGCATATTGTTGTTTAGTGAAACTCGGTATTGCGTACAACGCAAGCTATCGAGGAAGGTCGTGATTGCGTGTAAAGCAAGCCAAGCAAGTGTTGTGTAGAAAAAGATTCCTTTGATGATTTATATAACATAAAAGTCTCGGGTGTTACATTTACCTAGTTCTACCCAGCCAACAGGCTTACATGCCATGTATGTCCTCCACATGGTCAGGGGTACACACCCTGATTACAACTACACGCTGTGTTATAAGAAAATTCTACACGGTCATCACAAGAAATGTACTTGGCGAGCACATGGCTGACATTCGCTTAACATTATACACGGAGTGTACTTAAAGTACACGGTGTGTAGTATATAAATTTATCAAAACTACCCTTTTTTCTCATGTTTCCTCAGAAACCATTCAAAAAATGCAGATAGGGTCGGGATTTTTACCCATTCTAATAACATGGGTTCTTACAAACTCCCCACCTTAACGTAGCTCGTCCCCGAGCTACCGAACGAAACCTAGATATGGAACCAAACACGCCCATCCCGGTTAAACAACATGGACTACCCCAGTCCCAAGAATCTGGCTAAATTACTCAAGGGGGATCCCCACCTTAGGAATTTCCTACTCTGTCTCAACCAACAAAACTCAAAGAAAATAGTGTTTACTAACCTGTTTTATGGACGCAAAGTCCTCACGTGACACATAATCACCCCTCCACCCCATTGGTGCTTCTATGCCGTTCCCGACACCCAACATATCCCACAATGCATCTGTGTCCGCATCCATGAGGTCTTGCATCCCATGGATGCTCAAAATCGAGGATGTATCCTAGAACCTGAAGTAGCCCGCATCCTCGATGCCCTGACGCCCAAGTCACCTAAAGCAGCCCGCATCATCGATGCCCCGATGTCCACGACACCTCAAGTAACCCGCATCCACGATTCTCCGGATGTGAAAAATCTCATATACATATATATACATATATATATATATATATATATATATATCACGCACCTGCTATAGTGTCATTCCCACGGACTAGCATCTAGTCAGTCCACATAGATTCTGTGCACCACATACACTCAAAACAGACATGCCTCTATAGGACATTCCAAAAAGGATACATGGAGATCATGACCACACCGCGGTGTACCTCTAATTTTTGTCGGCTCACCAGCCAGCTCAGCCTCTGGAAGCTGCATGGCGTGTACCTGGCCTGAAACATGACTGCCTGATGCCTGACCTCCATGCGATGCTGCTCCAGTCACCAGACACTGACCCATCACCTGGGTCCCACCGTCTATATCGCGACCTCCGTGCACATCTTAACCTCGACTAACCTCTCTAGGTACAAAACACGAACCAACTCCAGACGCTATAGTCTTTCCTGGTCCCTTCCTGTCCGCTATCGGAGAAGGCTGCCTGCAAAACCTCTCCAGATGCCCATCCTGTCCACATTACTGGCACTCCTCCGGAGGCCTCTTGCACTGAGCATGAACATGTCCCTACTATCCACACTGAAATAAAATCATCAAAGAACTACCACGAGGTGGTATAGCTGAATCCCTGGCTTGACTGACCTGCTGGAACTCATCCAGTCCTCGCTTCCTGCAGTCTGAACCATCACCTGAAGCCTTCGCCCTTTCCAAGAGAGACTTTTCTCTCTCATTTACCTCATCATTGAGTGCCTGATTCACCGCCTTGGAGAAATAACCCGACCTGAAGATGTCCACCTGGACCCGAATGGCGCGTCATAAGCCATCTTCGAAGCGTCTCACCCTAGCCACATCATAGCTCACCATACCAGGTGCAAATCCAAACAACTCTGTAAAAGTAGATGCGTAGTCCATGACCGACATATCCCCCTACTGAAGTCTCATGAACTCCCGATATCTCTCTTCCATCATAGTCTTCAGGTAGAAGTGCTCAAAGAACATGTCCTCGAAGTCCTTCCAATGTAGTCCCTCGTGCCTACGAGCTTGAACCTGTACGTGCCACCAATGCTTTGTCGGTCCTCTCAGCATATACATCGCCAGCTTGACCCTCCACCATGGAGGCATCTCGAGCTGATCGAAGATCATCTGGATACTCTCTATCCAGTTCTCATCCACCTATGGACCACCCTCACCCAAAAAAAGCGGTGGCTACAACAACTGGAACTCCCGTGTCAGATACTCCATAGAAGGCTATGTACCCTACACGCGTCTATCAATCCCTTGTATGATGTGTACCAGGATAGCTGGAAGCTGCTCGTCAAGCCACAGACCGAACGAAGCCGAACCCGGCTACTGCCCTGCCAATATTGGTTCTTGAACCAGATCCTATCCCTGAGCTTGTAACTGCGGCTCGGGTTCTGCCTGTACTGAATCCCAAACCTGATACTGCACCAGCTGCACTATTTCCTCATATGTCTGATGCTCCATCAAGAAATGTAAGAGTAACCCGCTGAATACCATAAATGTCCAGATAGCCCATATATATATATATAAGAATATATTTTTTCACAGATAAGGAAATCATTAAAAGGAAGTGCATAACAACTACCCTTACTCCCTCTCACCGCAACCCATGCCCAACGGAATCCCAGCCTCACAGAATCCTTACCCACCCTCAACAGATCCAAGTATCAAAAATTACCTCGGGCCATGCATGTCCTGACAACTCATGTTTCCTCATACTCGACGACCGAGTCACCCAATCCTGAAAGTTACACTGCATCAGCCATAGTACCTGCCTTCTCTTATAAGATCCATACCCAAATATCATGCCTCATGCAGTTCTTCAATATGTACAAGCATGGCATAACACATTTCAATAAACAAGCAATTATATCAGTAATTTCAACTTTTACATTTCAATGCATATAATCATGGAAATTTATTATATTCACATGGAAATATGACTTCACAAAGCATACGTGCAATTATGAAATTGAAACACCCAAAAAATGTGTCTATCAAAATCCAAACAACCAAGACTTTCCATACCAGGACAAGGTCAATTTCTCCCTTACCATACCGGGTCAAGGGTCACATATCACAATCACGATCATCACACATCAAGTGAGCCACCAAGGTGGAAATCATATAAACTGTAATCTGAGCAAAAGAAAATAGTAGTTCCCACCTATGGCAACTAGGTCTATCCCTCGTACCTGGGGCTGCAGGCACCCAAAAAAAAAGCTACAAACCCAGTCCCAGTAACAACCAATCTCCAGTCTACCGTATCCCAAATAGTATAACCATCAAAAATAAAAAGATAAGTCTCAAGCAGATTATTATTCAGGAAGGCACTGCTACTAAATCCATGTCAGGAACTCCTCTAATACCACATTGTAACGACCCGAACCTGGCCAGCCACCCGAATAGTTCCGAACGGGTCAGGTGTCACTACATTAGGCACACCTCCCATGAATGTCAAAGGCTGTTGACTAGCAGTGAGGGTCTGTTAGGTATAGTGTGGAGGCTGTACCCTCTCAGAGGATCATAATAAGGGTACTGGTCAATGTATAACAGTAAGGATGCAGTGGAAAGAAATAATCAGCAGACTCGAACTAGACCCGTAGGGAGAAAGCATAATCAATATAGATAAACAGTGAATGCAATAAATATAACAACATCAGTGTAAATAAACACAAAAACATACTGATAACATGTAACTACTACTGAATAGTAAAACATGCATCCAAAGCAGGTCATACACAACTGAATATAAAATGGGCGCCAATGGCTACCCAATAGTAGCTACAAAAAGTAAGAATGACAATACAGAAAAGTAATCAAAACAAAGTAAACCCCCGCTAGGTATGACCTCATGGTCTATACCCTCTCTATGAAATAACTAACGTAGCCCAGCTCCTGAAGCTGGCCTCTTTCCTGCACGTAGATCCACAAAGTCTTCACGCGTCCCGAAGGACCTGTGCATTGTGTGAGACAAATCTCTGTAGGATACCACACAACTGTGTGTACCAAATATATGTGTTTAAGCAGTCATGCATTTACCAGGATAGTAGTAAACAATACAGTTCACAAGTAAACACAGACTCCACTGGTGCTGAACAGCCACCATGGAGTGTCACCTGCTTCGGCCGATGCCGGAATGTTTGTCGTGTAACCTGACACCATGTGCCACCTAACACTACGTGTCTCAAGTACCGACATCTCAAAGGCATGGCCAAGAATAGTAACCCAGAAACATGTGCCTCCTGACACCTCGTGCCCCAAGTATAGACGTCCCGAAGGCACGCCCATGAATAGTAACCAGACACCATGTGCCTCCTAACACCTCATGCCCCAAGTACCGACTTCCCGAAGGCATGCCCAAGAATAGTAACTCGGCACCGTGTGCCTCCTGACACCTCGTGTCTCAAGCTATCCCTAGAAGGCTCCTCACCTCCCATGTGGCTTTCTATGACATGCACCCCCAACCAAAATACCTAGCCAAAACTACGGGGGCCTCTACCCACACAAGTGGTCAAAACCACATCATCATGGAGTATCTCTGTGTGCCCACTACTCAACGTTCAGGGTGAGTGGTAATCACAAAAATAGTTACTATTCCGACTACTCATCTGACACCTCGTGTCCCTGCGACCATGACACTCATGTCTGATGGCATCGCCATCCTAGTAACCTACGCCATTCACAAATTGACAAGGGCCAAGCCCAAACTGTGATCATCATCACTCAAGAATAATCGATACAAGCCCAACACAACCTAATGGGCCTAGTATATGCAATTTAGAAATTGCATATATAAAATATTTAAACAGAAAACATAAACCAGAAAAACAAACTAAACAGTTCAATTTCACTATGCGAGGTGATGTCACATACCAACACTAAGGTCTTAAATGCCTCTAACAATTTATAATAGGATTTAATCAATTAAACTAACAATTTAACACATTAATATTTCAATTAAAACCATTTTGGCATTCCCCGGCCAATATTCCCCGATTATTCATGGCCCCTCACCCAAACCGCTCATGAAAACTGGTAACTGGGCATACCCAAAGGCACCCCATAAGTCCCACAAGTAATTTAATTTGAAATATCCGATAAAATGAGTCCCGCTCAAAATACCTGAAAATGCTCCAAAGGCCACGTCACACAAACAACTGAGAAAACACCAAATGTGTCATGCACCACCTACCCGAGACTCATATGACGCTACTCCTCCGATAACATATACCAATTTGTTCTATAACATGGTAAATATACAAAAGATTCAATACCGTTCAAATTTCTATAACTCCTCCTAGAATGAAAATCAAACAAAATAGCCAAAGTAGAATCGAGGAAATACCGAGGGGGTTCCAACGCATCAATCAGAGTTCGAAACGAGTCTCAGATGGAAAATCAAGGGAATGAAATAGGTTGGGCCAACATGGTTCTCGAAACCGGGCGATACATAAAAGGTTCTGCCTCAATACGAGGCTACTTCCCATTTTAACACAAAAAATGAAACTACACAACATGTACTTCATGAATAAATGCCGTTAATATATCATTTAACTGTTCATTTTATGGCTGGGATTCTGCCGACATGAGTACACAGTGTGTACCTATGGGTACACCGCGTGTACTTGGATCCTCTTCTCTCCCTCTCCGACTTACCCACACGCCATGTATATCACTCAGACACGGAAAGACTACACGGCGTGTCCAAGGGGAACATGAAGTGTACCTAGTTCTACCCAGCCAACATGCTTACACGCCATGTATGACCTCCACACGGTCGGGGGTACACGGCGTGTTAATAGCTACACGCCATCTAGTAAGTGAATTCTACACAGTCATCACATGACATGTACTTGGCGAGCACATGACCGACACTCGCATAACATATACAGGTCGTGTTCTTAAAGTACATGTTGTGTAGTCTTGAAATTTCCATAAACAGTCCTTCTTTCTCGTGTTTCCTTAGAAATCAGTCAAAAAATTCAAAGAGGGACGTGATTTTGACCGGTTCTAAAAACCTGGGTTATTACACAACCTCATTCCGAACCCAAAGATTATGATAGCATGATCTAAGGTCTCTCCTTGAGAACTATCTCACTCCATTCAACTGATCGAATAGGTCATCAATTTTCAAGAGTGGTTACTTTTTCTTTATTGTCATCCAGTTTAGGTTTCAGAAGTTCACGCACAACCTCAAAATCCCTTCTACCTTCATTCCAAAAAGCACTGGTTCTTCCCATGGGAAAACATTGGGCCTTACCAACACCTTCTCCTACAAGTCCCCTAGTTGTACCCTCATCTCGCAAAACTCCATGGGAGCCATCCGATATGTTTATGTGGATATAGGTTTTATCATGGTGTACTAGTCAATGTAAAAGTATTTTTATCTATGAGAAGTTAGTCATGGAACATAACCAAGAAAATTATTATTGTAATCATCCACCACTATATGAAATCTTGGACTCCTTTCATCCACTACACCAAGGGTTAAGCTAGCTTACTGGTGAGTGATCAGCGGCACCCTCCTCCGAGAAAGTCTTTCCTATGCTGCAAGGGTTTCCATTTCACCAGTCAAGGAAAACCGTCTCCCATATCTACTAACACACCGTTCTTAATTTCTAAAATAGTCGATCTGAGCATGGACTCGGGATAAATAGTCCACAAACCAGATAGAATCTACAGGACTTGATGCCCCTACTAAGAGATCCAATATGAATCTCTCTCATCCTAGAGTTAAGTCCCACAACCGACAATAGGGATTAATTTTTGAATCCACTTCCGTAAGATTCTTTAGTCAGAAAGATCAAGCTAACAGCTCCACTATAATCTTCAAGCTTTGAACGAGAACAATGGAAAGGAATGAATGACAAGAATCAGTGTATATATGAATTACTACTAGGTTATAGAAGACAATGATTGTACCTCATATGATATCTTGAACACTGTGATCATAATCCTCCACTACATGATGTTGAGATTTACCTTGTCCAAATGTTCCATGCGGTCGGGGTGGACCACCTGGGGGTTCATGCAGTAGTACCTCAAACTGTTTTCAACCTCTTGTATCTCGGTGTGCTCCCCTACCATGTCTTCCACCCTTCGAACCTCCTCACTCACAGCAATTCCTTTTTCTCGGAGATCCCATGACCTTTTCATATGTTAGGAGGGTTGGGAAGTCACATGCCATTTGTCCGTACCCACCATATGCAATTAAAATACTAGACCCTAGATTACTCCCTTGGCTATGAGAGCCCCTCATTTACGACCCTGAGTCCAGGGGTCGGCCCCTAAATAACATTGCCTGCTTGGGACCTTGTGTCTTCTGCCTACTACCTGCTGAAGACTCTTCTGCATGGGGTCTACTGGTAGCTCGGGATATCTGTGACTCTTCTCCCAAGAATCTCTCCACAATAAGGGCTCGCTTCAGTACTCCAGCATGAGTTGGGATGTTGATAGACATCATCGATTCCATGATCGCCCGTACGAGTCCCTGGTCAAACGTCTGAGCCCTTATTAATGGGTATCACAGCATGTCTATCTCATAGAGAGAGTGGACTGTATACCTCTATGGGTTCTCAAACACTAACAGGCTACCAAACTATTGGTGAATCAGCTCCTCACAGAGTACTCTTCTTTGGGACCGCTTGGGCCCTCGAGTCTGCTAGCTGCTTCCTAACAAAGAATATGATTCCATGGGTCTACTAGTAGATTTACAAGTGGATTCCTACTCTTCTAAGAATATATTTACCCGAAGGGATTTCTCCAGTACCCCAGACTAAGTAAGGATGCTATGAGATAACACTAACCCCCTGATCTCCTACCTGAGTCCCTCCTCAATTACTCAAGCTCGAAAGAAAGGGTCTCACACCATATCTTTTGAGTAGCGAGAAATATCGATAAACCTTTTTGATTACTCAGCCACCGTCATGCGGCCCTAATGTAGATAAAGAAACTATTGAGTGCACACAGAGCGCAAGGTCGCGAGAAAAAACTCCTCTTAGATAATCCACTGAAAGTCTGTCCAGGTGAGGGTGTCCACATTATGCATCTGTGTGGTCATGCTCCACCATATTTCTGTCAGGCCATGCTGAAGGCTCACCACCAATATCTCAATCTGTTTAGGTGATTCCCTCACTAAGTGGAAGACCCACATCATAACTTCTTTCTATTCCCCACTAACTTGAAGATATTGTTCTCCCCTGATCCTGGGAGGTCACTATTACTAAACACTTTGTAGGGCACCGAGGCTATGCACATCCTCTACCGAGACTACTCACTATAGATGTTATCCATTAGGTGGTGGTATCACTAGTTTCACAACATTGTTGGGATATCTATAGAACTGGTCCCTAAAAGGAAGCCTCTTCGCAAGGTACACTATCTTCATGACCTCGTATTGGGATACTAGTTGGACGTCCACTTAGAGGCATCCTGATATAAATTATGATGTACCACGGTTAGAAAGTTATACTTAGAGGGATGAATTTTATTCAAAATAACCAAAGGATACACTTATGAAACCACTGATTTCATGTAATGATCCAAAAAGCAGAAATCAAGGTCCATGTGTATGGATACTTCGGTTGTCGCACCAACAATGGACTCCCTGATTCTGGAAGTCGGACTCGAAACACTTAACACTACATCCCAAAAACAAAACAAGAACTCCCAGTCTTTGTGGTATGACCTACCACCCTTTAATACATCTTTTTCATGACCCGACCCTCGGGGCCTACACTGTGACTACCCCAATCCCGCCACTCGAAGGCTAGGGGATGGAGACTATAATTGAAGGCATTAACATGCAAGTGGGAGGCATTATCTTGAGTACCTGTATGCACACACATGCCAATCAAAGTCCAACACACTGAAAAGGAATCAAATATCACTAAACCATAGCCCAGTTCAAGTAAAACTAATATAAGTGGGCCAGAATAAAAAAAATACAAAACCAATGAAACCAACAATGTTCAAAGTGTAAACACTAATGGAAATCTACAAAAAAAACCTCATAATCATGAGAGTAGTGTAGCTACTAGAAGCCAAAGTAGAACATCCTATTAACTCAATCCTAATAGGCCCCACCCGGTCCTAGGCCACTAAGTCCATAGTCAAATAATTTGTCAGTCTCGTCTCCCTGAGAACCTCTATGTACTAGCCCACCAAAGTCTCTCTCAAAACGTCGATCATCTCCACCAAACACAACGTATCTGGGTGAAACCTGTGTTGGGGTGACTAAACCAATACTCATTAGGTACCCAAAAATGGAAATACCACATAGAAATCATCAAAGTAAAGCACGAGGCACAAGACAGCTCACACCATGTATCCCATTAGGATGGTGCAAGAATAATCACCAGTCACTTTATCGAACACATTATCTGATCTAGAAATCATCTTCTCTTGTGTATAGTGGGCCTTCCAAGTCACACATAAGTGCTTCCCACTAACCGTGGACTGCTTAGGTACACCATATCATTGTGTACCATGGGATAGAAAAGTCACAGAGATGTGGTTCCCACTAATCTTATCCAACTGATGTACTCCTGTTAGTCGCATACCATGGGCCTAGATAGTCACACAGAAGTTATTGCCACTATGGGCCTGCAATGTTACTAAACTGTGCTTCCCACTAGGCCACAGTCACGTTACAAAGAGTCTAAAGTCATCATATTTCTGGTCACAGCTACCCACAAGGTTCCCTATGTAGCTCCCCTAGGAGAACTGCTCCTCAATCCATTCATCACATATCATCTTCCACAAAATCATCCTCTAAGAATGCCAAAATATCATCCTCATTGAGAGGCTTCCAAATCCACAAACAACACATTAATTAGTCTCTTAGTTTGCATGATATACGTGTTTTAGTAAATAAGGGTTGGTTGTGTCTGGGCTCGGACTAACCCGAACAAACTGGCATGGGGGTCCCACCTTCCCTAGTTTAATTAAAACAACTCGACCTGACCCGATTCGGGTTCGGGTAGGCCTTGTCCAACCTGGATAGTGGACCAAGACTAATGGGCCTTACTGGAACCAATCTGGTATGGTCGATGGTTCAACCCGCTTGGTCGCCCAATGACCCTGTCCAGTCTGGCCCGACAAGATGGGGACTGTTCAGGCTTGACGACAGAGGTCCGGCTAGCAAGGTGTGGTTTTGGCCCGCCCGCATGAGTTCAGCCAGCATGGACGTGGGATCGACCCATTGTGCCACAAGTTCGGCCTGCTCATGTGGGTCTGATGTCTTAACTAGGTGCATGGCCTGCCAGCCCGAGGCCTGGCCCATGCGGTGCAGGCCGGAGGTGAGCCGCCTAATTGGGATGTTGCAGCCTACTGTTTCCAGCCCTCGTTGGCACTATTAACATGTGGGGCCCATGTTCTGTGGTCGAGAAACCTTGGCTCGCTCATACCCCCAAATAGATGGGATGCAGGTTGTCCCTCCATGCAGTGCTAGGCGGGTGCCGAATTCCCCGATGCAATTGATGTGCAATGATGACTGCGCCACCCCCTCCACCCATTGTCGCCATCACATGCCTTGTCACCTACACTAAAAAATGTTCGGAAAACCACGATACATGCTATGGGGGTCTATTCCTCATGGCGCTTGCACCTGCACTCTTCGAGAAATGTATAATTCTACATAATGGCCCGGGAATCATATTTCCTCCACTTGGAGGTTGTGGCCACAAAAAACACACTCGAAAGAGGTGCTCAGGCCTCATTCACATCTATATGCATCCTCCACATAATAGTTTTATAATCATGGTGTGACACAGGGATTGTAGCTCAATCAAACTAGAGATAAACTAATCTAGATAAAAACTCCCAAATGAAAAGTCATCCTCCCTAATAAACATCTAATTCCTGGATCAACCTATTCGTGGGTTGATCCGTGTTCATCATTTATATAAGATGAAAAGGTATTTTCATTATAATTAAATAACTCTTACCTCATTTAAATTCTCTACCGCAGTGTTTCTTCAACTTGGTTTCAAGACATTAATGTCATTCGTCGCATCCATCTCCATTCTTTGAGGTGCGTTGAATATGTTTGACTTTCATCGGCATTTTTAATTCTTCGTTGGAGAGAATGTTTGTGGATGTTCGTAAGATAATCCTCATAGTTAATTACTCAATCCACCAATACGAAAACCAAAATAATAGGAAAATACTTCACAATGTTTCTATTACGTTTTGACGTTGCATTGTTACACTATTTCATTTATGAAACAGCATCGTTGTTATGCATCAATAAAGTGTCGTTACACATTGAGTTAATGAAACATTGATAAAACTCATCAATGACCCTCTTCTCTACACCACAGCTTCACCTTCCTCCACTCAACATATGGGAAAATAAAAAAAATTATCTTATTAAAGTTATTTTATTATATTTCAAAAAGTATAAAATTATCTTTTCTATTCGGCCCTTTATAGACAAAATTAATTCCATTCAAGGAGAATAATAGCATTCTGATTTCAATGGTGTCCTTTTTTAGATATGATAACCAGTTAATATGTTAGATGAACTATATTTCATGTTTACATAATTATACTTAAAAAAAGATTAAAATTATGTTTCGGGCACACCGGGCCTCAGAATCACTTATCCTCAAAGCACGTGGTCTCTGAATAATTCCACATAATTATAAAAATAATTTACAAGGAATTTACAAGAAATTACATAGATCAATTTTAATATTCATAAAAAAAATTCGAATCTTAATGAAGTAAAATACATTTATAAAGGATCTTTATGCCTTTAAAAGAGTGAAAAGTCTAACTATTTGTCTTTATCTATATTCCAAAACATGTTTGGTTAATACATTAATTTTTAAACCTATAAAGAAACAAATACTATTTATCATTAACAGTGACATATTAACTAGGAAATTGTTTAGATAAATGGTTTCAATTAAACAATTACCATACGTTGGTCATGGGATAAATTACCACGACCTTACCAGAATCGTTGGATTTTCACCCAACATACTCGTTTTTCATTTTTGTAATAGCGTTTATATATGTTCAAAACAAATATAAATGAATTACATGAAATAAGTTTAATCATTGAAGCGACATTCAACTAATTTTTTCAATATAACCTCAATGAATAAATACCTTATTAGTTTTATTGAAACACAAGTCCTTTGTTGGATAATGTTTATCGCTAATATCATTTATAAGATTTCTAAATCATAAAATCTTATCATCAATCTAAAACAAATTACATTTAACCCATGTAATTCATTTTCAAAATCCTTCATAGTTATTATTAATGAAAATGTGAACTTTCTAGATAATATACCCCTAGAGTGTCAAACTAGGTGTGTAGTAAGGCCCATTGTCTTGTATCAGGTTACATCGAGATAGGGACATCACACTATGTTGATGTTGTTACTCCTCATAAAATATGTTTTAGAACCCTGTCTAGTTGAAGAATCCAGAAAAGTATGTATTATCTAGAAATATGACATAATATCTATCTAGTCGAATCATTATGATGTTTATATATACTAATGAAATTATACATTAGGGATATGTTCTCTAATCTATGTTTTTCTAAATCTAGTTCCCAAGGATTCTACGAAACAACCATTGATACCAACTTTAGTGAACCGACCGTAGAAATCCTAGATTTCATGTCTTCTATCAATTACATTGGCAAGATTACAAGTATTAAAATTCCTAAGGGTCGATCAGTTTAGTTGTCTTAGTAAACCATATACATACTTTAGTTTCGTATGACAAATTAATACAGTAATTAGAAAAAAAAATGTATTTAAAAATAACATTGAGGATAAAAACATTATTCCATCTAGTTTATCGTTGCATTTCATGAATTTTTTACCTATTAGATTCTAGGGGAAAGGAAATATAATAAGGGTGATCTTAATTTATTATCAAGGGTAGATTATAGTGGAAGAAACAATAAATCGGTAGTAAAAAATATACATAGCGATTGAAATAACTGAACACACATTCCAAGTAATCAATAGGCTAAAAGGGAAGTTAATAAAAAATAAGGAATGTTAAATGAAAACACATAAAAATAAAATAACTATATGTGGAATAATATATATGGGAATGTAAGAAGCTAAAACACATTCTATTTAATCAGTGAACTAAAAATGGAATCTATCTTTAAGGGTGTCATTGAAAAAACTCATGGATGAATAATAACAGAAAATAAATGATGAAAATTATATCTTAGTGGAGTTCATTTATGATTCACATGAGAACCTAAATTTTCAATACCTTTCACAAGATGGTTTAAAACTCTCGATATAATTTCATTCAATTTGTGCAACTTATTTGTCTCATGAGAACATATCGATGCATCGAGGGACAACACAAAGTCAGTTCCCCCATTATTTCCTATCAAAATAATTCCTTATATCAAATAGTTGAAATAAATAATATCCCTTATTAGATATTATTATTGGATAAATAATATGGAATTATTAATATTTCCTAAAATAATCAAATAACAATCAATATAGAAACCATATTTAAAATGATATGTGGCTTAAGAAAATAATATCTATTATATTAGAATGTGGATATTCAAAAAATTTACAATGAAAAAATATTACAATAAATTTATCATTTCATGATAAAGTAATCAATCATAAAAGGAATTGATATTATAATGATAATCATGAAGAATATTCTTGAGGGGAACAATCTTTAATCATTCCCAAGTGCCCCATACTATATTGAGAAAATTAAATCATAATCTTGATGAAGGAATTTATTTATATGTAAAAAATAATATCATGTGTATAATTATAATCATGATATAACTTTTTAATGAACATTTTATACACCATATAAAAGAAACCATTTTCCTAATAAAAAATCAATTTCTATTGCATGTAAATTGAGAAGAAATCCTTTAACTTGCATCATACATATCACATGTGTCATTAATTTCCTAAATCATAACCTCGTGTTAATATTTAATTTCTTTAGAAAATTTATCTAGTTTATCATTAATTTTATATCAATTATTACTATGTTTTATACAACTACGTAAACTATAATGTTCTCATTAGTTTTTTATCCAAATTTGGTTTATATATCAATAATAACTCTAGTAGGTCAAAGACGGTCAAACGGAAAATTATATAATAACTAAATAATAATAGTAATGAAATAATTATCATTTTTATAAGTCATTTATAATTATATTATAAACTACTAATTTTTTTTAGAAAAAATGAATCTTTGTTAAAATCATGGAGAAGGTAGGTCGTACGCATGCATGAGTAACATTCTTATTTTTCGATGATTGTTATGGAAAGAAGGTAATTACTGTTATATTATTCCATAATGATAACTATATATTAAATAATATATTATTTAATCAAATATACTTATATATATAATTCATTTTTTTAAAATAAATCACATGATATGGAGGAGGTTGTAGTCCACACATCCACAGATGACATTTTAATTTTTAAGTGTGTGAATTTGTCATAAAAGAAATGATATGTATTATATTTATAGAAAGGTAAATATGACATTAAAAAAATATTTATTTTATATGAAATATAGATAAATAAAATCATCCATTATATATTCCCTATATGATGTGAATGAATTACATCGTTTTTATGTGGCAGTTTTATGAAATTCCAAAAAATGATGGAATCATATTTCAACAAAATGGTGAGAATAAATATTAGTTTTAAATGATTATTAAATAATCATAATGAAATTATAAATATGATAAATATCATATATAATTATATTTCTGATCATAATGACCACTATGAGAGGCGGAAAAGGAAGAACAGATAGTCATCGCTTTGTGAGGTGGATGTTCATCATTTACATAAAGAGTTTGATGGTTACCCATTAGATGGAAGTGAGTGTGAGTATAAGTTGAAAAATTATCATTAAATCATACTTTTATATATATGATACTTTTTTATATAATCATGGAATATGACGATAATAGGCGGTGGATAGTAGAAATGAAACTAAGAATCTTAAGGAATGATGTTACATGATAATTGGGTAACTGGTATTGGTTTGTACCAAAAGGATTCATTGGATTTAATACTCTCAAAGTGGAGGATTATAGGAATAGGGATGTGATTTTAAGGATATATTTGGCCATTGAGTTACTAATCATAAGTTTCTTGAAAGGTGTGAGAAATTGTGAGATTTGGTGGCCTTTTATAAGGGAGGAAAATTACTCATTTGGTTACTTTTAAATAAAAAGTTAGGTGTAACGAAATATTTAGATAAAAAAAGTCCTAAAAACCAACAAAATTAATAATATAAGTTTCATGGCCATATTATGTCCATAAAATGTGGGTTTTACATGTCTTTAATTTGTTATGTATCTTAAGATGAAGGTTTAGTCGTTTATTAAGCTTAATTTTTCCTTAATTGTTGTAATTGGTTTTAATTACTCTTAATATTTATTTTGGTCAAAAAAGAATTTAATATAATGGCACGGACCTCTATAGTCCATTACTTTTGGATAATGTGGTGTTAGAGGTGTTTCGAGAGGTCATGGTGACTTATCCCCAACACTTTGCAAAAAAACCCATTCCGGTGAACAGTTCCAACTGTAGACCATTGTGAACTATGACATCAAATTACGTTTTTAGGTACTTTTGATGTTTCTAACTACCTTTGGATTATATTAGTGACTTGGGGTTGCATTTGGATGTACTTTTAAGAAAAAATTTAGGGAAATATCTTTCGCACGAGTGGCGCATGGTTTTTCTAAACCGTGCGGCCAAACCGTGTGTAGTTAGTCTTGGACGCAGTAGCTTCCGCACGGGAGGTGCACGGTTTGTCTAACTGTGCAGCCAAACCATGAGAGAAGGGTGTCCAATGAAATAGCTAACACATGATTAGCGCATGGTTTTCCAAACCGTGCATACTAACAATGCGGTCACTTAAATTAGATCCTTATATAGTGGATCTAACTCATTTTTCCCCTAAAAGGGTTCGTTTAAGCTCTTAGGAAGCCCTAACTGAGGATTTTGATTCTCCTAAGGTCCAGGAGATTTCTCCCTTTGTTCTGAAGGTGATCCGATGGCTTCTCTTGGTAAATCAAATCCATAATTTTGAGGTATGTGATCATTCTTCTTCTTTCTTTATTGGTTTCTTAGATTCACTTGAATATAATTCTCATATTCTCTCAGTTTCTTAGACTTATGACTGTTATGGGTATATCTAAGTGTTTCGATGCCAAATATGATGAGATATGGTCATGATCTTTCTAGGAGAAGATACCTAAGGTGGATTTTTTGATAATCGACCCGGGTTTCTTGGGCGTTCTTCGACCGTTGTGGGTTTCATCAAAAACCTTTGAGGTAGGGGATTCATTGCTTCTCATTATTTTATGTGCAATTGTAATGTTTGCATGTTTTATCCCACTGGATGACAATGTAATTGAAAAAACAAATATTTAAACTGGATAAATAAATTTATATCGATCGTATGTTGTTGCTTTTTGTTTTGATATATTTTGTGATATCTGTGCTTGTTCATGATGAAAACCGGTAAAGAACATAAACCAAGATTAATTGATATTTGTTTGTCTAAGGATAAAGAGGCTTGAAAATGAATATGGTTCTTGTTGTAATTTTATGCTAATAAAATTAGTGCAGTAAGCATGTTTATTTATTTGTGATATCTTACTGATTATGTTTCTTGAATTTGGAACCAATGAATTACATCTGTTAATTCAAGATGGATTAAAGAATTCATTGTTTCATAATTCATTGAAGGGTTCTGAGTTACCCTCTTAATTTTTAATGGGATAATAGCTCAGTTGATGTGATGTTTGTTTCTCCTGCTGCTTGGGTTGTGACGTGATCTTGGATGGGTGTTGTGATATGTGGGGGCATGGAGGACTCTTGGTTGTGGCAGCAGATGATGCCTAAAGTGGCGAGAGGCATCAGTTTATGCATGTGGGTGTCAGGGAGGACAACTGGGATGATGGAATATGATGGATGTTATTGTTGGATTCTTGATTATTCTTATTGGTTTATTGTCTACTTTACTTTTTCCCACTGCTCAGGGCAGCTTGACTTGCTTACCCTTTTTCCGAAGGAGGCGAAGACATGCGGGGTATTCCATGTGATTTCAGTTTTTTTCTTATCCAGGGAGGATGGGTCTACGCTCTTTCTATAGGTGTCAAAGACTCTACAAGTAGTACATCTACTCATCGTGTTGAGCCCCCTTATGTTTGTAGCATATAATGCTTTTCTAGAATGCCTGGGAATATGAGAAAGTGATTCGGTAATGATTATTTGAATAAATGGTGTTATCCTACGGGGTTGGAGTTCGTTGGAACATAATGATGGGGTTGTAATTTTTAAAGGGACAGTGGACTTTGGGTGTGATGTAAATGAAATTTAATGTGGAATTTTTCATGGTTAATTAGTGTTTATAGAATTAATTAAGTTAAAGTGTAACTGATAAAAAATGGAATGGATTAATCTAATAATGTTCTTTAAATGGTTGTATGCTTATAGGGTACCTAGTCTTAGAAGTGGTCGCCCGGAGTCCGATAGACATTAGCTACAGTTTAGTATAAGGCTAGGTTATTCCAATAGTGTGGTTGTGAGATATAGTATATTATGTACCTTTTGTGTTTCTATATTCTACTCCACACTTTCAGTAAGGGAAAATGACACCCTGGGGATTCTGAGTTCTGTGGGGGTGTTTTCCCCAACATTCCGGTGGGAGGAAGAATGGATGACTACCCCCATTGGCCCCACTCTATTATCTTGGTAGATACTTGTGCGGATAGGCACAACGGTTAGTTTTCCCCATGTATGTATGTTGAGGGTTGTAATGTCTTGTGGTTATTCACATCCATATATTCTGGATATAGTATTTTATGGACTACTATAGGCGTAATGTGTATAGGCTGTGATGGAATGAGGATCCTTACTTGGTGTATGGGATGTAATGGCTTGAGGTATAATACCCATCATATGATACATGTTATTTTAGCTTTGGTGGCTCCCAGAAACAACCTAGTTACTTTTGGTTGTCAGGAAGGTGTAGTGATTTGTCCAGGTGTCTGCGGGAAAGCCTTTGTGTTGCATGAGATGCACATTGTTGTGCTTCTCCCAGTTGTCTGCGGGCAAGCATTTTTGGAGAGAGATGCTCAGGATGTGCGGTGTTGGGGAAAAGAAGAAAACTAGTGGGTATGTAGTATCTAGTTACCCTTTCTATTCTTTATTATATGATATATTCTTGTATGCATTACTTGGTGATAGTATCCATGGCGAGGATGGGAACTTAGTATACCTGTTTAGATGATTAGTTAGTTTCATTTGTTGTTCACTATGATTTAGCATTCTCTCTTTACTTTTGAATGAGATTCTTTGGGGAGGATCATACTGAGTATACTATAATACTCACCCTATGTATATGTAAACTTTTTTAGAGGTCTCTTGGACCAGGTTGGAGATCAAGCTGCTTTCTACTATCATGGGGTTATAGGAGTTGTTCAAGCATGTGGTTGCTTCTCTTTTCTAAATTCTCTTGGGTAATTTCCATTTTTCTATTCTACTTATAGTACATCTACATGACATTTCATATGTACACTTGGGTTTTCTATTATATTCTAGTTCTGAGGTGGAGTTGGTTGGTTTTTATTTTATCTCTCACTTCCACATGTGTTCTCTTAGAGGGTAATTCCTCCCATTTGTGTTATTACTATACCCTCGGTCCTAGTCGCCAACCCAGGGCCTACTGGAGGTGGGACTCGGGGGTCATGATCTCCCTTCTCAAATTGCCGGCCCAAGAGGGGTACACATTGTAGGGTGGGGGTCATGAGAGTGTGGTATCAGAGCTCTTATTGAGGGATAGGATGGAGTTTGGAGTTAGGAACAGGTGAGGTTGCATGGGTTGGTAGATAAATAGTGTCATTTATATTTACCAAGTGAGGTAAGCACTGGATATCGACTGAGACATAGGTGTTTAGGGCCCCCTATGATATGATGTAAGGACCTTTAAGTTTAAAATGGAAACTAAAGAAGGTGATACTAGTTGATGGGTAGAGACCTAGGAAAGGATCATGCATCATTATTCTTTATTCCTGTGTTTGAATGGGTAGACCTTGGAATAGGATAACCTGAAATAAATGAAAGAAATTAATTAATTAATTAATGTTGAGTCTTCCATATTCCAGATCAAGGATCTCTAACAGTTTTTTATTTTACAGGTATGGCTCTAGGTCGATGTCCTCGTCAGGTTTGCACAGAAAATGTCCAAGAGGCTGTTTCAGCAGATCACCATCAGGTAGAGGTTGACGATGATGAAACTTTGAGAAATACACTCTGTGAGTTTCATCTCCAGTGTCTGTAGAATTATGAGGGCTCCGTTTCAAATGTAGTCACAGAAGACTGGTTGGAGGAGGCCGAGATCGGCTTCAGTGCGATTCGTAATCGTAAAGAGCACTGGGAGTCCTTGGTTGTAACGATGCTGGGTGGAGCATCAAAAAAGTGGTGGTTCTTTTTCATCAGGGGTTGTGAGGAGTCAGTAATCTCATGGGAGGAGTTCTGAGATAGGTTTAGATTCGAGTTTATTTCTTCGACTATGAAGGCGTCCACTCGCCAGGAGATTCCTACCTGTCGAAAGGGGAGCTCCAGTTTTTGAGAGTTTGGAATCTATTTTAGGAACCTTTTACAATATTCTTCAGACCTACTGCCAGATGAGGAGTCTAGGGTGAGGCATTTTGAGGAGGCTTTGTGTCTAGAGATTCAGCGCCAGGTCACCCCATTTATGCTGAAGATATATCTTGAGTTGCTTGTGAGGGTAGAGGTTGTTGAGAGGACATTGGCCAGGACAGGATCATCCCGATAGGGGAATCGTCATGATCCCTCACGAAGTAGATCTATAGTCCGGGATTCCCAGTGTTCAGGGTAGAGAGATTTTCGTTCAGCAGGGGGTAGGCCCCACCATTCACATATCGTTTCTCCAGAGGTAGCAACTCTCAGGCCTACGCCAAGGAATCAGGCGCTTGTTTTTCATGTGGTGGTCATGGTCATCGGTAGCGGGAGTGATAGACCTTTTGGAATAGTCATCATGCACTAGGAACTACACTCTAGGTTTTTCCTTTGCAACAGTTTTAGCTGGAGTAGTTGTAGCAGCAGGTTGCACCAGCTTTAGATCACCAGAGGGTAGATGGGGCAGGCAGAGGATAGCCCCATGATGCTCCCCATCCTCAGAGAGTAGAGCGCGACCATGGTGGTGGTCTTTATCTGTGTTAGAGAGGCTGTAGAGGAGGTCATGGTCAGCTTCATGCTCTAGTGTTGCCAGCTCCAGGTGAGCCAGACGTCGTTAGAGGTACCCTTTTCTTGTTTTCTACCTTGGTGTATGCCTTGTTTGATTAAGGATCCACACACTCCTTAATATCACCTATCCTTGTATATGCTTTGGGAAATGAGGTTGAGAGGCTTCCAGTGCCCTTGGCGTTGACTACAGCAGGTGGAGGTCGAGATGACTGGTTTGAAGTATGTAGAGACTGTGAGCAAGTGTTGGGGAAACACAATTCTTGGGGAGATTTCTTATGTTTTCTAATACAACCATATGATGTTATCCTCGTCATGGATTGGTTGTATTTGGTGTAGGATATTGTGTATTGCTTCATGAAGAAGGTCATTTTCTTTCGTGCGGATGGAGAGACAGTGGTGTTTATTTGTGAGCGAGATCCTCAAATGGGTCACAGGCATGTTCCATTCTTATCATCCATGATGGCTGAGATTATGTTGAGTTCATCAGAGGTTCAATAGTTTGTGTTTCCTAGGGTCGTAGAGGAGTACCCTAATGTCTTTCTAGAAGAGGTTTTAGCATTACCCCCTCAACGAGATATCATGTTTGGGATCGACCTACAGCCAGGAGGATATCTAATATCTATGTATCCAAATAAGATAGACCCTTCAGAGTTACAAGAGTTACATATACAGATTGATGGTCCGTTAAATTATAGTTTTGTTCAGCCATGTGTCTCACCATGGGTGCACCAGTTTTGTTCATGATGAAGGCTGACAACAATGTGCGGTTGTGTGTCAATTATCGTCACTTAAACAAAGTGACAATAATGAATCGATATCCTAATCCATGAATTGATGATTTATTCGATTAACTGAAATGTGCAAGTTGGTCCTCAAAGATTAACTTGCGGTCGGGATATCATCTGATGTGTTTGAAGGATGAGGATATCCCGATGACTGATTTTCATTGTCTTCATGGTCATCACGAGTTCGTAATAATTCCATTTGGCATGACGGATGCTTCAGCTGTATGCATGGGATTGATGAATGATGTGTTTCGTGAGTTCCTGGGCAAGTTCATGGTAGTTTTCATCGACGTCATCCTTGTATACTCCACATTTGAAGAGGAGCATACAGAGCATCTAGAAGACATTTTGGGAGTTTTTCTCCAACATCAGCTGTTTGGGAAGTTGACGAAGTGTGAGTTTTGGGATCAAGAAGTCCGTTTCTTGGGGGATTATGTGTCCCAATAGGGAGTAGCTATAGATCCATCGAATATAGAAGTAGTTGGGTCTTGGGAAGCCCCCAAGACAGTTTCAGAGGTGTGATGTTTCCTTGGTCTCGCAGGCCACTACAGTAGGTTCGTTGCCAATTTCTCACGAGTTTCGACTCCATTAATAGCTTTGACTAGGAAATATCATGCATTCATATGGACTGATCAGGGTCAGGCAGCTTCCGAGTATCTAAAAGAGAAGTTATTAAGTGCTCCAGTCCTTTGTCTTCTAGCTGAGGGTGTCCACTTTGATGTTTTCTGTGATGCTTTACATCTAGGGTTAGGATGTGTTCTCATGTAGCAGAGGTCAGTTGTTCCTTATGGGTCTCAGAATTTGCTTCCCCATGAACGCAAATATGCCACCCATGACCTTGATATGGTAGCCGAGTTGTTTGATCTGAAGTTGTGGAGACATTACATCATTGGTGAGCACTTTTTGGTTTCCACTGATTAAAATAATTTGAGGTATGTTGTCTCTCAGCGTGAATTTAATTTACAAAAATGTTAGTGGATAGATTTCATGCAAAATACGACATTGAAATATCGTATACACCTGGAAAATGGAGCTTTGTAGTTGATGTGATCAGCCTAAAGTCACGTAGTGACGCTGTGCGTAAATCTGGTGATTCTTGGAGAGTAATGGTAGAACTGTCAGCATTGCATCTTGATATGGATAAAGTTGGGGTAGAGGTTGTATTTTTTAGATGATGGTACAGTCATCCCTGATGCAGAAGGTGTAAGAGTCCCAGTTGGGAGATCTAGAGGTGGAGGTTTGGATAGACCGATTTGTTTGTGGTGAGGCCCCTGATGGTTGGTATGAGGATGAACAACACAGAGTGTTGTATCACGGAAGGATTTTTTTTCTTTTTATGATGCATGATACAGTCCTCAGAGAGTTCCATATTTCACATTTAGCGGTATACCGTGGCATGAAAAAGATGTAACGATCTTTGAGGAGTCAGTTTTTGTGGCCTGGGATGAAGCGTACGGTTGTGGAGTTTGTGTCTCGATGTTTAGTCTACCAGAAGGTGAATTCCAAACCCCGTGTTCCTGGTGGTCTTCTCTAGCCATTAGATATTCATCAATGGAAGTGGTAGGACATCTCAATGGACTTTGTTACTAGTCTACCTCGAGCTCTGAGAGGACATGATGCTATTTGGGTGGTATTGGATCATTTAACAAAATTGGTCCACTTTATAGCAATCAAGGAGTCAAACTCAGTGGATGTTTTCTCGAGGTAGTATCTAGAAGAGGTGGTGAGACTTCCTGGAGTCCCTAGGACAATAATTTCTGATCAAGATCCTTATTTTACCTCCAAAATTTGGAGGGGTCTCCATCATGCTTTTGGTTCCCAACTATTCCTTAGCACTGCTTTTCATCCTCAAATGGATGGTCAGACAAAGCGAACCATCAAGACTCTTGAAGACATGTAACACTCTTGTGTTCATGATTTTGGAGGTTCATGGATGAGGCACACGCCCTTGGTAAAGTTTGCATACAATAACAGTTATCACTCCACCCTTGGTATGGCTATGTTTGATGCCTTGTATGGACGGCCTTGCCGTTCTCCGTTGTGATGGACTGGAGTCGGAGAGTCATCAATTCTTGGACCGGAACTAGTGAAGAATACAATAGAGATGGTTTATTTGATTCGTGATAGGATGAAGACTGCGCAAAATTGTCAGAAATAATATGTCGATCAATGAAGGAGACCCTTATAGTTTTTTGTTGGGGATCATATATTTCTAAAGGTGACTCACAGTCATGGGTAGCGAAGGTTTGGTCATGGAAGAAAGCGTTCTCCCCGGTTTGTTGTGCCTTCTAAGGTGTTAGCTCATGTTGGAGTTGTGGCGTATCGAGTAGTAATTCTCCCACAGATGAGTCAGATACATGATGTTGTCCATGTATCATAGCTCTGTTGTTATCTTCATGACGACTCTCACATCATCGCTTTACAGAGATCGATGTGGATGATGATGCAACCTTTGATGTGTAACCCATGGCGATCCAAGACCGCATGGATAAGGTGTTCCACGGGCGTTATATTCCTTTAGTTAGTGTCTTGTGGCGACACGATGTCTTAAAAGAGAGTACCTGGTAACTTTAGTCATAGATATGTGCTCAGTACCTAGATTTTTTTGATGTTTAACTATTTTCATGTATCGATGTACCATATGTGGGTATGAAACTTTCATGGTTATGAGCTTCCTTCCTTTGTTGCTTTTGTGCCTTTCTCTCTTTTAAGAGGTATATCAATGGGTGGTTGTTCAGACCCTGTTTTGTTTTCACTTTAGGTGGGTTTTGGATTCTCGAGGACAAGAATGTTTTGAGAGGTATCTGATATAATGGACTAGACCTCTCTAGTCCATTACTTTTGGAAAATGTGGTGTTAGAGGTGTTCTGGGAGGTCAAGGTGACTTATCCCCAACACTTTACCAAAATTCTCATTCTGGTGAATAGTTTCAATAGGAGACCATTGAGGACTGCAACATCATGTTATGTTTTCTGGTAATTTTTATGTTTCTAACTACCTTTGGATTAGAGTATTGACTTGGGGGGTGCTTTTGAGTGGACTTTTAAGGAAAACTAAATGGAAATAGATTTCACACGAGTGGCACATGGTTTGTCTAAACCGTGCGGCCAAACCATGCGTAGTTGTTCTTGGAGGCAGTAGATTTCACACGGGAGGTGCACGGTTTGTCTAACCGTGCGGCCAAACCGTGCGTGAAGGGTGGCCAAGGTAGTAGCTAATGCACTGTTAGCGCACATTTTGTCAAACCGTGCAGACTAACTATGTGGGAACTTAAATTATAACCTTACATTGTGGATCTAACTCATTTTTCCTTTAAAAGGGTTCGTTTAATCTCCTAGGAGGCCCTAACATGGGATTTTTATCCACCTCATGTCATGGAGGTTTCTCCCTTCCTTCCAGAGGCAATCATAAGGCTTCTATTGGAAAATAAATTCCATATTCTTGAGGTATGTGATCGTTATTCTTCGTTCTTGATCAGTTTCTTATATCCACATGGATCTACTTCTCGTATTCTCTCAGTTTCTTAGACCTATGTCTATTATTGGTAGATCTAAGTGTGTCGATGCTGAATATGATGAGCATTGGTCTGGATCTGGCTAGGATAAGATATATAAGGCTGGTTTTTGGAGAATAGACCCGGGTTTCTTGAGTATTATTTGACATTTGTGGGTTTTGTCAAAATAATTTGAGGTAGGGGATTTGTTTATTCTATTTATTTTATGTACAATTGTAATGTGTGTATATTTTATCCCACTGTATAAAAATGGAATAGACATAATAAATATTCGAACATGATAAATAATTTGATATTGATCGTATGTTTTTGCCTATTGTTTTGATAGATAGTGTGATATTTATGCTTGTTCCTGATGAAAATTGGTAAAGAACATAAACCGAGATTAATTTATATTTTTTTTGTTTATAGATAAAGAGGCATGAAAGCAAATCTGGTTCATGTTATAATTTGATATTAATCAAATTAGTATAGTAATAATGTTTATTTATTTGAATTATCTTACAGATTAGGTTTCCTGAATTTGGAACCTACGAATTAAATTTGTTAATTCAATATGGATTAAATAATTGATAGTTTGAAAATTTATTTATGTGTTCTGAGTTACCCTCTTGATTGATAATGGTCTAGTAGTCTAATTGTTGTGAAGCATGTTTTTCATGCTTCTTTTTTTTGTGACATGATCCTTGATGGGTGTTGTGACATGTGTGCTCATTAAGGCCTTTTGGTTGTGGCAGCAGATGATGCCTAGAGTGGCGAGAGGCATTGGTTTATGCATGTGTGTGTCAAGGAGGAGACCAAAGATGATGGAATGGTATGGATTCGATTGTTGGATGCATGCTGATTCTTATTGGTCGATTGACTACGTTACTTTTCCTCACTGCTCGAGGAAGCTTTTTTTTATTACCCTTCTTCCGAAAGAGGCAAAGACGTGCGGGGTATGCCACATTATTTCCGTGTTTAGCTTCTCCAGGGAGGATGGGTCTACGCTCTTGATATGGGTGGAAAAGACTCGATGGGTAGTACATCTACTTAGTGTGTTGAACCCCCTTGTGTTAGTAGTATACGATGCTTTTATAAAATGTCTCGAAATATGGGAAAGTGATTCTGTAATGAATATTTGAACAAATGGTGTTATCCCATGGGGTTGGAGTTCTCTAGAACATAATGATAAAGTTGTAATTTTTAAAGGGATAGTGGACTTTGGGTGTGATTCTAATGAAATTTAATGTGGAATTGTTCATGGATAATTAATGTTTAAGGACTTAATTAACATAAAGTGGAACTAATAAAAAAGGGAATGGAGTAATCTAATAAATTTCTTTAAATGGTGGTATGCTTATAGGATACATAGTTTTAGAAGTGGAAGCCCGAAGTCAGGGATATGTTAGCTGCAGTTGAGTCTATGACTAGGTTATGCCCATAGAGTGGTTGTGAGATATAGTATATTATGTACTTTTGTGTTTCTATATGATACTTTACCCTATCAGAAAGGGAAACTGACACACCAGGGATTCTGAGCCCTTGAGGGTGTTTTCCCCAACATTCCTATGGGAGGAAGAATGGATGACTACGCCCTTTGGCCCCTCTCTCTTGTCTTGGTAGATACTTGTGCTGGTTGGCACAGTGGTTTGTTTTCCCCATGTATGTATGTATAGGGTTGTAATGTCTTGTTGTTATTCACACACATATAATCTGGATATTGTATCTGATGGACAATTATAGGTGAAACATGTATAGGATGTGATGGCTTGAGGATCCTAAATCGGTGTATGGGCTGTAATGTCTTGATGTATAACACCCTACATATGAAACACATTATGCGAGCTGTGGTGGCTGTCGAAAACTAACTGGTTACTTATGGTTTTGATGATGGTGTAGTGCTTCACCCAGGTGTATGCGGGCAAGCCTTTGAGTTGCACGATGTGCACATTGTGGTGCTTCTCCTAGGTTTCTGCAGGCAAGCCTTTTTGGAGAGAGATGCGCAGGACGTGCAAATTTGGGGAAAAGCAGCAAACCAGTGGGGAAGTAGTAAAGGGGAACCCTTTATATTCTTTATAATATGATATAATCTTGTATTCATTACATGGTGAGATAAGCCATGGTGAGTTTGGGAACTTATGATACTTGTTTAGGTGACATGTTAGTTTCACTTGTTGTTCAATGTGATTTAGCATGCTTTCTTTATTTTTCACAAGAGGATTCAGGGAGGATACCACTGATAATACTGTTATACCAACCCTATATATATATATATAAACTGTTTTTTAGGTCACATGGAGCAGGTTGGAGATCAAGATGGTTTTTACGAGCGTGGGGTTTCAGGAGCTGTTCGGGCTTGTGGTTGCTGTTGTTTTTTACTTTCTTTTGGGAACTTGCTATTTTTCCCTTCTAGTTGTAGTACTTTTGCATGAAATTTCATATGTACACATGGGTTTTCTATTATATTCCAGTTCTGAGTTGGATTTGGTTGGTGTCTATCTTATCTCTCTCTTTTTCATGTGTTCTTTTAGAGCGTAATGCCTCCCATTTTTGTGATTACTATACCCTCATTGCTAGTCTCCAACATGGGTCCTACTAGAGGCTGGACTCGGGGGGTCATTATCTCCATTCTCACATTACTGGCCCATGAGGGGTACACTTTTTGGGTATGGAGTCATGATAGAGTGGTATCATTGCTCTGGTTGAGGGATAGGATGGAGTTTGGAGTTAGGCATGAGTGAGGTTGCATGGGTTGGTAGGGCAACAGTGTCATTCATGTTTAGCAAGTGAGAAAAACACTGGAGACCGGCTGAGACATAGGCATTTAGCCCCCCCTATGATATGATGTACATACCTTTATGTTTACAATGGCTACTAAACAAAGTGATACTAGTTTCAGGGTAGAGACCTAGGAATGGATCGTGCATCATTCTTCTTTGTGGGTGTGTTTGAGTGGGTAGACCTTGGGATGGAATAACATAAAACAAATGAATGAAAAGAATTAATTAATTAATGTTGAGTCTTCCATATTCCAGGTTTAGGATCTCTAACGGTTTGTTATTTCACAGGGGTAGCTCAAGGTCGATGTCCTCATCAGGTTTACGCAGAAAATATCCAGCAGACTATTCCAGCAGATCACCACAGGGTAGAGGTTGACGAAGATGACATTTGGAGGAAGACACTCTTAGTGTTTCAGCTCCAAATTATACAGAAGTACAAGGGCTCCGTTTCAGATGTAGTCATGAAATACTGGTTAGGGGAGGTCGGGATCAGCTTCTGTTCGATTCGTGTTTGGATGGAGCACTGGGTGTCCATGGTTGGGACGATGCTGCATGGAGCAGCAATGCAGTGGTGGTTCTTGTTCCTTGGGGGTTGTGAGGAGTCAGGGATCTCATGGGAGGAGTTCCGAGACTGGTTTAGAGTCGAGTTTCTTTCTTCTACTGCGAAGGCATCTAGTTGCCAGGAGCTTCATACCCTTCGACATAAGAGCTCCAGTGTTTGAGAGTTTGGAATCCATTTCAGAAACCTTTTAACATATTCTTCAGGACTACTGTCAGATGAGGAGGCAAGGGTGAGAAATTTCGAGGAGGCATTGCATCCATAGATCCATCAATAGGTCACCCCATTTATGCTAAAGACATATCTTGATGTGGTGGTGAGGGAAGAGGTTGGTGAGAGGTCTTTGGCCAGGACCATTTAATCACGAGTGGGGACTCTTCATGATTCCACATGAAGCAGAGCTATCATCCGGGGTTCCCAGTTTTTAGGGAATAAGAGTTTTCATTCAGCTGTGGGTAGGCCACAACCCTTCGCATCTAGTTTTTACAGAGGAAGAAACTCTCATACCTATGGCAAGGGATCAAGCACTTGTTTTTCTTTTGGTGGTCATGGTCATCAGCAGCGGGGGTTCCTAAACATTCAGAGCTGTCATCGTGCACCAAGAACTATGCTCTGGGTCCTCCTTTGAGGCAGTTTCAGTCGGGGCAGTAGCATTAAAAGGTTGCTCCAGATTTAGATCACCAGATGGTAGATGGGGGAGGCAGAGGACAGCCCCATGATGCTCCCCATCCCCAGAGAGAAGAGCACTATGGTAATGGTGTTCGTCATTAGGGATAGAGAGGCCGTGGAGGAGGTCACAGTCCGCTTCATCTCCAGGTGATCCAGAAGTCGTTCAAGTTACCCTTTTCTTGTTTTCCATATTGGTGTTTTCCTTGTTTGAATCCGGAGCCACAAATTCTTCATATCACTTACCATTGTCCATGATTTGGGACATGAGGTAGAAAGGCTTCTAGGTCCCTTGGCATTCACTACGCCAGTTGGAGGTTGAGCTGACTTGTTTGAAGTATGTAGAGATTTTGAGCTAGTGTTTGGGAAACACCGTTAATAGAGAGATTTCCTATGTTTACCAATACAACCATATGATGTCATCCTCGGCATGGATTAGTTGTATTCAGTGCAGGCTATCATGGATTGCTTCAGGCAGAAGATCGTATTACTTGGTGTGGATGGAGAGCCAGTGGTGTTTGTTGGTGAGAGGGATCCTCAGATGGGTCATAGGTGTGTTCCATCATTATCATCCATGATGTCTGAGATAATGCTGAGTTATTCAGAGGTTCAGCAGTTGGTGTTTCCTCGGGTCATAGAGGAGTACCCTTATGTATTTCCAAAAGAGGTTGTAACATTACCCCCTCGATGAGAGATTGTGTTTGGGATCAATCTATTGCCAGGATCATCTACTATCTCTATGTATCCATCTAGGATGGCCCCTTCTTAGTTATGAGAGCTACGTATAGAGCTTGATGGTCTGTTATAGTGTGGTTTTGTTCAGTCAAGTGTGTCACCATGGGGTGCACCCGTTTTGTTCGTGAAGGAGGTTGACGTCAGTTTTTGGTTGTGTGTCGATTATCTTCACTTAAACAAAGTGACAATAAAGATTCGCTATCCTCTTATGAAAATTGATGATTTATTCGATCATTTGAATGTTGCATGTTGGTTCTCAATGATCGACACGCGGTCGTGATATCATCAGATGCGTGTGAAGGATGAGTATATCCCGAAGATTTCATTCCGTTATCGTCATGGGCATTATGAGTTCATTGTAATTCCATTTTGAATGAATAATTCTCTAGATGTATTAATGGGATTGATGAATGCTATGTTCCATTAGTTCATGGACAAGTTCATGGGAGTTTTCATCGATGAAATCCTTGTGCACTCCACATCTGTAGAGGAGAATGAATAGCATCTACAAGCTGTTTTGGGATTTATTTTCCGACATCAGTTGTTTGGGAAGTTGTTGAAGAGTGTGTTTTGGCTCGATAAGTCCATTTCTTGGGGCATGTTGTGTCCCAACAGGGAGTAGTTGTGGGTCTATCGAAGATAGAAGCAGTTTTGTCATGGGCATCCCCCAAGACAGTTTCAGAGATGTGAGGTTTCCTTGGTCTCCCAGGCTACTACATGAGGTTCGTATCCAATTTATCACAAGTTTCTAATCCACTGATAGTGTCGACTATGAAAGATTAGGCATTCATATGGACTGATCAGTGTCATGCAGATGTCAAGTATCTAAAAAAGAAGTTAGTAAGTGCTCCAGTCTTTTGTCTTCCATCTGAGAGAGTTCAGTTTGATGTTTTCTATGATGCTTCACATCTGGGGTTAGGATGTATTATCCTATAGAAGAGGTCGGTTGATTCATATGAGTCTTGGAATTTGCATCCCCATGAAAAAAACTATTCCACCCATGACCTTGAGTTGTAAGCTAGCGAGTTTTCTATGAAGTTGTGGAGACATTACCTCATTGGTGAGCGCTTTGTGGTTTTAACTGATCATAAGAGTTTGAGGTATGTTTTATTCTAGCATAACTTGATCTTATGACAGCATCAGTGGATGGATTTCATGTCAGAATACAACATTGAAATATTGTATACTCCTAGAAAATGGAATATTGTAGCTGACTCGTAGAGCCCAAAGTCGCGTAGTAATGCTGTGGGTAAATCTGTTGATTCCTTGAGTGTAATAGAAGAACTGTCAGCATTTCATCTTGATATGGAAGAATCTGGGGGGAAAAGGTAGTCATTTTCAAATTATTGTACGGTCATCCATGATGCAGAAGGTGGAAGAGTCCCAGTTGGAAGATCAAGAGGTGGAGGTTTGGAGAGATTGAGTTGTTTGTTTTGAGGCCCCCAACGGTTGGTCTGAGGAAGAACAACACTGTGTGTCGTATCACTATATGATTTTTTCCTTTGATGATGCATGATACGGTCCTCATAGAGTTCCATAGTTCACCTTTAGTGGTAGATCCTGGCGTGACAAAGAAGTACTGAGCCTTGAGGAGTCAGTTTTGGTGGTCTGGGCTGAAGCGTGCGGTTGAAGAGTTTGTGTCTCGATGTTTAGTCTCCCAGAAGGGGTAGGCCGAACACTGTGTTCCTGGTGGTCTTCGCCAGCCATTAGAGATTTCATAGTGGAAGTGTGAGGAAATATCAATGGAATTTTTTACTGGCCTACCTTGATCTCCGGGAGAACATGTTGTAATTTGAGTGGGAGTGGATCGTTTAACAAAATCATCCCACTTTATAGAAATCAAGGAGTCAAGATCAATGGAAGTTTTTTTGGAGGAAATATCTAGAGGAGGTGGTGAGACTTCATGGAGTCCTGATGATGATCATTTCTGATCAAGATATTCATTTTTCCTCCAGAGTATGGAGAAGTCTCCAACATGATTTAGGTTCTCAACTATGCCTTAGCACTACTTTTCATCCTCAAATGGATGGTCAGACAAAGCGAACCATCTAGACTCTTGAAGACAGGTTATGATCTTGTGTTCATTATTTTGTATGTTCCTGTATGAGGCACTTACCATTGGTGGAGTTCGCTTAAAATAATATTTTTCACTCCACCATCGGTATGGCACCGTTTGAATCCTTTAATGGCTGGCCTTTCCGTTCTCCATTGTGCTGGACTTGGGTCAGAGAGTCAACAAATCTCAGGCTGGAACTAGTGTAGAATACAACAGAGATGGTTTAGGTGATTTGAGAGAGGATGAAGACAACTCAAGATCATAAGAAATCATATGTCGATCAAAGAAGGAGACCATTAGAGTTTAATTTTGGGGATCATGTGTTTCTGAAGGTGACTCCACATCATGGGCAGCAAAGGTTTAGTCATGGAAACAAGCTTTCTCCTCAGTTTGTTGGGTCTTTCAAGGCGTTATCTCATGTTGGAGTTGTGGCGTATCGAGTAGCACTTACCCCATAAATGGGTCAGATACAAGATGTTTTCTATGTATCACAGCTTCGTCATTTTCTTCATGACGACACATACATCATCAATTGGGGAGAGATCGATGTTTATGATGATGCAAAATTTGAGAGGCAACCTGTGGAGATCCAATACTACAAGGATATGGTGATTCACATGTGTATAATTCCTTTAGTTCATGTCTTGTGGTGACACAATGGATTCGAAGAGAGTACGTGGGAACGTCAGTCACAGATAGAAGCTCAGTACCTAGAGTTGTTTGATTTTTAACTCTTTTCATGTATCAATGTTACATATTTGGTTATGAAAAATTCATGTTTATGATATGGATCCCTTTTTTGCTTTTGTGTGTTGCTCTTTTTTGAGAGGTATCTCGATGGGTGGTTGTTCAGACCCTATTTTGATCTCACTTTAGGTGGGTTTTGGATTCTCGAGGATGAGACTATTTTGAGAGGTATCTGATGTAATGGCCCGGACATCTCTAGTCCATTACTTTTGGAAAATGTGGTGTTAGAGGTGTTCCAAGAGGTCAAGGTGACTTATCCCCAACACTTTACCAAAATTCCAATTCTGGTGAACAGTTGAAATGGTAGACCCTTGCGAACCGTAATGTCACGTTAGGTTTTAAGGTACTTTTGATGTTTCTAACTACCTTAGTTTTGGATTAGTGACTTGGGGGTGCATTTTGGTGGACTTTTAAGGAAAACTAAAGGGCAATAGATTTTTCATGAGAGAATCATGGTTTTTCTAAACTGTCAGGCCAATCCATGCGTAGTTGGTCTTGGAGGAAGTAGCTTCCACATGGGAGGTGCACGGTTTGTCTAACCGTGTGTTCAAACCATGCGAGAAGGTTGGCTAAGGAAGTAGCTAACGCACGGTTAGTGTACGGTTTGCGAACCTGTGTAGACTAACCATGCAGGCACTTAAATTAGATCCATAAATTGTGGATCTAACACATTTTCCCTATAAAAGGGTTCTTTTAAGATTTAAGTCGGCCCTAACTCGGGATTTTTCATCTCCTAAGGTCTAGGGGGTTTCCCCCTTTATTCCGGAGGTGTTCCGAAGGTTTCTTAGTGAAAATCAAATCCAGATTCTTGAGGTATGTTATCGTATATCTTTGCTCTGGATTAGTTTCTTAGATCCACATTGATCTATTTCTCCTATTCCCTCAGTTTCATAGACCATTGTCCTCTATGGGTAGATCTATGTGTGTCAATGCCAAATATGATGAGCTTTGGTCTTGATCTTTCTAGGATAAGAGATCTATGGCGGGTTTTGGAGAATCGACCCGGGTTTCATGAGCATTCTTCCACCATTGTGGGTTTCGTCAAAAACCTTTGAGGTAGGGGATTCATTGCTTCTCCTTATTTTTCATGCAATTGTAATGTTAGCATGTTTTATCCCACTCAATGACAATGAAATTGAAATAATAAATACATGAACTAGATAAATAAATTTAAATCGATCGTATGTTTTTGCCACTTGTTTTGATAGATAGTGTGACATCTATGCTTTTACCTCATGAAAATTTGTAATGAACGTAAACCGAGATTAATTGATATTTTTTTGGATAAAGATAAAGAGGAATGAAAACATATATGGTTCTTGTTGTAACTTGATGTTAATCAAATTAGTGCAGTAAGAATGTTTATTAATTTATGATAGCTTACTAATAAGGTTTCTCGAATTTGGAACCTACAAATTAAATCTGTTATTTCAATATGGATTATAGAATTTATTGTATGATAATTATTTTAAGGGTTCTGAGTTACCCTCTTGATTGGTAAAGGGATAATAGCCCTATTGATGTGATGTTTGTTTTTCCTGTTGCTTGTGTAGTTATGTGATCCTGGACGAGTGTTGTGATACCTGGGGGCATGGAGGCCTTTTGGTTGTGGAAGAAGATGACGCCTAGAGTGGCGAGAGTCATCTGTTTATGCATGTGGGTGTCAAGGAGGACACCATGGATGATGGAATGGAATGGATGTGATTGTTGGACGTTTGCTGATTCTTATTGGTTGACTTTATGCTTTAGTTTTCCACATTGTTCAAGGAATTGGGTTTTTCTTACCATTCATCCGAAATTGGCGAAGATGTGTGGCGTATGCCACGTGCTTTCCATGTTTAGCATCATCAGGGAGGATGGGTCTACACTCTTGCTATAAGCGGAAAATACTCGATGTGTAGTACATCTATTCGCTGTATTGAGCACCCATGTGTTAGTAGCATAGAATGCTTTTCTAGAATTATTGGGAATATGTAAAAGTAATTCTGTAATGAATATTTGACTAAATGGTGTTAAGCCATGGGGTTGGAGTTCATTGAAACATAATGATGAGGTTGTAATGTTGAAAGGGACAGTGGACTTTGAGAGTGATGCAAATGAAATTTAATGTGTAATTGTTCATGGTTAATTAATTTTTAAATACTTAATTAACTTAATGTGGAACTAATAAAAGAGGGAATTGAGTAATCTGATAAAGTTCTTTAAATGGTTGTATTCTTATAGGATACCAAGTAATAAAAGTGGCAGCCCGGAGTCCAAGAGACGATTTCTGCAGTTGAGTCTAAGACTAGGTTTTTCCCATAGTGTGGCTGTGAGATATATTATATTCTATAGTTTTTGTGATTCTATATGCTACTCCACCCTGTCAGTAAGGGAAACTGACACCCCATGGATTTTGGGCCCTGGGGGTGTTTTCCCCAACATTCCGGTGGGAGGAAGAATGGATGACTAACCCATTTGTCCCTCCTCTCTTTTATTGGAAGATACTTCTACTGGTAGGCACAACGGTTAGTTTTCTCCATGTTTGTGTGTAGAGGGCTGTAATGGCTTGTAGTTATTCACAATTAGTTTCCTATGGACTACTATAGGTGTAACATGTATGGGTTGTGATGTCTTGAAGATCCTTACTCGGTGTATGGGCTGTAATGGCTTGAGGTATAATACCAGATGTATGATACACGTTATGCGAGCTATGGTGGCTCCCAAAAACTACTTGGTCACTTTTGGTTGTGAGTATGGTGTAGTGCTTTTCCCAGGTTTCTATGGGCAAGCATTTGTGTTGCACAAGGTGCACATTGTGGTCCTTTACCCAGGTGTCTGCGGACAAGCCTTTTTGAAGAGAGATGCTCAGGACGTGCGACGTTGGGGAAAAGGGCAAAACTAGTGGCGAAGTAGTAGCGGGGTACCCTTTATATTATTTATTATATGATATATTATTGTATGTGTTACATTGTGAGATTAGAAATGGTGAGGTTGGGAACTTAGTATACCTATTTAGGTGACATGTTATTTTCACTTGTTGTTCACTTTGCTTTAGCTTGTTTTCATTACTTCTGTACGAGAGGCTTCGAAGAGGATCCTACTAAATATATTGTTATACCCAACCTATGTATATATAAACTATTTTTTAGGTCACATGGAGCAAGTTGGAGATCAAGCTTGTTTCTACTAGCTTGGGGTTGCAAGAGCTGTTCGGGCTTGTGGTTGCTACTGTTTTTACTTTCTTTTGGGTACTTGATGTTTTTCCCTTCTAGTTGTAGTACTTTTCCATGACATTTCATATGTACACTTGGGTTTTATTTTATAATCCAGTTCTGAGTTGGCGTTGGTTGGTGTCTATCATATCTCTCTCTTCATCATGTGTTCTCTTAGAGGGTAATTTCTCCCATTTGATTGTTTACTATAGGCTCAGTGCTAGTCACCAACCCGGGGCCTACTGGAGGCAGGACTTGGGGTTCATTATCCCCCTTATTACATTGTCGGCCATGGAGGGGTACACATTGTGGGGAGGGGGTCATGATGTTTGAACTAATTTAAAATTATACATTATTATGAATTGAAATACGTAATTTTTTTCAAAAGTCCAATTTTATAAGTGTAAAAAATTAATATTAATTGAATCCCGCAAAAACAAAGACAATGTTGTTATTGAAAGTAAAAATGTTTGAAAAATTGATATGTTTTTATATTCAATTTTATTGTGAAATTTATTCAAATAATATATATTGGATTATTCTATATAAAATTTTCTAATTAATCTTTAAAAACAAATTAAAAAATTATTTGTACCTTTTAAATAAATTTGATGCGGATGAATATTTGAACTAAAATTCAATATTTTCACTATTCATTAAAAGTGAAACCTCATTGAAATGTTAAAAAAAATTAAACCTAAACTAATTTTCATGTTTATATATAAAATATAATGTTTATTTAAACTAATAAAATATATAAATGTTCTAAAATTTGTATTTAAAAATGGTTATCCATTAAATGGTGGTAAAAATGCATTAATAATTATATAGATTTTATATGAAATATTTGGTTTATTCTAATCTTATTATTATGAAATATTTTGATGAATTTAAAAAATATTTTACTTAATATAATATATATAAAAATAATATCATTCAGTAATTTTAATTAATTTATTTGATTATGATAAAATACCTTTGTGACCATAAAACAGTTTTCTATAAAATATTCCTCTAATTTTCAATTGGCTCATATATTCAGTTCTAATTATTTTCTAACGAGTAAATTATTAATGAGAACCTCATTTATTAATAATTTATTTAATAATATTCATTATGTATATTCTATATCTTATGGTATTAAATAATTATATTTTGATAATATATTATTTTTGGTAATACATGAGAGTGCGCGTAATGCAAGCTCTCGATGAAACATGTTGTGTCAAATGACACACACTAACTCAGTGTTGTATGTATTGAAAGCTATAATTTACATTGAATTTATTTAAAATAGTAAATATATTAGATATTTTATGAAATTTATATTCCCTCACATGTTTTGTGTAGTGTGTCATATATTCATTAGAATAAAATTTTTGTCCATTAGATTTTCGGGTGATTACATCCTCCCTAACATAATTAAATTTCATCCTCTCAACTTTACCTCAATCTTGGTGATAGTTTAATTGACGTTTCCAATGTTTGAAATAAAAATTGTTGTAAAAGGTTATTAAAACAACCACTAGAAAAGAGATAATAGAAAGTAAAAAGGTACCATTGGATAACATATAACTAGGTATATATGTAGGAGAAAATTAGTGGCACGTAATTAGATATAGTTATCGGAGAGGAATTAACATTAATAGGGATTGAATAGTGTTATCAATAAAAAAATAATTTATTGGTCAATATAAATTTTATGTCCACAATTCCAAAAAAATATGATGATTCACAACACAATAGGTTCAATAAAATTAGGGTATCAGAAAAATCTTTTTTTTATGTCATTTTTGTAATATTGGGTAGTTATTTTACAATATATGTTTGATTAAATGATATATTTTTTAAACACCATTTCATCCATCGTTTCTACTTTGATTAATTTTACAATTAATATCAGATGAAAATAATTTTTGATGCCTTAAGAAGTAAAATAAATTTCTAATGGCTCTCAAGGCCCATAAAATATTGACAAGTCTAACTATTTGTCTTTAACTATTTCGCCAAACTTGTATGGTGAATACATAAATTTATATACCTAATATTAAACACTACTTGTTTGTTGTTAATATATATTCATCAAATAGTTCAGCTAAAACAATGGCACATCAACCAGGAAATTTTTTATGTCAGTGGTATGAATTAAACCCTTATCATCCATTGGGAAGGGGTTCAAGTCCCATAGCGTTTCTTATTTTAGTGAGATGTCACACGACAACGAATTTATCATTTCCTAGAAATATGGTAATATAATTTCCAAAAAATATATGATTAACGTCTTAGAAATAATGATAATAAATAAATATACATTTAACTAGGGGCTTTAATACATCCTCAATACACTAATAACTCACCCATTTTATTTCAACAAAGGTCCTTCGTTGGCCTAATGTTTATCCATAATATCATTTATTCTATTTCTAAATCATGAGTCCTAATATTCAATATGAAATGACATAGGTTTAACATAGGTTATTAATTTTCCAAATCCTTCTTAATTGGTTGAAATGAAAATATGAATATTCCTAAGCATATCCCCTAGGTGTGTCAAACTAAGTGCCCATTAAGTCCCACGGCCGTTAACTAGGTTTCTTCGAGTCAGGACAAAAATAACTTGTTAGAGTTGTTACTCCTAGGTACATTTTTTCTTGAACCATGTCAAATTTTAGTTTCTGGACAAGGTTGTTTTACTCAAAATCCCACATAATGATTATCTAACCAAAAATCCGGAAATTATTCGTTATATATCCTAAAATTATACCTTAGGAATATATTCTCAAACCTAATAATTCTTTAATGTAGTTCCCAAAGTATTTATTAAACCATTTTTGATACCAACTCTAGTGACTCAGAGAAAGATAAATAAAATAAAGTGTATACTATCTATTATATTGTCAAAAAAACAAGGAATAAAATCCCAAAGGACTTATCAATTTAGTGGTCTTGGTAAACTAGAATCACATATGAGTCATGTATTGAAAATTAATAAACCAATTACAACATAATTTTTTTTTTGTAAATAACTTCATGAATGAAAACATTTTCTATATAGTGTATTCTCTCATATCATTCTTAGAAATGATATTATATTCCTAGGGAATGGAAATACAATAAGGGTGATCTGAAATTCCTGATAAGGATAATGTATAGTAGAAGAAATAATGAATGAATATGAATAAATAAACCAAGAAAGGTAAATAATTGAACACACAAACCAAGTAATCAATATAACGTAAATGAAGTAAATAAACAATAAGGCATGGTAATTGAATGCACATCACACTCAATTAACTATATTAGGAAAAATAAATGTAGTAAGGAAAGAAGTATAAAAACATTCCATTTAAATAATGAATTTTTAATGAAATGCATCCACAGTTATATCGATGTAACATCTAATGGATTAATAATTATTGAAACAATAGGAGGGAAATTATTTTTTAATGGATATTATATATAAGGCTCATGCAAAGCTATACCTTCAATTAAAATCTCCTGATCATTTAAAAATATGGATAGAAACTAATTTAATTTTTTAAAATTATTTGTCTCATGAGAACCTATCGATACATCTAGGGGATATATAATGTCTATCCCCGCCCTTAATTTAATGTCCAATGCATTCATGATATTGAATATTTTAAATAAATAATATTCCTTACCAAATATCTATATTGAATAATGAATACATAATTATCAATATTTACCCAAATAATCCTATAACTCTCAAAGTATACACCATATATATAATGCTATATGGTTCAGGAAATTAATATCCATTTTATTAGAGTATGGATATTCAAGTAAATTTACATTTAATAATAATTTCCTTTAAGTAAATTATTCAAGAGAATGATAACAATCACAAAAGTAATTGATATTTAGAAGATAATAATTAAGCACATTATTGAGTAGAATAAACATTATACATTCCAATGTTTCCCATACAACTTTGTAAAATTTGAATCATAGTACCCTTGAATGAATATAACTAAATAAAACAATGTAAAAAGTGATAATTATTAAATTTATAATATAACTTTTCAATGGGAATTATATACACCATATATTAGAAACTAGGTCCATAAAAACAAATAAGACTCAATGGAATGTAAATTGAGACAAAATACATTACCTTACATCCAACATGTCTCATGTGCCATTATTTTAAAGAAAAATAAACTCATGAAATTTATTACATGATTCAGAAAGGTTTTCATTTTTTCCATTAATATTATTTCACTTATTTCATCATTTTATAGAATTAGTTAACCAATTATGTTTACTTTTGTTGTTTTTAACAAATTAAATTTATATGTCAAAAACGACTATAGTAAAACAAATATAGTCAAAGGAGATATTATATAACACATCTAGAAAATAAATCAAGAAAAAGTTATTATTTTTATACTTAAATTATAATTTTCTATCAATGAGTAAATATGGTTATAAAAATCATTTATTATTACAATCGTAGAGATAGTAGGCCATATATACACATGAATAATGTTGTCACTTATCAATGATAGTTTTAGAAATAAGGTAAGTAGTATTATATCACTCCATAATTATAATTAAACAATAAATATAATATTATGTAATCATAAATACTTATATATTGAATTTGTGTGATCTAAAAGGATTCACATCAAGTCGAGAAGGTGAGGGTCTACACATCCGCAAATGATGTTATCACTTTTTAAGTGTGTGAAAGGGTAATAAATAAAATGATATATATTATATTTCAAAAAGGTAAATATTTCATTAATATATAATATATTTTTTATATGTCATATTATTTTAATTAAAATAATCCTTTATAAATCCATGTATCGTGCGAATGAATCATATCGCTTTTAAGAGGTGCTAGTCCACATATCCAAAAACGATGTTATCGTATTCCCACAAAGTGGAGTACAAAAAGATATATGTTATAATTTTTTTAAAGATGTATAATGTCATTATGAATATCATATATATCATATCTATATATATTATCAATCATAATTTCCACCATGATGTGTGGTAAAGGACTAAAAATAATCGTTGTTCTGTGAGGTAGTTGTTCGCACTTCACATAAACTATATGTTCGTTAACCATTAGAAGGAAGTGTTTGTGTGTTTTGGTTAAAACAATAGTATAAAAACAATGTATTATATTTACTAGACTATATTTTTAATATAATAATAGAATATTAAGAGTTTAATTTGTGGATAATGGGAATATAACTAAAGAGCTTAAGAAAATATGTTACCTCTTAATTGGGTAATTCCTTTCGGTTTCTTATAAAAGGATTCCTTGGGTAGATTCCTGTACAAGGAGAGGATTCACGTATTAGGGAATAAAATTTTAAGATCTTTTTGGGAATATCTTCTCCGAACATATGTGTATTAAGAGGTGTGTGGAAGTTTGAGAGGTGGTGGCCTTTTATAATGGTGGAAAAGGACTCAATCGGTATTTCTGAAAAGTTGTTTGGAGTACCCATGTTTTAACATAATAAAGTAATAAAAATCCAACCAAATTCAATAAATTAATTTTATTGTAATATTTATGTACATATATGGGTTTTTGACATGTTTAATGATAATTTGGGCCCTCATGTAATTGGTTTAGTCCTTTATTAAGTTTATATTTGCCTTAATAATACTAATTAATTTTAATTACAGTCTATATTATTTGTGGTAATAACTAGTTTGACATAATTATACATTATAAATTATTATTATTCAATATATTTAATCCAATTTGTATATTTAAAGTCATTTAAGTGGAAGAAATTAATTTAAATTCAATCCCACATACGTGAGGACAATGTTGGTTTTTAAAGAAAAAATGTTCAAAATATTGATATCTTTTTATAGTCAATTTCATAGTCAAAATGACTAAAATGGACTTTATTTGATTAATTGAAAAATATGTGATCTAAATAAATATTATAAACAATTTAATAAATATTTTACCCTTATAAATAAATTATATGAAAAATTATTTTTGATCTAAAATTTATTATTTATCACTATTCATTAAAAAATGAAACATCATTGGAAATACTAAAAAATAACCTTAAAATAATGTATTTATTTACCATTAAAATATGAAAATTATTTTTACATATATAATCAATAAAATTTAATAAAATTTAATTTAATATAGGCTCTTCATTCATGGAAGAAAAAATGCTTTAATAAGAATATAGGTTTTTATGCTAACTATTGGGATTATTCTAATATTATTTTTCTATGATATATTATATGAATATATAACATACTTTTCTGAATATATTATATATATATTACATTAATATCAATATTTAACATTATTAATTTTATTATTTTGGGTAAAACATCATCGTGAACATAAAAATTGTTTTCTATAAATTATTCCATTTAGATTCAATTGGATCTTATAATCATTTTTATTAAATTTTCAACCAATGTGTTAGTTTTGTAATTCATATATTTCCATATGTTTGTTAATAATAATATTATTGTATAGTGTATATCATACTATATTAAATAATAATATATTTATAATATGTTATTTTTCATTAAAATTTGGTCTTGCGTGTAATGAATGCTAAGGAAGAAACTCATTATTCCATGGGATATAAATAACTCATTATCATGTGCATTTAACCCTAAAAAATAAATTATATTTATTTAATATAGTACATTTTCTCTAAATTTTTATGATATTATATTCTCTCACATGCATGGTTTTTTGTGTCAAACATAATATAGAATATAATGCTCCCACTATAGATTTTCTAAGAGTCACAAATAATCAATACATAATTATCTTCATTAATAATAATATTTGATTCATCATAGTAATTATATTTTTCATCCATTTAGTGTAAACATGATTAATTCCCATTTTACCCATTTACTGAATCTAAAATTCATAGTGCAATGAACACTAATCATAGCAGGGAAACGCATAATCATGAAAATTAACCTATAGGATGTCTGAATCATGGAACCATATTTTTAGTATATGAATCATTCAGATTGAACTATCTAATTCATTGTTATCATTTAAATCATTCATAATGTTTCATAATTAATTTTTTACCTTCAATTCTATATCCCTTGTGAGTATAAAACTAGGTGAAAAGAAAGGCTTGTTGTCTTTCAACAGTTACTAATTGAGTCCATCTCAACATGTTCTTTTTTAAATTTATTTCACCTAGGTACTTACGTGCCAAATCAACATCCACATGAAACATCTACTCAGGGGTGTACTTTTTTATAATCCTCTTATAAAATAATTTATTAAAATTCAATGGAATTTTCTTATACATTGACTCATTTTTAGACTTATCCTTAGTCAAATTACAATAAATATCTTAGACATATCCCTATAGATTTCAATAATTTTTTCTTATCATATTCTGCATATATTTTCAAAACCAATAATTTGATAGAAAATTTTAAGAACCATGAATTTCATACAATAATATTATATCTTTAACATGAATATTAATTACATTATAGAAACACATTCCATTGGATTGTAATGTTGTTGAGAATTTGGAAATATTGAAGCATAAAACACTAGTTCATATGTATACTACATAATATCCCACTAAGTTATTGAAAACATTCCCCATTAATAGAGATATCATAAAAAATATATTTATTAATAACTTGGTGAAATAAAACACAATAACGTTTTAGATGAGAAGCTCAGTAAGAGTAAAAAACTGAGATATGTAACATTTACTTGATCATATGTGTGTGATAACCTGGTAATAATAATTGAAAACATTACCTATCCTATGAAAGTACATAATTTTGAGTAATGGAATAGATATTATAATTTTATAAGACATGAAACATAAGGAAATAAAAAAACATGATCCATGAGAGTATAATATTGGTATGAGACTAGTAATTTGGACATTCAAATAATCATAGAAAATCATTACCATATTAGTCAAGGAATATTACAAAGGATATCATAGGAGAATGTGTTAAATTACATAAAAATCGTTGTAGTAATGGTTGATTCCAAAAACAATCACCTTAAACAATGTCCCATACAAAACATGGATAACAACATGTATTAATATTCTCTATATCATTAGTTACAAATCCTTTCCCAATTAATTATAGGGACATGTAGGTCTCCCCTATCACATAATAAAAATCTTATTTATATATTCCACAAGATCATAAAGCATTTAATGTATCAAAACCAATAAAATAAAATGGGTTTAGTAAAAAATACATTATATAATTAATTGTCTAAAAGATTCATATTTCATAATCATTCTATAATTTACTTATATCATAACCAGTGAAACAAAATGGTATTCATAAGAATTTATTCATGGTAAAACCCATGGAAGAGAGAGGGGTTTCATAAACATCATGTCATCATAAAAATAAAATATATATAGAAAGAATAATAATGGAATCCATGGATATCATATCTAGTAATTATATGTTTTATTAGATGAATACATCTTAGATGGAAAATTGTTTTCATAGATTAATTGGAACATTTATTGAAGAATATTTCCTTTTCACTTTTAAAAACACTTTTCAAAATTTAAAACATTTACAAAATCAATATCTATAAATATATTGATAGAAAAATATAAAGGAATAATAAAAAATATTTTAAAACATGTATTGGGGAATATAACCTTACTTCAATGAAAATATAATTTTTGATATAAAAATAAATTTAAAAATTATTTTAAATTTTTTTCGGTAAATTCAAAATAGGAATTATTTTTGAAAATTACATAAACTTTTCATTCTAAAAATTTATTAAAAAGTAAAATATGGTTAAAAAATTCTTTAATAAACCATTTTAATTTTGATAAAATCAATTTTAAAGTCATTTTTATAAAAAAATGGTTTTGGATGACAAAAGGGGTTTCAATCAAAGAGATAAAAAAAGATGGGTTTTCATAAAAAAAATTGGGATATTATAACATAAAATATGGATAATTTTGGAAATAAATATATTTTATGAATTTACTATATGGGAATAAAATTAATTAGTTTCCAAAGAGATGTATCATTATATTTCATCATCATAAAAATAATCATAAAAAATACCAAAAAATGAAGAGATTGATTGAGAAAATCATTACAACATTCGTAACCATTAATCAAAATCCAAATAAAAGAATAAAATTAAATGAAAAATAAAATATCTGAGAATAAATAAACCCATCATATTTCATGTTAGAGTGGCTATATATACACCTCATCAAAGAGGATAGTTGCATAACATGATATATGTTTCAATGAAAGAAAATTGTGATCAAAATCTCTTAATGATTTGGTATCTTATAAAATATAAACCCCATGAATGGATATGATAAAATATATATGATAATACCCATCATTTTATAGATACAATTCATAATTTAAATTCATGGGTAGTATATGAAATACATGAAAGATGTAGTTGATGAATATAACGTTGTCTTCTAGATGTAAATAGTGAAATAGAAATCCCTTACCATAATCCATGAATTCATCAGTAACCATTAAAATGTATTATATAATAAATATATATATATTATAAATATATTACATAACCATATACATATCCATATTTTATTTAGGTATGTCCATTTATTAACAGTTTGTAGAAAGTCCATGTAATAGTCGATTTTGAGGAAATAATTTTCTTGTCTTCCCTGAATTTTTTGATTTGATATTTTTGAACCTATTACATTGAAAAGGTTTCCATATACAAATTAGTGTTTTAAATGATATAAGTATCATATTTATTCACTATAAATGTATTTATAGTGATCCATAAATGGTAGATATAAAAAATGAAATAGACTATTCAAGTACATGATAAGTCTTACATACTGATGAACAATGCTTCCATTTTAATGAAGGAATAAAAAAATATTTTGATAAAATAAATCAAAATAAAACCATATTTATTTCATATATAACCAATATTTTTTAAAACTAATTCTTATTTCATTACCTGAAAATAGTTAATGAATCACATCACTTCCCCAGGCCATAGCCAACCGTATACACGAACTACGATATTATATTTGCATGGAATGTAATGTAATACAGAACATGTTACATAATTAATAATGATAAAAAATAATTTTAAAAAAATAATATATAATGATTCAATACAATGTTATATCAATTTTTGAGATTTTGTGATGGAAAATGAATATCCTCAGTTCATGTGGTAGTAGTTTGATGTACACAAGAATGATGATTTTGTAACCTATTTGATGTAATAGTTGATGGATTTATGTAATAATATTTTAAAAATAAGATATTATTATATTTGAGATAAATTTTATATTATATAATCTTATTATAATAAATATTTTTTGAGGTGGAGGAATAAATAATATAAAACACTTTTTTGGGGACATTACCTTTTATTTGGATAAAATAATATTACTTACATCAAAAGTATTAAATGAATTTGTTTATGACTAAAATAAGGGATATGGTATTAGAGGGGAGGAGATTGGTATTTTATGTTTTACTGGATTGGAGTAACGAAATGGTTTTTAAGTGTGAATATGATAGGAGAACGTGTGTTCTTTTTTAAGTGAGGTGGGTGGTGCATTTTCAATCATTAAAAATAAAATGGTGTACCTATGTAATTCACATGAACAGTGTATCAATAATAGAAAATTACATACCCTATAATATTTAAGGTGTAAATACATCCCTACAAGGTAATTTGTAAATGGTTTGGATCATTTTATACATTTAAATTGTTATTTTAACACTGGGTAATCCAATTTTACCAAAACCATGATAAATAAATTATGATGTTTTACTATTAATAATGATTAAAAATTAATTACAGAATATTATATAATATATATTAAAATTATTCAACATATTTAATAAAATTATCTAAGACTAATTTATTTAACTAGATAAATTTAATAATAAATAAAAAATGTAGAGGTGAGGAGAATGTGGTTTTCCAAAGAGAAAAAGATCAAAAGTTAAAAGATTTATTATATAAATATTTATTATGAACATAATTTAAATGATCTAAATTATATTTAATTATATATAATTTATGAAAATTCCCTATAATAAAACTTTTAAAACAAAATTAATCTATAAAAAATCATTAAATGAAAAGGTAGTTTTCAATAAAAACCTATATTTTCCCCTATTCATTTTTAAAATAATCATTTTAGAAAATTCAAAAAAAAATCACCATAAAATAAATTTGACATGATGATTTAAAAAAATAATATTTATTTTCCAATAAATTTTCTAAAATTAATACAAATTAATTTTATTATAAATGATAAAATGTAGGTATAATGATTTTAGAAAAATTATGGTTTTACGAGTAAATTTTTTTTATTATAATATCTTCTCTATAAATCACATGATATGAATGTAAGTAATTTTATAAAATTTATGATATAGAAATTTCATTAAAATAATTCATATTTTTTTATATTTATTTATTTCTATTAAAAGGAAATGTTTTAATAAAAATAAATTTTTATAAAAATATTTCCATTAATTTAAAATAGTGTTTATCTTAATATATAATTAAGTGGAAACCATATAATTTATTTTATATAAATTTCTAATCCAAATATTTACATAATTTTTTAAATCATATTCATACCCACCATTTAAATGTCTAGGTTATGACTATCATGTTAAAAAATATTATTTTAATAAATTGATATATTTTGTTTAAAATCAATGATACCTTTATCAAAAGATATACTCAATGTTGTGTGTAATTCTAGATAAACTCTGTATTTCAAGTAACAGATGATTAATAGTTTTTTTTTCTAACACAAAATATCAAAATTAATAAATTAAATTAAAAAAAAATTCACCAAAATCTCGAGGTGTTACATTGATCATCTTCGTTCTTGTAGGTTCTTTCCTTTCCCTAGTTATATATATTATATCCCAACATTGGTACAAGAACTATAATAATAATAAACATATTACATTCACATAGTGCTTAAAAATTATTAATATATGTCTTTCATCTATAACGGGTGTAACTTTCCCTCTCCATCAGGTATATTGCATCATGTATATATCACAAATGTACAAACATAAACTAAAACCATTAATGGATATGACTATATATCCTTAAACTATAACACTCAATAATTCAAATTTCAGGAACCTAATCATTTTTGAATGAGATTGATAACATTTTAGGTAGAAACCAATAAGTGTATGTATAAGAAAAATTTTAATCCTCGCATTCTATGTCAATCACATTCATGTTATATAGTGATTCCTGATAAGTAAATGATTTATTAACAATGAAAATGAATCCAAAAATAAAGGACCAAAATGATATTATATTTTCTAACTAGAAATATTGGTCCTGAAAAATGGTTGATAGATTTCTCATCACATATTGTTTTTGGTTCTCAATGTAGCTAAAGTGTCCTTTAAATATATGAACAATATTGATTTTAGGGTTCATATATATGTAATAGTTCTTATACATGATGAAAAATCCTTGTATAATGAAAATATATCATTATTTTACATGAAGAAAATGCCTAATTGAGAAGTGGAGCACTTCACATGTAATTTAAAATTAATTTATTTAGCATATATAGGATTACAAAAACATTTAGTTATCTCATTGTTGATGATCTATTTGTATATCACATGTAATATCACTATTAAAAGAATAGATCTCAGGGTATAATCCCACTTGAAGTTATGAAACCATTATATACAATATCTAAATCTTTTAATATAACTGCCGAGTACTAACACGATAGATCATTATGATGCATGTTTTCTATAACTGATTGCAGATGTATTCTTCTTTAAGGAGGGATTATCATTGATTCTATCTTGAAACATGATATAAGAAAAAGATAAAGCACTATCTAAATATATAGATCATGATAGAGTATTTATCTTTCCTTTTTTCACCCCAAAAGTTATTTTGGGATGTCAAATAATTTGAAATTTATTATGGTAGATTGAGGGATGGAAAATTTCATAGTACACCCATTCAATAATTATAAATAATTATTTATCCAATTACCAATAATAATAATAAGAAGAAATTAATAGGTGAAAAAGAAAACAATATAAATAAATTACATTTATATCATTCTCAATTGGACCATTAATCTCACCCCACTTTCCCCCATTGAAAAGTAGTAATCCTAAATTAATAAAAAAATAAAAATAAAAAATAAATTTAATTGTTATATTATATGATAAATTTAATAAATATTATATTAAAAAAATATGAAAATAAATTTTTATATTACTTATAACTCAAATATTATTTTTAAAAATTTTGATTAAATTATGGTGATCGATGAAACCTGAATAAATAATTTTTAATCTAACATATTAAATTCGGAACATTAATTTTACTATGATTAAAAATACACATAGTGTGGGATCCTATAAGAATATTTTTCAACATTAATAGTAATAACTATTTATTGACCAAATAAAATGTCTAAAAACATTACACGGATCCCATAGAGAAAGAATATAATGTTTGAAATACACCAAACCTATAACAAATAGTTATTATGTTATATAAAACCATTATCGTTATATCGCTAATAAATAATGAAACATGTTCGTGCCATAAAAATACAGTCTAGATTATTAATAAAATAACATATTAGAAATGAAATCAACACCTAAACAAAATGGAGATAGATTTATATATGTAGTTTTATTTCCATGAGATGTCTTGATATACCAAATTCATTCAAATGAATAAAGGGATAAATCCTTTCTCATAGTATATGTTATTAAAATATCATTAAGGGCATATCCAATGCATGTCAGCTGACCACAAGAATACATAGTCACTTCTATCATCAATAGTCAATATATATGAGTAATAGAACCCATTAATAATATCATTTATGTCAAAGGATCAATTTAAAAAATTAGAAATAGGGAATGAATATTTTATATTAATTAGCTTATTCTGATTACATCTTATCTTGGGGATTACCAATGGATAACACTTTTGAATCCATAATTCTTCTGCAGATCCATCTAAAGTCACAACATAATTAGAATCTAATGTAGAATTAATGAAATCTTGATTCTCTAAACTATTTCATCCCATAACTCACCAATTGAGAAAAACTTTTAGCAGGACTATGATAATATATCATTATGATTAGTCTGGATGCATTGATATGTTTGACAATTGATTACTAGTTCATTATTTCTTCTATACAACATGAATGTATCCTTTTTTACTCAGATATACAATGATATCCCTGATAGTAGTACAATTATGATCACCTATATCTTCTTGATTAATTTATACAATGATGAATGTATAAAAACCATAAATACATTTACAGGAAATGGGATGCATGGTTGATCCTATTGAAGAAACCTATGGGATCTTAATCATACTCTCACTTACCTCTTAATTGTGAATTGTTTTTTGTAGAATTATGTATACCATGTGACACTGGAACCAATCTACTATTGGATTATTCTATTCTGATTCTATTTAATGTATCTTCAATGTATGTACATTGACATAGTCCATGAAACCACTTTAATCCATTCCCCACAATCTTGATCGATAGAATGTTGACATCTTCTTGACAGGTTTTATAGAGAAGTAATTTCATAACCATTCCATATACCCTCACAAGGTAGGTGTATCATCTCCAATTATTAATATTTTATACAAATATTTGACTTCAAAAAATACTTTACTTTCTCTATACATTTTTTGTACACCTGAATCACACATAATCATGATAAAACAAAATTATATATAGATTCATTGAATCAAATATTGAATTATGTTGATTCTTAGTTTAATCCATAACCAGATCTCTATAAATAATAATCTTATTTTTTGAATTTTTTGGTGTCACCTACCCTTATGAGAATTTGATATACACATCCTCTTGAATATTCATATTATGAAATTCAGTAATGAATTCCATTTTAAAAATTTCATAGTTTTGGTAAGATGTTATAGAAATCAATATTCTGATGAATTTAGAAATAGAAATTTGTTAAAGATTTCATTATAGTCAATTCCTTTAATATTTATTAACCCTTTATCCCCATGAATTTATTTATAGGTATTCTCTTTATCTTCTAGGTTATAATTTATAATAAATTCCCATTTTCATATTATAGGCTTCACTTCATCATATGGATTGAACATAACCCAATAATGTATTTGATAAATCAAATCTATTTCAAAATTTATATATTATTTCCATGTTGTAGTTTATGACTTTATAATACGTCCTTTTAGGATTTAAGAATATTATTTTCAAACATAATGACTCACCATATTCGATGACTAGAGAACCATATATATAATGTTCTCTTACAACTCTAGATCTCCTACACAACAGATGTTTCTTATAAAAAATTCTTCCTTGTGTACCTATTGAATTTCTCTTTATACCAAATCATGGTAATATTTAGAATCAACTACTTCAATGTAAATCATGATAAAAAAAATCTTAATTAGGGATTTACTTCCTATAATGAAGGATGACCTCTCTTGTGATTACTATATTCTTGTCTGATGTGTTATATAGAATTCATCCACCAATTTATTTAGGATATAATATAATGATACATTTTATGACTTGGTATTCTTGTTTATTACTATTTCTATCCATCATAATTATCTCACAACCAAATCTATGAATATTTGATGGAATATGTTTCTTATTCTCCATAACATGAATGGAAAACCATTGTTCAATTTGGTTAGTACTCGACATGGTAGGTTTTATTCCAATTATAATTAACATTATCAATGGGATAATGTATGTACACATACAAAAAGTATAGTTCCACCTTTCACACCATACCAAAATGATGTACCTGGTGTGTGAATAAGGATTAAATCTCATACTACCATTGAATGTCAATAAATTCTTGGTTATGATATTCACTACCTTGATCGAATTAGGATTTTTTCATCTTTAAAGTAAGACGATTCACAACCTCATTCTTGTAAAAATTTATCCTCTCAAAGTATTCAAACATGTAACTCATCATATATGTATAGATATACCTACCCAAGTCATTGGTAAATTTAATAATGTATGAGAATCAACCTCTAGACTCTACATAAAACACCTAAACACATAAGTGTGTACAAAATATTATATTTATATTTCCCTTTAACCATGGACACTAAATGGTGGGTTGGACATTTTACCAAGTAAAAAAGAATAAAATAATTCAAGGTGATTCCTCTTAAAAGATCATAAATAACCATCTTGGTACTCTTTATTCAAACTCTAATTGGGTATGTGACCCTGATAGTGATTCCATAATGAATTTTTATTTTATTTGGAGATATTTTTTGATTATATGTTTCTAATATTTGGTTTTCATGATAGTAATAAATAATTACTATCATTAATATATTCAATAACATAATATTCAAAATCATTATAAATATAACAACCCAAATTTTCAAAGATAAAAGTAAATCTTTCTAAATCTAAAAAGGAATTGAATTAATGATCATGGTAATAATATGAACATAATAAAAATTAAATAAATCCAAAATCAATCCTATTGAAAATGTGACAAGGTATTCAACAATGGAAATAATAGAAATCCTTACTCCGTTGGGATCCTGTAGATCCACAATGAAAATGCTAATATTCTAAAATATTTCTTTTTCTGGTTTTTGAATAAAAATGTGAGAATCAATTGTATTATATTACTCCCATGTTATAGTTATTTAAATATTACACAAACTAATAAACACATACTAATCATCTGTTTAATTTTTTGGATGGGCGCAATCCATCTTCATATTTTCCCACAACCCTCATAAAAAAATACAACATCCCATTCCTTTCATTCCTCATGATATTCACCATTATGGAGGGATGATTCTCTTAATATGTTGAATAGAAATAATTGTTTGGAACATATTTCATGTTCCATTTAATATTATTCAATATAATAATATTAAGGTTTAATGACCCATATCATTAATTTTTTGAATTGCTATAAGATTTTATGAATGTGTGCTCTCGATTTTTATCATTTGCAAATTCATAATAAAATTGGAGATGTTTTTTGGTATTATAGAATGAATGAGATATATGCTCAAATCATTAAGGACATTAACCCTTAATATAGAGAGGCAATCATTATATAAATTCATCCACACTACATGTGGTTAAATTGACACCGACACTCTAATATTCTTCATGAATATTGTTTTAGAGATGTCATATTGTACTAATCCCATATTATCTTGATAATGATCCTGACAGTATGAAACTATTCCATACTGATCCATATCCTGATATTTCATTATGTGATAATTAGAAATGGATTATAAAATTAATCAGTTGTGATCTATGGTTTTATCAAAAAATTTCACATTTATAGATAATAGTTTTGTACTATTCACTTTAGAAAGGAAATTTGGAAGTGGGGAATATAACATTTAAAATTTCGGTTCTTGGTGTAGTATAATGCGTAAGGAAAACTAAAATTCCTAGAAATTAATTTTAGTGATATGGTTAACATTATCTCGTATATATCACAATGATATTACTGAAGTCGATTGATTTCCATTTCTATAAATGAATAGATGAATTTTAGGAATTGATTTATTAGAAAAAAATATAAAAAATATTGAATTAATTAAATTTCATTAATCCTTTACTATTTTTTAAAAAAATATCTCTCTCTACAAGTATAAAAATATATTATCTCTTATATATTCTATTAGTAATGAAATATATTAACCATATCATAATCCAGGGTTGGGAATGATAAGATATTAATGTTTTTGGGTAGGAATAACATGCCTACTAAATTAAATCATAGTTTTTTCATCCATCGAGTAAAATCACAAAACTAGAAATCATATTATGATGATTTTTTCAACAATTTCCTCTAATTTAAACCATGTCCAAATTTTATATTCATAATTTTTTATAAACTATTTAAATTAAATACAAAAATTCAGGTTAAAATTTCTATGATAGATGAAATCCCACCAACATGTGTTGGTCATGCACATTGAACATTGAGTTTCATTTAAATATTATTAGTCGAAGGAAATACTAACTCAATATTTTAGATTGTTGATTTTTATTCATATATGAATGGAATGTTTAATCTTTTCACATTCATTATTAAAATAATTTTTATTTAATATAAATCAATTATCCATGTTTGATAGAAATATTATGAAAAATTTAATTATAAATTTTTACTTAAAGAATTCATTTTAATTTATTTATTACTATATGTATTTATATCGACATTAATATTTAATGAAACATGATTGTAATATAAATAACTTATATGCGGCATGATCATGATATTATATAATGTTTAGGAAATATGAAGGATGATAATCTAACCCTAAAAACTATGATAAAACACTGTGAACAAGAACATGGTTCATGTTATAGCACTCCACTATAAAATGAATGTATCTCCTTATTTTCTCTCACCTTACCCCCTAACATTGACCTCCTCCTCTCAATAGGGAGATCCAAATTTCCATTTTGGTTTACTCACTAGCTAATAAAATTAATTAGTTAATGTTTTTATGAAAAAATTAAATCAAAGGAACAAATGAGCATGGATTAAAATGGATTGGGTATCAATCCAAATCAATTAATAATAATTTTATAAAATTTAATTACTTGAAACCAATCACAATTAAATAGATGGTATTATCTCACAATGATCCACCAATCAAGAAACATGATTTTTTTAAATTTTAATTATAAATTATTTTTACTTTTTCTTCAATTAATATAACGAATCCTCAATTTATCAGATTGATGAAATTAATATTTATTAACTCAAATCATAAGTAATCCACCAACTTATATAATTTCAAATAAATTAATTTCAATAAAATTAATGAATTACATAAGTGTATATAAGGAGAAACAATTATGTGCTTATCCAACATCTGACATTGAGATATATTTAATAGATATAATTGTAAATCAATATACATGACATGTACTTTTAAATTAATGTTTTTTGGAACTGAATTTCCTTTTTAATTATATATTTAGTATTTCCCCTTGACAAAGTGAACAATTAGTATATATTAGTCTAAAAATAACACCCTATTAATCAGGGAGTGTACTGTCTTTAACCCATTTGCATAGTACACATCTTGTATTGTGGTTACATGATATTTATTTCATTAATCCACGATCTAGGTTTTATGAATATACACAGTGATGTAGGTTTATCAAATCTCAAGGACAATTTCACTAGATCTATCCAACATTACCATGTAATTCATATTAAAATGTGAAGTATTGTAGTGTATATGAGAAGCACACACTATGTCATTATTTTTATCCATAGAGATCCATTGGAAACAATTAATGGTCCTCTTAAAATTAAATTTCATTTTTAATTTATAATGAAATTAGTGTTATTGTTATCAATAATAAAGAAAGGGAATTGACTATGATGTTATTATTTTGAATCAAAATTTTATATGTAAAATAAAACTAAAATTCAAGCTAACAATAAATTAATAGTAAGAATTAATAAATAAAAAATGTGACACTCATGATGCAACTTGTAGGATTTGGGATAATTGTAATCATCATTTTATCAACTGACCATCAAGATATTTAGACTTAATTTACATATAATTGTTTCAAAAAATGAATAAAACGTCAATTACTATTAATATAGTAGATTACATATCAATATCAATTTTCTAGAACAAGAAGAGGGGGATATTAACTTATAAATTATAATTAATATCACTAGAAAATATGTATTTAATTCAAATGATAAATATTTCATCACTGATGGTCAGTGTAGAAATACCTCATTATGTCATCCATTAAGTATAGGATCCATGTGTAGAATTCATCACATAATCATCCAAACATGAACGAAATTCTCTAATAATTGTCGTATAATCATTGTGTTCTAAAAGAACCAATAATTATTATTTGTATTGTTCTTGGTTGATCACAACTACATTCTTGAAATAAAAAAACTCATTATTCTCTCTCAGAGTGTTGATAGTGGAGAAATATAGTGTGTTCTATAAATCTATAAATATTTATTTATATATTGATATTGTATATCTTCATCCATTGTGCATAGAAAATGTGATTATTGAAATTTAAATGCTCAGATATGTACTAAGGTAGGTTTAGGGATGGAAAATTTCTGACTAAACCCTTTGGATATTTACATTTTTTAATTTACCCAATTACCAACAATATATATAACATTATTTTTGTTAATAACATTACATGGAGATCATATTAAAAATATTAATGAAATTAATTTATATCAATTCATTTTTAACAATAGGCTCACCTCGCCTCCCCCTATCGACATTTAGTAATCATTAAATAATTAAAAATTATCTAATAATAAAATTCCAGTTCATAATTTTATCTAAATAATATAAATATTACATTATTTAAACATGTAAATAATTTTTTGGTTATTTTACTCAATTGTTAGTTCGAATAAATTATGATTATATTTTTTAGATTAAATAACAAATAAATATTATTCATTCATTATTATTAAATTCAATAAATGAATTTATCTCATATTGTTGATACACATACTGTGTGACTCTCTAGGAAATGTTCTTAGTGGAAATATGCATAACGACATAAATTACAAGGTTTGTGTCACAAGACATTTTAGGGATCCCATAAAGAATGATGATATTGTCTCAATGAATTAAAAACTCTTATGAATTCTTACCATGTACTATAATTCATTTATCATGATATATATAATCATATAGGTTCCACGATATTCCCATCAACCGATAATTTATATTTTATTTTCATTAACTTTCCAGAAATGAAATCACCCACAAAACACCTTGGAAATGGATTTATGTAGGTAGTTACAAACCAATTCAAGTGCCTAACCTATCATATAACATACAAAGACATAATGGATATGTCCATCTCGCATTATCCATTAATTAAATATTACTCATGAAAACCCCAATTTATCCAATATCAAAACAAGAATTGATCCTCAATGCATAAAAATAAACGAGTCATGATATCAATTCCAAATAATAATAATATTTATACAATAATAAACACATACAAAAATAGAAAAAGTGTACATTAAATTAATTGGTCAGCTCTCATATCATCCTATATTGGATATTACAAAGTATAAACCCCATGAGAGGGTATCTAAAATTATTTTGAGCCTCTTTCCCTTTATATCATGCATTTCCTCTTTCATGTTCTACAAAATCACACTAATATATAAAATAAATTCTAGAATGGTCTCAAGGTAACTATATATTCACATCATATAGGTTAACACCTATATAATTAATTATATTTTCCATTTATTATTTTAAAATATTATATTGATTGATTTCGAGACCATGTGCTAAGACGACGTATGATTTTGAGGCCCTGTTTTCTTGGAAATTTTTTTGAAAAATATTAAAATATTAAATAGCCCGAAAACATGGTATTCCTAAAAAAATAGAATAAAATCTAAATTGGTCCATGAATCAAAAATCATAAGGCATCTTTGAGTTTGGAACAATGACTATTACTGAGGATCTATCCTGCATTGGTCTTCATAGGCCATTTGTGGAAAGTCTTCCTGGGCTCATAGAACAATAAAATAAAATAAGAAAATTTATTTAATTTCATTAAAATATAAACTGATTTCTTTTTAAATAAATCATTTTTCAATGATCCAGAGTTAGCCTCACAACCCTAAAATTCTCTAGTGATGATGGATAGAGTGTTTCTAGAGGATCCTTTTGATGAATGAAACCAAATCCTCGGATCGATGCACACCAATTGTGATGGATCTCAAAAAATATGATGATGCAGTGATCTTACATTGTCATTGAATGATTTGAATTTAGGTAAGATGCATTATTTATATCATTATTTCTCGTCCCCGAAATCCTATGATGAACACATACTAATACACAAACAGATTAGCCCACAGATTGATCATATTTTTGGGCTTGGTTAATTGTAGGATTTATTGGGAAATTTCTCTGTGGTTTTTGATTTACTCATTTTTCATTCTTATTGGAATGTACACAGATCAACATGAACGTCAATAATTTTTTTTTCCTATCGACCAGATTGGTTGTTTTCTCCCACGACTCACCTTTCTTCATGATGTTCATTATTTTTCCACGTGGTTATATGTTTTTTTTGAACAATTGATCATTGAGCATTTTATTTTTGGTGAAACAATAGGAAATTGTAGATAATTTAATAGTAAAACTAGACAGAGGTGAGTAAATGTTTTCCACAACAGATCGAACAATTCTTGTTATGTTTTTGAGTTCATTGTCACATAACAAATTAAATGAAAATTTAGTTTTATGAGTGGATTAAAGGCCCAAATCTCACTAATTCTGTAATGGCATGAATAAAAAATCATAGATCCTAGTTTTTTTGGAGAACTGATCATCGAAATGGAGATCCAACAGTTAAATGACTTGAATGGGATGGAGAAGTAGGGTTATGGATAATCCAACACACACGACATGTATGTAACACCCCAGGTAAATAAATAGTATGAAATTTTTATATTTATCCATATTTGTGGATAAAATATTAATATTACCTTAAAGGGGATTCTATGCTCGATGCGTACCCATCACGCAAGAACAAGTTTCTTGGGAATCTTACATTGCACTCTAATAATAAAATAATATTATTTTAAATAGTAGTTAATGCCTAGCCGTTGTAATGGTGGGAATGAACAGAACTAACTACAAAATGATTATATATGTTTGTAAAATATTTTTAATTTTTACAATAAATGTTAGAGGATTAAAAAATGCAAATAAATCCAATTTTAAGCGTAAACATTCTAATATTCTTTAAAAGGTCGATTAACCGCCTTTTGATGGCGAACCTCTTTTAAATCCACTTTTGACAATTTTATGTTTTATATTTGACAAAATAAAATTCTTCTTTATAATCGGGACATCAAAGTTTACTTTCCGAAAATTTTTGGTATTTTTTTTCCAAAAAAGATAAATTTTTAATGAATAGTGAAAAATGTTGTATTTTAATTCAAAACCTCTTTTAATGTAATTTATTAATATGATTAGATTATCTTTTGAATTGGGTTTAAAGTGAAATTAGAATATATTTTTACCATTTAATCCAATAGTGGTCGTTGGAATTCATTTCACTTTGAAATCGGACTTAAACTAGTGTCAATCTTTTGATACATTTAGTTTCATAAAAACACGCTATTTGTTTTGACAGCGGGAATTAATTATTAAATTAATTAATGAAACTTATATGTTCTGAATTTTTTAAAATAGACATCATTTTTTAATTCGGAATATCAAATATAGCTTAGGGTGAACTTTTGGTAATTTTTTTAAAAACATCAATTTTTGATAAATAGTGAAACCACTAAGTGGTACTTATAAAAACTGATTTTCCATTTAAATGAAATTTTTCCATCATTTTGTTTTGAATTTCAAAAATCCGACATACATGGTTGTCATTAAGAAGTAAAATGTGGTTCAATGGGATTAAAATAATTTTTTGGTGAATAGTAACTTATTATGTTTTTAATCGCGATTAGAGGTAATTAGTGTAGTTTAAGGTAAGAATAATGTTTTAATAAAATTAAATGACCTAGAAACATGTCCTACCCTCATTGGATGTGTCATGTACGACCATGAAAATCCATGGGAAAACTTGGGGACCCCATGGAGCCACTTTGGTTGGAAAATGACATAAATATCTTTTTATTTAATGTTAAAGTAAAAATGACACAAACATGAGATGTTTTACTAAAACAATGTTTAAATGGGGTTATACAAGACATAGTTTTGACTATAAATAGTAATTGTAAAGATAATAAGATTTCCTACATCATAGTATTTTTTTTAATTTTTATACATTATATAAATTAAATTAATTATGACATCATGATGATGCAGCGATGACCTCATTATTTAACGATTTAAATAAAATGGAAAGATAATGTAATATATAAGACCTAAACATGTCCAAAACCTATTGGATGAGTGGATTTCGAACCCTTATCACCTTATCCTCAAAATACATCAACGTGGGACCTTTATAATCTGAAACGCTTTTGAAAATAAAGTAACATTTTGTAACTTTACTAGAGTGCCCCTCCTCTCCTCTTATAAAAGGCCCCCACCTCAACCTCCTTACCCGCACTACCAAAGCCTTTGGCTCGACAACCCCTGCCCATTTTGTCTCTACACTTCCCTCCCTTCCTCCTTGAAGCCTCATGTTGGGCAGAAGTTTTCCCAAAGAAGCCTTTGAGCTCAAACCAAAGGGAGTTACCCGAATTTAAGGTAATGTCTTCACTTGAGTCCTTTTGTTTTATTTTGCCTCTCCAACCCCCAAAACTCTTTTTATTCATTTATTTTGTAACAACTCTAGTATCTTCAATATACTAGGAATTTTTTATAAGAAGGATTTGAGCTACACATACACACACCTACATCTAATGGTTAAAGAACATATTGTTTCCATGAATGGGGAATTTCTGCCTCACAAAACGATGATTGTTCAACACTCATATAACAACTTCAAATGTGGCCATTAAGATGACAATATATTTATATATGATATATAATATGTTTATGTTTTACTTAAGCTTCTGTATTTTTCATTTATGTCATACCTTTATAGTTTCCATTATGGGTAAATGTGATATCTTCATTTAAAGAAGTGCGGACTACCGCCTTCTCAAAGTGATGTGATTCGTTAATGCCATATGTGGGACATATAAAGGATGGATTTAAAGTTATTATATATGATGTTATACTGGAATTATAATATACCTATATATCATTATTATTTCTTTCCATTAATGTATGAGATAGAAATGAAAGTAGCGTTCATGTGTACGTATGGCTTACCGTCTCCATGAACGGTGCATTTCATTTTTCTCCCCAAATGTAATGTACTATTATAAGTACATATTTATAATGGATATATATAATTTATGTTATGATAAAACACTATTTTATTGAATATTTTATTGATAATAAATGAAATAATTTCCTCAGATTGTGTTAAATATGTTTATTTATAAAATATTTGGGATTTGATCATTCATTTGAAAATTTGGTGAAAATTCCAGTTTTACCCTTAATAGTGCACTGTAGTATTTCGAAGATAAATATTTTTATATTTATTATTTGAATTTGACATTTTGTAACAGTTTTCCAAACGTCATCTTATACAACTTACATTCAGGACACTAGATCTAAAGAGTGCATTTGGATGGAGTAAATGAGCCATTAATCCAATGGTGGGCTGGACTCGGCAGAATGGACATGGGTTCTGTATTTGGTCCATATCATCTACATACGGGCTTGGATTGAGCCCCAATTTTGAGGAACGCTAGGGGACTTGATGTGGCACAAATAATCTTTCTTGAAGGCCGGTCAATGCACGCGTTTTGGAGGTAAAATGGGCGGTGCAAGGTGGAATAAAATATTTGGCCGAGTTTTTCATTTCACACTTAAAAAGTTATGTATCCCTAGCCCTCACAAACTATATTTAAAGGGGGTTTTAACTCTTTTATAGGGCTGGTCGAGGATTTTGGAAGGTGTGTCCGAAAGGGTGTCTCTTGGGAGCCCCTCACAACTCTTGGAAGAAGTATGCCTTTGTGCAATCCTCTCTTCCAAAAAGGCTCTCCTCTCTCACCTCTTCTTTGTATTTCTTCACTTTCATGTTTGTTTCTTGAATTTTTCTTCAAATAATCTTCTGTGTTCATCCCTATTCTTCTTCTATTAATCTTCTTAATTGGTTTGTAATCAATAGTGGAGACAATATTGGGTTCTACCCTTTCAATATATTGCTTATGCAAAACGTCTCCACGATGACTACACCACCCATGGAAGAGTAGTTCTTTTTAGTAATCGATCGACCTCTATCCTTCTTCATTAATTTATTTTGAATCAATGAGATACTGTAATTCACATATTATGATATATAAATTGAGTTTTTAATTTAAATGAAACTAAGCAAGCAATTTAATATTTAACACAAAACACGCGAGGTCGGGAATTGTGTGAACTGTGAGAGCGCAACCTTAACCGGTAATTCAAAACCACACGGGATCAATTTGTAGAGTTCAAATATAATCTCTAAACTCAATTAATCCTCATTTCCAAAGTGGTTATGTGCCTTAATTTTCCACTGACCATATGCTAATTTTAGAACATCAATCAAAGCCGGGTGTTGCGATTGCATGTTCCGAAGTTAGCCTAAGGTTAAAATTCACTTGAATCTTCGTGGTAAAGTTAGTTCTCGTAGGGTTCGGGATTTAACAAATTAAGGGATAATAATTAAGTGAATATTAATTTAAATGATAATTATTAATAAATGATTGAATAGGTAGAGTTATATCGATTACGCCTTTTAAAATAGATTTCTAAAAAACATCTTCTTGTTGTGTCATTCTGATCGAAACTTCATTTCAAAATTAAAAACAAAAAAAATGCAATCTTCTTCCAGCAAACTTCTTCTAGATTTATAAACTATAAACAACCACCCCCATACTTTCAAGTAGTGTTTTTATTCCCTTTTATTTTGTTTCTAGAATACCTCTGAAAAGTTGTTTCAATTCACTTCCTCCTTTGAGAGACGACCTTGGTCAGCCACTCTACTGCGCCTAAGTACCCCAAAATCACACTAATCATTTGAGGGCGCCCACGACAGCACTCTTCCAAATTGGCGCCGTTGCCGGGGAGGCAAGTAATTATTTCAACCAATTAGAGGTATTTATTTTATCTTACATTTTATTCTCTTCCTCCCTTCTCTCTTCCTTCTTTACACAATCTGATTTTTATTCTTCTTCTTTTAATTTCTTCTACTTCTCTTTGTACCATCAACTCAAAATTCTCATTTTTATTTTGCTATGGTCCACCTTCTTTCTTTTAATTTTTATTTGATCTATGACATGAACTAATCCCGAAGATCTTTTAGATCTTGACCCTGAGATTGAACGTAGCCTTAGGGCACGAATCAGACATTCTCAATCTACGGGATGTTTCAATATTCAACCAGTTGGTGAATTCCTCTCTTCTGGAAACATTGAAATTGGAAGCAATTCAAATTCAAACATAAAAGAGGAACCAATGGCTGGAAATAATTGAAATGAACTTAATAGAACCATTCGAGAATTGGATGCACCTGATATTAACTATCAACAAAATTGTTTTGCATACCCAAATCTCGAATCAGACATTGAATTGAAATCTGGATTAATTCACCTTCTTCCAAAGTTTCATAGATTATCTGGTGAGGATCCCAAAAAACACCTTAAGGAATTTAATGTGGTTTGACCATCTTTAAAACCAAGAAATGTTTCTGAAGATCAAATTAAATTAAGAGCATTCCCATTCTCACTTGATGGAGCTACAAAAGATTGGATGTATTATTTGCAACCTGAAGATGTAACATGTTGGAATGATTTGAAACGAATTTTCTTGCAAAGATTTTTTCTAGCATCAAGGACCACATCCATTCGAAAGGAGATATCGGGGATCAAGCAAGCACAAGGGGAGTCAATGTATGAGTACTGGGAGCGATTCAAGAAGTTGTGTGCAAGCTGCCCACATCACCAAATCAGTGAGAAACTACTCATCCAGTACTTCTATGAAGGACTCACACCCATAGAGAGAAGCATGGTGGATGTTTATGCTGGAGGAGCATTGGTGGACAAGACACCAGTAGCTTCACGAGCACTGATCGACAAAATGGCCCAAAACTCTCAACAATTCGGTGATAGAGGTACACCACATGTTCGAGGAGTACATCAAGTAAGTCCTTTTCTCTTGAAAGTCATTTGATTGATACTATGTTAGAAGAATTGACAACTATGGTGAGGCAGATTGCATTGGATCAAAAGACATCCCAACCTCCTCCTTCGAGGCCATGTGGCATTTTCACTGAGACAAGCCACCCAACTGACTGTTGCCCACAACTACAAGAGACAAAAGATTGTGAAACAGTGTTCCCTGGGAGACCATTTCAGCAGCAACAACAACCATATCCCCAAAAGAAGTTTGATTCATTTTCTCCAACATACAACCAAGGGTGGAAAGATCAACCGGACATGAAGTATGGATCTGGAAAACAACAAAGGCCCCCTATTCAACCAAACTTCCAGCAGCCTCCGCCTTACCATCAGGGTTTCCAACAACCCCAAAGGAGATTTGAAGCCCAAGCATCAACAAGCCAAAAACAAGGGAATACTGCACCAAAGGTAGATTCTAATACTGATTATCTTTTGAAGCAAATTGTTCTTAATCAACAGAATGAGCTGAAGAGTCAAAGTTCAAAGCTGAGGGAGTTAAAGACTCAAATGAGCCAGATTGCCACTGCCCTCCATGAACTTGTAAGTAAGAATTCTGGAAATCTACCTTCCCAACCCACTCCAAATCCAAAGGGGAATTTTAGTTCCATCACATTGAGAAGTGGGAAGCAAATGAACGATACATCTGTACCTACCATTCCACTGGGATTCACCTCAACTCCAGAGAATCCGCATTCCATACCTACTGATGAGAAATCCAAGGAGAAAGATAAAGGTAAGAAAAAGATTGATGATATACCTCCTAAACCCCTTCCTTTTCCAAATAGGGTTGTTCAAACCAAGAAGATGGCTGAAGAAGCAATGAAAAAGGAGGTTTTGGACACATTCAAGCGTGTGGAGATCAACATTCCTCTACTTGAAGCCATTAAGAAAATCCCAAGGTATGCCAAATTCTTAAAAGAACTCTGCACCAATCGAAGAGGGCTCAAGGGGAATGAGATGATCAACCTTGGAAAGAATGTCTCGGCACTAATTACACCAACTCTAGCAATGCCAACAAAGTGCAAGGATCCTGGGACATTCACCATCCCATGTACCATAGGGGAGTTTCACTTCTCTGATGCTCTTTGTGATTTAGGAGCTTCAATAAATGTGATGCCTCACTCTGTATTCTCTTCCTTGCAGGTTGGGAGTTGAAGCCAACAAGAGTAGTGGTGCAATTGGCAAATAGAGCTAAGGCATATCCAGCGGGAGTCCTTGAGGATGTACTTGTCCGGGTAAGAGACATGATCTTTCCAGCGGATTTCTATGTTCTTAACATGGAGGATGATCAGGTAAGTTCTCATGCCCCCATCATCTTAGGTAGACCCTTCCTCAAAACTACAAAAACTATCATAAATATCAATGAGGGTACACTTTCCATGGAGTTTGGAGATGATGTTGTGATATTTAATGTTATGGATTCCATGAAGTACCCCTCAGAGGACCATTCTGCTTTTGTTATCTCCCATTTTGAACCACCAAATAAAAACTCCATAGAATTTTATTGTCCTATTCTTAGGGAGATTATGAGCATTGGTTCGAGTTTGATGTCTAAGAGCACTTCCACACATGATTCTGATACACAATCCTATCATGGATTTGATTTTGATGTGGATTCATATTCTGATTTTGATCATGTTCACTCTGATTATGAAATGGTTGTTGAGTATGCTGATGGATTTGATGCTTTATTCTATGATTTTGATGATGTCTATTCTGATACTTGATGCTCTTTGTGCACATATTTCAGTTCCATTAATGTCTCCTTCCATACTACACCCTCCTTCATTAGAACTCAAGCCATTGCCACCAAATCTGAAATACTCATACTTGTTGAGTGGTGATAAATTATCTGTTATCATTGCTAACAATCTCCCTTTTGAACATGAAGAAAAGATTTTGAATATTTTGAGGGAGAACATCAGGGCGATTGGGTGGACCTTGGCTGACATATCAGGTATTAGCCCCTCCATTTGCATGCATAGGATTCTCTTGGAGGATGGGGCTAAACCGGTGAGACAACCACAAAGGAGACTGAATCCCACCCTCCTGGAAGTTGTTAAAAAGGAAGTTGAGAAATTGCTCGAGGCAGGTATAATCTTTCCCATTTCAGATTCACAGTGGGTAAGTCCAGTTCAGGTTGTGCCTAAGAAAACTGGTTTTACTGTTGTTAAAAATGAGAAAGATTATTTAGTTCCAATGAGGGTGCAAAACAGTTGGCGTGTGTGTATTGATTATAGGAAACTAAATCAGACCACTCGCAAGGACCATTTCCCCCTCCCATTTATTGATCAAATGCTCGAGAGACTAGCTGGTAAAACACACTATTGTTTCTTGGATGGATTTTATGGATATTTTCAGTTTACTATAGCTCCAAGGGATCAGGAGAAGACAACATTCACCTGTCTCTTTGGCACATTTGCTTACCGGAGGATGCCATTTGGACTTTGCAACACCCCAGGTACCATCCAGAGATGTATGGTGAGTATTTTTTCTGATTTTATTGAGACCTTCATGGAGGTATTTATGGATGATTTTACAGTGTATGGATCCTCATTTGATGAATGTATAAAGAGTTTGGGAAAGGTGTTGAATCGTTGTATTGAGAAGAATCCGGTCCTGAACTTTGAAAAGTGTCATTTTATCGTAGAGCATGGCATTGTCTTAGGGCATGTGGTGTCAAAACATGGGATAGAGGTTGATAGATCTAAGGTAGACATTATTTCATCCTTACCCTATCCTTCATGTGTGCGTGATGTTAGATCTTTCCTAGGGCATGCAAGATTTTATCGGCGTTTCATCAAAGATTTTAGTAAGATCGCTCTTCCTATGTCACGATTACTTCAAAAAGATTCTGATTTTATGTTTGATGATTCTTGTAGGACTTCCTTTGATGAGATAAAGAAGTGTCTGACCACTCCACCTATCATACAGCCCCCACGGTGGGACCTTCCATTTGAGCTTATGTGTGATGCCTCCAACTTCGCGGTTGGAGCTGTCTTATCTCAGAGGGTGGAAGGACGTTCACATGTGATTGCCTATGCATCGAGGACACTGGATTCAGCCCAATCAAACTACACTACCACAGAAAAGGAGTTTCTTGCTGTCATATTTGATTTAGATAAATTCCGTTCATATTTATTGGGCTCTAAAGTAGTTGTTTTTTCTGACCATGCAGCTTTGAGGTACCTCCTAAAGAAGCCAGATGCAAAGCCACGAGTTATCTGTTGGATGATCCTTCTTCAAGAGTTTGACCTTGAGATAAAGGACAAGAAGGGGTCAGAGAATTTAGTGGCAGACCACATGAGCAGGCTTACTCACACACTAGAGGATGACACCTTGGATCAGGTACCACTTCGGGACACTTTCCCTGATGAGCATCTCTATACCATCTCAGGTACGCATCCTTGGTATCCTGATTTAGTTAACTACCTTGTTGATTCTGAAATCCCTGCAAATTTAAAGAAACATCAAGTCCAAAAATTAAAAAGTGAGTCCAGGTTTTATGTGTGGGATGATCCTTACCTCTGGAGCATGTGTAGTGACCAAGTCATTAGGAGGTGTGTTCCCGATCATGAGTTTGAGTCTGTTTTTCATTTCTGTCATACACTTTCATGTGGTGGACACTTTGGACCCCAACGGATAGCTAGGAAGGTTTTGGACTTTGGATTATATTGGCCTAGTTTATTCCATGATGCCCATGTGTTTTGTAAGTCATGCTCTCGTTGCCAACACACTGGGAATATTTCTAGGAGACATGAGATGCCCCAACAACCCATACTATTCTGTGAGATTTTTGATGTGTGGGGCATTGATTTTATGGGTCCTTTTCCAAGTTCATATGGTTTCTTGTATATTTTGGTTGCTGTTGATTATGTGAGTAAATGGGTGGAGGCCAAGGCCACCAGGACTGACGATTCTCATGTTGTTGTGGAATTTTTCAAAGCACAGATTTTTTGCAGGTTTGGAGTACCAAAGGCCATCATCAGTGGCCAAGGGACACACTTTTGCAATAGGAATTTTGCTTCCCTCCTTCGGAAGTATGGGGTGACACACAAAACATAAACACCATACCACCCCCAAACAAATGGCCAGGCTGAGGTTTCAAATCATGAGTTGAAACAAATCTTGGAGAAAACTATGCAGCCAAATAGGAAGGATTGGAGCAAGTGCTTGGATGATGTATTGCGGGCTTATAGGACAGCATACAAGACCCCCATTGGTATGTCCCCATTTCGGATTGTTTTTGGGAAAGCGTGTCATCTCCCCGTGGAAGTCGAGCATCAGGCATATTGGGCTATAAAGAAATGTAACATGGATTTGGCCCAAGATGGAATTCAAAGGAAGTTGCAAATTCAAGAGCTTGAGAAGATTCGACTGTCATCATATGAGAACTCAAGGCTCTATAAGGAATGATCGAAAGCATCTCATGACAAAATGATCCAACAAAGGGAGTTTCATGTTGGAGAGAAATTCTTTCTCTATAGTTCACGACTGAAGTTGATGCCTGGTAAGTTGCGTTCCAGATGGTTAGGTCCTTATATTATGTCTAATGTTTTTCCTTATGGTGCAGTGGAGATCACACAAGAAGACACTGGAAGGAGCTTTACAGTCAATGGGAAATGTTTGAAGAGATACATTGAGGGACATCCTACTGATGCAGTGGATTTTATCACACTGCATGACCCCATCATCACTTGATCACATCAGGCTGTTCCTAACCCTTTCACTTTTATATTATTTGTCCGATTTAAAAATTCTACATTTCATGTGCATATACCATCTCATAGTTTCACATTGAGGACAATGAAATATTTTAAGTGTGGGGGAGGGAACCTTTTAGTTTAGTAATTTCAATTTCTTTCCTGTTCAAAAAAAAACCAAAAAAAAATTTGTGTCTTTTTCAAAATTTGTGTGTTTATTTTACAATTTTCATTGTGTTTTTGAAACTTTTGGGCTGAAATGATTCTCATAACCATTTTTAAATCCATATCAATAAGTGAAACAATTTACCCCTTGAAACTAAGCTTAAATGAATGCTTAAATGACTTTGTTTCAAGTTCAAACATTTAGAAATTTCATGAAAAGTACGCTGAATTTTGAATCCCATGCCAATCTCACTGTCTTTATATTTGAAATCACTTTCCTGTGAGGCATCTAAACCATTATTTTCTTATTATTTACATTCACCTCACTTCTTGAGAGAACCAAACCATACTTTATTTAACTAGAATTTGATCTATTCCTGTCAAAACTTGAGGGTTTGAGGTACTTATGTTTAAATGATTGAGGCATTTGTTTGGTATTAAAGCCCCTATTTCAAAGAATCCTTTTTTATAATGGACTACCTTGAATATTTAATCCTTGTAGCCCTTAGAAGCCATGCATAGCCTGTTAGGTTAAGCCATATTACAAGCCAATTTTCCCTATCCAACCAACTCTTGAAGAGAAATTGCATAATCTAGTTGAGCTTAAGTGTGGGGGAAGTTGTCTTGTGTTGTGCCACCACATTATGTGATACTTTGGGTGGAAAATTAAATTCTGAAGAGACGTGTTTTCTACTAAAGAAAGTCATTATATTGAAAGATGTGCCTTTTCTAGAGCTTTCATGACAAGTGAAGTTGTGCCTTTTCTGGAGCTTCGAATTTAGGTGGAAAGCTGTGCCCATCTGGAGCTTTCATGAAAATCATGTTTGAGAAGATTGAAATTTTTTTTATGCTGAAATGATGAATGGTGTAAACCTTTCTTGACTTCTCATGATGATGGAGCTGAATTGATACTATGTGGATTGAAGAGAAGACCATATTTAAGTGAAAATTAGATTAATGCAATTTTGCTTCAAAAGAGTCAAGCCCTCCTCATATAGCCTCAGAGTTTTTCACATCTTAATCCTACCAACCGAAAGCCACAGAACAACCCTAAAAAGTCCTCATGATAAACATACGTCCTTGACTCACATCAGGTAGCGATGTAGGAATCTATCAAGCCTATGGTGACCCTTGTATGAGTTTGGATGAGAAAGACATTGAAAAAAATTGATATTTGAGTGATGAGGGAAATTTCAAGCGAGGTAAGTGTTTTGTGCGTGGGCGGATAAATGAAGTGGAAATATATTGAATGATCTAAATGGAGAACTTGAAATAAGTTTTTTTATGAGGCATGATATCTTTTGATTCTTGGTGTGAAATTGATTGATATTAAGGATATGTGTTTTAAAATTGGTTTTGATTTGATATTGATGTTTACTTGATATGAGGTTTTTCCTAGGTGTGCAAAAGGGTAAGTGTGGGGGAGTCGATAAAACACTATTTTATTGAATATTTTATTGATAATAAATGAAATAATTTCCTCACATTGTGTTAAATATGTTTATTTATAAAATATTTGGGATTTGATCATTCATTTGAAAATTTGGTGAAAATTCCAGTTTTACCCTTAATAGTGCACTGTAGTATTTCGAAGATAAATATTTTTATATTTATTATTTGCATTTTCAATATTGTAACAGTGTTCCTAACTTTATCTTATACATCTTTCATTCAGGACACGAGAGCTAAATAGTGCATTTGGATGGAGTAAATGAGCCATTAATCCAATTGTGGGCTGGACTCGGCAGAATGGACATGGTTTCTGTATTTGGGCCATAGTTTCTACATACTGACTTGGATGGAGCCCAAATTTTGAGGAAAGCTCTGGGACTTGATGTTACACAAATCAGCCTTCTGGAAGGCTGGTTAATTCACGCGTTTTTGAGGTCAAATGGGCGGTTCAAGTTGGCATTAAATATTTGGCCGAGTTTTTCATTTCACACATAAAAAGTTATGTATCCCTAGCCCTCACGAACTATATTTAAAGGGGGTTTTAACTCTTTGAGAGGTCTGGTAGAGGCTGTGGGAAGGTTTGGGTGAAAGGGTGTCTCTTGGGATCCCCTCACAACTCTTGGAAGAAGTAAGCCTTTGTGAAAACCTCTCTTCCAAAAAGGCTCTCCTCTCTCACCTCTTCTTTGTATTTCTTTTCTTTCATGTTTGTTTCTTGAATTTTTCTTCAAATAATCTTCTGTGTTCATCCCTCTTCTTCATATCTTAATCTTATTAATTGGGTTGGAATAAAGAGTGGAGACATGATTGGGTTCTACCCTTTCAATCCATTGCTTATGCAAAACGTCTCCACGATGACTACACCACCCATGGAAGAGTAGTTCTTTTTAGTAATCGATCGACCTCTATCCTTCTTCATTCATTTATATTGAATCAATGAGAAACTGTAATTCACATATTATAATCTATTAATTGAGTTTTTAATTTAAATGAAACTAAGCGAGCAATTGAATAGTTAACACAAAACACGTGAGGTCTGGAATTGTGTGAACTGTGAGAGCGCAACCTTAACCGGTAATTCAAAACCACATGGGATCAATTTGTAGAGTTCAAATATAATCCCTAAACTCAATTAATCCTCATTTCCAGAGTGTTTATGTGCCTTAATTTACCACTGACCATAAGCTAATTTTAGAACATCAATCAAAGTAGGGTGTTGCGATTGCATGTTCCGAAGTTAGCCTAAGGTTAAAATTCACTTCAATCTTCGTGGTAAAGTTAATTCTCATAGGGTTCGGGATTTAACAAATTAAGGGATCATAATTAAGTAAATATTAATTTAAATGATAATGATTAATAAATGATTGAAGAGGTAGAGTTAGATCGATTACGCCTTTTAAAATAGATTTCTAAAAAAACATCTTCTTGTTGTGTCATTCTGATCGAAACTTCATTTCAAAATTAAAAACAAAAAAAAATGCAATCTTATTCGAGCAAACTTCTTCTATATTTATAAACTATAAACAACCTTCCCCATACTTTCAATTAGTGTTTTTATTCCCTTTTATTTTGTTTCTAAAATACCTTTGAAAAGTTGTTTTAATTCACTTCCTCCATTGAGGGACGACCTTGGTCAGCCACTCTGCTGCACCTAAGTACCCCAAAATCACACTAATCATTTCAGGGCACCCACGACAGCGCTCTTCCATGTTACATATAAATGATGAATATAATTCTGGAATTAAAATATACATACCTCTCATTTAGTTTTAATTCCATTAATATGACAAAGAAATGAATGTAGTGTTCATGCGTACGTACGGATTACCGTCTCCATGAACGATGCATTTCATTTCTTACCTCAAAATGATTATGTAATATTATAAATACATGTATATTCTGGATATATATGATATATACAATATCCAAATAATGAATATATAAGGCCCCAGCCTTAAACATTACACGGTCTGCGTGTTGTCCTTTTTCCAAAACTATATAATTCTTAAATCATTCCCCAAAAATAGATAAAATCATCAAAAATGATCATAACATATTTTAACCTCATGTTTATCTCATGCCTTTCATTTTCTAGAATATCATATAATAACCCATAATTACCTCAAAAGTAAGGATCATATAAACTCTAATGGTTACCTTTATAATTATTACCTGAACTTCCACATGGATTGGTCATCTCGTACATGATTCATTAATGATCATTCCAAGGTTCAAGTGGTTGATCATGACTCCTTGATAGTTGGTTTAGAACAACCACGAGTTTCCTCATTGAATCCCGCATTTTATCTAGTATCTTAATAATAGAACCACCACAGTTTCCTTCAAACCTGCTGTCTCTTTCGTGCCTGCTAGATCCACCCATTCACTAAAAACAGAAATGTCAGTGTGAGTATATCAACAAAACCATCATTTACTAATGAGGCAGGTAAACACTAATATACACTTACTCATTCACTTTATCTAAAAATAGGACTCTTTCTGAAATCCTAACCATTATGGTAATGTCACTTATGCTTAAAGAATACCCTAACCTCTAAAGTTATCTAAACCGACCTTTGATACCAACTATAAGGCCCAGACATAAACCTTACTTAATCTTTAGTTATTACAAGATTACACATTGAGTATCTTTTTAGGTTTAGAGTTTTAGAGAATTATATCATGAAACTTGCATTTCATTCCACATTTATAAAAGGTTGTTACATAAAAGACAGTATTCATTCTTCCCATCAATGGAAACATATTTAAAATAAAACATGGATTCATTCTTGACACATCCTTGACACTATCATCACATCATGTACCTTTCCCTTGACCTGTGAAAAACATTTCAAAAACTTGGGATGAGCATAAAAAGCTCAGTAAGGGTTATAAAAATATATAAAGGAAACATGAGTTCATATATACATAATAATGAAATCATACTTTACCCATAAAACATAGGCACTTTAACATTCCTCATCAAACCATGAATAAATCATAGAAAACATAAGACATAAAGGTAACTTGAGGCATTCATAACATTCTTACGTAGGGAGTAACCCTCTTGGTTATGTTTGGAATACCCATCACAGTATATTCCCTAAATCTCTTCAGAGAAACCTTAACGTTTCACTCCTTCGCGTTACCCAATGCATTGGAGAGCTATATCGGGCTCACCCGCCCTAAGTTTATCACGGAACCACCCGTCTTCATAATAATGCCCAAGAACCTCAACATAATCGTATCACATAAAACATGCATAAAGGAAACATAACATTTCCACCTTTCAATCACAAGATATCAATACAACATATTGATATAAAAACATTATGAAAACCATTATCAATACCAAAATAAAAGAAAAGTAAAATAGGATATTTATTTTTCTTTTAAAAAGAAGGGATGGCTTGTAGAGGAAGCCGAAACCCAAATAACGGTCACGACGGCGGAGAAGTCGTTGTCACCGCATACGTACGACAAAAACATTCCCTTTTGTCATTTTGTAAAACACTTCCTATAAAAAAGATTTCTTTTGGATAAATGTAAAAGTCAAATGGGTTTATACACCATATAAAAGAAAGTTGTGTATAAAATAAAATATGCATCAATGAAAGGAGATTGAGATGAAGTCCCATACAAAGACAATATCCTTTCTTTGAGGATTAATCAATTAAATAATTATGTGTGACAAACTAATACATCAAATATATGTGGATATTAAGTGTAAAATAATCAAAGGTCATTCACACATATTCAAAGGATGACATATTCAATAACTGCATGTTGAACCCAAAGAAATCGAAATTGGGTTAAGAAGTTCCCTTGAGAGCCTTACGGCGTCACATCAAAATGAGTTGATGAGAGATAAAAGGTGTATCTCATCACATGGATATAAAATTTACATCAATAAGGATATATGAGAACATATCCCAACATAACAATATGTAAATTAAAAGACCCAAAGAAAGAAGTCATTTAAAAAAGAGTAGGGTGAAAGGTTCCCTTACCGACTTGGGTATCTTTCAAAACATACACCCCATGAATGAAGGACAATAAATCATTGATGTAAATACTCATAAACGAAAGTATACTACACAAAGAGTAGAATAATGGGCAGTACATAAACCAATTAATGGAAATTGTGGCAAATGTAACATAAATCTCACGGGAATAAAAGTGAGATGAAAAATCTCTTACGAAAACTCGGCAGCCTAACGGCGCCACATAAAACTTACAAAAATGGACTGATGAGATCAAATAGGGTATCTCATAATATTAACATAATGTTTATATAAAGAGTAATATAAAATAACATCCCCCAACATAACAAAGAGGAGCTTAAAAGAAGTGACATAAAGGAGAGTACTTAAAAAGAAAGAGAGAGGTTAGATCTCTTACGAAAATTCGGCAGCCTAACGGCGCCACTCAAAACATCCAAAATGGATTGATGAGAGAGAATAGGGTCTATCATCACATGAACATAAAAATTACAGTAAGTGTAATATAAAATAACATCCCAATAACAAGAAACATGAGCTTTAGAGGGAATGTCATAAAAGAGTGTACTTAAAAAGAAAGAGAGGAGTAAGATCCCTTACCTCAAGTCCAACTTGTCTTGTTCGTTTCGTTATATTCCTGAATAATAAACTTTGGTCAATTAATAATTTCCCAAGTACCTCCTTTATAGATTATTATTCAGTTCATATCACATATTATAATGTTATAATAATTGTTTAATAATTTTAGTTTATATCAGACGTTTTTGCCGATGTTTGGTACGTGAGTCAAAAATGGATTTGTTTGAAAAACAATTGCCCATGTAGTTATAAGTAAATAATTTACAGAATAGTATTAATGATTAAAATATCATATATATCCAGTAAATATTCATTTCATACTATTCAATATCATTTGGAGATAAAAAAACGAAAAGCACCATTCATGGAGACGATAGGCCGTACGTACGCATGAACGCTACTTACTTTTTTTTCATATTAATGGAATTAAAAAAATGAGAGAGATATATATATGTTATAATTCCAGAATGATATCCATAATTTTGATGAAATATATTACATATATATTCATTATATATATGTATGTATAGTATTACATAACATTTTGAGATAAAAATGAAATGTACCGTTCATGGAGACGGTAAGCCGTACGTACGCATGAACGCTACTTCCATTTATATTTCATATTTAATGGAATTAAAACATAATGATACTTAATAGTATCTTAATTCCAGTATGGTATCATATATAATATCATTAAATAAATCCTTTATACGTAACACATATGGTATTAACGAATCAAATCACTTTGAGGGGGCGGTAGTCCGCACTTCCTTAAATGAAGATATCGCATTTACCCATAATGAAAACCATAAAGGTATGCCCAAAATGAAAAAATACATAAGATTAAGGAAATCATAAACATATTATATATCATATATAAATATATTGTCATCTTAATATACACCTCTTAAGGTGTTAAAAGAATGTTGAACAATCATCGTTTCGGGAGGCCGAAATTCGCCGTCCACGGAAACATTAAGTTCATTAACCATTAGATGTAGGTGTGTGAAAGTGTATCTAGAATACATATTATAACAACATCCTAGTATACTTATTATACTAGATTTGTTATAAAATAAATTAATAAAAAGAGTATAGGGGTTTGGAGAATCAAAATAAAACAAAAGTACTCAAGTGAAGACATTACCTTAAAATCGGGTAACTCCCTTTTGTTTGAGCTCAAAGGCTTCCTTGGGAAGACTTATGCCCAATGTGAGGCTTCAAAGAGTAAGAGAGAGAAGTGGAGAGACAAAATGGGTCGAGGTTGACTGAGCCAAAGGCTTTGGGAGTGTGGGTAAGGAGGTAGGGGTGGGGGCCTTTTATAAGAGGAGAGGAGGGGCACTCTTGTAATGTTACAAAATGTTACTTTATTTTCAAAAGAGTTTCGGATTTTAAGGTCCCACATTGATGTATTTCGTGGATAAGGTGATAAGGGTTCGAAATCCACTCATCCAATAGGTTTTGGACATGTTTAGGTTTTAGATATTACATTATCTTTCCATTTTATTTAAATCGTTAAATAATGAGGTCATCGCTACATCATCATGATGTCATAAATAATTTAATTTATTTAATGTCTAAAAATTATAAAAAAAATACTATGATGTAGGAAATCTTTTTATATTTCTAATGAATATTTATAGTCAAAAATCGGATTTGTATAACCCCATGTAAAAATTGTTTTAGTAAAACATTTCATGTTTGTCTCATTTTTACTTTAACTTTAAATAAAAAGATATTAATGTCATTTTCCAACCAAAGTGGCTTCATGGGGTCCCCATGTTGACCCATGGGTTGTCTTTGTCGGACATGAGACATCCAATGAGGTTAGGACTTGTGTCAAGCTCATTTCATATTATTAAAACATTATTTTTACCTTAAACTACACTAATTACCTCTAATCGCGATTAAAAACTTAATAAGTTACTATTCACAAAAAAATAATTTTTATCCCATTGAACCACATTTTACTTATTAATGACAACAATTTATGTCGGATTTTTGAAATTCAAAACACAAAGATGGCAAAATTTCATTTAAACGGAAAAATCAGTTTTTATAAGTACCACTTAGTGGTTTCACTATTCATTAAAAATTGAAGTTTTTCAGAAAAATCTCAAAAATTCACCCTAAGCTATATTTGATATTCCGAATTCAAAAATGAAGTCTATTTTACAAAATTCAAAACATATAAGTCACATTAATTAATTTAATAATTAATTCCCGTTGTCAGATCAAATAGCGTGTTTTTATGAAACAATAAGTATCAAAAGATTGACACTGGTTTATGTCTGATTTCAAAGTGAAATTAATTCCAACAACCACTATTGGATTTAATGGTAAAAATATATTCTAATTTCACTTTAAAACCAATTAAAAAGATAATATAATCATATAAATAAATTAGATTAAAAAGAGGGTTTGAATTAAAATACAACATTTTACACTATTCATTTTAAAAAATGAACTTTATCGGAAAGATACCAAAAATTTACATAAAGTAAATTTTGATGTCCCAATTATTAAGAAGAGTTTTATTTGGTCCAAAAGGATGTATAAGAGTGAAAAAAACTATATTTAATGACGGTTCTCCATCAAAAGGCGATAAGTGAACCTTTAGTGAAAACTAGGGCATATACGCCTAAAATCGAATTATTTCCGTAGTTTATGCCTTTATCTTTTATTGGATAAATGTAAAAACATTAAAAAACATATATAATCATATTTTAGTTATTTCTATCCATTCCTGCCAATACAACGGCTACATGTTAACTACCATTTAAAATAATATTATTTTATTATTAGAGTGCAACGTAAGATTTCCAAGAAACTCGTTGTTGCGTGTTGGGTACGCAATCGAACATAGCGTCCCCTTTAAAGTCATATTAATATTTTATTCACAAATATGAATAAATATGAAAATTTCATATTCTTTATTTACCTGGGGTGTTACATCCTTCCCCCCTTTTGGGAATTGCGTCCTCGCAATTTTAAAATTGCGCTTGGAAACATCCCTGAAAGTCCCACATCGGAACAAGAGTCGGTAAAACAATCTCTTTAAAATAAAGATAGATAAGTACAGAGGTCACCCGAGTTAACCCATACTAGGACTCCATGTAGGAAAACATGGACATGAAGGAGAAAACATAGGGTCATGTTCTAATGGAGAGTGATAGAAAACCTGTTTAGGAGAAAGTTAACAATAAGAAAATAACAAACTTGTGATGGGTTAAACGGTGTTGGGTTCCCCAGTAGGAAACGTTAATAGACAACATTTTTGTTTTAAGTTACTTTTTATTGAGGAATTTATTCATAAGGAAACATAATCACTTATCATGTTGAATTTCAACTTTGACTAGATTCCTTAATCAAACTCATATTTTTTCAAAAAGACGAGTATTTAGGTAGATTTGTTCGCATTAAGAGTACAATAATCAACTTCTAGAGAATCACATAATCCACAAAATAGAACTATATACATCCCATGTCTTTAGGCTTTAATGAAAACCAAAACTAGAAAGGTTAGTACAAGGTAAGATAATCCAAAAAAAGATAACCATTTATAAAAAGAAAATCTATTCTTAATCTCAAAATTTGTCCAACAAAACACAAAGTTCAACGAGGACCATCCAATAAACAATTTGTCCATAAAATTCTTCAAAGTAAACCGATATAAGATTGAAACCCAAATATTTGAAGGATTTAGTCACATTATCTTCCAAGTTAAATCGTAACATTTATCTCCAAACAATATCAGTTGCTCCTAAAGTCTCGTATTGAAAAGTAATTAACCTAATCACATATCATCCATGATAGGTTAATAATTTTCATAAGTAACCCAAAATAAACTTACTCTTAATTCATAAAATCTTCTAACTAAAAATAATCGGTCAAACTAACCAGGGACTTCACGTAGTCCAGTGGTAGGCGATAAATACCAGTCGCACTTTGGTTGTGGGTTCGATTCCCGCAGCTTTTTCCGACACGACGGGTTGTCACACGGTCTGCGTGTTGTCCTTTTTCCAAAACTATATAATTCGTAAATCATTCCTCAAAAAGAGATAAAATCATCAAAAACGATCATAACATATTTTAACCTCAAGTTTATCTCATGCCTTTCATTTTCTAGCATATCATATAATAACCCATAATTACCTCAAAAGTAAGGATCATATAAACTCTAATGGTTACCTTTATAATTATTACCTGAACTTCCACATGAATTGTTCATCTTGTACATGATTCATTAATGATCATTCGAAGGTTCAAGTGGTTGATCATGACTCCTCGATAGTTGGTTTAGAACAACCACGAGTTTCCTCATTGAATCCCGCATTTTATCTAGTATCTTAATCATAGAACCACCACCGTTTCCTTCAAACCTGTTGTCTCTTTGGTGCCTGCTAGATCCATCCATTCACTAAAAACAGAAATGTCAGTGTGAGTATATCAACAAAACCATCATATACTAATGAGGAAGGTAAACACTAAGATACACTTACTCATTCACTTTATCTAAAAATAGGACTTTTTCTGAAATCCTAACCATTATGGTAATGTCACTTATGCTTAAAGAATACCCTAACCTCTAAAGTTATCTAAACCGACCTTTGATACCAACTATAAGGCCCAGAAATAAACCTTACTTAATCTTGAGTTATTACAAGATTACACATTGAGTATCTTTTCAGGTTTAGAGTTTTAGAGAATTATATCATGAAACTTGCATTTCATTCCACATTTATAAAAAGTTGTTACATAAAAGACAGTATTCATTCTTCCCATCAATGAAAACATATTTAAAATAAAACATGGATTCATTCTTGACACATCCTTGACACTATCATCACATCATGTACCTTTCCCTTGACCTGTGAAAAACATTTCAAAAACTTGGGATGAGCATAAAAAGCTCAGTAAGGGTTATAAAAATATGGAAAGGAAACATGAGTTCATATATAAATATGAACGAAATCATACTTTACCCATAAAACATAGGCACTTTAACATTACTCATCAAACCATGAATAAATCATAGAAAACATAAGACATAAAGGTAACTTGAGGCATTCATAACATTCTTACGTAGGGAGTAACCCTCTTGGTTACGTTTGGAATACCCATCACAGTATATTCCCTAAATCTCTTCGGAGAAACCTTAACGTTTCACTCCTTCACGTTACCCAATGTATTGGAGAGCTATATCGGGCTCACCCGCCCTTAGTTTATCACGAAACCACCCGTCTTCATAATAATGCCCAAGAACCTCAACATAATCGTATCACATAAAAAATCCATAAAAGAATCATAACATTTTCACCTTTCAATCACAAGATATCAATACAACATATTGATATAAAAACATTATGAAACCATTTTAAATACCAAAATAAAAGAAAAGTAAAACAGGATATTTATTTTTCTTTTAAAAAGAAGGTATGACTTGTAGAGGAAGCCGAAACCCAAATAACGGTCATGGCGGCGGAGAAGTCGTTGTCACCGCATACGTACGACAAAGACATTCCCTTTTGTCATTTTGTAAAACTATTCGTATAAAAAAGATTCATTTTGGATAAACGTAAAAGTCAAAGGGGTTTATACACCATATAAAAGAAAGTTGTGTATAAAATAAAATATTCCTCAATGAAAGGAGATTGTGACGAAGTCCCATACAAAGACGGTATCCTTGGTTTAAGGATAAATCAATTACATAATTATGTGTGACAAACTAATACACCAAATATAAGTGGATATTAAGTGAAAAATAATCAAAGGTAATTCACACATATTCAAAGTATGACATATTCAATAACTACATGTTGAACCCAAAGATATCGAAATTGGGTTAAGAAGTTCCCTTGATGGCCTAACGACATCACATCAAAATGAGTTAATGAGAGATAAAAAGTGTATCTCATCACATGGATATAAAATTTACATCAGTAAGGATATATGAGAACATATCCCAACATAAAAATATGTAAATTAAAAGACCCAACAAAAGAAGTCTTTTAAAAAATTATAGGGTGAAAGGTTCCCTTACCGACTTGGGTATCTTTCAAAACATACACCCCATGAAAGAAGGACAATAAATCATTGATTTAAATACTCATAAACTAAAGTATATTACAAAAAGAGCAGAATAATGGGCAGTACAAACACCACTTAAAGGAAATTGTGGAAAATGTAGCATAAATCTCACGGGAATAAAAGTGAGATGAAAAATCCCCTACGAAAACTCGGCAGCCTAACGACGCCACATAAAACTTACAAAAATGGAATGATGAGATCAAATAGGGTATCTCATGATATTAACTTAATGTTTATAGTAATAGGAATATAAAATAACATCCCCCCACATAACAAATAGGATCTTAAAAGAAGTGACATAATGGAGAGTACTTAAAAGGAAAGAGAGAGGTTAGATCTCTTACGAAAATCCGGCTGCCTAACGGCGCCCCTCAAAACATCCAAAATGGATTGATGAGAGAGAATAGGGTCTCTCATCACATGAAAATAAAAATTACAGTAAGTGTAATATAAAATAACATCCCAATAACAAGAAAGATGATCTTTAGAGGGAATGTCATAAAAGAGTGCACTTAAAAAGAAAGAGAGGAGTAAGATCCCTTACCTCAAGTCTAACTTGTCTTGTTCGTTTCTTTATATTACTGAATAATAAACTTTGGTCAATTAATAATTGACAAATTACCTCCTTTAGAGATTATTATTCAGTTCATATCACATATTATAATGTTACAATAATTGTTTAATAATGTTAGTTCATATCAGACGTTTTTGCCGATGTTTGGTACATGAGTCAAAAATGAACTTGTTTGAAAAAAGATTGCCCATGTAGTTATAAGTAAATAATTTCCAGAATATTATTAATGATTAATATATTATATATATCATGGAAATATTCATCTCATACTATTCCATATCATTTGGAGATAAAAAAATGAAAATCACCGTTCATGGAGACGGTAGGCCGTACGTACGCATGAACGCTACTTTCTTTTTTTGTCATATTAATGGAATTAAAACAAAATGAGATATATATATATATATATATGTTATAATTCCATAATGATATCCATAATTTTGATGTAATATATTACATATATATCCATTATATATATGTACTTATAGTATTACATAACATTTTGAGATAAGAAATGAAATGTACCGTTCATGGAGACGGTAAGCTGTACGTACGCATGAACGCTACTTCCATTTCTATTTCATATTTAATGGAATTAAAATATAATGATACATAATAGTATTTTAATTCCAGTATGGTATCATATATAATATCATTAAATAGATCCTTTATACGTACCACATATGGTATTAACGAATCAAATCACTTTGAGGGGGCAGTAGTCCGCACTTCCTTAAATGAAGATATCACGTTTACCCATAATCGAAACCGTAATGGTATGCCCAATATGAAAATATACAGAAGGTTAATGAAATCATAAAAATATTATATATCATATATAAATATAGTGTCATCTTAATGGCCACCTTTGAAGGTGTTAAAATAATGTTGAACAATCATCGTTTCGGGAGGCCGAAATTCGCCATCCACGGAAACATTATGTTCTTTAACCATTAGATGTAAGTGTGTGAAAGTGTAGCTCGAATTATTCTTATAAAAACATTTTAATATATTTATTATACTGTATTTGTTACAAAAGAAATGAATAAAAAGAGTTTAGGGGGTTGGAGAAGCAAAATAAAACAAAAGTACTCAAGTGAAGACATTACCAAAAAATCGGGTAACTCCCTTTGGTTTGAGCTCAAAGGCTTCCTTGGGAAGACTTATGCCCAAAGTGAGGGTTCAATGAGTAAGAGAGGGAAGTGTAGAGACAAAATGGGAAGAAGATGTCCGAGCCAAAGGCTTTGGGAGTGTGGGTAAGGAGGTAGGGGTGGGGGCCTTTTATAAGAGGAGAGGATGAGCACTCTTGTAAAGTTACAAAATGTTACTTTATTTTCAAAAGAGTTTCGGATTTTAAAGGTCCCACATTGATTTATTTCGAGTATAAGGTGATAAAAGTTCAAAATCCACTCATCCAATAGGTTTTGGACATGTTTAGGGTTTAGATATTACATTATCATTCCATTTTATTTAAATCGTTAAATAATGAGGTCATCGCTGCATCATCATGATGTCATAAATAATTTAATTTATTTAATGTCTAAAAATTATAAAAAAAATACTATGATGTATGAAAGATATTAATCTTTCTAATGAATATTTATAGTCAAAAATCTGATTTGTATATCCCCATGTAAAAATTGTTTTAGTAAAACATTTCATGTTTGTCTCATTTTTACTTTAACTTTACATAAAAAGATATTAATGTCATTTTCCAACCAATGTGGCTTCATGGGGTCCCCATGTTGACCCATGGGTTCTCTTGGTCGGCCATGACACATCCAATGAGGTTAGGACATTTTTCATGTTCATTTCATATTATTAAAAAAATATTTTTACCTTAAACTACACTAATTACCTCTAATCGCGATTAAAAACTTAATAAGTTACTATTCACCAAAAAATTATTTTTATCCCATTGAACCACATTTTACTTCTTAATGACAACAATGTATGTCGGATTTCTGAAATTCAAAACACAAATATGGCAAAATTTCATTTAAACGGAAAATTCAGTTTTTATAAGTACCACTTAGTGGTTTCACTTTTCATCAAAAATTGAAGTTTTTCAGGAAAATATCAAAAATTCACCCTAAGCTATATTTGATATTCCGAATTCAAAAATGAAGTCTATTTTAAAAAATTCAAAACATATAAGTCACATTAATTAATTTAATAATTAATTCCCGCTGTCAGATCAAATAGCGTGTTTTTATGAAACAATAAGTATCAAAAGATTGACACTGGTTTAAGTCTAATTTCAAAGAGAAATTAATTCCAAAAACCAATATTGGATTTAATGGTAAAAATATATTCTAATTTCACTTTAAAACCAATTAAAAATATAATCTAATCATATAAATAAATTTGATTAAAAAGTGATTTTGAATTAATATACAACATTTTGAACTATTCATTTAAAAAAATGAACTTTATCGGAAAGATACCAAAAATTTACACAAAGTAAATTTTGATGTCCCAATTCTTAAGAAGAGTTTTACTTGGTTCAAAAGGATGTATAATAGTGAAAAAAACTTTATTTAATGACGGTTATCCATCAAAAGGCGATAAGTGAACCTTTAGTGAAAACTAGGGCATATACGCCTAAAATCGAATTATTTCCATATTTTATGCCTTTATCTTTTATTGGATAAATGTAAAAACATTAAAAAACATATATAATCATATTTTAGTTATTTCTATCCATTCCTGTCAATACAATGGCTACATGTTAACTACCATTTAAAATAATATTATTTTATTATTAGAGTGCAACGTAAGATTTCCAAGAAACTCGTTGTTGCGTGTTGGGTACGCCATCGAGAATAGCGTCCCCTTTAAAGTCATATTAATATTTTATTCACAAATAGGGATAAATATGAAAATTTCATATTCTTTATTTACCTGGGGTGTTACAGAATATCATTCTGGATATAATGAACCTTTGACCACACGAACAACATGTAATTGTAAGAAGTTCACTTTCGAATTAAGAACCAAATATCGACAAAACAAACATTATTAACTTAAATGATTAGATAATGTTTATAAAATGGAAATAAGTGATATAAAAGGAATAATTAACTTGAAAAAGGTTCTTAATCAAATATAAATTAACTCAAGTTTATTATTCAGGACGTTAAAGAACGATCGAGTCAAGTCGAACCCGAGGTAAGGGATCCTACTCCTCTCATTCTTTTTAAGTATTCTCTTTTATGTCATTCCTTTTAAAGATCATATTTCTTGTTATTGGGCTGTTATTTTATATTACTCTTACTGTAATTTTTATGTTCATATGATCAGAGACCCTATTCTCTCTCATCAATCCATTTTGGAAGTTTTGAGTGGCACCGTTAGGCTGCCGAATTTTCGTAAGATATCTAACCTCTCTGTTTCTTTTTAAGTACTCTCCTTTATGTCACTTCTTTTAAGCACCTCTTTGGTATGATGGGGGATGTTATTTTATATTACTATTTCTATAAACATTATGTTATTATGATGAGATACCCTATTTGATCTCATCAATCCATTTTTGTAAGTTTTATGTGGCGCTGTGAGGCTGCCGAGTTTTCGTAAGGGATTTTTATCTCCCTTTTATTCTCGTGGGATTTATGCTACATTTGCCACAATTTTCTTTGAGTGGTGTATGTACTGCCAATTATTTTTCTCATTGTGTAATATACTTTCATTTATGATTATTTACATCAATGTTGTATTTTACTTCTTTCACGGGGTGTATGTTTTGAAAGATACCCATGTCGGTAAGGGAACCTTTCACCCTCCTCTTTTTAAAAGACTTCTTTTGTTATGTCTATTAATTCACATAATATTATGATGGGATATGTTATTCTATATCATTATTGATTTAAATTCTATTTCCATGTGACGAGATACCCTTTTTATCTCTCATCAACTCATTTTCTGAATTTTGTAGTGACGCCATTAGGCTGTCAAATTTTTGCAAGGGAACTTCTTAACCCAAATTTGATTCTTTGGGATAAACATATACTCCTTGAATATGTCATTATATGAATATGTGTGAATAACCTATTATTTTCTTACACTTAATATCCACTTATATTTGGTGTATTTGTTTGTCACACATAATTATGTAATTGATTAGTCCTTAAACCCAGGATATCATCTTTGTAAGGGACTTCGTCTCAATATACATTCATTGAGGCATTTTTCGTTTTATACACAACTTTATTTTATATGGTGTATAAACCCATTTGACTTTTACTTTTATACAAAAGGAATATTTTTCTATGAAGTGTTTTACAAAACGACAAAAAGGAATGTTTTTTTAACGTACGTGGTGACAACGACCTTTTCTGCCGCCATGAGTATTATTTGATCTTTTTCTTCCTCAGCAAGCCGTAATGTTTTTAAAATAAAATAAATACCATATAATCATTTATGTATTTTGGTATTGAAAATGTTTTTGATAAATGATTCTATTTTGTCAATATATTTAAATGATATATTGTGATTGAAATGTGGAAATGTTATCATTTATTTATATTGGTTTTATGTGTTATAATTTTATAATGGTACTTGGAAATTTTACGGGTGGTTACATGATAAACCATATGATGGGTGGTGCCGTGGATACCAGGATGGGTGGTTACGTTATAACCTCCAATGCATTGGGTATGGAAGTCAGTTGTATGGCTATTCCATTAAGTATGTATGGAAGTTGGCCGAATGGCTATTCCATTAAGTGATATGTGTGGAAGTCGACCTTATGGTTATTCCACTTAAGTATGTTTATGTTCCAAGTTACCTTTATATGTTATGTGATCTTTATATGGGTTTTATCGTAATCTTTTGGTTACAGAATGGTAGGTAATGAACTTATATTCAGTGAAGAGTTTTTTACTACTTCGAAAATTTGAAAAGTATTACTTTGTTGAAGTATACATGGTTTACTTGTTGTTTTGAAAAACTAACAGTTTTCATTCTTGGTGTATCCCTTACTGAGCTTTTTATGCTCATCTCAAGTTTTTGAAATTTTTTTCACGGGACGTAACGGGGAATATGGTCAAGGATGGGATCAAGGGAAATTCATGCCACCTAAAACATGGAACTAGACATGTTACTTTTTTAAGAGTTTTAATTTTATGGAATCTTAGTATAAGTTTCTACATTGTAATCTTTTGTGATGTAATGTTTATGTCCTAATTCTCTAAAACTGTAAACCTGAAAAGATCCTCAATGTGAATTATTCATTTAATTCAGTATTAAGTAATGTTTACGGCGGAGGCCTTACAGTTGGTATCAAAGGTCGGTTTAGATAACTTTAGAGGTTAGGGTATTCTTTAAGCATAAGTGACATGACCATAATGGTTAGGATTTCAGAAAGAGTCAGAGTATTTTGGTAAATTGAATGAGTATGTATATCTTCCTCATTATCACATGATGGTTTTGTTGTTATACTCACACTGACCCTTTTTGGTTTTAGTAAATGGCTGGATCTAGCAGGCACCAAGGTAACGGTGGATGTGAAGGAAACTATGACAGTTTTCTGAGAGAGCAACTGAATGATATGGGAGCTACAATGAGAACTCTTGTTTTTATCCTCAACCAACTATTTGGAGTCATGATTGAGCACCTAAACCTTGGTGATTTCTATAAGGCATCATATATGTGAGAAACAAATCTCTACAAAACAACAGGTAATAATCATAAAGGTAAGTGTGTTAAAAAATCTATGTGTCATAGATGTGGAAGGAAACACTAAGAAAATGTTTCAAAGGGACAGAAATATGCTATAGATGTGGAAAGGAAGGTCATCAAGCAAGAACCTGCCATGGAAAAAGGAAGAATCCAGTTGACTCGAGGAAAGGGAATGAAGTTCATTCTGAGGGATCAATTGAATGTTTTAAATGTGGTGTGCATGGTCATTATGAAAACACATGTCCTATGAAGAAGTTTCTTGAATGGGATCACCAAGATCATACAAATACTCGTTTACCAATACCTAATGCCATTCTGATTGAGGATGATGAAACTGAAAATGACCAATCAATGGTATGGAATATTTATTAACTTTTGTTTTATATTTTGAAATCATAGGATTTGATTCATGATTTTGTTTGTAGGAAAGAAGTATTTCAGAATAAGTTGGAAAGGAATGGTTAATGGATCATTAATAATGTTGAATGAGTAAGAAGTCAACATATAAGGGCTTCAAGAGTTATGGTGAAATTCTTATGAGTATTTAGTGTCTTTTGATGATGGGGTACATTAGAATAATTTTTATAGTATGTGTAACACTGATGTTTAATATATGAAAATTCTATTCAAGGAATAGTTATCTTTTGTTTTGTGGACATAGTTTTAAAGAACCATTGGGGTTTATATGATCCTTAATTTTGAGGTAATTATGGGTTACTATATGTTATGATGGAAGTGAAAGGCTTGAGATAAAATTAAGGTTAAATTATGTTATGGTTATTTTTGATGATTTTACCTCTTTTTGGGGAATGATTTGAGAATTATATAGTTTTGGAAAAAGGAAAACACGCAGACCGTGTGACAACCCGTCGCGTCGGACAAAGCTACGGGAATCGAACCCACAACCAAAGTGCGACTGGTTTTTATTGCTTACCACTAGACTACGTGAAGTCCCTTGTTAGTTTGATTGATTCTTTTTAGTTATATGATTATGTGAATTAAGATTAAGTTGATTTTTGGTTATTTATGAAAATGATTGACCTATCATAGAAGATATGTGATTAGGTTAATTACTTTTCAATATGAGACTTTAAGAGTAACTGATGTTATTTGGAGATAAGTGTTAATTTGTACCTTGGAAGACTATGCGACTAAATCCTTCAAATATTTGGGTTTCAATATTTGTTTGGTTTACTTTGAAGTATTTTATGGACAATTTTTTTATCGAATAGTCCTCGTTGGACATTGGGTTTTGTTGGACAAATTTTGGAGATTAAGCATAGATTTTCTTTTTAAAGGTTTATCCTTTTCTGGATTATCTGACCATGTACTAAACTTTTTAGTTTTGTTTTTGGTTAAAGCCTAAAGACATGGGAAGTATATAGTTCTCTTTGGTGGATTAGGATATTATCTAGAAGTTGAGTATAGTACTCTTAATGCGAACAAGTCTTCATAAATACTCGTCTTTTGGAAAAAATATGAGTTTGATTAAGGAATCTAGTGAAAGTTGAAAGTCAACATGATAAGTTATTATGTTTCCTTATGAATAAATTCCTCAATAAAAAGTAACTTAAAAAAATGTTGTCTTTTAACTTTTCCTACTTGGAAATCGAATACAGTTTAACCCATCACAAATTTGTGATTTTCTTATGGTTAACTTTCTCCTAGTCATGTTTACTATCACTCTCCCTCAAGAACATGATCCTTTGCTTTTTCTTCCATTTCCATGTTTTCCTACACGGAATCCTATTATGGGTTAACTCGGGTGACCTATGTACTTATCTTTATTTATTTTAAGGTGATTGTTTTACGGACTCTTGTTCCGATGTGGGACTTTCAAGGATGATTCCAAGCTCAATTTTAAAATTGCGAGGATGCAATTCCCAAAAGGGGGGAAGAATGTAACACCCTAGGTAAATAAATAATATGACATTTTAATATTTATCCATATTTGTGAATAAAATATTAATATTAATTTAAAGGGGATGCTATGCTCGATGGCGTACCCAACACGCAACAATGAGTTTCTTGGAAATCTTACGTTGCACTCTAATAATAAAATAATATTATTTTAAATAGTAGTTAACGACTAGCCGTTGTAATGGTGGGAATGAACATAACTAACTACAAAATGATTATATATGTTTGTCAAATATTTTTACTTTTTATAATAAATGTTAGAGGATTAAAAAATGAAAATGAATCCAATTTTAAGCGTAAACATTCTAATATTCTTTAAAAGGTCGATTAAACGCCTTTTGATGGAGAACCTCTTTTAAATCCACTTTTGGAAAATTTTATGTGTTATATTTGACAAAATAAAATTGTTCTTTAGAATCGGGACATCAATGTTTACTTTGCATAAATTTTTTGTATTTTTTTTCCAAAAAAGTTCAATTTTTAATGAATAGTGAAATTGTTGTATTTTTATTCAAAACATCATTTAATATAATTTATTTATATGATTAGATTATCTTTTTAATTGGTTTTAAAGTGAAATTAGAATATATTTTTACCATTTAATCCAATAGTGGTCGTCGGAATTAATTTTAGTTTGAAATCGGACTTAAACTAGTTTCAATCTTTTGATACATTTTGTTTCATAAAAACACGCAATTTGTTTTGACAGTGGAAATTAATTATTAAATTAATTAATAGAAATTATATGTTCTTAATTTTTTAAAATAGACATCATTTCTGAATTCGGAATATCAAATATAGCTTAGGGTGAACATTTGGTAATTTTCTGAAAAACTTAAATTTTTGATGAATAGTGAAACCACTAAGTGGTACTTATAAAAACTGATTTTCCGTTTAAATTAAATTTTTCCATCATTGTGTTTTGAATTTCAAAAATCCGACATACATGGTTTTCATTAATAAGTATAATTTGGTTCAATGGGATTAAAATAATTTTTTGGTAAATAGTAACTTATTATGTTTTTAATCGCGATTAGAGGTAATTAGTGGAGTTTAAGGTAAGAATAATATTTTAATAAACTTAAATGACCTAGAAACATGTCCTACCATCATTGGATCTGTCATGGACGACCAATAAAATCCATGGGTCAACTTGGGCACCCCATGGAGCCACTTTGGTTGGAAAATGACATAAATATCTTTTTATTTAATGTTAAAGTAAAAATGAGACAAACATGAGATGTTTTACTAAAACAATTTTTACATGGGGTTATACAGGTCATATATTTGACTATAAATATTAATTGGAAAGCTAAAAAGATTTCCTACATCATAGAATTTGTTTTATAATTTTTATACATTAAATAAATGAAATTAATTATGACATCATGATGATGCAACGATGACCTCATTATTTAATGATTTAAATAAAATGGAAAGATAATGTCATATCTAAGACCTACACATGTCTAAAACCTATTGGATGAGTGGATTTACAACCCTTATCAACTTATACTAGAAATAAATCAATCTGGGACCTTTAAAATCCGAAACGCTTTTGAAAATAAAGTAACCTTTTGTAACTTTACAAGAGTGCCCCTCCTCTCCTCTTATAAATGGCCCCCACCTCAACCTCCTTACCCACACTCCCAAAGCCTTTGGCTCGGCCGAACCCTACCCATTTTGTCTCTCCACTTCCCTATATTACTCCTTGAAGCCTCAATTTCGGCAGAAGTCTTCCCAAGGAATCCTTTGATCTCAAACAAAGGGAGTTACCCGATTTTAAGGTAATGTCTTCACTTGAGTCCTTTTGTTTTATTTTGCCTCTCCAACCCCCTAAACTCTTTTTATTAATTTATTTTGTACCAACTCCAGTATCTTCAATATTCTAGTATTTTTTTATAAGAAGGATTCGAGCTACACTTTCACACACCTACATCTAATGGTTTAAGAGCATACTGTTTCCGTTAATGGCGGATTTCTGCCTCACGAAACGATGATTGTTCAACACTCATATAACACCTTCAAAGGTGGCCATTAAGATGTAACTATATTTATATATGATATATTATATTTTTATGTTTTACTTAAGATTATGTATTTTTCATTTATGTCATACCTTTATGGTTTCCATTATGGGTAAACGTGATATCTTCATTTAAGGAAGTGCGGACTACCGCCCCCTCAAAGTGATGTGATTCGTTAATTCCATATGTGGGATGTATAAAGGATGGATTTAAAGTTATTATATATGATGTTATAATATAATTATAATATACCTCTATATCATTATTATTTCTGTCCATTAATGTATGAGATAGAAATGAATGTAGTGTTCATGCGTACGTACGGCTTACTGTCTCCATGAACGGTGCATTTCATTTCTTATCCCCAAATGTAATGTACTATTATAAGTACATATTTATAATGGATATATATAATTTATGTTACATATAAATGATGAATATAATTCTGGAATTAAAATATACATAACTCTCATTTAGTTTTAATTCCATTAATATGACAATGAAATGAAAGTAGCGTTCATGCGTACGTACGGCTTACCGTCTCCATGAACGGTGCATTTCATTTCTTACCTCTAAATGATTATGTAATATTATAAATACATGTATATGCTAGATATATATTATATATATGATATCCAAATCATAAATATCATTTTGGATATAATGAACCTTTGACCACATGAACAACATGTAATTGTAAGAAGTTCACTTTCGACTTAAAACCAAATATCGACAAAACAAACATTATTAACTTAAATGATTAGATAATGATTATAAAATGGAAATAAGTGATATAAAAGGAATAATGAACTTGAAAAAGGTTCTTAAGCAAATATAAATTAACTCAAGTTTATTATTCAGGACGTTAAAGAACCATCGAGTCAAGTCGGACCCGAGGTAAGGGATCCTACTCCTCTCTTTCTTTTTAAGTACACTCTTTTATGTCATTCCTTTTAAAGATAATATTTCTTGTTATTGGGATGTTATTTTATATTACTCTTACTGTAATTTTTATGTTCAGATGACAAGAGACCTTATTCTCTCTCATCAATCCATTTTGTAAGTTTTGAGTGGCGCCGTTAGGCTGCCAAATTTTCGTAAGAGATCTAACCTCTCTCTTTCTTTTTAACTACTCTCCATTATGTCACTTCTTTTAAGATCCTCTTTGTTATGTTGGGGGATGTTCTTTTATATTCCTCTTTCTATAAAAATTATGTTAATATGATGAGATACCCTATTTGATCTCATCAATCCATTTTTTAAGTTTTACGTGGCGCTGTTAGGCTGCCGAGTATTCGTAAGGGATTTTTCATCTCACTTTTATTCCTGTGGGATTTATGCTACATTTTCCAAAATTTCCTTTGAGTGGTGTATGTACTGCCCACTTTTTTACTCATTGTGTAATATAATTACATTTATTATTATTTACATCAATGTTGTATTGTCCTTCTTTCACGAGGTGTATGTTTCGAAAGATACCCATGTCGGTAAGGGAACCTTTCACCCTCCTCTTTTTAAAAGACTTCTTTTGTTATGTCTTTTAATTCACATACTATTATGTTCGGATATGTTCTTATATATCATTATTGATTTAAATTTTATTTCCATGTGATGAGATACCCTTTTTATCTCTCATCAACTCATTTTATAAATTTTGTAGTGACGCCATTAGGCTGTCAAATTTTTGCAAGGGAATTTCTTAACCCAAATTTGATTCTTTGGGATAAACTTATACTCCTTGAATATGTCATTCTATGAATATGTGTGAATAACCTCTGATTGTTTTACACTTAATATCCACTTATATTTGGTGTATTCGTTTGTCAAACATAATTATGTAATTGATTTTTCCTTAAATGAAGGATACCGTCTTTGTAAGGGAATTCGTCTAAATCTCCTTTAATTGAGGCATATTTCGTTTTATATACAACTTTCTTTTATACGGTGTATAAACCCCTTTGACATTTACTTTTATACAAAAGGAATATTTTTCTACGAAGCATTTTACAAAACTAAAAAAAGGAATGTTTCTTTTAACGTACGTGGTGACAACGACCTTTTTCGCCGCTGCGAGTATTATTTGATCTTTGTCTTCCTCAATAAGTCGTAATGTTTTTAAAATAAAATAAATACCATATCTCTTTTATGTATTTTGGTATTGAAAATGGTTTTGTTAAAGGATTCTATTTTTTCAATATATTTAAATGATAAATTTTGATTGAAATGTGGAAATGTTATCATTCCTTTATATTGGTTTTATGTGTTATAATTTTATAATGGTACATGGACATTTTACGGGTGGTTACGTGATAAACCATATGACGGTTGGTGCAGTGAATACAAGGACGGGTGGTTACGTTATAACCTCCAATGCATTGGGTATGGAAGTCAGCCGTATGGCTATTCCATTAAGTATTTATGGAAGTTGGCCGAATGGCTATTCCATTAAGTGTTATGTGCGGAAGTCGACCATATGGTTATTCCAATTAAGTATGTTTATGTCCCAAGACACCTTTATATGTTATGTGATCTTTATATGGGTTTTATGGTAATATTTTGGTTAAATAAGGGTAGGTAATGAGCTTATATTCAGTGAAGAGTTTTTTACTACTTCGAAAAGGTGAAAAGTATTACTTTGTTGAAGTATACATGGTTTACTTGTTGTTTTGAAAAACTAACAGTTTTCATTATTTTTGTATCCCTTACTGAGCTTTTTATGCTCATCCCAAGTTTTTGAAATTTTTTTCACAGGACTTAACATGGAATTGTGTCAAGGATGGAATCAAGGGAAAGTAATGCTACCTAAAACATGGAACTAGACTTGTTTCCTTTTAAGAGTTTTTATTTTATGGAAACTTAGTAGAAGTTTCTACTTTGTAATCTTTTGAGATGTAATGTTTATGTCCTAATTCTCTAAAACTGTAAACCTGAAAAGATACTCAATGTGAATTATTCATTTAATTCAATATTAAGTAAGGTTTAAGGCTGGGGCCTTATAGTTGGTATCAAAGGTCGGTTTAGATAACTTTAGAGGTTAGGAAATTCTTTAAGCATAAGTGACATGACCATAATGGTTAGGATTTCAGAAAGAGTCATAGTTTTTAGATAAAGTGAATGAGTAAGTATATCTTCCTCATTAGTACATGATGATTTTGTTGTTATACTCACACTGACCCTTTTTGGATTTGGTAAATGGATGGATCTAGCAGGCACCAAGGTAACGGTGGATGTGAAGGAAACTGTGACAGTTTTCTGAGAGAGCAACTGAAGGATATGGGAGCTGCAATGAGAACTCTTTTGTTTATCCTCAACCAACTATCTGGAGTCATGATTGACCACCTAATCATTGGTGATTTCTATAAGTCATCATATATGCGAGAAAAAAATCCCTACGGAACTACAGGTAATAATCATATAGATAAGTGTGTTCAAAAACCTATGTGTCATAGATGTGGAAGGAAACACCTAGGAAAATGTTTCAAAGGTACAGAAATATGCTATAGATGTGGAAATGAAGGTCATAAAGCAAGAACCTGCCATGGAAAAAAGGAAGCATCCAGTTGACTCGAGGAAAGGGAAACAAGTTCTTTCTGAGGGATCAATTGAATGTTTTAAATGTGGTGTGCATGGTCATTATGCAAACACATGTCCTATGAAGAAGTTTCTTTAATGGGATCACCAAGATCATACAAATACTCATTTACCAATACCTAATGCCATTCTGATTGAGGATGAAGAAACTGACAATAACCAATCAAAGGTATGGATTATTTATTAACTTTTGTTTTCTATTTTGGAATATTAGGATATGATTCATGATTTTTTTTTGTAGGAAAGAAGTATTTCAGAATAAGATGGAAAGGAATGGTTAATGTATTATGAAGAATGTTGAATGAGTAAGAAGTCAACATATAAGGGCTTCAAGAGTTATGGTGAAATTCTTAAGAGTATTAAGTGTCTTTTGATGATGGGGTACATTAGAAGACTTTTTATAGTATGTGTAACACTGATGTTTAATATATGAAAATTTTATTCAAGGAATAGTTATCTTTTCTTTTTTGGACATAGTTATAAAGAAATATTTGGGTTTATATGATCCTTACTTTTAAGGTAATTATGGGTTACTATATGTTATGATGGAAGTGAAAGGCTTGAGATAAAATTGAGGTTAAATTATCTTAAAGTTATTTTTGATGATTTTATCTCTTTTTGGGGAATGATTTTAGAATTATATAGTATTGGAAAAAGGACAACACACAGACCATGTGACAACCCGTCGCGTCGGACAATGCTGCGGGAATCGAACCCACAACCAAAGTGCGACTGGTATTTATTGCCTACCACTGGACTACGTGAAGTCCCTGGTTAGTTTGACTGATTCTTTTTAGTTATATGATTTTATGAATTAAGAGTAAGTTGATTTTTGGTTATTTATGAAAATGATTGACCTATCATGGAGGATATGTGATTAGGTTAATTACTTTTCAATACGAGACTTTAAGAGTAACTGATGTTATTAGAGATATGTGTTAATTTGTACCTTGGAAGACTATGCGACTAAATCCTTCAAATATTTGGATTTCAATATTAGTTTGGTTTACTTTGAAGTATTTTATGGACAATTTTTTTATCGAATAATCCTCGTTGGACATTGGGTTTTGTTGGACAAATTTTGGATATTAAGCATAGATTTTCTTTTTAAAGGGTTATCCTTTTCTGGATTATCTGACCTTGTACTAACATTTTTGGTTTTGGTTTTGGTTAAATCCTAAAGAAATGGGAAGTATATAGTTCTCTTTGGTGGATTAGGTGATTCTCTAGAAGTAGATTATAGTAATCTTAATGCAAACAAGTCTTCACAAAAACTCGTCTTTTGGAAAAAATATGTGTTTGATTATGGAATCTAGTAAAAGATGAAAGTCAACATGATAAGTGATTATGTTTCCTTATGAATAAATTCCTCAATAAAAAGTAACTTAAAACAAAAATGTTGTCTATTAACTTTTCCTACTGGGGGATCGAATACCGTTTAACCCATCACAAGTTTGTGATTTTCTTATGGTTAACTTTCTCCTAGACATGTTTACTATCACTCTCCCTCAAGAACATGACCCTTTTATTTTTCTTCCATGTCCACGTTTTCTTACACGGAATCCTATTATGGGTTAACTCGGGTGACCTCTGTACTTATCTTTCTTTATTTTAAAGTGATTGTTTTACCGACTCTTGTTCCGATGTTGGACTTTCAAGGATGTTTCCAAGCTCAATTTTAAAATTGCGAGGATGCAATTCCCAAAAGGGGGGAAGGATGTAACACCCCAGGTAAATAAATAATATGACATTTTTATATTTATCCATATTTGTGAATAAAATATTAATATTACTTTAAAGGGGATGCTATGCTCGATGGCGTACCCAACACGCAACAATGAGTTTCGTGGGAATCTTACGTTGCCCTCTAATAATAAAATAATATTATTTTAAATAGTAGTTAACGCCTAGCCGTTGTAATGGCGGTAATGAACAGAACTAACTAAAAAATGATTTTATATATTTTTCAAATATTTTTACTTTTTACAATAAATGTTAGAGGATTAAAAAATGAAAATGAATTTAATCTTAAGCGTAAACATTCTAATATTCTTTAAAAGGTCGATTAACCGCCTTTTGGTGGCGAACCACTTTTAAATCCACTCTTTGACAATTTTATGGGTTATATTTGACAAAATAAAATTCTTCTTTAGAATCAGGACATCAAATTTTACTTTGCGTAAATTTTATGTATTTTTTTTCCAAAAAAGTTCAAATTTTAATGAATAGTGAAAAATGTTGTATTTTAATTGAAAACATCTTTTAATCTAATTTATTTATATGATTAGATTATCTTTTTAATTGGTTTTAAAGTAAAATTAGAATATATTTTTACCATTAAATCCAATAGTTATCGTTGGAATTAATTTCACTTTGAAATCAGACTTAAACTATTGTCAATCTTTTGATGCATTTTGTTTCATAAAAACACGCTATTTGTTTTGACAGCGGGAATTAATTATTAAATTAATTAATGCAACATATATGTTCTGAATTTTTTAATATAGACATCATTTTCGAATTCAGAATATCATATATAGCTTAGGGTGAACTTTTGGTAATTTTCTGAAAAACTACAATTTTTGATGAATAGTGAAACCACTAAGTGGTACTTATAAAAACTGATTTTTCGTTTAAATGAAATTTTTCAATAATTGTGTTTTTAATTTCAAAAATCCTACATACATGGTTGTCATTAAGAAGTAAAATGTGGTTCAATGGAATTAAAATAATTTTTTGGTGAATAGAAACTTATTAAGTTTTTAATCGCGATTAGAGGTAATTAGTGTAGTTTAAGGTAAGAATAATGTTTTAATAAACTTAAATGACCTATAAACATGTCCTACCCTCCTTGGATGTGTCATGGACGACCAATAAAATCCATGGGTCAATTGGGGACCCCATGGAGCCACTTTGGTTGGAAAATGACATAAATATCTTTTTATTTAATGTTAATGTAAAAATCAGACAAACATGAGATGTTTTACTAAAAAAAAATTACATGGGGTTATACAAGTAATATATTGGACTATAAATAGTAATTGGAAAGATAAAACAATTTCCTACATCATAGTATTTGTTTTATAATTTTTAGACATTAAATAAATGTAATTAATTATGACATCATGATGATGCAGCGATGACCTCATTATTTAACGATTTAAATAAAATGGAAAGATAATGTAATGTCTAGGACCTACACATGTACAAAACCTATTGGATGAGTGTATTTCGAACCCTTATAACCTTATCTTCGAAATACATCATTGTGGGGCCTTAAAAATCAGAAACACTTTTGAAAATAAAGTAACATTTTGTAACATTACAAGAGTGCCCCTCCTCTCCTCTTACAAAAGGCCCCCACCTCTACCTCCTTACCCACACTCGCAAAGCCTTTGGCTCGGCCAACCCCTGCCCATTTTGTCTCTACACTTCCCTCTATTACTCATTGAAGCCTCACATTGGGCAGAAGACTTCCCAAGCAAGCCTTTGAGCTCAAACCAATGGGAGTTACCCGATTTTAAGGTAATGTCTTCACTTGAGTCCTTTTGTTTTATTTTGCCTCTCCAACCCCCTAAAATCTTTTTATTCATTTATTTTATAACAACTACAGTATATTCAATATACTAGGATGTTTTTATAAGATGGATTCGATCTACACTTACACACACCTACATATAATGGTTAAAGAACATACTATTTCCGTGAATGGTGAATTTCTGCCTCACGAAACGATGATTGTTCAACACTCATATAACACCATAAAAGGTGCCCATTAAGATGTAACTATATTTATATATGATATATAATATGTTTATTTTTTACGTAAGCTTCTTATTTTTCATTTATGTCATTCCTTTATGGTTTCAATTATGGGTAAACGTGATATCTTAATTTAAGGAAGTGCGGACTACCGCCCCCTCAAAGTGATGTGATTCGTTAATGCCATATGTGGGATGTATAAAGGATGGATATAAAGTTATTATATATGATGTTATACTGGAATTATAATATACCTCTATATAATTATTATTTCTTTCCATTAAAGTATGATATAGAAATGAATGTAGCATTCATGCGTACGTACGGCCTACCGTCTCCATGAACGGTGCATTTCATTTCTTATACCCAAATGTAATATACTATTATAAGTACATATTTATAATGGATATATATAATGTATGTTACATATAAATGATGAATATAATTCTGTGGTTAAAATATAAATACATCTCATTTAGTTTTAATTCCATTAATATGACAAAGAAATGAAAGTAGCGTTCATGCGTACGTACGGATTACCGTCTCCATGAACAGTGCATTTCATTTCTTACCTCTAAATGATTATGTAATATTATAAATACATGAATATTCTTGATATATATGATATATATGATATCCAAATCATGAATATCATTCTGGATATAATGAACTTTTGACCACACGAACAACATGTAATTGTAAGAAGTTCACTTTCGACTTAAGAACCAAATATCTACACAACAGACATTATTAACATAAATGATTACATAATGTTTAAAAATGGAAATAAGTGATATAAAAAGAATAATAAACTTGAAAAAGGTTCTTAATCAAATATAAATTAACTCATGTTTATTATTCAGGACATTAAATAACGATCGAGTCAAGTCGGCCCCCAGGTAAGGGATCATACTCCTCTCTTTCTTTTTAAGTACGCTCTTTTATGTCATTCCTTTTAAAGATCATATTTCATGTTATTGGGATGTTATTTTATATTACTCTTACTGTAATTTTTATGTTCATATGATGAGAGACCCTATTCTCTCTCATCAATCCATTTTGGAAGTTTTGAGTGGCGCTGTTAGGCTGCCGAATTTTCGTAAGAGATCTAACCTATATCTTTCTTTTTAAGTACTCTCCTTTATGTCACTTATTTTAAGCTCCACTTTGTTATGTTGGGGGATGTTCTTTTATATTACTTTTTCTATAAAAATTATGTTAATATGATTATATACCCTATTTGATCTCATCAATCCATTTTTGTAAGTTTTATGTAGCGCCGTTAGGCTGCCGAGTTTTCGTAATGGATTTTTCATCTCACTTTTATTCCCGTGGGATTTATGCTAAATTTGCCACAATTTCCTTTGAGTGGTGTATGTACATCCCATTATTTTACTCATTGTGTAATATACTTTCATTTATGAGTATTTACATCAATGTTGTATTGTCCTTCTTTCACGGGGTGTATGTTTCGAAAGATACCCATGTCGGTAAGGGAACCTTTCACCCTCCTCTTTTTAAAAGACTTATTTTGTTATGTATTTTAATTCACATACTATTATGTTGGGATATTTTCTTATATATCATTATTGATTTAAATTTTATTTCCATGTGTTGAGATGCCCTTTTTATCTCTCATCAACTCATTTTCTGAATTTTGTAGTGACGCCATTAGGTTGTCAAATTTTTGCAAGGGAACTTCTTAACCCAAATTTGATTCTTTGGGATAAAATTATACTCCTTGAATATGTCATTCTATGAATATGTGTGAATAACCTCTGATGGTTTTACACTTAATATCCACTTATATTTGGTGTATTCATTTGTCACACATAATTATGTAATTGATTTGTCCTTAAACCAAGGATATCGTCTTTGTAAGGGACTTCGTCTCAATCTACTTTCATTGAGGCATATTTCGTTTTATACACAACTTTCTTTTATACGGTGTATAAAACCCTATGACTTTTACTTTTATACAAAAGGAATATTTTTCTACAAAGCTTTTTACAAAACGACAAAAAGGAATGTTTCTTTTAACGTACGCGGTGACAACGACCTTTTCCGCCGCTGCGAGTATTATTTGATCTTTGGCTTCCTCAGCAAGCTGTAATGTTTTTAAAATGAAATAAATACCATATTCTATTTTATGTATTTTGGTATTTAAAATGGTTTTGATAAAGGATTCTATTTTTTCAATATATTTAAATGATATATTGTGATTGAAATGTGGAAATGTTATCATTCCTTTATATTGGTTGTATGTGTTATAATTTTATAATGGTACTTGGAAATTTTACGGGTGGTTACGAGATAAACCATATGATGGGTGGTGCCGTGAATACCAGGACAGGTGGTTACATTATAACCTCCAATGCATTGGGTATGGAAGTCGGACATATGGCTATTCCATTAAGTATGTATGGAAGTTGGCCGAATGGCTATTCCATTATGTGATATGTGTGGAAGTCGACCTTATGGTTATTCCACATAAGTATTTTTATGTCCCAATTTACCTTTATATGTTATGTGATCTTTATATGGGTTTTATGGTAATCTTTTGGTTACAAAATGGTAGGTAATGAACTTACATTCAGTGAAGAGTTTTTTACTACTTCGAAAAGGTGAAAAGTATTACTCTGTTGAAGTATACATGGTTTACTTGTTGTGTTGAAAAACTAACAGTTTTCATTCTTTGTGTATCCCTTACTGAGCTTTTTATGCTCATCCCATGTTTTTGAAATGTTTTTCACAGGTCTTAACGTGGAATAGGGTCAAGGATGAGATCAAGGGAAAGTCATGCTACCTAAAACATGGAACTGTACATGTTTATTTTTAAGAGTTTTTATTTTATGGAATCTTAGTAGAAGTTTCTAATTTGTAATCATTTGAGATGTAATGTTTATGTCCTAATTATCTAAAACTCTAAACTTGAAAAGATCCTAAATGTGAATTTTCATTTAATTAAATATTAAGTAAGGTTTAAGGCCGGGGCCTTATACTTTAGCCCTCAACTACACGGTGTGTAGTCATCTTGGATAGATTCGACATATATCTGAAAGAGTACATAGATGGAGGGTTGATTACACGGGTTTCTTACATGGTGTGTACTCCCCCACATAGAATGGCACATGCAAAGTACACAGGCCAGCTCGTGTACTGGTACATGGGAAGAGATGCACATTCTGGAATCATGTGTCGGGACATGGCCGAAGTACACTGGTGCACCATGGATGTAAGGATATGGCTTGGAATACCTTCTTTACATCATTTACCCATATCATACAAGTCATGGTCATTGTAAGTGGGTAGTACCCAGGGTCAAAGACATTGTGTGTGACCTTACTACATGTTGTGTACCGCTTCTTACACGGCTTGAGTCAATTGTCCTACATTTCATTAAAAAATAATTGTTAGGATGCATCCCCTTCATTTTTCCCTAAAGTTTTGTATGAATTATTTTCTACCAATCAAAGTATTGATCATTACATGGCTCCCCATGCCCACCTCTAATAGGTCAGTGGATGGGGACTAGCACCGAGTAGGCATATCACTATCATGGGAGTCATTCCCTATGTACCAGTACTCACTCCAACATTTCCAATTACACAAAATGATAGAATGTAAAATCCAAAACATAAATAATTCATTGATATAACAAAATCCCAAAACTAGAGTAAGATAGAAACACTTTTGAGGAAAGATCGACAAATACAATCCCACAATAAGATGTATGTGGCACGAGTCCAAACTGTATGAAAAATGTACTCGGACTTCTGAAGAAAAGATGCATGAACATACCTCATTTTGTATAGTCTCACTAAGAATCTTCTCATCCAATTCCACCAAGGAATTTATAAAAATGTCGATGGTATGCACAAGACATGACACATAAGATCAAATCCCATTCAAGGGTGGTTCTACCAATACTTAGTTAGACAAACCAAACCCACAAAGAAATACAACATTGGAACGATACAGTTACCTTACATAGGTATATGTCTACATCCAATATTATATGTGAATCCATACAAACTCAATCCAAGACCAACATTATTGAGGTAATTCACAACCACATTACGCCAACACCAAGAAATTAGCTTGAATATTCCATGAAGAACTCATCTGGGAGAACACAATCCTGAGTTTGATAGCACTATTGACATCCATCTGGGAGGTACACCATGTCGTGGCGTACCATGGGAAATAAATGATTGAAGTTCTAAAGAGATATATAATACGAAGATAAGGATCCCATCCATGACCAAGGAATGACACAACCAAGTCAATCTGGATTAACCTGCTATGTAGAGGGTCGACCCCCACTATAACACCCAAGAAGTTGATGAGAAATATTTTTGTTTTTATACATCATCAAAGGAGTCATTCACTACACACAACACTAGCATGGCTTGATTTACATGAAATCGTGGCCTTCCTCGATAGCTTGCACTTTACACAATACCGAGTTTCACTAAACAACGATATGCTATTAAAATATTATAAAAACTAGCCATTATGAATAGTAATAACCACTTTTTGAAATTTTATAAATTTTATTTTTAAAAATGGTCTTCATTTTTGGATTCAGAATATTGAAATTAGCCTAAGGTGAAATTTTGGTATTTTTCTGAAAATATTCAATTTTTTATGAATGGTTAAAACACTGGGTTACTATTTAAAAACCGACTTTTTATTTAAATAATTATTTATTTTATTTAAATTTTTTTTAGGTCAAAATTGATACATAATAACTATATAAGTTCAATGTAATTCATTGGAGTCATTTTATAATAATTTTAGATATATAAAAAGTTTATTGAACTTTTGACCATCTTTTACCCACCTCCTAGGAGAATTTACAAATTTACATAAAACATAATTTTACTGCTTTTGTGAATGGAATTTCAAAAATCCAAGAGACACGGTTTATTTCAGTATGTAAAATGTGGTTCAATGAGATGAATTTTTTTTGGTGAATAGTAACTTTTTCTTTTATTTTCCACGGTTAAAAGTAAATAGGGTAATTAAGGGTAAAATGATATTATTATTACCCTAACGCATGTACTAATTCTATTGGATAAGTGTAATTCTACCAGAAACAACATTAGGGATAAAATATTACCCTTTAGGTCCACTTGGAATAGATTAAGACATTTAATATTATTTTATTTAAAGAAGAGTTAAAATAGTTAAAATCAATGTTTAATAGCTAAAAAATTTTTAATATAGGGTTATACATAAGATAAATTCTACTATAAATATTCATTATAAAGATAAATAGATTTCCTACATAATCGTATTTTATTTATAATTTTTAGACATTAAATAATTTAATTTATTTATGACACAATGGTGATGCAGTAATTATCTTATTAATGTAATATTAACATAATTGATGTTATAAATACTCAAATAAATGTAATTTGAGACTTTTAATGAATTAAAGTAATTTTATAGGTTAAAATGACATGTTATTATGTATTTAATTAATTTTTTAGAACTAATAATGCTGTTTTGATTTTTCCAAAAATCAATTATCAAATAGTGACAAAATTTACATAAAATAGTTTTTGAAACAAATATTATATTATTAATTTTTATTGTATTCCGAGAAATCTAAGGTTTGGCCAAATGACAGAGATAAAGTATTATATATTAATAATAAACAACTTGGGGTTCCTTTGTCTTTTTATAGTATGTTTAATAACCGTATAGTGTAAGAAAACAAGAAGACACGGTAAAAGTAAAATTATTGAACTTAAAGTTAAACCTAAATGATAATGTTAAAATAGTAATCTAAACTTGTCTGAATTATTTTGGATGAGAGGATTTCGACCCATCCCCACCTTAGATTATAAATAAATCAATTTGGAGCTATTTAAAACCAAATATGACTTTATAATAAAATAATATTTTTAGTTTTTCCAAAGGTGTCCCTCTCCTCCCTTATAAAAGGGCATATCCTCCCTCTCCTCCTCACACCACTTTGAGCCATAAAGCTCGGGAGAACCCTACAAAATTATATTTTACACTTCCCTAAAAACATCCTATAGGTTCTGGCCTTCTTAAAAGACCGTCCCTTGTGCCCTATGAAGAGGTTAAGAAAAGGCGCGTCAAGGAAGAGGTAATATCCATTACCGATCCTCTCCAATTTCTTTCTTCTTCAACTTCTTCTTCCTTATTTGTTTAATTATGAAGTAATAACATCACTATCACTCATATACGGATTTGTTATTATAAATTTGAATCATTCCTATTTCACCTTCTCTCCAACCTACGGTAAATGAAATCACCGTGCGTGCGTACGTACAAAATACCGTCTCCACGCCGTGGTGTTATCTGTTTTCCCCCACCACCTTAATTGGATGGGTATAATGGTGTAGAGAATAACTATATATGATTATTTTAAAGTGATATTGATTCTGAAATAGTATACATACACTCCAATACAATTCCACGATCATGGGAACAATATCAACGCTCATGCGTACGTACGGAATACCATCTCCACAGTGTGATGTGACTCGTTCTACATGATCTTCACTACATAATGATTATATAAATGAATTGAATGAATAAATATGATATATATTATACTAATACAATTCTGGAAATGATGTATCTATAATCTAAAAAGAAGAATAAGAATTTATTCGACAAAACACGCATAAGAAGAAAAAAGAAATAAACACACGAATAACAAGTAGCAATGAAATATTACTAATAAAAAGCTAATAATATGACCATATATGATATCATAACAATTATTACAATTTAGGAATAAGTCAATAACAATATTTAAATCATTATACAAGAGGTTCAGACACGTACGAAGAAAATCTAACCTAAGGTAAGAGAAAATCTCACAATCTCAATTTTTATCTGAGATTGTTTATACTTCAGAATTTACTGGGGAATATTTATCATCCACATCCATGTTTCCCCAATATGTAATATTATTTATATCCTCATAAAATTGTTTAAATCCAATATTACTTGTTTGTGTGTTTTTAGTAAAAGATATGAAAGGAATCTTTTGTCGTTTTTAGTACGAGGTACTTTTTGGCTTTTTCAGCGAAAGTACAAGAAGAATGTTTTTTTAACTTATACGGCACGAATGGAATTTATGATTTCATAAAACATTATTTCCATGAAGCTTCCTTTACAAGTTTTCAAGTTTATTTTTAATCAACTTCTTTTAGTTTAAAATTGTATGACATGTTAATAAAGGAAATTTTTTTTTGAAGTAGAAAGGATATTTTCCTCAAGAATGGAGTTCAAGAATTTTTATTTTCCGTCTAAGATAATATAGGGTTCTTTTTCTATCCCAATTTATACATTGTTTTGATTATTTTTTGATGAAATTATTTTTATTATGTCCTTCTATCTTATATGGATTTTCTTATGATGGCATGATGTTTAAGAATCCCATTTTTATTACATGGGTTATGTTATGATGTATGATTTATGAACTTGTGGAACACATAAGAATGGTATCATTATGATATGGGTGGGACATATATCTCCTCCAATGCATTGGGTAAATATTTATATCTCATTAGATAGACATGGATGGAATGGCAGGTTAAACTGGTTCAGTGACACAAGACTGAAACAAGGAGTGAACTCGGTTCAGAAATGGACTTTGTCCGCTAAGATAATCTTGGCAATGAGTCTTGACTAATAAGAAATGATTCTCTATGATTATGTGTGTATGAAACAAAGTTTCATGTTTTAATTTATGATTATTGGGATTACATTTCACTACTATGATTTATCCCATGATATGATATTATGATATCTTTTGCAGGTTAATATTTCCAAAATGTTGTGTTCTTATGATTGATATTTCTTTTGTTTACCCTTACTGAGCTTTTGATCTCACCCTTTTGTATGTTTTCATTTCCCCAGGTCAATATGAAGGGTTTTAAGTAGGATATGCCAAATGGGACTCTAGATATGATGAAATAAATGGGAGACAATGTAGATGATTTATGAACCAGTTGTTTATGTTTCCCAGTTTCTAAAGACACTATACCTATACGGTCCTTTCATGGTTTTGTTATATGTTATAATAAGTGTGCTTCAATTATGAAGTAATAAAAATGTATGTAATGTATGGGTCGTTATAGTTGGTATCAGAGGAAAGGTATAGTCAACCTTTGGAAACTATGATGTGAAAGCCTTAGTAAGAACCCTAAGGATAAGTCTAAGCATAAAACAGAATCTTAGTTTTTTAGAATTGGCCATGACTAACCTATGATAAGACCTTAGGTGTGAAATTTATTCTTGATTATGTGGTTTTCCTATTATAATTAGTGTTGCCCACACTATTCTTCTTGGTTTTAGTCAATGTATGGAACCCGAAGGAACCGTGTTAATGCGGAATGCAATGAGAAATGCAATGATTTTCCCCTTGAGCAATAAAATGTTATGGGAGATGGAAAGAAAAAATCTAGTATCCATGCTCACATAAATTTCTCAAGTTATGAATCATGTAAGACTTCCAAATGAGCAAAGGAAGGAGAAAAATTTTGTGTAATCCTTCATGAGGCAGCATCCACTTTCTTTCAGTGGGTCTACTGACCGATTAGTTACTGATCAATGTATCAGTACTATAGAAAATATATTTTCAGTTCTTCAATTTTTTGAGCATGATATATTCTTCTTAGCAGTATATCATTTGGAAGGTGATGCTGATTAATGGTGGAATCTTATCAAGAATATGAGGTAAAGGGTTTAAATTGAATCTATGGAATGGGACGAGTGCAAGAACTTATTTTTCAATAAGTAATTCCCTTGTATTCTTCGAAAAAAGATGGAGAATTAGTTTATTGAACTGAAGCAAAAGGATGATGTATCATTTGGTACCTACGAAGAAAAGTTTACGAGACATACAAGGTACGCTTCCAGGATTATTATCCAACATGAGAGTCAGATCGATCGAATCTTTAGTGGCATAAAACCATTTCTTCGAAGTGTGTTAGCCATAAGGGACTTCAATAGCTATGAGGAAATAATTCTATGTGCTCTCAAAGTTGAGATAGTGATTGGAGTAACCCATCAGTCATATGGGTTTGATAAGAAGAGGAAAATGGAATTCAATGGTAAATATATAGAGCACACTGAATAGATGTTGAGTTATCCCTTATGCTCAAAGTCTGGAAAGAAACATAGAGGGAGCTGTATGAAAGGGACTAGTAAATTTTACAAATGTGGAAGGGAAGGTCATCGGGCATTTGAATTCTGCAATGATGGGAAGAAGATGTCTAGTGATGAGAACAATGAAAAGGATACACATAGTGCACTTCCTACACTTCAATGTTACAAGTGTAATGAAATGGGGAATTATGCTAATCAATTCCCTAATCCAAGGGTTGTTGATGATGATTGATTTCAAAAAACTCTTAAGGCTAATGAAAAAGGAAAGTCAATGCAATTTCTATTAGCGATGTGGAGTACGATAACGAAGTAGTGAAAGGTACACATACCATACACTCTAAATTTGAAAATGATTTATTTGTTTCTAGATCCACCCAATATTTTATTTCGGGAGAATTTTCTATGGGTATCGTCGTATTACCTCAAAAAATAGATGTTGAGTTAGCAGCGACAACCCCTAATGGCGCAACAGTCACCTCAAATGTTTACAATTCTTATCTGATTGAAGTTTGTGGGAAAGTGCTTCCTGCAAATCATGTGATCCTTCCTATAGTAGAATATGATGTAATTCTTGGCATGGATTGGATTTCTTTATATGGAGCTCATATCAATTTCCAATGAAAGGACGTTACATTTAATATTCCAGATCAATCTATGATCTTCTATCGATGCAAGGACGAACATAACCTTCTCGTGGAAATTTCTTCCATCTTATGGGTCTTGATTCCACTAAATGAAGGTTATTTATCTCAAATGGTTGGAGGGAAACTCACGATTAAGAATATTCCCATTTTATGAGAGTTTGATAATGTCTTTCCGGAGGAATTGCTGGGTCATCCACCAAATCATGATGTTGAGTTTTCAATAGAACTCATACCGGGTGCTTTGCCTATTTCAAAGAAACCTTATAGAATGGACCCAATTGAGTTGTAGGAATTGAAGAAAAAACTCCAAGAGAATCTTGATAAGGGATTCTTATGCCCTAGTGCGTTACCTTTAGGAGCACATGTTCTGTTTGTTAAGAAGAAAGATGGATCAATGAGACTCTACATTGATTATCGAGTACTTAACAAGATCACTATCAAGAACAAATATCCTCTCCCACGCATTGATGACTTATTTGATCAACTTTGTGAAGCTCAATACTTTTACAAGATTGATCTTCATTTAGGGTATCATCAATTAAGAGTAAAAAGAGAGGATATACCAAAAATGGCTTTCCGTACAAGGTATGGACACTGTGAATTTACAGTGATTCCATTTGGTCTTAATAATGACCCTTCTATCTTCATGGATTTGATGAATATAGTCTTTTGAGACTATCTTGATCAGTTGTGGTAGTATTTATAAAAGATATTATTGTCTATTCAAAGAGAGAGTAAGAACATTAAGATCACTTGATAATTGTATTTAAGACCCCGAGGAAGGGGAAGGTTTATGCCAAATTTACCAAGTGTGAATTTGGCTTCAAAAAGTTGCATTTTTGGGTCACATAATCTCAAAAGATGGGATATCTGTGGATCTAGAAAGAATAGAGGTCATAAAAAGATGGTCGAGACCAACAACAGTAACTAAAATCCAAAGTTTTCTTGGTTTGGATGGATATTATCGATGTTTTGTGCATGATTTTCCATGATTATATAATCCACTTACCAGGTTGACTCTAAAGGGAGTTTTGTTCATCTAGACAGAGGAATGTGAAGAGAATATCAAGGCGTTGAAAAGAAGGTTATCCAGTGCACCAGTACTCACACTTCCTTGTAGTGGAGATAAGGTTCCTAATCTACAGTGATGCATCCATGAAGGGTCTGGGCGTGTTCCTATGCAAAATGATATGGTGATAGCCTATGCCTGACGATAGTTGAAAATCCAGGAGCAAAATTACCCAACTCATGATTTGGAGTTAGCTGTGGTAATCAATGCATTAAATATTTGGAGGCATTATCTTTATGGTGAAAGGTGTGATATTTATACTGATCATAAAATTTTAAAGTAAATTTCCACCCAGAATGAGCTGAATATGCGTCAAAGAAGATGTTTGGAGCTGATTAAGGATTACGACTGCTCAATTCATTACCACTCTCGGAAATCAAACAAGGTGGCAATCACATTAAGTTGAAAATACCATGCTAGCTTATCAATGATGAGGATCACAAAAGATCCAATATTTATAGATTTACAAAGGATGGATCTTCTAATTATAATGGAAGGGGAAAAATATTATCTTTCTCAAATGAATGTTCATCCATCTATACATGTGAAGATTAAAGTGGCACAGAAAGAAGATTTAGAGTTACAAAAGAAGGTGAGAAATGTTATTGAATTGAACCTTGATTGTGATGGGATAATAAGGTTTAGGAATCGGGTTTGTGTTCCACCCATCCCAGAATTAAAGAAGGGGTTGCTGGATGAGGCTCATAGTTCTTCATTCTCTATTCATCCTGGAAGCACGAAAATGTATAGGGACCTGAAAGAGTACTTCTGGTGGGATGGCATGAAAAGAGATGTTTTTGAATATGTCTCTCGATGCTTGGTTTGCCATCAAGTTAAAGCTGAGAGACATAAGTCTAAGGGGATGTTACAACCATTACCCATACCCGAATGGAAATGGGAAAACATCACTATGGACTTTGTCACTGGACTTCCAAAAACATCCAAAGGCAACAATGCTATCTGGGTTATATTTTATTTTCTTACGAAGTCGGCACACTTCAATGCTATTAGAGAGGATTTTTCTCTTGATCATCTTTCCATGATATATGTAAATGAAGTGGTAAGATTTCATGGAGTACCACTTTCCATTATATCTGATCGGGATCCGAGGATTACCTCGAAGTTTTGGTAAAGTCTTTAGCATACTCTGGATATAGAGTTGAGCTTCAGCACTACTTATCATCCTCATACAAATGATCAGTCTAAGATAACAATTCAATCTCTAGAAGACATGTCAAGATCTTTCTCTATGGACTTCAAAGGTGGTTGGGATCAACAGCTACCTTTGGTGGAATTTTTTTATAATAATAGCTTTCACTCCAGTATTCAAATGGCTCCTTATGAAGCTCTCTATGGAATGAAATTCCGAACTCAAACTTGCAGAGATGATGTTGGGGAAAGAAATCTATTAGTACCTGATCTTGTTGATGAGATGGCAGAAAAGGTCCGATTTATTCAACAACACATAAGAGCAGCTCAGAGTCGATAAAAAAGTTACGCCGATAACCGATTAACAGACCTAGAGTTTGAAGTGGGTGATAAAGTGTTCTTATGAATATCTCCTTGGAAGAGTGTATTGAGATTTGGAATGAAGGGAATGATGAACCCTAGGTATATAGGTCATTTCGAAATACTGGATTGTGTTGGGAGGGTAGCTTACCGATTGGCGCTTCCACTGAATTTCATTCAAGTTCATGATGTGTTCCATGTATCTCTCCTGAGAAAGTACATATCTGATCCTTCACATGTACTCAACTCAAAAGTTGTACCGCTGGAGCAAGATCATTCTTATGAAGAACAGCCGATATAGATTCTGGAACGTAGTGAAAAATTTCTACGAAACAAGACCACTCTCTTGGTGAAAGTTTTATGGTGGAACCATAAATTAGATGAAGTTACATGGGAGCTTGAGGATATGATGAGGGATAAGTATCATCGTCTATTTGTTACGAAGTTAAGAATTTAGAGGGCGAAATTCATTTTAAGGGAGGAAGAATGTAACACCTGAGATTTATATGAGAAATATTTTTCTTTTTATACATCATCAAAGTAATCTTTCACTACACACAACACTAGCTTGGCTTTCTTTACATGCAATTGTGGCCTTCCTCGATAGCATGCATTGTACGCAATACCGAGTTTCACTAAACAACGATATGCTATTAAAATATTATTAAAACTAGACGTTATGAATAGTAATAACCACCTTTTGAAATTTTATAAATTTTTTTTTCAAAATGGACTTCATTTTTTGATTCAGAATATCAAAATTATCCTTGGGTGAAATTTTGGTATTTTTCTGAAAACTTTCAATTTTTGACGAATAGTGAAAACACTAGGTTTATATTTAAAAACCAAATTTTTATTTAAATAATTATTTATTTTATTTAAATTTATTTTAGGTCAAAATTGATAGATAATACCTATATAAATTCAATTTAATTCATTACAGTCATTTTAAAATAATTTCAGATATATAAAAATTTTATTAAACTTTTGATCGTCTTTTACCCACCTCCTAGGAGAATTTGCAAATTTACATAAATCTTAATTTATCCACTTTTGTGAATGGAATTTCAAAAATCCCAGAGACATGGTTGATGTCAGTCAGTAAAATGTGGTTCAATGAGATGAAAATAATTTATGGTGAATATTAACCTTTTACTTTTATTTACCAAGGTTAAAAGTAAATAGGGTAATTAAGGGTAAAAATGATATTATTATTACACTAACACATGTCCTAATTATATTGGATAAGTGTAATTTGACCAAAACCACATTATAGATAAAATATTACCCTTTAGGTCCACTTTTATTATATTAAGAAATTTAATATTGTTTTTAAAGAAGAGTTAAAATAGTTAAAATCAAAGTTTAATAACTAAAAATTTTAAATATAGGGTTATAAATAAGATAAATTAGACTATTAATATTCATTAGAAATCAAGAAATATTTCCTAAATAATTTTATTTTATTTATAATTTTTAGACATTAAATAAAATAATTTATTTATGGCACAATGGTGATGCAGTAATTATCTTATTAAGGAAATATTAACATAATTGATGTTATAAATACTCAAATAAATGTAATATCAGCCTTTTTATGAATTCATATAATTTTATAGGTTAATATGACATGTTATTATGGATTTAATTAACTTTTTTTAACTAATAATTCTGTTTTTATTTTCACAAAAAAAAATTACCAAATAGTTTCAAAATTGACATAAAATAGTTTTTAAAACAAATATTATATTATTAATTGTTATTTTATTCTTAAAAATCTATGGATCGGCCAAATGACTTAGATAAGGTTATATATATTAATAATAATCAACTTGGGGTTCTTTTGTCTTGTTATAGAATGTTTATTAACCTTATAGTGTAAGAAAACAAGAAGACACGTTAAAAGTAAAATTATTGAACTTAAAGTTAAACCAAAATGATATTATTAAAATAGTAACCTAAACTTGTCAAAATTATATTGGATGAGATGATTTAGACCCATACCCACCTTATTTTCTAAATAAATAAACTTGGAGATACTGAAAACCGAATATGACTTTATAATAAAATAATATTTTATGTTTTTCCAAAGATGCCCCACTCCTCCCTTATATAAGGGAACCTCCTCCCACTCCTCCTCACACCACTTTGAGCCATTAAGCTCTGCCAAACACTGAAAAATTATCTTCTAAACTTCCCTAGAAACATCCTAGAGGTCCTGGTCTTCTTAAAAGACCACCCATAGTGCCCTAAGAGGAGGTTAAGAAGAGGCTCGTCAAAGAAGATGTAATATCCATTACCGATCCTTTCGAATTTCTTTCTTCTTCAACTTCTTGTTCCTTAGTTTTTTAATTATTAAGTAATAACATCAGTATAAATCATATACTGATATTTTATTATAAATATTAAACAACCCTATATCACCTTTTATCCATCCTACAAAAAATGAAATCACCACGCGTGCGTACATACGGAATACTGCCTCCACGCCGTGGTGTAATCTGTTTTCCACCACCACCTTACTTGGATGGGTATAATGGTGTAGAGAATAACAATATATGATTATTTTAATGTGATATTGATTATTATATAGTATACATACATTCCAATACAATTCCACGCTCATGGGAATGATATCATCGCTCGTGCATACGTACGGAATACCGTATCCACGATGTGATGCTACTCGTTCTACATGATCTTAATTGCATAATGATTACATAAATCAATTGAATGAATAAATATGATATATATTATACTAATACCATTCGTGAAATGAAGTATCTATAATCTAAAAATAAGAATAAAAAATTATTCGACAAAACACGGATAAGAACAAAAAAGCAATAAACACCCGAATAACATGTAGCAATGAAATATTAGTTATATGAAGCTAAGAATATGCCCATATATGATATCATAACAATGAGTAAAATTCTTTAATAAGTCAATAACATTATTTAAATCATTATACAGGAGGTTTGGGCATGTACGATGCAAATCGGACCTAAGGTAAGGGAAAATATTTCAATCTCAATTTTTATCTGAGATTGTTTATACTTCAGAATTTAATGGGGAATATTTATCATCCACATCCATGTTTCCTCAATATTTAATATTATTTATATCCTCCTTAAATTGTTTTAATCCAATATTACTTTTTCGTTAGTTTTTAGTAAAAGATATGAAAGGAATATTTTGTCGTTTTTAGTACGAGGTACTTTTTGAATTTTTCGGCCAATGTACAAGAAGAATGTTTTTTAACAAGTACGACATGAATGGATTTTATGATTTCATAAAACATTATTTCCATGAAGCTTCCTCTAAAAGTTTTAAATTTTATTTTTAATCAACTTATTTTAGTTTAAAATTGTATGACGTGTTAACTATGGAAAAATGTTTTTGAAGTAGAAAGGATATTTTCCTCAAGAATGGAGTTAAATCATTTTTATTTTCCATCTAAGATAATATAGGGTTCTATTTCTATACCTATTTTTACATTGTTTTGATTATGTTATGATGAAATTATTTTTATGATGTCCTTCTATCTTATATGGATTGTGTTATGATGGCATGATGTTTAAGAATCCCCTTTTTATTACATGGGTTATGTTATGATGTATGATTTATGATCTTGTGGAACACATAAGAATGGTATCATTATGAGATGGGTGGGAACTATTTCTCCTCCAATTCATTGGGTGAAGATTTATATCTCATGAGATAAACATGGCTATAATGGCAGGTTAAACCGGTTCAGTGATACAGGACTGAAATGAGGAGTGAACTCGGTTTAGAAATGGACATTGTTCGCTAAGATAGTTTTTTAAATGATTCTTGACTAATAAGAAATGATTGTCTATGATTATATGTGTATTCCACAAAGTTTCATGCTTTAGGTTATGATTATTGGGATTAAATTTCACTACTATGATTTATCCCGTGATATGATATTATGATATCTTTTGCAGGTTATGATTTCCAAAATGTTGCGTTCTTATGATTGATATTTCTTTTGTTTACCCTTACTGAGCATTTGAGATCACCCTTTTGTATGTTTTCTTTTTCCCCAGGTCAAGAAGAAGGGTATTATGTAGGATATTCCCAAAGAGACTCTGGATATGATGAAATAAAATGGAGACAACGTAGATGATTTATGAACTAGTTGTTTATGTTTCCCAGTTTTAAAGACACTATTCCTATACGGTCCTTTCATGGTTTTGTTATATGTTGTAATAAGTGTGCTTCAATTATGAAGTAATAAAAATGTATGTAATGTATGAGTCGTTATACCCACATATCATTTGTCACATCGATACATTGAACTCCCCCTATGGAACATGTAAATAATAGAGGATCCTACTTTAGGCCTCTTAAGGGATTCCAAAAACTATATCTAGGATGTCCTACTGAATGAACCATTTTTATAGGAATATGAATTTTTTTTAACAAAATTCAAGGAAACAAAGAAGGGGATGCACACTAAGGAAACATTTCGAAGAAATATAAGGAAAGTGGCTCAAGCCATGTAAAAAGGGGTACATGACATGTAGTATGGTCACCCACCAATTACATTGACCCTAGTTACTCCCATGTAAAACATACAATGTCATTCCAACCATTATATGTATAATATGGGTACACAATGTTTATAATGGATTACATGTCGTTTCCATGCATCGGGGGTTTTCTCGTGTACTCTGAATGTGTTCCAGTACACGACATCAGCCTATGCAACTCTACAGTAGTAGTTATACATGTCGTATCCTGTGTACATGGTCCAGGACAAGTTGTGTGGGGGATTAAACACATTTTAGGAATCATGTGTACTCCACCCCATGTACTAGTACTTCTTCATGCACATGCCGAGTCAATCAAATGGGACTACATATCATGTAGTGAAGGATTACACACTCTGTGTATAATGTTTTTTCGAAAACCTTATTTTTACTAACACTCTAGCCGATCAATCTTCATGTCCCCATTCAGATGATCGGTTAACCATGAAACTGATGATCCATGATCATTTTTCCCTTCCATAACTAAATCATCAATATTCAAGCCTTCAAACCTTGTGGAAAACGAAATTTGTATAGTTCTTCATTGATACGAAGAATGTGAAATTTGTACCAACCATCATTAGATTCTTTGAAACCACAACATTCTTACATCCATCAAGTCGTCCAGATGTCTGATCTACAATTTCATATCATTACACCAAGAATCGAATGCCCAAACATTTATTGTCTAAATAAATGTAGAACCTTGGGGAAAAACACAAGGAAGAATAGTAAATCAAGGGAGAAAAAATCCAAAAAAGAGGAATGAACCTCGATCAATGTTCATATTGATCCTGATTCATTTCCATTATACTGTAAAATTACTAAATCAAAAACAATGAAGAAATATCTCGATAATTCCCACAAATAACCTATCCCACAAATAAGATCATCCACGAGCTATTATTTTTGTGTATTTGTCAGTGTTCGTCAAAGGATTTCATGAATGGGTAGGAATGATTGAAATAATTTATCCTACTATGATTCAAACCATTTGTTTATAAGGAATAATCATTGCATAGTCACTATTTGCATGATCCTTCATGTTCAATGTGCATTGATCATCCATCCGAGGATTCATCATTGTTCGTTAGAATGATCTTCCAGAGGTTATCTCTGCAACATCTCGGGATTCCTACATGTTTATATAGCTAATCCTATATCATTTCAAAGGTATATATTTAAAAATATACATGTCATTGAGTGAATGAAATTAAATAAATTTTATTAATTTATTTTATTCATTTTAGATCTCATGGCTACATTCCAAAAACAACATTCACCGACCAATGTTCTGTCTCACCTAAGGTAAAGACGTAGTTTGGAACTCAATGGTGCCCTCATATTTCTGATCTGGAAAACCATTTTAATTTATTCAATTTTTTAGGAAAACTGTTTGTGTGTACTATTTAATATTGTCATATTTTTCAAACATTTTTTATGGGAATACCGGGCCTCCTAATTGAACTGAATATTAGTGAATGGTCGCAAACATAATTCATATATTATTTAAAAATAATAGATAGAAAATCTGAACCATTAAATTCTCACCAAATGGGGCTTTACATCATTACAAATCCAATACAACAGCTACCAAAACGATCAGGGTACTGAGAACAAATTTCTGCCTTTTGCTCCCATGTGATATCATGGAGATTTATGGGCTTCCACTAGACACCCCCCAAGAGAGTATATGGCCCAAAAACATGATTTCATACTAGTCATAAATCTCTAATGGGTACTCATAAATAGTCACTCTATCCTTGATGTTTAGCTCTCCCTTGTCGATGATGTGTGATGGGTCATGCAAGTACCTCCTCAGGAACAACAGGTGGAAGAAATCGTGTACACAATGTAACTATGGGGGTAGATCTATGTGGTATGTCACCCCATAATTTATAAAAAATATCTATAAAGTAAAAATAAACCCTAGATATAGCTCTCCAAAACTATCTAAATCTCTATAACCCATATTGAGGTGAGACCCATAGGAAGAGACGGTCTCTTTACTCAAACTCCAATAGCCTTTGTCACCTATAAGCATAATAATTATTGGCTATGTACATTCTTCATCCACTCTAGGATGATCTAAACCTATTCTGTAGTAGCTCGTACCTACTATAGGCCCATCAGTTCTTAATCTCTTCAGTATTTCTACCAATGTGGTGGCCTACATGGAATCTCTTACAATGCCTTTAAGGGTTCCATACCAAGGGAGACTACCCCTAGCTCATCTCTGATAGGATTTTGGATGTGGACTAACACTAAGACTACATTTACTATATGTGTAAGGTATTAACCTAAAGTACTAGATTACCCACACACACATTTCTATGACTACACAATATGAAATATCAATCAACTAATAGAATTTTTTCATTTATCTATGATCCCATAATAGAGTGAGATTGTGAAAGAAATGTTAAAAGAAAAGGGGTAAAACAAATCCCAACCAAAAATACAAATAGTTTAACTGACTCCAAGGGTGAGTACTGAATCAATGATACACTAAACATAAACACCTCAGTCTATAAATATTCAAACCTACTCCACATTCTCCCTGTCCTCCAAGGACAACATAAAAAAGTGTTTTCTCTGCACAAGAAATGACACATATGGGAAATGATCGTGAATGGGTGATTATGAAAATACTCACACCCCAAAACACTAAACCATAATCATTAATTACATTCATCTCAATACAAAATGTTATAATTTATCATAAATACAAGTGGTACAATTAGAAACTAGATGTACTCAGGAAATACACCAATCCATTAGGCAGTAAAAAAACTGCTATCCACAAGATTCATCTTGAAAAAACACTAATTCCAAGAGAACACACTCCACAAGACATTTTTTTATCATAGATACTTGATTAATAGGTCCAGAACATTTGGTTTCCATGTAATGGTAACATAATAGTCTGAGAATACAATGGTACACAGAGAATGGGTAACACCCAGAACCACTGGAGGAAACCATAAACACAATAAAGATCAAACTACAATATAGAGAACTGTATGCTTAGTATTACACAAAAACTACCGATACGTAATTCTAGATAGTGAATCAATATCCTACTCAGGGAGGCCATGCTGACTCCACAAACTCCAATAGGTATGATAGGGGATCACACTATAGTCTCGTATAGGTACTTCCCAATTCTATCAGAGACTCAACATCTAGCGGGGATTAAAATCTAGTGATGTGGATGAAATTATGTACTATACACTCAAGGAAAGGAAAAATAGAACACACTCAACCTATATTGTTCCAAACTAGGAATTTGAAGAGCCTTTATTTCTTTTAATGGTAGTACATAGCATGTCCCAGGGGTACATGATGTGTTCTTATATCCCATGTCTTTCCCATGTGGACAAAATCACAGAGCATGTTGTATCCCCAAACCTGACAAGAATGATTTAAACACAGCATGTAGAGACCCATGGTTCCTAACCCATGTCACTGGTCTATGTCTATGAACAGAAGTCATGTTCATGTACTAGTAATTATATGCCAATCCATGTCTTTGTCTATGTACATGGAGTTTTATATGGCCGTGTACTATTAACCATGTGTATGAACTCTTTGAGGATAAAAGCTGAGTCATCTGGGGATGTTCACATGCCATGTGACTGGGGTCACACACCGTTTGATTTTCATCCCTTTCCTGAAACTATAGACACAGTTGAAGGGGCCCCACTGGACATGTTGTTCTGAGTTACATGCCTTGTTTCTCAAGATTCTTTAAAAATACCATGTTCTTCTCCATTCTCCCTCTAAAATCAATTCCAATTCAATTTCCACATAAAATATCTCTCTGTATCTCAGATCTACATCGACTGTGCCACCCTAAAGGTAACTATTTGGAAAATAGCCTCAAAACGCATCGATAAATCACCTCCAATGTCTGTTTTCTAAACACCACCCGAGAAGAGTGTGAAACCCAAAATTTATTCCCATTTATCCCCAATATCACCTCACTACTTCCAAATCCTAGATCCATACCCATCTACACATTATATACCCGGGGTTTGGATCCATTGCATAGAAGAATTGTTGTGAAATGATCTGGAATAAGGTATTTTTCAATCCAAATTCCAAGGGCTTACTGAAAAATATAGGATGAAGAAAATTTTGGAGAAATCCTTATAATATAAAATTGAGAAGTAAAAATTAGGTGTTTATAATTTGGCCACAATTTGTTATCGTATAGAAATGAAATAAGAGGTATAATCAATTCAACAAAAATTTAATAATTCTATTCAATTAAATCTACCAATAATGCACAGAGCAATTCATATTCATTGAATTGACCCGAGTTCATTCAGGGTTAAAAAAAGATGAAATTAAAAAGACAACCTATATTGTTTTTGGATCTGTCATCGATAAAGAATAGTATCATTGTCAGTGTTGATGACATCCTCTAACTATGCTGGCATGATGATCCATGATATAATCCATATCCATTTTCATCCAACAAGAACTCTCTCTCCCAATGGAATATAGGTATTCATGGATTAGTGGACAACCATGGGACAATTTCCATAGGAATAAAATATAGAGGGAGCATGTATTTATGCTAAAGGAAGTAAAATAAATTCATTAAGTTTAATTTATTTTATTAATATCATGCCCTGAATTTTTTTTCACAAAAACCCCATATCAACCAAATGACATGTCATGCCTAAGATAATGTCACTATATTGGATTCAATAATGACCATATATTTCTAATATTACCACCCATTGAGTGTTTATTCAACATTTTTAGGAAAACCATCTTCACATGGTATTAAATATTTTAATATGATTCAATATTTTTTTATGATCAAACCATTCCTAGAATCACACATAGTCTCATAACTTAGTCTCAAATTAAATCCCAATAATATCTAAAAATAATAATCATAAAATATGAGATGTGAAATTCTCTCCTCCTTGGAAATTTATATTCTTGAAAATAAAAATAAATGGCTACTCCAATAGACGGGGATATTATGCATGAATTGGTGCATCCTGATCCCATGTGGTATCCAAGATATTATCATAATTCTATCAAACACACAATAAAAGAATAAATCACTCACAATGGATCATATCCAACCCATTCTGGATCTCCACTAGGTAGTTGAAAAATTAAATCCATCCTCGATGTCCATTTCAACTTATTCGATGACGTGAGATGAGTCATGCACGTATCTACATAGCCATGAAACATGGAATAAATAATGTAAATGATATAACTACAGAGGTATATCTAGGCCATATTACACCTCTCCAAATCTACACAGTTTTTTGAAAGGGCCGATGAACCTCAGTGAAAGCTTGCCTCCATGACTATATCAGTGTAATACCCATCATGATGAAACATAAAAGAACAATTGTCCTCCTTCTTTGAACTCCAAAGGCCCATGATACCTTTAAAAAAAGGATTATGATGGTTCTGTGCAGTCTTCATCCACTCTTATATGATATATACCTTCTCTTTAGTATCTGACACCAAATCTTAGCCCAAGTGTGCTGACTCTACTAGCCCAGCCCAGTAGAGTTGTGTCCTATAGTGTCACCCATACAATCCCTTGAATGGTTACATAACAATAGTTGAATTGTAACTATTTTCTATGAGAACTCCACTAGTGGTAGGTTATCGTCACAACTACATCCAATGAATACCATGCAAGATTCTAAAAATTTGTCTCCAACCAAAATTTTCTTATCAACTTGTTCAACCATATGTGGGTGAAACATTATTCTCAAGCATATATATTTCCCAAACTAATCCTATAATCCCTTCAAAAACTAAGATGTAAAGAGACAATATATATTAGAAACAATCATCAATGGAACTCCATGGGCATGAACTATCTCTCAAATGTATATTTGTACCATGCTCTCTGTTGATACCAACTCTCAGATAGCTAGGATGTGGGCTGCCTTGGTGATTCAGTCAACGATCACCTATAGGTAACTCTATCTCCTAGGCATACATGGTAATCATATAACAAAGACCATAGATATAACATGACACTTCCTTTTTTAACCCCAAGGGGTTGAGTTAAACATATTTGATCTTGGTTCTCATCAGTATATTGAATAAAATTAAGGCGTTGAGAAAAAAATTCTACAACTCCTTTATTCATCCATGGGAACCAGAAACTGATGTTGGGGGTCCAGGTACATCTTCACCACACCTGAAAGTAACACCAATGATGATGTTTGAAACACCCTCATAACCTCCTCCCACAATGTCATGTGTACCATCGTACATCCTATAATGTGAATGAAATGATCCCCACCTTTTGAATATCCATCATGGGAATTCCCTGTAGATATCTGAGCACTTAGGGTGTCATAGTTGGTATCCCCAAGTTGTTCATCTGTGACATGTTGTAAGAGTGTGGTGTGTCCGCAATGATGGGACCATGTTCTCTTATCCCTAAAACACATAGATATACCTATCAAAGGTCAATATAATTAATATATGGTCTCTAAAACCATAACAATATGCATAACGAATGGGATAAAGACCAGAACTCAAATCCTCCTACATTGATGGAGAAACATCAAACCTTATGTTTTAGAATGCTTCCCATATTGTGCTTCACCACGATCTGATGCCGATTTGGATCAAGAATAGAGATGGGAAACACCATGATTAAATGATTTTGATAATTTCCATCCATCTTCTAAAGAGAGGATGAAGGGATTTACACTACTTTGTTGGTGTTTTATGCACCATATGGTTTAGAGGTGATTGGATTTAATTAAATTAAACTAATTATTTCATAATTCAATAACACAACAACATAAAACCCCCAAAGGAAACATACACTTTGGATGAATTTAGGTCATGCCTATGGTAAAAACGTTGTTCTATACTCAACCATGGTCCAAGATATCTAATACAACACTCTTAATGGTAGTTATTTACATTTTAATTTAAATTTTTTGGACACGAGAAAATATATTTTATTATTTAAATATCACCTCATCGAGGATCCCAATGCCCCCAAATGTGTATAGTTGACTGTATATTTCCTTTTTTTTGTTGCATCAAGGTTTTATACAAAGTATTATTACAGATAATACGGAATTTAGATGTCATTATGGTCAGAATGAGTACTTTTTTATTCACTTTGTCATAAAGAACACACCAACAGGATTCATGGGACTCATGGACTATATCATTTAGATTTACATAGACAATGACATGAAATTATTCATCGATGATATGATTTTTAACTCGGTGTTTAAGGATGATCATGTGAGACACATAAGGATAGTTATGGAAAGAAATTTAGTGAACCATAATTACGGAATTCTATCAATGTTCTCTATCAGGATTCAGGCGGTCTACTTTCTGGGACACATTGTCTTAGCGGATGGAGTGGTATTGGACCCAGCCAAGGTTGAGGAAGTGTTTTCATGGGATCCACCCCAAGAGTGTGATGTAGGTTTTTATATTCCTTGGTAATGTAGGATATTTCATGAGATTCGAACATGGGTTCTATAGGATATAAACACCTAGAACAACTTTTACTAGAAAGAGGAAGCCTTTCATGTTTTCTAGAGAAGTTAATGTAGAATTTTCACCAGCTACAGGAGATTTTTACGAGCACTATGATCATGGTATTTCCATAAGAGAGAATCTAGTATGTAGTTTTTAGTGATTAATTATGATCTGGGATTAGTTTTTCCTAATGTAGAGGCATGGGGTGATTGGCTATTATTCATGCTAGTTGAAACCACATGAGAAGATCTATGTGACACATGATCTTGATGTAGTAGTAGTAGTCTTCAAATAGAATATGTGGAGACACTACATGATGGGTGAGAGGCTTATAGACTAATCCGATCACAATATTCTCAAGTATATAAAATATTATATTTTTATCAACTGGAGACAGTGGTGATGGATATAGTTCATCTAGGATTATGACTAATAAATTGTGATACACTTGGGAAGGGGAACGTGGTAGAGGATTATCTCAACAAGAGTTCTAGTTCATAGTTTCTGAGGGAGGAATCATAGTAGTTTTATTCATTACAATTGTATTTAGTGGATGAAGATTGAGTGGATTACCTTCAGTTAATGGTTTTCACCCATCAAATCTTACAGTGTGTCAGGCCGGTACAACATGGCATACATATTGTGAGACCCTATTTGAACAGATATCCATGGGGCATGATTTTTATGGATATTCATATGGTAGGTCGATTGTCATTATTTTCATAGGGAACACTCTAGTAATTGTGGTGTTTACGGATGAGGGCTTGATAGAGTTTCATACATTTCCTTTTGTGGTACATACAGGTGTGGAGAAGTTGTGCCAAGACTCCAAATGTCAATTTTCATAGACATGGATGATGAATGGAGTAGATGAGTTTGTTTCTCGATGCCTTACATTTCATCATGTGATGGTTGAGTACCATTTTATTGTGGGATTAGCTCAACCTATTGATGTTACAAAATGGAGGTAGGATGATATATTGACGGACTTCATGAAAATATTACCATGTACACACTGGGGATATGATGTTATCTAGGATATCATTGATAAACTCACAATGTCAAACCACATCCAAGATATCTGAGATCAAACTATAGTAGAGATCTTGGGATTCCACTTTGTTCATGAGATAGTTATACTCCCTAGAGTTCCATCGATCATTGTTTCTGATTCTAGTGCTCAAATTAAATCTTCGTTGTGTAAGAGATTACAAGAGGCATTTGGGACCAAGATAGGCTTGAGAAGAACATTTCACCCAATATGGAGGGCCAGATAGAGTGAAACATTCTAGTTTTGGAGAAATGCATGTGATTTCATATGGTACTTTCACCATAGTTGGTAAGATCACCTATAACTAGTGGTGTTTTCATAAAAAAATAGTTACCATTCCACCATTGGTATGACACCATTTGTGGATTTGTATGGGAGACCATTCTAGTCGCCCCTTTACTGGACTGACCCAGGAGAGTCAACACTCATGGACCTAGATTTGTTTGATATAATTTATAAAATGAACATATCATCCTGGATAAGATTAACAATTCACAAAGACTTCAAAAGTCTTATGCTGACTGGTGAAAACATACATTACAATTTAAGTAAAGAGAAAATGTGTTCTTGTGGGTTTCACCTTGATGTTGGTTGTAGAGACATTCCTAGCATGGAATGATATCTATGAGTTTCATAATACATTTAAAAATTGTGCATAAAGATTAAAGGGTGACATACTCTTTAGCTCTGCCCCAATTGTAAGATTGAGTTCACAACATCTTCCACGTGTCCCAGCCGAGGAGGTACATGAATGAACCACTACACATCATCGACTTAGGGAGCTGTACATCAAGGATAAAGTGATTTTTATGAGTACCTAGTAGAGATAAATTAACAAAAACATATAATCCTTTGTGGGAGATCGAATCCCTCTATACATTCTCGGTGGCAGTATGAAAATCTTAAGAGATTACTAGGGAGTGGGAGGCTCAGATTCATACATAATACCATCATATTTTTGAGTAGGCTTTGTTTTTTCATTTAGAAGATATAGGGCCCCATGGAGGGGATAATTTAATGACCCAGATTGTTTTTAAATATTATTTTGATTGATTTCTAGGCCAAGTGCTGAGATGGTATGCTATTCGGATGCCTTGTGTTCGTAGATTTTTTTTTTCAAAATATTAAAATATTAATTAGAATGAATGTGTGGTGGGCTAAAAAATTTGAATGACAAATAAACGGGTTTCTAGATCAAAAACCCAAGGGCACCATTGAGTTTAGAATCGATGCTCTACACTAGGAACAACCTAACATTGGTAGACGAGGGATGTTTGTGGAAATTCACCACATGTACTTAAATGACTATAAGTAATTAATAAAATTTATTTTATTTCATTGGCGTAGTGTTAGGTTTATTTTTAAATTATCTATTTTTAGGAGATCTATGGGTAAACTCATTACCCTAACATTCTCTGAAGATGTTAGAGTGAAAAATTTTGGAGGATCCATCCAATGAATGATGAAGAAACCTCAGATCGGTGATCGGTGAACTCTGATCATGATGAATCTCACCAACGACGATGACGAGGAGAATTTAATTCAAGAGAGAATGGCCCAAATCAATCTAAGATGCTTTATTTCGAGCTTTATTTCAGGTTCCTTAAATTCTATTGTGAATGTATAGTAATCCATGAACAGATTAGCTCAAAGATTGATCATATGTGCAGTAATGGTTATTTGCAAAATTTATCGGGATATTTCTTAATAGATGTTGATTTATTCATTTTTCGTTCTAATAAAAAAAACTAATATTGACATGAACATCATTCAAGTTTTGTTCATCTAGTTCATATTTGTACTTTTCTCCCTCGAGTCAACATTCTTCTTCATGTTCTTCGTTTTTCACCATGGTTCATCGTGAAATTGAAAAATAAATCATTAAACATTCTAGTCTTGGTACAATGATCGGAAAATGTAGATTTTGTATCGGTATAACTTGATGGAGGAGAGATAGTGGTTTTCAAAATGGATTGAACAATGGTTGGTTCCAATTCTGTGTTCTTTGGTGTGCAATGAAGAACAACGATGATCTTATTTTTCTATCGGATCGAAGTCTTGAATATCGCCAATTCAGAAATGGAATTCCAAAACGAGACTCAATAATGATTTTTGAAGTTATCCAATCACTGAAAAAGTGACTAGAGGGTGGAATGTTGTGAATGGGTGGAAGAAGAAGGGTTGTGGAAAACCCCAATAAACACAGCATGCAGTCCATGAAAACGTGGCATGTAGTACCTAGGATGGACTCGACATGCACTAAAAAGAATATATGGACATGGGGTAGAGTACATAAGTTTCTTACATGGTGTGTACTCCCCAAAACGGCATGGCTTGTAACAAGTACATGGGATACCATTTATAATGGTACATTGGAAAAGGCACATGGGTGAGTGCTAGGAACTTATACAAAGATGGAGGATGTGGGAGGACCCCGAGTGAGAGGGAATGACATGTAATCCATTCTATATGCCATGTACGCATATTATACATGATATGGTAAAATGAAATGGGATATTTTACATTGGAAGTACTTAATATCATGAGACACAACATGTGAACCTACTATACATCGTTAACCCATTCTTACCTGGCTGGAGCCACTTGAACTCCGTGTCTTTGACATGTTTCGTTTGGTTGCATTTCCTTCATTGTTTCTTTGAAGGTCATTATGTGTTATTCCCAACTCATAGGACAATTATCACTTTATATGGACCTCCTAATATCAGTTTTTGGAACCCCCCTAGAGGACAAGAGTAGGATCCTCTATTCATTGTTTGTTCCCTAAGTGGAGTTCTTGGTATCGATGTGACCAACACCATGTGTGTAATGATACTCTACATAGTGGGTTAATCTAGATTGATTTATTTGTATTACCACATGGAATTCGCTATAATAATAATCTATATATGATATCACTCTTTTGATCTATCAGTATATCATTCTAATAGAGAGACCTAATGAACAATACATATCAGAGGAATTTCATCAATGCTATGAAACTCAGGGGTGTGTTGTCCTATATAAGTTTTTGGTGGAAACATCAAGCTCAATTCCTAGTACACATATAGAGTTGTTGTGACTTATCTCTAGTCTATGTGTCTTGGAGTGAGTATATCTAGGTATTCTTATTGTCATTTCTCGGGCCATATACATGTGTATAGATGACTGAATATTTCTTTTGTTGTATTTCTTTTTTGTTTTATGTTTTCCTACTAATCATTTTTATATGGACACCTACAACGTATTTTACCACACTTGTCATTTCTTGTGCCGATGGTCATCCTTTGGATAGATTCTTAGGTGGAGTAGGACCAGTTGGTTCTTAGTGAGATCGAACAGAACGAGGTGTGTGACATGCAGATTTCAAAGGGTAGTCCTAATACAATTTTCTAATAGGTTGGAATTGTGTTATAGACTTTTTTTAGTGCTCCTATATTTTGACTTGTCTAATCTAATGTCATTCTATCGTACTATGGTTTGGGATATAGTTGTATTCATGAATTATTTACATAGTGGTTTTAAAATTTAAGAATTTTGTGTTCTTGGAGATGTGTGCATATGTACAAGTGCATAATTAACACCTCTCATGGTAGTGATATGCCTACCCAATGCCAGTCACCATCAACAGGACTATTTGAGGAGTTCATGGGGAGTCAGGTCCTGAGCCCCACTAGGATGATTCGTGAATGAAAATAGGTATAATGAATCCCTTCTTCTATTAGTCCACCAACCCTACCATCTTCTTGTGAAGCTCTACGGGATCCATCTGAAAAATTGGTTTAGATTTCGGTGTTTTATAAGGGTGTAAAAGAAGTTAAAAGGCTATATCTCGATGGGGAGGTAAACCTGGAAGACCATTATAAAATACATCCTTGTACTCTGCCACTACTACAATAAACTGGAAACTCATGATATTTACTTCACCAAGGGTTATTACATCCAACTGATTAGTAATTAGTTTCAAAATCCTATGCATGAGTTAATACTTTGTTGTTTTTTATTCCTTTTCACCCACAATGGAATGACTCATTCCGTCACTACAGACACACTACACTATTATAGTGGGTTAGGGAGTCACAAATTCTGGACACTGAATTTGAGACCCTACATGGTCAGATGTCCAAAGGGCATGCTCCTGATTGATATTCAAAAGGTGGGGAGAATGTCATTATTTTTAGAGGATGTAAATCAGTACTAATGATGTTAATGGAGGAGGTTGTGAGGGATTTTTAAATTTCCCCATAAGGTGGTACATCTATGTCTGGAAAAGATGTACCATGACCTTTGATGTCCCTTTTGGTAGCTATGGATGAATAAATAAGTTGTAGAGTTTGTATCTTGATGCATTACATGTATGTAAGTAAAGGATGTGAACCAGATTCTAGTGGGTTTAGATCAACCCCTTGATGTTATAGAATGGATGTAGAATGGGATATATATGGACATCAGGATGTTATGACCACATTTATCTAGGGAAAACAGTTGAATCTGGGTGATCATTGACATACTCACACATTCAGACCACTTCCTAGCTATTCAAGAGTACAGTTCAGTAGAGATATTGGGAAACCAATACATCTTGAAGATAGTTCGACTCCATGGAGTCCCATATTTGATTGTTTTAGATCATGATTCTCACTTTACAACTCATTTTTGGAAGGGATTACATGTGGAATTTGGGACCCATTTACCTTGGATCACAACATTTCTCTCTCAAAAGGATGGCCGGATGGAGAAAACAATTTTGGTTCTGGAGAGAATACTAATACCTATCATTGTGTACATCATCAGTAGTTGGGAGGATAAACTAAAACATGTGAAGATTTAATACAACAATAATTACCAATCCACCATCGGTATGACACCATTCGAGGATTTGTAAAAAAAGCCCTACATGTCACCACTTTGCTAGAGTGGCCCAATAGAGTCAACCCTTATGGTCCCAAAGTTGGTGTGACCTACTATAGAAAAGTTGCAGATCATCCAATAATGGATGAAGACTACACAGAAGCATCACAATTCTCATGATGACAGATGAATGATGCCTTTGGTGTTCATGGAAGGAGAACATGTGTTCCCACAAGTTTCACCTTGAGATGGGTTACCTACATTTTGTTGGGGAAGAAAGAAATCCCTAAGGTTCATCGACACTTACTAGATATTGTGTTGAGTTCACAGGGTGGCATACCACTTAGCTCTACCCCCGTAGTTAGATCAGGAACACAACATCTCCCACGTGTCACATCAGAGGAGGTACATGCATGACACAACACATGTGATCAACTAGGGTGAGATGGCCATCAATGATGGTGTGGCTTTTGTTCAGTGACCAGTAGTGATCAAAGATCATCATGAGAGGATCCATAATTGGCAGTCAATTCACATCATTCATTTCTAGAGGCATCACGATAATCTATTATAAGGAACATGGTAGTAGTATGCTCATATTCATCTCAGTACCCTCATATTTTAGAGTATCCATTTTTTTCGTTTTGTGGATGTGATGCCCTGAGGTGGGGAGAATGTAACGACTGATATATTAAGTTTACTATTTTTAAATATTATATGGATTGATTTTGAGGCCAAGAGATGAAAAAACATGTGATTCTGAGGACTTCTCTGACTAAAAATGGTTGAAAATATTAAAATATTAAAGAGAATGTGCACATGATTTTCTAGAAAAAGTGGATCAATAAAAAAATGGGTACCCATATTAGAAATATGAGTACACTATTTTGTTTATAATAGTGTCTTTACCCAAAGAACTATTTAACTTTGGTTGGCATAGTTTTTTTGGTGGAAAGTCTCCATTGGTGCTTACATGAATAAAATAAATTATGAAAATTTATTTTATTTCATTGATAGAGTGATATGATTATTTTTAAATAACACAATTTTTAGAGATCGATGGTTTGTATAATAACCCTAAAATTATATAAGGATATTGGAGAGGGAACCAATGGTGGATCCATTCAATGAACGACAACAAAACATCAAATTGATGATCGGTGCACAATGATATTGACAGATCTCTACAATGATGACGATACAAAGACCATTATTCATCCTTGAACAATCAGATTCGAGGTAGGATCTGTTATTTAGATCCTTATTTATCATTCTTGAAATCTGACGATTAATGTGGACCAATACACAAATATATTACCCCCAATATCTATCGTATTTGTAGCATCAATTATTTTCAAGATTTTTTGGGATATTTATTTGTGGTTAGTAATTAATTTCTTTATTATTCTAATATAAATTGAGAATGATTGAAAAAAAGATAATTGAGGTTCATTCCTCTATTTTGGATTTTTTCTTTTCTCCCCTGATTCAGCATTCCTCATGATGTTCTTCATTTTTTTCCACAGTTTGAAATCTCTTTGAAAAATTGATCAATGAACATTTTATTCTTGTCATAATGATCCAAAATCGTAGATATGACATCAGTACGACTTGATAAAGGGGTAGAGGTGGTTTCAAGAATAAATTGGACCATGATTGGTGAATATTTCATGTTCCTCATCAAGGAATTAATAACAATTATGAAATTTTTTACAGAGTGGATCAAAGGACATAATCTCAACGATTCAGTGATAGCAAGGAAAAAAATATTTGATCGTCTATTTTGCGGTGAAATAATCACTAGAATGGAGATCAGAGGATCAACCGGTGTGAATAGGAGGATGATGAAGGGTTTTGAATAAACCATTTACACAAAGTGTGTCGTACTTGACTACATAGAGTGTAGTCCCCAGGGATAGATTATTCATGTACCTGAAAGAGTACACAGACACATGGTGGAGTACCCAGGTTTCCTAAACATTTTGTACTCCCCCATATGACAATTCATGTACTAAGTACAAGGGACACCCCATGTACTAGTATATAAGAAGAGACACAAGGTATGGTTCTATGTACTAGAATATGACCGAAGTACACAAGTGGACATTTGATGCACAGACATGGTGTGTCATCCCTACTAAATGTCATGTACGCATCTTATACATGGAATATATGGAATAATATGCGATATTGTACATGGGTAGTAACCGGGGTAAATGGAAATGATGTGTTACCCTACTACAAATACTATACCCCTAATTACATGGATTGAGCCACTTTATCTCTGTGTCTTAGACATGTTTCATTAGGGTGCATCCACTTTTTTATATCCCGGAATATTAGTATTAATAATTTCCTACTCAAAGTATAACTATACCTTCTGAATTACATCCTATATTGAGTTATTGGAATCCCATGAGAGGCCCAATGTAGGTACTCATATTCATTCTTTGTGACCTTGGTGGAGTTCTTGGCAATGAAATGATCAACACCATGAAAAAGTCAAACCTATACATAGAAGTTTAATCAATATTGAGTTGTTTGTATCACTCCATGGGCTTTGTTGTGACCATAATTTGGGTATCATATGTCTCTTTAGATATATCAATGTAACTTTCTCATGGAATTACCTGATGAGTATTACCTCATGGATGGACTCCATCAGTGCAATCAGGATCAACAGTGTGTTCTCTTAGATTAGTGCTTTGTGAAATCATTAAGATGAATTCCATATGCTATTATATAGTAGTTGTAACTTACCATTAGAAAGTGTGTGTTAGATTGAGTATATATAAAAATTCTTATTATATGTTATGTAGATATATAAATGTATAAATATGACTATATCTTCCCCTTGTTGTATTTTTTTTGTGTGCTTTTGGAGTGTCCTAATGAGTATTTTTATACTCAAAGCTACATTTGATTTTCCTGTATATTTCATGTCTTATAAAAATGATCAATATATTTATAGATTTCGAGGAGGACATGTACCATATGGTGGTTAGTGAGATCAGACATACCGAGGTGTGTTCCTAAATCTTGCAGATGGAATTCCTAGTACATTTTCTTATAAAATGTACTTGTGTTATAAACTACTTGTGTTGGGATGTTATTTTCCCCCATTTACTCTAAAATATTTTTATTGTACACCAGCTGTGGGATATTGTTGTATGCATTCATTTTTTACTTAGTGGTGTTTAAATTTCATCATTTTTTGTTATTGGTGATGCGTGAATGTGTACATGTACACAGATAATGCATTCCATGTTAGTGATATGTCTACTCAGTGCTTTTCACTAAACCAAGTCCTATTGGAGGAGGGATTAGGGAGTCATGGCATGAGTCCCACATGTATGAGTGGTGACAACCCATGACCTTTTAGTGAAACATATAATCTCATGAAATTATAAAAAACATGATTCATTCAAAGAAATAATCCTAAATTAATAAGAAATTTCATTAATCATTTATTATTTTTTTTGAAATTGTCATTAATATGGAACCAACACCACTATATTTTTCCTAAATAATTTTTAATTATAATTTAGATCAAACCTTAGGTCATCTAAAACATTCTTGAATAGAATTATCTCCCAAAGGCATCTTCACTACTCAAATGTTTTATTCTTAAAACCCCATTTTTTGGATTTTTGTAATGAGTGTCCTTTGGTCAATGTGAAAAAACTATTTGATACCCCCTATTGTAAAAATTGTCCCATCATACATATATTAAAATGAGTAATATGATCTACACATATTAAACCACGCCATTACTTTTCACAAGAAAATAAATTATACGCAATGTTGGTCTAACAATAATATCAATAAACATTGTTCCATTATTTCAAAGAAAATATATAATATTCATGATAAAACATTTACGTCGGTTTTATATCTCCCATTAATCTATTAATACGATCACACTAATTTGGTAATGATAAATGACCATGAACGTGACCTATATAGTTTCATGCATAAAATACTATAAAATACCCCTTGAAAAGATTTTGAACTTAATATTTTCTAAAACAAATACTGGTTATACTGAGAAGTGTAGTCTCTACCCACTAAATATTATCCTATATTAATTTTAGAGAAATAAATTTCATGGAAATGATGATACAAAATCCTTGATTGCTTATAACTTTATAATGGGTGTCTTGTAAAATATTTCACATCCTTTAGCATGGTCCCAAATATATGATATATTAGAAAATATTAGGCAAAATATATAAGGTAAATAAAATATCATGAGATTCAATATATAACATTAGTAATTTTTAATCCATTCCGGTTAAGAAACATGACATAGTGAAGAGAAATAGTATCTTCACATTCCACATAAGTGTTTTGGTGCACAATGAAAATTTCCCAATAGAATGATTTCAACACACAGAATCACCTTTGATATTTGGAGTCATCAATATATGATTAATTTTAATAACTATAATAATTAAATTTTATTTATCCACCTATATTCGAATGAATGAACTCCAATTCATGGCGATGGTATAGATTTATAAAATCATTTGGGGAAACAATCACCTAAATAATTGATTTTTATATGATGAGACCTACTAAATAATGCGGGGATGGTATATATGGTTAAATCCTTATATAATAAAAAATAATAGAAAACAATATAATGTTTTTTCTCTAACCAATAAGACACACCTTGGAATACTTTTATGTTAGTAATGAATCTATATTTGGCCAACATATACCCATCTAACGGAATAATATTCAAATATTATGGATTAATCCTTAATAAATTTTCATCAAGGAAATTGTATTGATTTATTGAATTAATCTATTTATATTCATTAAAAAATTGATTAAATAATTATATTCATAAATAATTTTCTTGTTGATTATAAATTAAAAGAGATTCAAAGTATTGGAGTCCCTCATAAGGAATGAATGGGGATTTTTAAATTTTGATTGGGAGAAAAATACCCTAAATTGATGTTATTATTTAATAAATTTTTTATTATCCCCATCTGTCATAATAATATATTCCCATTTTTCAGGATATAGATATTCCATAATATTATAATAGCTTGACCCTATATACACAGAATCCTCTACTAGCCTCTGATAAACAATTAATTCTCATGCAATAATGTACTGATATGGGTGGTGGTTGTCCAATATGGATTAAATTTCCATGGATAAATACTAATGTGAATTCTTTATAAAATTAAAATGGGATCAATATTTACATGTGGTGGATTAATGATTATATAACACTTCATTATTTCAAAATAATACTATTTTTAGTAGTATATACAACACTCTACAACAAGAATAAAAAAACCATGAAATATTATTATTTAATTGAAAATTATATAATATAGATGTTGAAGTGTCATATATGATTAAAAATAATAGAAATATTATATATATATATATATAGTAGTGAATAATGATATATTTATTAACTATTATGAAATAATAAATCATTTTTCATTAGTGTCCTTTGATGCTTCCTAATATACATTAATATAAAAATAACTTATTTCCTTTTGTTAGAAAATATTCTAAATAATTAATTCAAAAATTATAATATTTAATTTCATAAAATGGATATTATTTTGGAAAAAAGTATCCCAATTATCTTAGGGTAAAAATTTTGGTTTCTTCTAAAACGACTAATTTCATAATGTGCAGTGACCAATATTGTTTTTTTGTGATATCAATCCATTCAATTCATGCATCTGAAAAGTACATTTTTATTTTAAATGGATTCAATGTAAAATTAGTTAATTAAAATTAGAATTAAAGCATTTAAAATCTGTGACATAAATTTAATTCTTTATTAAGGTATAAAAAACTTTTATACTCAACTAGATATATTTATAGGAATCCAATTTTTATCACAGTTTAGAGGGTTAATTTTAATGAAAATATACCAATTAGGTGAATTGAATTTTAGATAACTTATTCAATATTTGAAATCAACATAATAAATATTATTTAATAGTTTCACATTAATTTTATTATTATTTTGAATAATAACAAGAGGGAATATTTTTCAACATAGTAATGATTAATTAGTTAATATTAGGATTATGTTATAGGGGAAAATATTTTAAATATCTATAAATCATTACTTAAAAAAATTTTACTTATGGGTTTTCACCAATAATATATTTTATTAATTAAATTTTATAATTTTAATTATTTTTTTAAATTAGTAAAACTATCATTACTTATATGAAGACATGTTATCTATCATTCAAATTAAAAAAAAAATCTTTTTGGGTCTCTTAATTTAGTGGCATGGATGGAAGATTCAATTTTTTTTATTATTGATCGAAAAGAAAAAAATTATTCCTTTATTTAATATTTAATCTATTTAATTTAAGGAAAAAATTAATTACAGATTTCATGGTGAAATACTATTATTATATCTCATTTATTGTAAAATTAATATTTTAGACATTTTGTGTTCTGTTCTTAAAAGTGATTTTATTTATAATTAGAAATTGATCCGAATAAAATTATTACACAATTAGAAAAAAGAATATCCAAATTTTTTTAGATGTCCCCTTTTATTTTATGTCACATAATTATGTTGTCATGGTTACCATTTCCGTTATTATGTAAATAATAAAAATAGGGTAAATGTGTTTAACTAAGAGAAAAGGTTAGAAATGTATCAAACCCTTATGTAAATCTGATAACATTTTTTATGTAGAACCAAAAAGTTCATAGATTAATATTTGGTTATTATTGGTCCACCATGATATTATTATGATATGTATATATATATATATTATGTAATCATTGAAGAAATTAAAGGCGAGTCATTTCCCTCACATATAAAATGAAAAACCCTCTACTTTCATCACCATACGCCATTAGAAATTTAGACAAGTGAATAACTAAAATTAACTTTCACAAAAATATCTATATATTTCCTAGTGGTTTTTTATTTTTGAATAATTCCTTTTTAGATATATTAAGTTATTAAAATAGGGTTTTCAAATAATAGGTATATCTTTTAACCGTCATTTATTATTTTATTTAGTAATATTCATCCCTGAAACTTATTCAAACCATTATAATATAATAATTTAACATATATTGAGATATTATTATTTAAATTAAATAACCATAATATAACCTCTTCTTTCATTATATGTTAAATAAAATCCTCGTTCGTGTGTATGGTTGACTACAACCTTATTTACTTACATAATTTTTTACTGTCACAATCTCTTACGATAGATTATAATTATGGATTCAATCTATATATATATATATATATGATATCGATTACCTTAATATTAGTATATAAAGTTAATATATTATATATTTTCATGAAATTCTATACAGTCATAAATGAATGCATCGTTAGTGTGTATGTGTAGATTAACACCTCCACAAAGTGTTGGGATTACATTTACAACTCCACAAGATATTAATAGTATATCTATGTGTTTTTTAATAAATAATATTATATCTATTATATATTATAATTTTTGAAAAATATAATGACTCTTTGACCTTTTCCCATGTTTTCCTTGGAAAATGGAAACCATACTCATTCATACGTATGACCTGTTATCTACATGATTGTAAAATAATTTAAGTTTAATAATATTTATACACAGATTTTTTCAAAAGTATAGTTAATGTATATAAATAATAACTATTTAATAATAAATATTATTATAGTGATGATTAAATAATTACATATTTGACCACATTTATCATTCCAATGCCATTATGATATTATAAACGAGATGTTCAAAAAATAGATGATGTAAAATAAAAAATAATAATTAAATTAAATGTGACATTGAAATAAATAAATTAATTATATAAATTTAATGGTATTAATCATATATTTGTTTCACAAATAAATAGATATTTGATAAGATAATTTTATATTAGTGATAATTAATATATGTGATAGGTCGGACCTATGGTATATAACTTTCATTGAAAATGTTATTTTAATGATTCTATTGTAACCATTTTTATTTCCTATTCGTTTAATTTTTTAGAATTGAATAAATTTCATATTTACACTTCAATTGTCTATAATGGAAATGTATAAGACCCATCCCCTATATGCCAGAGCCAATTGATACATTACTACTTTGAAATAAGATATAAAAAATCAAATCCTAAGTGAAAAAATAGTTTACAAATCTTGGTAAAATAGATTCATATATGATTCCCATGTTAAATTACAAAAAAAATATCAAATCATAATTTTTTTAGAATATAATTAACCCCTCTAGAAAATCCTTACATATCATTCCACAATAAACTTACTTTATTCTTGAGAATGGAAATACAGTGATGGAGACCATAGATCCTCAATAATAGTTACATAAAACAAAAGATAACATGAATCAATAACTAGAATCATTTTATAAATTTTAATTTTTGAACCCAAATCCCATTTAGATTTTTTTACTATTGATATTTTATATGTATTAATAAATATTTAATGTTAAATAACTAAATAAACATTATATTTTTCAATAAAATGATATATAAATGCATCGAGAGAAAATATCATTAAAAACATTTCTAGGATAATAATAAAAAAATATTAATGAAGGAAATTATTAATTTTTGGACTTTATGACCTCAGGAATAATGATACCTCTACAATGAATTCCATTCCAAACATAGTTAAAAACATTAGATAAAAACCCATTTCATTTTAGCTTACTAATTTAACACATGATACAATCAATTCATCAAAGAGATATATATTTCATGTCCCCACCCATCACTGGATGTCTATAGAGTTCCTTATATATTGAATAATTAATATAATTTAAGAATAATTTACCATATAATTAAATATATGTATTTATTAAAGAATACATATTTTCAATATTTCAAAAAATATAAAATTAACATTTAATGTAAAAACTATATATATATATGGTACATGATTTTGAAAATAACAATACCCATGATATATAATATGGATATTCAGGAGTAATTTAATGTAAAATGAACATAAAAAATTGCTATATTTCTTAGAAATGTTCAGTACTAAAAAAATGATTCATGATTTTTAATTCCAATATTTTAAATGGTCAAAATTATTATAAAAATACATATAAAATAGTAAAAATAGTATCAATACAACATATTGTAATTAGATTAAATTTAAAATGAATGGTTTTTGACATTGATGAGAAGAAATCCAGTAAAAATATCATTAATGAAATTATTGATTTATATAAACATTTCATATTGAAAATTTAATTTTTAAAAACATAACGCTCATAAAAGATTTAAAAATAAAATTTATTTGTAAATAACCATTTAAAAATATATATACTGTTATAAAACATTGAGTGGTATATATAGTAGGAAATTCAATACATGCCATGCCCATTAAAACCAAGATTCCTTTCCCATTTTCAATAAAATCGAAATGAGCCTTGTTTGTAGAATTACATGATGATTTAATTAATTTTTCTTTTGTAACCATTCAATCAAGTGTAAATTTTTTTAAATAAATCATTGGTATAATTTGAATTTTTTTAGCAATCCTTAGTTTTGAAGATAAAGTATTTTCAACAAACGTGATAAATAATGTAAAATTTTGTTTGAAACAAGTTATCAATATTTTAAAATAAAAAAGATTTAAAAAATGTAACAACTACAGGAATAAATCAATAATATAAAAAGGATAATAAAGTTAATTGGGTTTAATTTAAAATTATGAAATAATTCCTTGTAATAAAAATTCATGCATACATAATCCTATTTAAAATGAGATTGTGAAATAAACCCATACAACTATCATATCATTAAAGTGTGAATTAACCAATGCATCAATTAAATGTATAAAATGTAATGGAAAATAAAATTATTTGATATAAATCATAATATATCCAATATCTAGTACACTCATAAGCATATAATATAAAATAAAATTATTATATAATATTACCCAATGAAAATAAAATGCGGTTTGATTTTTTTAACAGTTGGTACTTTTTAATTCAGATAACTTATGATGAAATAAATTAAATTTTAAAATAAAATAAAATTAAATATTATTTAAAATTTATATTCAATGACAAAATGGATTTATATAGACTATACAAAATAAATTTCAGAGAAAAAATTACAATATGCCTTAATATAGGGAAATTGGAAAAAATACATTACACAACACTTATTTTTGGTTGAATGTGTTTTAATATCATGTATAACGGGTTTAAGAATGTTATATATTTATTTAATAACCATATTATTATTTTAAATATAATAGATGTTCCTTTTATAACATTTCTCAACACATTTGTTAATAATGTTTCACTATTTACATTAATTTGGCTGTTAATTGCATTGCATTATCATTCTTATTTTGAAATAAATGATTTAAATTTTTTTGAAGATATATTTACATAATCTATAAATGAAATTAATTTTATAAAAATATAATTTAAAAATTATATATAATTTTATATCCATTTAGGAACATTGGAAATGGAAAATGAGTCACATTAACTTATTGGGACAATATGCCATTCATATTCACAAGAGAGGATATAATTTCCTTAATGGGAGAAACAGTAAGGAATTGGAATATATATATATATATATATATATATTAAATAATTAATTTCCGGTCATATGTGTAACACCCCAGGTAAATAAAGAATATGACATCTTTATATTTATCCATATTTGTGAATAAAATATAAATATTACTTTAAAGGGAACGCTATACTCGATGGCGTACCCAATATGCAACAACAAGTTCCTTTGAAATCATACGTTGCACTCTAATAATAAAATAATATTATTTTAAATGGTAGTTAACACATAGCCATTGTATTGAAAGGAATGAATATAAATAACTAATTTACAATTAAATATGTTTGTTAAATGTTTTTACTTTTATCCAATAAATTTTAGAGGCTTTAAATACAAATGAATCCAATCTTAAGAATTGAATACACTAGTATTTTTAAAAGATTGTTTTACTACCCTTTTGATGGAAAACCATTTTAAATAAAAAATTTGACAATATTATGAGCTCTATTTTTAAAAATAAAAAAATTATTTATGATTGGTACATTGAAATTTACATTGGGTTAATTTTTGGTATTTTTCTGACAATGTTCATTTTTTTCAATGAATAGTGAAAAATACTGCATTTTACATCAAAACTGCTTTTTCATATAAATTAATTATATAGTTATATTATCTTTTTAATTTGTTTTAAAGTGTAATTACAATATATTTTTACCATGTAATCCAATTATGTTCATTGGGATTAATTTCACTTTTTAATTGGGCATAAACAGGTGCCAAGCTTTTCATAAATATTGTTTCTAAAAAACCCGCTATTTGTTTTGACAACGGGATTTATTTTTAAATTAATTTTTTCAATTTATGTGTTTGTAATTTGGAAAAATGGATTACATATTTGTAATCAGAAGTTACAAATTATGTAATTAATAATCTTTTGTTTTTGGACATTATGAATAGTAACGAAGGTAATTATCATTAATTATCTTGATTAATGAGTAATCTGGTAGTTAAAGATAATAAGATAATATCATAATAATAAAAAATGACCACAAAATGTGTCCAAAGGCTACTGGTTTTTTATGGCAGACCATGGGATGCCTTGTGCAAAACTTGGGGGCCCCATTGAATCACTTTTGTGATAAAGTGACTTTTTATCTTTTTATTTTTAAATAATATTAAATGTAACAAAGAATGTATCACCTAAGTAAAATATTATTAATTTTGTCTAAAAAAATTCTTTTTTGGTCTATAAATATTCATTGGAAAGATAAAAATATTTCCCACATCATAGTATTTGTTTTATAATTATTAGACATTAAATAAATTAAATTATGTAAGACATCATGATGATGTAGCGATGACCTCATTATTTAACGATTTAAATAAAATGGAATGATAATGTAAAATATAAGACCTAAACATGTCCAAACCCTATTGTATGGGTGTATTTAGAACCCTTATCACCTTATACTCGAAACACATCAATGTGGGACCATTAAAATCCGAAACTCATTTGGAAATAATGTTACATTTTATACCTTTCCAAGAGTGCCCCTCCTCTCCTCTTATAAAAGGCCCCCACCTCTACCTCTTTACCCAAACTTCCAAAGCCTTTGGCTCGGCCAAACCCTTCCCATTTTGTCTCTCCACATCCCTCTATAACTCCTTGAAGCCTCACTTTGGGCAGAAGCCTTTCCAAGGAAGCCTTTGAGCTCAAATCAAAGGAAGTTACCCGATTTTAAGGTAATGTCTTCACTTGAGTCCTTTAGTTTTATTTTACTTCTCCAACCACCTAAAATATTTTTATTCATTTCTTTTGTAACAAATAAAGTATCTTAAATATACTAGGATGTTTTTATAAGAATTATTCGAGCTACACTTACACACACCAACATCTAATGGTTAAAGTACATACTGTTTCTGTGGATGGTAAATTTCTGCCTCCCGAAACGATGATTGTTCAACATTCTTCTAACACCTTCAAAGGTGGACATTAAGATGACACTATATTTATATATGATATCTAATATTTTTAAGTTTTACTTAAGATTCTGTATTTTTCATTTATGGAATATCTTTATGGTTTCCATTATGGGTAAACACGATATCTTCAGTTAAGGAAGTGCGGACTTCCGCCTCCTCAAAGTAAATTGATTTGTTAATACCATATGTGGTACGTATAAAGGATATATTTAATGATATTATATATGATACCATACTGGAATTAAAATACTATTATGTATCATTATGTTTTAATTCCATTAAATATGAAATAGAAATGGAAGTAGCGTTCATGCGTACGTACGGCTTACCGTCTCCATGAACGGTACATTTCATTTCTTATCTCAAAATGTTATGTACTATTATAAGTACATATATATAATGGACATATATTTAATATATTACATCTAAATTATGGATATAATTCTGGAATTATAACATATATATATCTTTAATTTTGTTTTAATTCCATTAATATGACAAAAAAAATTAAAGTAGCGTTCATGCGTACGTACGGCCTACCGTCTCCATGAACACTGCTTTTAATTTTTATCTACAGATGATATGGAATAGTATAAAATGGATATATACTGGATATATATGATATTTGAAACATAAATACTATTCTAGATATGATGTACCTATAACTACATGGAAAATTATTTTCCAACAAGTTCAATTTTTGACTCATGTACCAAACATCGACAAAAACGTCTGATATGAACTCATATTATTAACCAATTATTATAACATTAAAAAATGTGATATTAACTGAATAATAATCTTTATAGGAGGTAATTAAGAAATTATAAATTGACCAAAGTTTATTATTCAGGAATATAAAGAAACAAACAAGACAAGTTGGACTTGAGGTAAGGGACCCTACCCCTCTCTTTCTTTTTAAGTACACTCTTTTATGTCATTTCTTTTAAAGCTCATATTTATTGTTATTGGGATATTATTTTATATTACTATTACTGTCATTTTTATGTTCATATTATGAGAGACACTATTCTCTCTCATCAATCCATTTTGGATGTTTTGATTGGCGCCGTTAGGCTGCCGAATTTTCGTAAGAGATCTAACCTCTCTCTTTCTCTTTAAGTACTCTCCTTTATGTCACTTCTTTTAAGATCCTCTTTGTTATGATGGGGGATGTTCTATTATATTATTATTTATATAAACTTTATTTTAATATGATGGGAGACCCTATTTCCTCTCATCAATCCATTTTGGAAGTCTTAAGTGGCGCCGTTAGGCTGCCGAGTTTTCGTAAGGGATTTTTCATCTCACTTTTATTCCTGTGAAATTTATGCTACATTTGCCATAATTTCCTTTGAGTGGTGTATGTACTAACCATTATTGTACACTTTTTTTATTATAAATTCATTTATGGGTATTCACATCTTCATTGTATGACCCTTCTTCCATGGGGTGTACGTTTCAAATGTTACCCAACTCGGTAAGGGGACCTTTCACCCTCCTCTTTTTAAAATACTTCTTTTGTTATGTCTTTTAATTCACATACTATTATGTTGTTATATGTTCTTTTATATCCTTATTGATGTAAATTTTATTTCCATGTGATTAGATTCCCTTTTTATCTCTCATCAACTCATTTTCTGAATTTTGAAGTGATGTCGTTAGTCTGTCGAATTTTACCAAGGGAACTTTTTAACCCAATTTCGATTTCTTTGGGTTCAACATGTAGTTATTGAATATGTCATCTTTTGAATGTGTGTGAATGACCTTCTATTGTTTTACACTTAATATCCTCTTATATTGGGTGTATTTATATTTGTCACACATAATTTTGAGATTGAATTATCCTTAATTTAAGGATACCTTCTTTATAAGGGAATTCATCACATTTGACATTTCTATTGAGACTTCTAAGTTGTTATGCAACAATTAACTCTTATATGGTGTGTATACTCCTTTTTAATATTATATCATGAATCCATTTATTCTCATGATATTATAAGTTTCTGACTAAATTTTATTCCTCAATTATTGTATTCAAGTGTCTCTAATTTTGGTTGAACCCCTTTAACCAAAATATCGCTTTAAATGTTTTAATTATTTGTTCTTATTAATATCCATGTTTTCAAAGTGGTTTTAAGGATTTATTTATAAGGATATTAATGGTTTAAAATTTTAAAGGCTTCAATGTGGTATGGGACACTTTGATTCAAAAATCTCTTTATTAAATGTTTTATATGGTTTTGGAAATGGTTTCTTTTTTAATGGATTAATTATTTCAATATACTAAAATGTTATATTATGATTGAAATGTGGAAATTTTATGTTTCCGTTGTGCATGTTTTATGTGATACGTTTATGTTATGGTTCTTGGGAATTGTTATGAAAACGGTTGGTTCCGTGATAAACTAAGGGCGGGTGAGCCCGATATAGCTCTCCAATGCATTGGGTAACGCGAAGGAGTGAAATGTTAAGGTTTCTCCGAAGAGATTTAGGGAATATACTGTGGTGGGTATTCCAAACGTAACCAAGAGGGTTACTCCCTACGAAAGAATGTTATGAATGCCTCAAGTTACCTTTTATGTCTTATGATTTCTATGATTTATTCATGATTTGATGAGGTATTTTAAAGTGCCTATGTTTTATGGGTAATGTATGATTTCATTCTTATGTATATATGAACTCATGTTTCCTTTCCATATTTTTATAACCCTTACTGAGCTTTTTATGCTCATCCCAAGTTTTTGAAATGTTTTTCACAGGTCAAGGGAAAGGTACATGATGTGATGATAGTGTTAAGGATGTGTCAAGAAAGAATCTGTGTTTTATTTTAAATATGTTTCCATTGATGGGAAGAATGAATACTGTCTTTTATGTAACCAATTTGTTTAAAAGTGGAATGTAATGCATGTTTCATGATCTAATTCTCTAAAACTCTAAACCTGGAAAGATCCTCAATGTGTAATCTTGTAATAACTCAAGATTATTTAAGGTTTAAGGCTGGGGCCTTATATTTGGTATCAAAGGTCGGTTTAGATAACTTTAGAGGTTAGGGTATTCTTTAAGCATAAGTGACATTACCATAATGGTTAGGATTTCATAAATAGTCCTAGTTTTAGATAAAGTTAATGAGTAAGTATATCTTAGTTCTTATCTTCCTCATTAGTACATGATGGTTTTGTTGATATACTCACAATGACCTTTTTGGTTTTAATAAATGGCTGGATCTAGCAGGCACCAAAGTAATAGTGGATGTGAAGGAAACTTTGACAGTTTTTTGAGAAAGCAACTGAATCATATGGGAGCTGCAATGAGAACCCTTCTGTTTATCCAAAAACAACTATAAATGACTCATGATCAACCACTTTAACCTTGGTATGTTCTGTAATGCATCATGTACGAGATGACCAATTGATGTGGAAGTCCAGGTAATAATTATAAAGGTAACCATTAGGGTTTATATGATCCTTACTTTTGAGGTAATTATGGGTTATTATATGTTATGATGGAAAATGAAAGGGATGAGATAAACTTGAGGTTAAAATATGTTATGATTATTTTTGAAGATTTTATCTCGTTTTGGGGAATTTTTTGAGAAATATACAGTCTTGGAAAAAGGACAACACGCAGACCATGTGACAACCCGTCGCGTCAAACAAAGCTGTGGGAATTGAACCCACAACCAAAGTGTGACTGGTATTTATGGCCTACCACTGGACTACGTGAAGTCCCTTGTTAGTTTGACTGATTATTTTTAGTTATATGATTTTATGAATTAAGAGTAAGATGATCTTAGGGTTATCTATGGAAATTTATTAACCTATCTTGGAGGATATGTGATTAGGTTAATTACATTTCAATACGAGACATTAAGAGCAACTGATGTGGTTTGGAGATAAATGATATGATTTAACTTGGTAGACTATGTGACGAAATCCTTCAAATATTTGGGTTTAAATCTTAGTTTGGTTTACTTTGAAAAATTTTATGGACAAATTGTTTATTGAATGGTCTTCGTTGAACATTGGGTTTTGTTGGAAAAATTTTGGAGATTAAGAATAGATTTTCTTTTTATAAAGGATTATCTTTTTTTGGATTACCTGATCTTGTACTAACCTTTTTGGGTTTGGTTTTGGTTAAAGTCTAAAGACATGGGAAGTATATAGTTCTCTTTTGTGGATTAGGTGATTCTCTAGAAGTTGGTTATATTACTCTTAATGTGGACAAGTCTTCCTAAATACTCATCTTTTGGAGAAAATATGAGTTTGTGTAAGGAATGTAGTTAAAGTTGAAAGTCAACATGATAAGTGATTATGTTTCCTTATTAATAAATTCCTCAATAAAAAGTAACTTAAAACAAAAAGTTGTCTATTAACTTTTCCTACTGGGAAATCAAATACTGTTTAACCCATCTCAAGTTTGTGATTTTCTTGTGGTTAACTTTCTCATAAACATGTTTTCTATCACTCTCCATCAGAACATGACCCTATGTTTTATCCTCCATGTCCATATTTTCATACTTGGAATCCTAGTATGGGTTAACTCGGGTGACCTTTGTACTTATCTTTCTTTATTTTAAAGTGATTGTTTTACCGACGCTTGTTCCGATGTGGGACGTTCAAGGATGTTTCCAAGCTCGATTTTAAAATTGCAAGGATGCAATTCCCAAAAGGGGGGAAGGATGTAACACCCCAGGTAAATAAAGAATATGACATATTTATATTTATCCATATTTTTGAATAAAATATTAATATTACTTTAAAGGGAACGCTATGCTCGATGGCATACCCAATATGCAACAACAAGTTCCTTTGAAATCATATGTTGCACTCTAATAATAAAATAATATTATTTTAAATGGTAGTTAACACATAGTCGTTGTATTGACAGGAATGAATATAAATAACTAATTTACAATTAAATATGTTTGTTAAATGTTTTTACTTTTATCCAATAAATTTTAGAGGCTTAAAATACAAATGAATCTAATCTTAAGCATTGAATACACTAGTATTTTTAAAAGATTGTTTTACTACCCTTTTGATGGTAAACCATTTTTAAATCAAACTTTTGACAATTTTATGTGATCTATTTTTCAAAAATAAACATATTATTTATGATTGGGACATTGAAATTTACATTGAGTTAATTTTTGGTATTTTTTTGACAATGTTCATTTTTTTCAATGAAAAGTGAAAAATACTGCATTTTACATCAAAACCTCTTTTTCATATTAATTAATTATATGGTTATATTATCATTTTAATTTTTTTTAAAGTGTAATTAGAATATATATTTACCATGTAATACAATTATGGTCATTGGGATTAATTTCACTTTTTAATTGGTCATAAACAAGTGCCAATCTTTTCATTAATATTGTTTCTAAAAAACCCGCTATTTGTATTGACAACGGGATTTATTTTCAAATTAATTTTTGAAAAATATGTGTTTGGAATTTGGTAAAATGGAATACATATTTGGAGATAAATGGTCCAAATTATGTAATTAAGACTCTTTTGTTTTTGGACATTATGAATAGTAACAACGGTAATTATCTTTAATTATCTTGATTAATGAGTAATCAGGTAGTTAAAGATAATAAGATAATATCATAATAATATAAAATAACCACAAAATGTGTCCTAAGGCTACTGGTTGTCTCATGTCTGACCACGGGATTCCTTTTTCTAATCTTGGGGGCCCCATGGAATCACTATTGTGAGAATGTGACTTTTTATCTTTTTATTTTTAAAGAATGTTAAATGTAACAAAGAATGTATCACCTAAGTAAAATATTTTTACTTTTGTCTAAATAAATGATATTTTGGACTATAAATATTAATTGGAAATCTAAAATGATTTCCACCATCATAGTATTTTTTTTATAATTTTTAGACATTATATAAATTAAATTATTTATGACATCGTGATGATGCAGCGATGACCTCATTATTTAATGATTTAAATAAAATGGAATGATAATGTAAAATCTACGACCTAAACATGTCCAAACCCTATTTTATGGGTTTAATTAAAACCCTTATCACCTTATCCTCGAAAAAAATCAATGTGGGACCATTAAAATCCGAAACTCATTTGGAAATAATGTTACATTTTATACCTTTCCAAGAGTGCCCCTCCTCTCCTCTTATAAAAGGCCCCCACCTCTACCTCCTTACCCACACTTCCAAAGCCTTTGGCTCGGACAACCCCTGCCCATTTTTTCTCTCCACATCCCTCTATAACTCCTTGAAGCCTCACTTTGGGCAGAAGACTTTACAAGGAAGCCTTTGGGCTCAAATCAATCGAAGTTACCTGATTTTAAGGTAATGTCTTCACTTGAGTCCTTTTGTTTTATTTTACTTCTCCAACCCCCTAAAATTTTTTTTATTCATTTCTTTTGTAACAAATCCAGTATCTTCAATATACTAGGATGTTGTTATAAGAATTATTCTAGCTATACTTACACACACCTACATCTAATGGTTAAAGTACATACTGTTTCCGTGGATGGTGAATTTCAGCCTCCCAAAACGATGATTGTTCAACATTCTTCTAACACCTTCAAAGGTGGCCATTAAGATGACACTATATTTATATATGATATCTAATATGTTTATGTTTTAATTAAGATTCTGTATTTTTCATTTATGTAATATCTTTATGGTTTCCATTATGGGTAAACACGATATCTTCATTTAAGGAAGTGCGGACTTCCGCCTCCTCAAAGTGATTTGATTCGTTAATACCATATGTGGTACGTATAAAGGATATATTTAATGATATTATATATGATAACATACTTTAATTAAAATACTATTATGTATCATTATGTTTTAATTCCATTAAATATGAAATAGAAATGGAAGTAGCGTTCATTCGTACATACGGCTTACCGTCTCCACGAACGGTACATTTCATTTCTTATCTCAAAATGTTATGTACTATTATAAGTACATATATATAATGGATATATATGTAATATATTACATCTAAATGTTGGATATAATTTTGGAATTATAACATATATATATCATTCATTTTTTTTAATTCCATTAATTTGACAAAAAAATTAAAGTAGCATTCATGCGTACGTACGACCTACCGTCTCCATGAACAATGCTTTTAATTTTTATCTACAAATGCTATGGAATAGTATAAAATGGATATATACTGGATATATATGATATTTAAAACATCAATACTATTCTAGATATGATGTACTTATAACTACATGGAAAATTATTTTCCAACAAGTTCAATTTTTGACTCATGTACCAAACATCGACAAAAACGTCTGATATGAACTCATATTATTAACCAATTATTATAACATTAAAATATGTGATATGAACTGAATAATAATATTTATATGAGGTAATTAAGAAATTATAAATTGACCAAAGTTTATTATTCAGGAATATAAAGAAACAAACAAGACAAGTTGGACTTGAGGTAAGGGACCCTACCCCTCTCTTTCTTTTTAAGTACACTCTTTTATGTCATTTCTTTTAAAGCTCATCTTTCTTGTTATTGGGATATTATTTTATATTACTATTACTGTCATTTTTATGTTCCTATGATGAGAGACACTATTCTATCTCATCAATCCATTTTGGATGTTTTGATTGGCGCCGTTAGGCTGCCGAATTTTCGTAAGAGATCTAACCTCTCTCTTTCTCTTTATGTACTCTTCTTTATGTCACTTATTTTAAGCTCTTATTTGTTATGATGGGGGATGTTATTTTATTTTCCTCTTTATATAAACTTTATGTTAATATTATGAGAGACCCTATTTCCTCTCATAAATCCATTTTGGAAGTCTTAAGTGGCGCCGTTAGGCTGTCGAGTTTTCGTAAGGGATTTTTCATCTCACTTTTATTCCCGTGAGATTTATGCTACATTTACCACAATTTCCTTTGAGTGGTGTATGTACTGACCATTATTATACACTTTGTGTAGTATAAATTCATTTATGGGTATTCACATCTTCATCGTATGACCCTTCTTCCATGGGGTGTACGTTTCGAATGTTACCCAACTCGGTAAGGGGACCTTTCACCCTCCTCTTTTTAAAATACTTCTTTTGTTATGTCTTTTAATTCACATAATATTATGTTGGGATATGTTCTTTTATATCCTTATTGATGTAAATTTTATGTACAAGTGATGATATGCCCTTTTTATCTCTCATCAACTCATTTTATGAATTTTGAAGTGATGCCGTTAGGCTGTCGAATTTTACCAAGGGAACTTTTTAACCAAATTTCGATTTCTTTGGGTTCAACATGTAGTTATTGAATATGTCATCTTTTGAATATGTGTTAATGACCTTTTATTGTTTTACACATAATATCCACTTATATTGGGTGTATTTATATTTGTCACACATAATTTTGAGATTGAATTATCCTTAATTTAAGGATACCTTCTTTATAAGGTAATTCATCACATTGGACATTTCTATTGAGACTTATTTGTTGTTATGCACCTATTCACTCTTATATGTTGTATATACTGTACTTTTGAATATTATATAATGAATCCATTTATTCTCATGATATTATAAAGTTCGGACAAAATGTTATTCCTGAATTATTGTATTCAAGTGTCTCTAATTTTGGTAGAACCCCTTTAACCAAAATATCGCTTTAAATGTTTTAATTATTTATTATTATTAATATCCACGTTTTCAAAGTGGTTTTAAGGATTTATTTATATGGATATTAATGGTTTAAAATTTTAAAAGCTTCAAGGTGGTATGAGACACTTTGATTCAAAAATATCATTATTAAATGTTTTATATGGTTTTGGAAATGGTTTCTTTTTGAATGGATTCATTATTTCAATATACTATAATGTTATATTACGATTTAAATGTGGAAATGTTATTTTTCCTTTGTGTATGTTTTATGTGATACGTTTATGTTATGGTTCTTGGGCATTGTTATGAAAACGGGTGGTTCCGTGAAAAACTAAGGGCGGGTGAGCCCGATATAGCTCTCCAATGCATTGGGTTACGCGAAGGAGTGAAACGTTACTGTTTCTCCGAAGAGATTTAGGGAATATACTGTGGTAGGTATTCTAAACGTAACCAAGAGGGTTACTCCCTACGTAAGAATGTTATGAATGCCTCAAGTTAACTTTTATGTCTTATGATTTCTATGATTTATTCATCATTTGAGGAGGTATATTAAATTGCCTATGTTTTATGGGAAAAGTATGATTTCATTCTTATGTATATATGAACTCATGTTTCATTTCCATATTTTTATAACCCTTATTGTGCTTTTTTATTCTCATCCCATGTTTTTGAAATGTTTTTCACAGGTCAAGGGAAAGGTACATGGTGTGATGATAGTGTCAAGGATGTGTCAAGAAAGAATCCGTGTTTTATTTTAAATATGTTTCTGTTGATGGGAAGAATGAATACTGTCTTTTATGTAACCACTTTGTTTAAATGTGGAATGTAATGCATGCTTCATGATCTAATTCTCTAAAACTCTAAACCTGAAAAGATCCTCAATGTGTAATCTTTTAATAACTCAAGATTAATTAAGGTTTAAGGTTGGGGACTTATAATATGTATCATATATATCCATTACATTGATCATTTTAACTATATATGAGTTTTTTTATGGAAAAATAATTACATCGGTTCAAGAGGTGGTAGTCTACAACACATATGAGAATTGGATTTATTTTCTATCTGATGCAGTAGGATATGGTGAAAAATAAATACATAAACATAATAAAATTTTATTATATGATATTTTCTATAATATTTGACTTTTAATTGTGATGCTATAATTTATTTTTGTAAAATAATAATAAAAAATAATTATCTTAAGGAAGGAAATTACATTTTCTAAGAAAAAACCCCATTTAGAACTCAACATAAGGATCATATAGTTGTTTTTTTAGAATACCTGATGACCTAGAAAATATTAAAATATTTTGAGAATGTATTTTTTAGATTTTTGTCAATCCAAATGGATTTTTAGGTGATATTAATATAGGGTATTGAGTTCACTTTGATATGTGTGGAAACAAGACCTTATTAGAATCTACAAAGAAATTTCCCAAAACAATCAAAATTATGAAATCAATTCACATAAAAAAACTACCAAATTACACTATATTAAAAATTGGTTTGTATATAATTTAAATATTACTATTTAATAGGATTTATAGATGTTATTACTACAACCCTACATATTTCATTTTAGTTCCCTCGTAAAACTGGTTTTACCTTAACTGCGGTAATTAGTTTTTACATTTTTTTGTGTTTGTTATGATCAATAGTTAATATTAACCTAAAATATAATATATATTATCATGAATATAGACAAGGAATCCATTTTTTCAAATTCAATTTACATAATTGGATAACTTTATTTTAATATAAAACCCATATATGCAAACCACAAACTTGTTTACAAGAATTGTATTTTTAGGGTTATTATGATGCTACATTAACTATATTGATATAATACATAAATATCTGAATTTAAAAATATAAATATAAATTTATAATCAGTAAATTTATATTAAATAAATACTTATTCTGCGTTTTTTTAATTAAAATTTGTCAACATTATCAACTTTTAAATATTTTTTAAAATATATTTTCTTTTTCCAAAAAATAAATATATACAAAAATCTATTAGAAATATGACATTGATGTGATAAATTATAATAAATAAAACTAAATAATAACTATTATAAAATTATATTTCATTAAATGAAAATGATTCATTTATATTACTTAATTTATTAAAATAAATGATAATTTAAAAAAAAAATTATTTCTAATTATCCACCGAGAAATCAATATTTACTGTAAATTCCCAAAATTTAACTCTATTAGAATTTTAATATTATGATTTTAAAACATATTTTTTTCAACATAAATTTTATAAATGTGTTATGAAATACTTTCATAATATTTTGGCCAATAAATACTAAACATTATTTTAGAAAAATAAGTTTTTTCAGAAAACTTCTTTTATTTAAAATGATTGATATTTTATTTCTAATAAATCGGGAAGAATAATATTCATAATATATTTATTAATATGAATACACACTCATTTAATGTCTAGTTTTTAGGTATTTTATATCAGGGTTCACCTAGTCATTGTGTTGTGTGCTCTACAAGGAATCAAAGTGAAATTTAAAAATAAATATATCGTAATTATTTATGGTGTAATATTTTTATCAATTATCGACATTTCAAGATATATATTATTTCAAACACAATTTTAATATTTTATAAAATTGTGTTTTTACATTATATCTTCCATTAAAATATTAAATTCTCTCAATTGAATCGTGATATTAGCAATCAAGGTTTTGAAATTTGAAGAAACCATTTTTATAAAAAGACATCATAAAAAGTGTTAAGGAAAAATAATATTAAGTTGTGATAAATATATTTATTAAGGTTATCCATAATATCACATAACATGGTTTCATTATATAGAACATTGGTGTCATGATAGGATATGGAAATGTAATAAATGTATTAGAAATTAAACAATTTGATAGAGAAAATTGATCATAAGAATGTGAATAATAAATTAAGTGTTAAATAGCTCTAAAACATATATATGAGATTATTTAAAAGTCCATTTTAGTCCTTGAATATAACAATAATAGTATATATATTTTTTCAAGATCCTTTTTATAACTATTTAGGAATTATTTTACCATATTGAATATGAACATAAATAAATATACATACTTGATATCATACTATTTCATGAGAAAATATTCTTAATTTATTTTTCTTTGATAAATTACCAATTTATCCCCTACTCAATGAAATAAAAATAAAAATAAAACAATTTTAATACCTAAATCACTAAAATTTAATTTTATTATATTTTATTTTCCATAAAATAAAAATAATAAATTGCTATTATATTTAAATATTAACAAATTATATAACAGTTCCCCCAAGTTAAGATCATAAATAAATGTATATACCTTAATATGAAGAAATAATACATTTTACTTAAAAATATTCAAAAATGGTTCAAAACATATTATTTCACAAATAAATAAGCCTATATACTGATTATCCTTAATATTATCAACATTAGAGAATGTTTTTAATATAATAGTGGTCTTATAACATATAACATACATTCCCTTAAATAAAATTTCATTATTACTAATCAATACTTTAATTTAAACCAAATCATTATACATACCTCAATAGAATGAAGCATATCCTTAAATATCATTAATTATTTCCAAATAATAATTATTTGATCCTATAATATGTTTCCCAAAATCAATGTGATGTTAAATAGTAAAATCATTTATTTAAAAATAGTTTCATAATAACCATTACTTCATATCTACCAGTGGTAGGCATAAGATACATATTTCCACTTATTTATGGGATCATACCTCATATACATTCTAAATATGACGGGATATTACCTAGCATGTGGGTTTTCTATTTTTAAAAACTAAACTAATATAATTCCTATAACATACCCCTATTTTAATGACCCATAATTACATCAACATCATTGATTAGATAAATTATAAATGTTACAAATACCACTAATATTTTTTTAATGATGTTTAATGAATTTCATCCTTAAATAAATATTCAAATTCTAAACTAATTGGTTGTATTTCTATAAAATATTTATACATATAAACTTAATCATTTTAATATCCAATCACATAACACCAAAAATTGGGGTTTTATGAATTTATGATTATTACCATGTTCCACCTATCATGCTAAAAGTCATAAGGGTTCACCATCTTCATTTATGAAGATAGTCTATTCTAATTATTCATAATTTCTTGTAATGAAATTTGAATAATCCATCAAATTTCATTGAGGAGTGTCAAACTAGGTGAATAATAAGTCTAATTTTTATACCCTAGGTAACGCTCGAGTAAAGTTGAGTGTGCCTTTTCATATTTATTTCCCATCGGTACATCTGTTTGAGAACCATGACTGGGTGTTGTATCCCGATAGGTATACATTTCTAGGAAAAACCACATAATCTCTACCTTATAAAAACATTAGGAAATTATTCAATTATTATCCTCAAAATCAATTCTTAGGGTTATCTTCCCAATTTAATGTTTTCTTAAATCTAGTTCCTATGGTTTCCATAAACCATAATATAATGACAACAATAGAGACTCATACCATAGTTGATTAATATTTATGTCTATTTTACAACATTGACATAATAAAAAAGAAATATCATAATAATTTTCACAATAGTTTAGTCTAAATGGTAAACTAGATACATACATGATCCCTATATTACATATGAATATAAAAATTAAAACATAATTTTTTTAAAAATATCAATAATCCCTCTAGCATATCCTTTCATATCATTCAATAGTACACTTCCTATATCATAAGGAAATGACAAAAAATAAGGTTGATCTCAGATGAATTGTAAGGGTTATATAAAGAGAATTATTTCATGAATCAATAAGTGTAATGAATATGTAATGTTAAATAATAGACCCTAGATTTCACTTAAATAACATGAAAATCTAGATTAGATAAGTATTAATCAACATAGAAATGAAGAAAACAAAAACACATTCCATTTAATGAATATATAAAAACGAAATGAATCCATAGATAATATCATTGTAAAAATATCATAGATAATAATAAATAAATTCATAATTAAAGAAATGATTAGTTTTTATATGTCATGAGATTATGAATCATAGTACCTCTATTATTAAAACCATTAAAAAAATATTGTAATCCTATGTGAATAAAATCATTTGAAAATTACTTATTGATTCACCTTGTGAGACTCTCAATGCATTGATGGTAAATATAATACTGGGACCCATCCTGGCATGTGCCAACAATTAATCATAAATTTAATTATATATTTAATTTATTGATAATATAAATTTGAATGAAATATATATATTGAGAAAAGAATAATTTTTTTAATATTTTGGAATATATTCAAATTACATATAATATAATAACCATAAGATGAAATGATATATATTTTTGGAAATAAGCATGTCCATAATAAAAATTATTGATATTTATGAGAATGTTTATTTATAATGATCACATGAAGATGAATATTGTATGGAAATGATAATTATTAAAAAAATGAATCCAAAAATTAAATGTTAATAAATTATGATGAAAATATAGTATTAAAAATCCATTTAAAGAATAATTATTATATTTAAAAAAATATATCCCTAGACTCTTATAATTAAAATTAATGTTTTTTCATTGATCTATCTAAATACCATAACATGTTTATTGAAAATATTCTCGAGGAAAATATCCAATTCAAACTAAAAAAATAGTTTTTTAAAGATTAGGAGTTTATAGAATAATTTTATGATTATTTTATTTGAAAATAACCTTTTAAAATTATAAATAAATCATTAAAAATTAATGTTCATTAAGAAATTTTCTTATTTAAATGTTTTCCATGTTGAGAAAAAGATTCCATTCACATTTTCATTAAAATCCAAATAAATCATGATTGGAAAACAACATTAACATTCATTTAAAAATATATAAAAAATATTAATATATGCTTAAAAATGGTTTAAATACTCATCATAGTTTATTGAAGTCATTTTATAAATTATTTTAAAAAATATTGTTTTTGAAAAAAAAACGATATTCGATTGAAAATAGAAATAAATTGAAATTTTATTTAAAACATTTTCACACTAATTTTACATACCAAAGAGTTTTCAATATTAACATTACATGAAAAAATAATTATAACAATATGAGATTAAAATTAAATTATTTTACTATCCGATGGTCATATAATTTACATTTTTGTAAATTCAAGTATAAAAATCATAATATATTTAGACTATTAAATAAATACTTATAATAGATCATAATGTTGAAGTGATAATTAACCAATGAATCTATTATCTATTGAAATACAAATAAAATAAATTATATAAAAAAAATAATACACTATAACTTCATTCCTCATATAATTGGGAATATCAAACACAATGAAGGGGAAATATAACCCAATGAAACTAAATTGAGTTTTAAAATTCATTACAATATGGTAACTTTTATGTTGAATCCCCTGGGATGAAATAAATATTATTTAAAAATAAAATAAAATAAATTATTTTTTAATAATGATATTGAATTTAATGTTGGTAGTACATTATCAATATAAAAGAAATGAGGGCCATAACAATACAATATACCTCAATGAAGGGAAATTGAGACGAAGTCCCTAAACTCACCAATACTTTTGGTTGAACCTAATTTATCTGATATTATAGTGGTTTTATTAATGATTTTAATTTATTCTAGAACCATATTCATATTTATAATATAATATATGATCCTATTATATTATTTTACCACAATTTTGTTACTAATATTTCATTATATTCATTGTTTTTTGTGATAATAGTCTTGTTTTATACTTCATTTTTAAGATGAATGTTCTGGTTCTTTTGTAAGGTATAGAGTTACACACTTTCAAGAAGTGAAATGAATTTTATAAATACCATATTTAATCGTTATATAAATTTTTATATCCATTCATGAAATTTTGACATTGAATTGAAGCACATTACTTCATAGAGAAGGTAGGTCATATGTACACATTATTGCTAATATCATTCTATAATAGGGAGAATGGTTATGGAAGTGTATGATAAATATACATTTTAGAATTATTATCATGTATTTTTTATTATATATATCAATTATTTTATCCATTAATGATATACATGTGTGTCATTGATGGTAAATAAATGAAATTGATTCATAGGGTAGTAGTCTTCTGTACACACGAGGGAAGGATTTGTTTCATATTTGATGGATGGAGAGATTTTTAAATATATTTACATTATAATAATTTCATATATTTTTATGGTAGATACCCCTGATATTATATAAGAATATTTCATACATTATTTACAGTTTTAAAATAATAATAATAAATAAATAACATAGTAAAAAAATACCTTTGTTTAGAGAAACCTATTTTCAATCTCTTATTACAGATCATGGGGATAGTATTAGGGAAATAATATAATCTATATAATATGTATAAGTATGTTGGGTGGTATTTGTTTAGGGGATGGTTGTGATGAACCAACCCTTGATAATTAGACAAGCTACATAAACCTGACAATCTTGTAATATTGGTAAAATAGGATAATAGAAACCAGTCATGAATATATAGAAAAGATGACAAAACACTATAGTACATACATTAAAAAATGATATCCCCAAAACATAAAATCCATTACGGAATATGCTAAAAAATACTTTAATTCAAATCAATACATGACCAATAGTCTCATCCATGCCAACCCAAACTGAAATGAGAAACAACATGAGACACTAGAAAGATACAAGATACTCTTCCCCATACCAGAATCAAGAAATTGAACATCTAAAAATACCGCAGGGAATAAGAAAGGTGTGATCCAAATTCTAATAGTATAATACCATAGATTCTATAATATTTCAATTATCATGAATGCAATAATTCTATCATTTAAAATAAAACTGTTTTATCAAAAAAAATTATAAATTAAATCCTCTTGTAAATCATTTTCCATTTGATTCTCATAAACTCCAATAATATTATTAAGCTATCAATATGATGGTTATAAGTGACAAGACAAGATATAATATCCATACATCATGATGTAAATGCATAAAAACATATCCATGAAATAACTTATCATATTAGGTTTGGTGATATAATTTTATATAAAAACTCATGAACAAAAATCCATGAAAATAATAATCATGCATTAAGTATCCATATAAGAAAAGGAACCTAAAATTTGGGGATGATCCTATTTTAAATTATATATTATACACTAAAAATATAAAATGACAGTATTTATAGATCCAACTGATATTGTGTCTTTCTAGTCTATATCATAATGGTTACCTTTTAGTGGTTCTAGACACACACTACGGATTCACGGGTCTCATTCTTGATGCACCCATGGCTACCAAAGTGAAATTGACAAAATTCATTTCATAAGTATTAACACAATATAATAATACATTTTCAAGTAATTTTGGAACTGCTTTGAAGTTTAAAAATTAATTTTCCAATCAATAAAATCCATTTTTTAGGAAAACCATCTTTTTACAAATATTTTATTCTCAATGAATTCATTTAAAACCACATATCACTTGTAATAAATAAAATCCCAATATAATATATCAAGTATAAAATAACATTCATCAAATTTACCCATTTTATAGAAACACCTACCACAATATGATATACACATGGTGTTGTTTGACAAAGATGATTGAAAACCAAGAGGATGTCCTTCTCAATACAAGGCATAATAAAAAATAGGAAATGATCTATAGAAAAAGAAATCTAATCACAAACCTGAACACAAACATTGAAAAAACCATATTTTTAACCTAATAGAAATAAATAATAGAAGGATTACTTTTAAAAAGAGATGAAACCGAACTATAAAGGTGATCAATTGCTGAATAAAGTGACCCGAAATAGAGGGAACCACTCAATATCACCTAGAGAGATATGTTAGGTAAGGATCATGTTATAAATTAATGAAATAAATAAGAAAGATGTCATAAAACACCATAAAATATTAACTCATGACTATTAAACAATGTTTAATCAATATACATGTTGTGTAATCCATGAAAATCATATACAAAAAACCAATCTCATTTTTAATTAAAAACCTGTTATATTAAATTAATAGATTTCAAATTATTACATGGTGTTTAAATCATTCATGTATGGTTTCAGCTCACAGAATATGTTATAAAGTGTATACAAATCATGAATCATCGTTTCACAATAGTTCAATCCATAGAAGACTGAATAAACTAATGATTTATAGAGAAAAACGCAAAAGGCCATACTCTGAGATTTATCCAAACATATTAGGAACCTCACTAAATCATTGACACATTTACACCTATAATATATTAATTAAAATAATCACTCATCCATGAACATTAGGTCATTACCCCCAGTATAGGATCTCTATTCCAAAGAATCATGTAAATGCACGAAAACAATGATGAAAAACAAAGAATAAACAAAGGAGTACATATAAAGCATAACAGTTCATTATATTGGTCAATAAAAATTAATTGAGAGGTTTCAATTAGTTGGTATAGTGAGTTTCCTTTTAAATATGGGTGATGTGACCTTCTTGGAAATTACTTTGATATTTCCCAAAACAATAAAAAATGATAATGTCATTCACCATCAAAAATATTGAAAAATGACCATATATTCAATATTTGGAAGGAAAATATTATAACATGGATATCTTATTGGATCAATAAAATATTATATGGCAATATTAAAATTATCATATTAAATTAAACCTATATAACCATGTTCTTACCTCAATAACAAATAATACTATTACTCTTATCCATACAAATATTGGAAGAAAATAATTATGAACATATAATGTAATATAAATTAAATTGATTCCATGTATGGAGTAATTTTTTCATATTCCTTTAAGAGAAGTGTAAAATTTTATTTAATATTAATCTTAGAGACGAGATGAAAAAAAATGTATAAATGAAATCTATTTTTTAGTGAAAAGATTATTGTATATTAATTATATGAATAAAAATTATCATTATATAAATTTATATATATATATATATATATTAAAAGTTTATATTAAATGTTTCATCATTATGGATTATTCATTGTAATAAAAATTGGGAAACATTATGCACATTGAACCATTTTTTAGAAAAACATGTTATTAAATTGAAAACTAAACATAAGATAAAATATATTATAGTGATGATTCAAAAGAAATTAATTTGGTTAAACAAACCTAAATTCTACTTATGTTACTTTGATATAAAATTTAAATGATATTATTATATTTAAATTAGTTAATTCATTAAATGAAATTATTGTTTAACAAAAAATAAGTTTTTTCTCAGCATTCACTAAAAATTTAATATTTTACTAAAAATACCAAAAAATAACTCAACGTCTATATATATTTTATGATTGAAAATATTACTTTTAAATTGATGAAATAATTTTTTTTGGATAATTAAAATTTCCGAATAAAATATGTGTGAAAGCATGACTAAACTATATTTTAGAATAATATAGTATTTTAGAAAAATATAGTATTTTAGAGACTATTTATTTTTCTTTTAAATGTTTTTTATTTTATATAAAATAAATAGATAAATAAAATTTTCATATTCTATTTATTACTATGAATACCTAATAATTTTATAGCTTCTTTTTTATGGAATTTTATACCATCATTCATTTAGGACTGTGGTTGCGTGTTCGATAAGATATCAATGCGATTTTAAAAAATATCTACATCATAATGTTTGTGGTTGTTATATTTTAGTCAAAGAACTATGTTTCATGTCATATAATATTTCAACCCTAATATTATTTTTTAAAGAAATGGGTTTTAATATGAACTTTTCATCATTATTTTACATTAAATATGAGTATTTAAAATGTTGTAGTTTAAACATTTTCTGTATGGGTTACATTTGACTCTTTGTACCCATTTGGAAGAGTGTTTTTCTATAACATATATGGAGAGAATTAACTTTCTACTTTAATCAATGTTCATTACAATGATATTAATTTACTTGTTTTCAATCTTATATTCAAATCAAAACATTTTCACAATATTATCATGAATTATTTATTTGAGAGATTATTCAAAAGAAAGGATTATTTCTCACTATTGCATAGAAAATTGAAAGTGTTTTTATAATGGGGTAAAAATAAAAATAAATGTGTTTGATGGGGAAAAAATTTAATGATCAAAATATTTTATTTATTATCTAGTAATTAATATATATTAATGATGACGGGTTAGCTCAATAAAACGTATGTGACAGGTGAACTCGAAAAAGCTCAAATGAAAGGTGGGCATGCAACAACATATACAGATGGGGATCCAGGTATTGATATTAAATTTATTGGGTAATATTAATTTTTAATAAATGTTATATGTAGGGATATAACCTTGGTGGTTTATCCAATTTATTTAACATTCCTCAATTTATTTATGACATGAAATTAACAATGGTTAAGAATATTAAGTTTTATATGACCTATAACAACATCTATTTTCATGGTATGTGTTATTAAGGTTTCATTAGATCCAAATGTGTGTATCCATATGTTTATATAATTTATTTTACTTGCGCAATAATAATAATTAAAAATTTAATCATATTATATGGTTTCATTTTATTCGCTAGACTAAAATATTTCTTACATTAATGTCTATTATTGGGAATTTTATGGTCATATCAAATTTAAAAATAAAATCGCAAGGGTTTAAGGATGAGTTGGAAAAATGATAAATATGTAATATGGAAAATGAAAATCATGTTATAGTGGGAAAATTGCTCACATAAATTACTTGGAATTTTAATGTAATGGTGCTTCCTATTTCTATTATAAATTAATCCAAAAAATGAACCTTTGTATATATGTGGTACAATTTTATCATTTGATATTTTATGTCTTGTAAGTATAACATTGGGTAAATATTATTAGTAGAAAGGAGAGATTTGTAAATATTATGTTTTACCACATGATTTGGTAGAGACTGTTTACGACTATTATAGTTTGTAAAGGTTTTAATTTTTGTTATCTTTCTAGATTTTAAATTTTTAAATGAGGTTAAATTAATAGTTATGTATACAAATATAGGAATATAATTTTACTGATGGAAATTTTTTCAATGTAATATACAACCATTTTGAAAATTATTATGACATTGTTTTCTTTTGAAAAATGATACTTTGTGTGTTTTTTAATTGAATGAGGTATAATTAACCACTTAGTTTAACATTAAGGATTAATTTGAAAAAATGATATTACATTTTGGGGATTTAAGATAAAAGGACCTAAAAAATATTGTGGTCATAAAATTATTTAATGTTGATATTATTTGGAATAATTTGGACATAAGATTTATTTTTTATTAAATGATCCATGTTAATCGTTTTGTGATATTTTTTTTTTATTTTAGTGGACAATATATTATTTCTTTATATGGATGTGTATTAATTTTTTCAATTTTATTATCATGTAGAAACCAATTTTTCTTTTATAATAATACATATATTATATTTTAATTATTTTATATAGGTTGAATTTAATTGAATGTTTATTATAGTGATTCATGAAAATAAATTTGACACTAATAATTTAGAATAAAATATGGCACTAATTTGTATACTAATTGAAATCTGAAAACAATAGAAGAAATTAAATTTATTCATTTCATGAAACAAATTATGTACATTTACTTATGTTATTAGTCTATATGGGAGAGTAGTTATTCATCTATAAATAAGATATCTAGAAATACAAAATTGATCATGTTATCTTATTATCTATTTAATTGGTGGTATTATTCACCCCTAATTGGTTTACGATTTTATGGTCACTGACTTTACTATGATCAGCCACTTCCTTGTCATCAATTTTATTTATAACACTTCATTATTATTTTGGAATTTTTTCATTCTATTTCATTTTATTTCTTCAAAATAATATTATCCTATTTTGGAACCTAGTTATGTGTGATATTATATTTCCTTGTTATTTCTATTTCTGTCTTTTAAAAACGTTCTTTCCTTAATCCTTTATACAATGAAGATTTTCAAAAAATGTATTTTATAATTTCAAAAAATTGATTTTTAATTGAAAATCAAAAATTTGATGAATAAATTTATTAATGATTTGGGGGGATTCCTCCACATCATATTTCTTTATAAGACTAAAATATTTTTTGCAGTAAATATTACATTCCAATCTAAAATAATCATAAATATATAATTATTTAAATTTTGTTGATATAACCTTTCCATTTAATTGATTTATATGAATATTATTAATTAAGTAATTTAATATGTATATATATTAGGGTCCTATATAAGAAATTTATAATTATTAATTATTAGTAAATAATAACTCAATTTTTAGTAATGTCAAGTTATCCTTAAAGAAATGTTTTCCTGAAAAATGATTATTATATTATATTTATGAGAAAATATTATAAAAACTTTCCATAATTTTATAAATTTTGTTTCATAAAAATTCTATCAATATTAGTTTATAATATTAAAATTATCATATGGTAATTGTTTTTTATTTTTTCTTCAAATATTTTTTAAATCGAATAGTTAATCTTATTTTTTCTTATTGAGAAATTTCATTTAATTTTAGGAATAGAAAAAATTAGAATATTTTTATAAGATAAGATAAATTTTAAATGAGTATAATTATATTATTAATAATTCAATTATGAATTTTCTAATTAATATTTTTATGTTTTTTAACTAAAACATAAGAATAATAGTTTTTTCGAAAAAAATTTCTTCATTATATTTCTATGTTTAAATTTTAATTAAATTATAAAAATTGTATGAATTGATTTTGGTAAAATAGATTAAATATCATTATAATGATTAGTTAATATAAGGTAATTTTTTGACATTAATTTTTTCTAATGTGAAAAATATCCATAATATGTAGTTTTCACCTCGATATGGATAAATCATCTAAAAAAATTTTACACTATTTTGTAGTGATTTACAATAATTATACTACATTAATTTATCAGATATGACTAGAATTGTAGAATTAAATATCTATTTATGGAGTCATATAATGTAATCAACAATATTCATTTGATTTATGGTAACCATGATAAGATTTTGTGAAGTTAATACATTTTTTTGAAATTAAAAAAATGTGTAGGATTTTTACATGTATTGTAATATTTGGAAGTTTAATTTTATTCTTCGAATGATTAAAATGTCTAAAAACATAAATTTTATGTATTTAACAATTAATACTTGATGAAATCAATTTATTACTAGATTTCATGGAAAAAATACTCATATCCAAAAATCATTTATTTGCATAAAACTATTTTTTCGTGCATTTTATTTAAATTTAATACATTTATATTTTTACTCCATGATAAATTAAAACAAATAAAATGTATTGAAATGTTTGAATAATTATTTTGAAATTTGGGTTTATAGAATATTTTATTTTATTTCATATAATTATCTTATCATGATAAAATTTATGATATCATTATTATGGTTATAATGAGTTTAAAGTAGGTTAACTAGATAATAAGGCTTAAAATGAATGTAAATCAAAACTAAAAATAATTGGATGAGTTTATTATGACTCTATATCATCTTATGTTAGTATTTGGGGTTCCATAGTGGAATTTATTTATTATTATGATATATATATATTTATTATAATTTTATGTAAATCAATTTGTGTCCTTTCAATCAAATATAAATTGAATCTCACTCAATTATCCTATCTATACATCAATTTCCATCTGCACCAGACAATACATAACAATGTATCTCTAAAAAATATCTCCCTCGTGGATTAGACGTCTTATTTTTTGTAAAATTTCACCATTAGATTTCAATATTTATGAAGAAAAAATTGTTCTATGATGAAGTGGTATAATATTTATAATATTGTATTATTTTTATTTATATTCCCCCTTACATAAAACTCTTATAATCAATGGGATAATTTTTATACTATATTCTTTATTTTATGATGTTGTTAAATTAAATGTCACACCCCCAACATTTTATATTAATTAATTAAATTATTTAAATTATATTTTTTCTCTATTTTGAGTTTATGTAGTTGGTAGGTAATTTTTTTTTACAAAAATTTGGAATCCCTTTTGTTGTTTCATGGTTTGTCCAAACGGGTGGGGGTAACCATATGGTTCTTATGTGGGTATCTAGGTGGGTCCCTGTTATGGTGTGCAAATTTTTAATGGTTTATTAAACCTTGTGACAAGCATGCGACACATATTTATAAGTGGGAAGTGTCCAGTGGCACAGTTTGAGCACATGTTGCTAAACCGTGTGTCGGGGCAAAGGTAAATGTGCATGGACTACGTGGTTTTCAAATATAAAATAATTTAATTTAATGGAAATAAAGTGAAAAATAAAATAAAATTTGAATGATTAAGTAGAATTAAAAGAATGTTTATTAATAATAAATATTGATAATATTATTAATATTTAAAATGAAATTATTATTATAAATATTATTTTTTATTAGATATTTTTGGAGAAGGCCCAAAGGGGTATCCCCCTTTCAGTTTCGTGCTCACCCTTGGGGCCTCTTAGATTGTCTGACCTCCTCCCCATAACGCTAGGCAAGAGCGACCCCATATCCCTCCCCCTCAGTATGGATGCACCCCTCCAGAATGAGACCACCTTGCAGCACCCCACATTCTATGATCTTTAGTAGGCATGAAATCCCCCTGGTGGAACTCCATTGAAACATGATCCCCTCTCCATGTCCACACTCTAGTTAATCTTCATCCTATATTTCATCATCATTTCTAACTGAATCGACGAGGTATGGTTCTCTTCCGTTATCAACCCAAATTACGATCATGATTTGGTATCCACATTGACGTATGAATTTTTTCTAAATCTAGGGTTATAATTTTTCCTAGATCTTTGTGACTCTTCCTTGATAGGTTGTGTGAATTTCCACCCTATATATGATGGCCTGTGTCCGAAAACTACATCCAAAGGTGAAGGGTTTCAAAATATTTTGGTCCGTCTACATCTATTTTGATATATGTTTTATTTTTCATTTTTTTAAATTCATTTTGATTCGGGTTTTTAAGATGTTTGAGTCCCAAAAAATATTATGTTGCGTCTTGGTCCTTGTTATGATAGATTCTAGAAACCGCCGTCAAATGCAGCATGTTTTCCATGGATTTAGAGTATGTATTTTTAATATCATTTCACTGGTTCAATTTTAAATTACACTACAACAGAACCGCCATTTAGCGGGTGTTTGTTTTGCGTTTAGCGGGGGTTTAAACCGCCGCTAAAATTTTTGGTGGCAGTTTACAGAAACCACAACCTAATTGGGCGTCGACAATCTATTAGCAGAGGTTTTTAACGTTTCACGGCGGTCTCAGGAAAGCGTCGTAGGTGCCTCATTCCGGGGCAGTTTTCCTGAATTTAGCGGCGGTTTTACGAGCCCTGTATATCACTTTATTTGCGGCAGTTATAACCGCCATGAATAAAATCAAATTCCAGCGGCCGTAAAACAGCCGCTAAAGTCATGGGATCCGTCGCGGAATGAGGCGGCCATGATGCTCCTATTTAACGGCGTTTATAACCACCGCTAAAATTAAATTTTATTTTACGTTTAGCGGCAGCTTAAACCGCCGCCAGTATAAATTTCATGGCGGTTAAAATCGCCGTGAAAAGCTGCCCCGAAAAAAAAAATTATTTGCTTCTACTACACCACTGCCCTGAAAAACAAATAAAACCAGAAAATACCATCCCTGGACTCCCACCAATGACCAAGAGCTGAATATCATGAATAAATCACAACATCCAAAAAACATGTTTTTCTCTCAATGAGAAATAATATAAAACATTAATATTTAAAAATAGAACAAAAATCTGAAACATTGGAAAATAAGACTTCCTTTTAAAGAAAGTATTATTAACACAATAGTCAGATATCCATCAAAGGATCCAACACATTCCTCACACTCATGTATACAATATCCTAAATAGTAAATACTAGGAAGATAAATCTCCAATGATACAACATTGTAACATCTAAAAATGGATTCCACTAAATCTTATAACTTCACTTTCTTAGGATAGATCATCCATAGTGATTCCACTATACTTATAAAAAACGATAATTGATGAATTAGTAGTTATATCAGTACCAACCCATTTATATAATGATTTTTTTTGTTTTTGTGGCCTAGAAACCATCCTTAATAATTATAATAAATTTGAACTGATGAAATAGCTTAAATAACACATTAGAAATATATTGTTATAAAAAATCCTATTGTGAGAGTAGTTTTAGAGTTACATTGGGATATAGCTTTTATAGGAATGTGGATATTTCAAGTGATTCTTTGTTGAAATCTTTTTATGTTGGAATATAGGTTAGGTGGGAGATTCTACTGACCTTTTATGAATAAACATAGAATTAGAGTTGATTCCTCGTGTTATGTGAGGAGTTAACCTCGTTTCTCTAGAATCCTTGGAGATATTAAGCATCATTGGATGCACCTTTTTAGTTTCTGGTCATAGAATGTGTTTATTTATTTATTTTGGGATTGAGTAGGACACTATTTGTGGAATGATTCCCCAAGTTGGTAAGAAATCATGAGTTAAGTAAATATTCTAGGTGTTATGGGAATCATTAATGCTTGAGATTAGTGGGACTGACATGCCAATCTAATTTTATTTAGTCTAGTTAGTTGTGTGAGTTTAATTTTGAAGGTGTATGACTCAAGAAGTCATCATCCATGTTAAATGGTTATGTAGGATAACGTGACCCTAGGGTTTGATTTTTTGAGTAGGCTAGAAAATAACAAGAATCCATAGTGTCATTGGTCCTCTGAATTATACGAAATGGGTGTTCCCATTTCATTGATGTAACATCAATTTAGTATTCATTATCATATAAATTTATTATTTAACTAAGGTTTGGTGGAGAGAGTTGTGTGGTGTTTTGTGAAAAAATTTCTAGTCTCTGAGAGTTTGAGGGATGAAATCACAGGTAACACCTTGAGGGGTATTATCACTTAGCTACCTCGTTTAGGGTTGTGGGATCTAAAAAGGTTTTGTTAACCGATCACTCCCTGAGTGATGTTACCTAGGTATTAAATATGTAGTGGTGAGTGATGTAGACCATAGTTTTTAGTAGAAAAGCTATGTTATCCTAGTTCTATGGATGACTATGTAAGAGGATCATGTTTTATAACATCATCAATCTGGGTTAAAGTTCAAGATGTAGTTATTGATGTTGATTGAATGTGTGCACATGGAATGAGGATTGAATAATGCATGTGATTATGAATAGACCACTTATATTTATTATTAATTGGATGATGTAAATCTATGTGGTAGAAAGTGAACCACAGGTTGTTCAAGGATGGAATATTAGTTCCAGATGAGGGTTCAACGTATGCCAATGATGGATTGTCATGATGGAACATGGTATAATTATGTTGACTCACATCCAGAAACCATGTGAAGTGGTGTACAAAGTGTTTTTCATTGGAATTAGATTCCTATTTTTATTAAAATGATGAATATTAAAATCCATTGGTGGGGAGAATCACAGAGGTCATGGAAAATGTAACCTTTGGGAGATTGGTTGTAGAATGAATAGTCATGAATGGTCAAAATGACTTTTAGAAGTCTTTGAGCTATAATTTTGAAGTCATTAATGGTCAAAATGACTTTCAGAGGTCTATGCATCAAGTCGACATCCATCTTCGAGATTATATTTTAATTTATAAAGAATTCTTGCCTATATTCATGGACTTATGCTAATTTATCACCCCTCAGTCACACCTATATCTTAGTGAACAAACCTTGATTTATAACATTCTCATGAAATTTTAGAAGAGCTAGAGTATGTTTAGATACTTTTGAGGCTTAAATCAGACATTTTCAACAATATTCCTCACCAAAGTGTCCACAACACTATCTCCTTGATCACTATAAAATGACCCAATTTGTTCAACACATCACCAATGGGTCTAACTCCTATTCATCCAAAATCTTGACTACCAATTAAAACATAGACATAAATGGAATTTTGTATACCACACTCGAGAAATAAATACATAAAAAAGAAACATCAGAAATCAATAAAATGCATAAAAAGAAATAAGAGAAATCAAGGAAATTTGAGGACATGAAAATGTGTGGCGGAAACTATGTTCCAAAAATGTTACATATAAAAACCAACTATTTCCATTTTTGTTCAACAAATTAAAAGTACAACTACTCAGGGTCCAATGATGCATCGTCACCCTCTCTACCTTCATTTCCACTTTGTGCTGTCACCTGTAAGAACATTATATTGAAAATTAAATACGGTTACATATTTATATTAAAACATAAAACAAATGAAAGTCAGAAAACTAAATGATTTTGATTTTCTGTGATTTACCTGTATACCACCAATCCACAGATAGTGTGAGAGATGGTGGAGGGGGGGATGGTGTAGGGGTGTCGATAGCTGGTGCATCAGATGTCGTGGGGAGGGAGCCAGATGGATAGTCATCTATCGTAGAACTAGATGAAATAATGTATCCCTTATTCCTTGGAATTCCTATCATTTAATAAAATAAAATTAAGTTTAGAATATATATTTCAAGAAAATTATGCAGAAAAATAAAATAAAAATGATAATAGATGGAGTACTAACAGAAAATATATATATAACAATGATAATGAATGACTACAGAAATTAAACAAGTGGTTTCAGAATAAATAAATAATTGTACATAAAATCATTTTTCCCTTAAATCATGTCGGTTTACTGCTCCATTTCTTCATCCATTTCATTCAACCTTGCTAGAATAATATTTTCAATATCATGATGGACAAATAATTCTGCTTCCTATTGCTGATTAAATTCAATTTCAGAGGTCAAATTTTCCACTTCATTACACATATCATACAAATATCATTGTATTACGTGAGCAACTACACCCCACCCTTCATCGGAAACATCATTCACATAATATACCATTTTTTCTTATGATGCTAAGATATATGGATCATACAGTTTATGATCACCAACATCCATCAAGTGAGAGAAGTTCACAGAAGTAAATTACAGGGAATCTCTTTTAACGCCTCTGATAATATCGACCAATTTTCATTTGAATAAAACAACTGAAAAATGATTGTGGTAGTTTAATTCAATAATATAATGCATCTTTCCATAGTATTACACTTCAGAAAATGTAATTATACCACTATTCTGTGTTCTCAAACCCACTTCTCGATCGACTGTATGAAATCTAAATCCATTCACATTATAAGCGTCAAACTTTCTAACTTTTTTTAGAGGACCTCTAGAAAAAAACATCAAATCTTCTAACACCTCTGCACATGTATCAATATTCATGATATGAAAATAGAAATATACTTTATTATATTTACAAAATGTACGTGTCAAACTAATATTCATACTTATTGCAATATTTATGAACTTACACGGCATGCAAACCATTCTACAAGCTCTTTATTAACAGCTTTCATTATATCTTTCTCATTTCGTGTTTGGCCTCTCATTCGTCTCTTTGATGGTATCCACAACTCATTAATAAATGGATCTGCAATTTCACTATTTAGCAGCACATATCTATGTGCCTATAATAATTCCAATTCATTCAGTGTCACATTTGAGTTCCTCCCAACTGATCGGCCAATAACAGGAAATATTTTGGATTTATGATGTATTTGAGATTGAGTCGATGTGTATTCAACACGTCCAACTCGATTTAATATTTTCTCAATATCATCAAACTATCAATAACAAAAGGTAATACACCCCTCAGCCACATAGCCTTCAACAATTGAGCCTTCTGGTTTAGATTTATTTCTCACGTATGATTTCAAATTCCTAAGATATCTGTGAAATAAAATAAACATAATTATGCATTTAATTAAGTACCAAAAATTGTTTACATAAATGGAAAACATATAAATAAAGTACCTCTCAATTGGATACATCCATCGATAATGAACGAGGCCTCCTAATTTAGATCCCTCAACCAAATGCACAGTTAAATGCATCATTACATTAAAAAGGGACGGAGGAAAGATCATCTCCATTGCGCAAAGGGTCAATACAAACCTCTCCTGGAGGTTGTCATGCTGAAATGGATGTAGAGATTTCTCACATTGTTTTCTGAAAAATATGCAGAACTGGAGTTCAACAATAGTAATTTTTTAAGGTAATAAGGTACGCAATGCCAATGGTAGTAACTATTGTAACAAAATATGTGAATCAGGGCTTTTAAATCCATGTAACTTACGATTCTTCAAGTCAACACACCATGAGATGTTACTTGAATACCAATCAGATACCTTAACATTATTTAACATTCTATATAATGTATCTTTATCCCTATTTTTCATTGTAAAAATTGCCGTAGGATACATTCCATTTTCATCTGGCCAGAGATCGCGTTTTATGTTCATTGCTTGAAAGTCTTTGCAAGCATTGAGATGATCCGTCAACTTTACATGCTCATTAAGAAATGTGAAAATAAAATTTTCATAGAAATTCTTTTCAATATGCATCACATCAAGATTATTCCACAACAAATTAAATTCCCAAAATGGAAGCTTGAAGAATATACTTTTTTTCTTCCATTTTTGTGTTTCGGTTTCATTTGACGATGCACTTCAGACCCATTTTCTGCTATCATTCAAATGATGAACCTTCTGAAATTATGTTTCAACATTTTCAAGCTGTTCCAATATTTCAAAACCATTTAACAACTTTGGAGGTGGTCTACGATCAATGGAACTAGTAAATTTTGATCTGTTCAGCCGAAATATATGAGATGCATCGAGAAATCTTTGATGACACAAGAAGCACCATTTTCTACTGTGAGGTATCCTTTTGGGCTCAAAATCAAAGTTACAAACGGGACAAGCCAAACCCGTGTATGTGTTCCAACCAGATAAATTCTTAATCCCAGGGAAGTCACTAGTGGTCCAAATTAAAGCAACATGCATTTTGAACATTGTTTTAGAAGAAGCACCAAATATATCAACACCGTTGCTCCATAACTCCTAAAATTCATCAATCAATGGCTGCAAGTATACATCAATATCATATCCAGGCATTTTTTTTCCAGGAATAATCATCGATACGATAAAATATGTTTGTTTCATACATATCCACGGAGGCAGATTATAAGGGATCAAAACAAATGGCCAAATGCTATAATTGGTACTCAAAGTCCAAAATGGGTTGAATCCATCGGTAGAAAATAACAATCAAACATTCCTAGGATCAGCTAAGAAATCGAGATGTAATTAATCAAATGTCTTCCACGATTGGGAATCTTTTGGATGTCTCATTAACCCATCATTGTTATTATCTACAGAATGCGACTTCATGTGTTCGGCAGTTTTCGAAGAAATAAATAATCTTTGCAATCGAGTCTAAAAAGTAAAGTAACGCAAAACCTTTGCAGGAGTTGTAGAGACCTGAAGATTGACGTACATGGACATTACATTACTTTTTCAGAATACATAGTACATAACAAAAACTCACACACAAGTACCGTAATAGTTTAGTGTCTTTGGAAACTCGTAATATAATATTCTAATCGTGGTGAATGATCTTCAACATCTCCCATAAAGATCTCCCTTTCTTAAACCTAAAAACCTTTATTTATATCCTGGGGAAAAGAAAACATAAAAGGGTTATCTAAAATGCTCAATAAGGGTAATCAAAAGAAATATCAATCACATCATATTTATAAGAACATAACATTTTGGAAATCATAACCTGAAAAAGAAATCATAATTTCATAACATGGGATAAATCATGGCAGTGAAATGTAATCACAATAATCATAACATAAAACATGAAACTTTGTGGCATACAAACATAATCAAAGATAATCATTTCTTATTAGTCAAGACTCATTTCCAAGACTATCTTAGTGGACAAATTCCATTTCGGAACCGAGTTCACTCCTCGTTTCAGTCCTGTTTCAATGAACCGGTTTAACATGCCGTTCTAGCCATGTCTATCTCATGAGATATAAAATCATTACCCAATGTATTGGAGGGAGATATAGGTCCCACCCATATCATAATTATACCATTCTTATGTGTTCCACAAAATCATAAATCATACATCATTTCATAACTCATGTAATAAAAATGGGATTCTTAAACAACATGACATCATAAAAAAATTCATATAATATAAAAGAATTCATAAAAATCATTCCATCACAACATAATCAAATCAATGTAATAATAGGGATAGAAATAGAACCCTATATTATCTTAGATGGAAAATAATTTTGATAAAACACTTGAACTCAATTATTGAGGAAAATATCCTTTCTACTTCAAAAACAGTTTCCTTTCTTAACATGTAATACAATTTTAAACTAAAAGAAGTTGTTTAAAAATTAAATTTAAAACTTGTAAATGAAGCTTCATGGAAATAATGTTTTAAAAATCCATTCATGCCGTATAAGTTGAAAAAACTTTCTTCTCGTACTTTTGTCGGAAAAGTCAAAAAGTACCTCGTACATAAGATGACAAAAGATTCCTTTCATATCTTTTACTAAAAACTCACCGAAGTGTAAAATTGGATTTAAAAAATTGTAGGTGGATGGAAATAATATTACATATTGATGAAAAATTGATGTGGATGATAAAATACATCCCAGTAAATTTCAAAGTATAAACAATCTCAGATAAAAATGAGATTGTGATATTTCCCTTACCTTAGGTCCGATTTTCTTCGTATGTGTCCGAACCTCCTGTATAATGATTTAAATAATGTCATTGACATATTCCAGAATCATACTCATTGTTATGATATCATATATGGTTCACTTATGACTTTATATTACCCGTTCATTTGTAAATTCCATGTTAAAGAGCGTTTGGGGTAAAATTGATTCATTTGGCGTCCGTGTTTTGACATGTGATTATTCATATGATTACATAGATCATGATTACTTAATACCAGAATATAAAACATGATTTATATATAATATATATTCAGAATATACATATATATAATAAATCAGTAAATGGAACGAAATACACCGTTCATGGAGACGGTAGGTCGTACGTACGCATGAACGTTGTTTTCGTTTCCATATTGAGTTGAATGGAATTAAGTAGATGACATACATATATATCTACATAAATCCAGTATCATTATTATGTCATATATTTCATGATTACTTATTATATATACATTATAATCATTCATGAATGGTTAACGTGGAGAATGAATCTAATCCCGTCGTGGAGACGGTAGTCCGTACGTACGCACGAGCGATGATATCGTTCTCATGATCGTGGGACTGTATTGGAGTGTATGTATCCTATTTAAGAATCAATATCACTTTAAAATAGTCATATATAGTTATTATTTACACCATTATACCTATCCAAGTAAGGTGGTGGTGGAAAATAGATTACACCACGGCGTGGAGACGGTATTCCGTTCGTACGCACACGCGGTGATTTCGTTTTCCGTAGGATGGATAGATGGTGAAATAGGGTTGTTTCATACTTATAATAACATATCAGTATATTAGTGATACTGATGTTATTACTTCATAATGAAACAACCTAAGAAGAAGAAGTGGAAGAAGAAATAAAGTTGAAAGAATCGGTAACGGACATTACATCTTCTTTGAAGCGCCTCTTTGAGTCCTCCTCTTAGGGAACTAAAATTGGTCTTTGAAGAAGACCAGGACCTCTAGGATGTTTCTAGGTAAGTAGAGAAGAGAATTCGGCAGGGTTTGGCCGATATTGAAGGCTAAATGTGGTGTGAGGAAGAGAAGGAGGAGGTGCCCTTTTATAAGGGAGGATAGGGGCACCTTTGGAATAACTAAAAATATTATTTTATTATAAATCCAAATTCGGTTTTAAATAGCTCAAAATTGATTTATTTTGAATCTAAGGTGGGGATGGGTCAAAATAATCTCATCCAATAGAATTTAGACAAGTTTAGGTTCCTATTTTATCCTTATAATTTAGATTTAACAATAAGTTAAATAATTTTACTTTTACCGTGTCTTCTTGTGTTCATATACTATATGGCTAATAAACTTACTATAAGCAGCCAAACGAACCAAAAGTTGTTTATTATTAATATATATAACCTTATCTAAGTCATTTGGCCGATCCTTAGATTTTTATGAATAAAATAACAATTAATAATATAATATTTGTTTTAAAAGCTATTTTATGTCAATTTTGACACTATTTAGTAATTGATTTTTGTGAAAATCATAACAGAACTATTAGTTTGAAAAAAGTTAATTAAATCAATAATAACATGTCATAGTAACCTAGAAAGTTAGTGGAATTCATAAAAAGTCTCAAAGTACATTTATTTTGGTATTTATAACATCAATTATGTCAATATTTCATTAATAAGATAATTACTGCATCATCTTTGTGTCATAAATAAATTAAATTATTTGAAGTCTAAAAATTACAAATAAAATACCATTATGTAGGAAATATTATTATATTTCTAATTAATATTTATAGTCGAATTTATATTATGTATAACCCTATATTAAAAATGAATTACTTATTAAACTTTGATTTTAACTATTTTAACCCTTCTTTAAATAAATTAATAATAAATGTCCTAATCTAATCCAAGTGGGCCTAAATGGTCATATTTTATTCCTAAGGTTGTTTTTGGTCGAATTACACTTAACCAATATAATTAGGACATGTGTTAGGGTAATAATAATATTATTTTTACCCTTAATTACCCTATTTACTTTTAACCGTGGTAAACAAAAAGTAAAAAGTTACTATCCACCAAAAATTATTTTCATCTCATTGAACCACAAATTACATACTGAAATCAACCGCATCTCTCGGATTTTTGAAATTCCACTCACATAAGCGGTATAATTATGTTTTATGAAGAATTCATTTTTTAACTACCACTTAGTGGTTTCACTATTCATCAAAAAATGAAAGTTTCCAGAAAAATACCAAAAATTAGGGCTAAGCTATATTTGATATTATGAACTCAAAAACGATTTCTATTTTACCGAATTAAAAACATATCAGTTGCATAAATTAATTTAAAAATTAATTCCCGTCGTCAAAACAAATAGCGTGTTCTTAAAAGATAATAACTATCAAAAGATTGACACTTGTTTATGTCTGGTTTAAATGTGAAATTACATCCAATGACCAAAATTGTGTTATATTGTAAAAATATATTCTAAATATACATTAAAACTAGTCAAATTTATAATTTATCACTATTAATTTTTTCGATTAAAAAGGTTGTTTTTAATTAAAATTTAGTAATTTTCAGTATTCATCAGAAAATGAAAGTTATCTAAACAGTACCAAAATTTCACCCTAAGCTAATTTCGATATTCCGAATCCAAAAATGAAGTCCATTTTAAAAAATAAAACATAAAAAATTTCAAAAAGTGGTTATTACTGTTCAAAATGGCTAGTTTTAATAATATTTTAATAGTATATCGTTGTTTAGTGAAACTCGGTATTGCGTACTACACATGCTATCGAGGAAGGTCGCAATTGTGTGTAATGCAAGGCAATTCAAGGATGTGTGTTGTGAAAGCTCCTTTTGGTGTAGCGTACAACACAAGAAATTAATGAAATTAAAAAGAATATTTTTCATAAAATCTCGGGGTGTTACATTCTACCCCCCTTAAAATTAATTTCACCCTCAAAATTCGTCGGGGTTATAAATCGTTTACTACTCAAAAGTTATTTTAATAGAAACCTACATCATAAAAAAGAATACCAAAATATGTCTTTAAATACTAATGTATGAAATGTAACGGTTACCCAAATTAACTCATCACTGGGTTTCCACGTAGGAGAACATTGGTGAAAATATGGATATGGAAGAAAAATCTAACCATCAAATTCTGATGGAGAGTGGTAGAGAACATGGCTATGTAAAAGCCAGAAATCACAAAGCCATAAAGCTGTGACGATCTAAGGTACTATCTGATTCATTAGATATAAGAGCACTAGGGCAACATTTTTGGTTTTCAAGATCATTTCCCTAAAGTTGATGAAATTGTAATTAGATGAAATTCTTTCGTGATTTTGGTATATTCTCACCGTTAGTCATTCTTTGGAAAATTTCCCCTTCATATCTTAAAGAAATGAAGTTGAATTTGTCATTCGTGATGTGTTAGCAGATCATGTGATACAATGAGGGGTCCTTCCATCTGTCTCAAACAAAAGGTTAGAAAAGTTATCAAAAAATATGTAAGTCCATCTATAGTGAGATTAATCATATATGGTTCCTAAAATGGACTTATACTTCTTATATTATACTGCTTTATATAATAAAACTAGTTTGTACTAAACAGGGACTTCCTGTAGAACAGTGGTAGGCGATAAAGGCCAGTCGCACTTCAGTTGTGGGTTCGATTCCCACAGCCTTGTCCGACGCGATGGGCGGTCGCCCATCCTGTAGGTTGTCCTTTTTCTAAAAATATATTACAATAACATCCCATCAATAATATCGAAAAAAGTTCTATCCTTAAACAATAATAACTTATGTCCAACATAATCCATTCCAATCTTTAGGCTTACCTAAAATACTTCAGTCCAAGCTCATAGTATAAAGAAAATTATTACTTGAAATGTCACATAATAAATCACGCAAATTCCATCATTTATCCCAAATATATCATAAGATATATCTTGTTGGTCAAATTACAAACATGTGAATACCTTAATCATGTATTCTTTTGAAGAATGAATACCCATTGAACCTTAGTGAAAACATGAATGCTATTAAAAGTTAACACTTTACACATACCAAAATCCTCAAATTTCTATATACTCAAACCATGATATCACTTATGAGCTCATGAATACTGTCAATCATTTCATTTTCTCCTTATCCCATCATTATGAACATATCATCTGCTTTCCAAAATATTTGAATCACTTTTCATGGTTACCGGTACCTTAAAATTATTGAAAACCAAAATAGAATAATACAAAAATATTCTAATACACAATAAAAGTACCTCAACAACATTATTCTTGAATACCAATACATAAACACTTCAATCCATCCTCTTCAATTATTGTCCTGGAATAAGTTCTTCCTTGATTTATAAGTAACTTTTTAGGTCAGGGCATTGAGTTGGGTAATTCCCATGTTCTCCACAAATAATACATTGATCTCCATAACAGTCTGTCACTCTATGACCCTTTTCTCCACACACATAACATCGGTCCATCCATTTGAGGTATTCCTGAAGGTTCTTCTTCCCTTCTTTAGAAATCTCAATCTTCCTTTCTTTATGCTCCCCAACATGCGAACATGCATAATGGTCTATCTTCCTCTTCTTTCATGAATTAGGCATACCACTAAATTTCACTTTGTTAATAATATATCACGATGACTGATTCGGCATAATAACAATATCTTTCTCTCTAGGAATTACACAATTTTGTTGCTCATAGTCACCAATTTGTCCATTGGATTCAATGTTAACTGAATTCCTTCTAGTTCCCTCCATTAACTAAAACACAAAAAGAATTATGTGAGATTAAAAAATCATGCTAGAGAAAACAACATAGTAAAGGGGGAGTACCCTCAATAACTAACATCTTAGGTTAAATTCTAAGATCGTTAGCGCAATTCTTGGACTATAAACTATACGTATACTTAACCTTAGAGATATCCCTATACATAACTTAGAAATATCTCTAGGGATCTCACTAACATTTTCACATCCTAGTTTCCAAAGGTTGACTAATCCTTTCCTCTGATACCAACTGTAGAGACCCGAAGCTTGACGTACATGGACATTACATTACTTTTGCAGAATACTTAGTACATAACAAAAACACACGCACAAGGATCTTAATAGTTTAGTGTCTTTGGAAACTCGGAATATAATCTTCTAATCGTGGTGAAAGATCTTAAACATCTCCCATAATGATCTCCCTTTTTTTAACCTAAAAACCCTTATTTATATCCTGGGGAAAAGAAAACATAAAAAGGTGGGCTCAAATGCTCAGTAAGGGTAAACAAATGAAATATCAATCACATCATATTCATAAGAACATAACATTTTGGAAATCTTAACCTGCAAAAAAAATCATAATTTCATAACATGGGATAAATCATGGTAGTGAAATGTAATCACAATAATCATAACATAAAACATGAAACTTTTTCGAATACAAAATAATCATAGAGAATCATTTCTTATTAGTCAAGACTCATTTCCAAGACTATCTTAGTGGACAAATTCCATTTCTGAACCGAGTTCACTCCTCATTTCAGTCCTGTTTCACTGAACCGGTTTAACTTGCCATTCCAGCCATGTCTATCTCATTAGATATAAAATATTTACCCAATACATTGTAGGGAGATATTGGTCCCACCCATCTCATAATGTTACCATTCTTATGCGTTCCACAAAATCATAAATCATACATCATTGCATAAGTCATGAAATAAAAATGGGATTCTTAAACAACATGACATCATACAAAAATTCATATAATATAAAAGAATTCTTAAAAATAATTCCATCACAACATAATCAAATTAATGTAATAATAGGGATAGAAACAGAACCCAATATTATCTTAGATGGAAAATAATTTTGATAAAACACTTGAACTCCATTCTTGAGGAAAATATCCTTTCTACTTCAAAAACATTTTCCTTTCTTAACATGTAATACAATTTTAAACTAAAATAAGTTGATTAAAAATAAAATTGAAAACATGTAAATGAAACTTCTTGTAAATAATGTTTTAAAAATCCATTCATGTCGTATAATTTAAAAAAACATTCTTCTCGTACTTTTATCGGAAAAGTAAAAAAGCACCTCGTACGAAAAACGAAAAAAGATTCCTTTCATATCTTTTACTAAAAACTCACCGAAGGGTAAAATTGGATTTAAACAATTGTAGGTGGATGGAAATAATATTACATATTGATGAAACATGGATGTGGATGATAAAATACACCCCAGTAAATTTCAAAGTATAAACAAACTCAGATAAAAATGAGATTGTGATATTTCCCTTACCTTATGTCCGATTTTCTTCGTAAGTGTCCGAAACTCCTGTATAATGATTTAAATAGTGTCATTGACTTATTCCAGAATCATAAGCATTGTTATGATATCATATATGGTTCACTTATGACTTTATATTACCCGTTCTTTTGTAAACTCCATATTAAAGAGCGTTTTGGGTAAAATTGTTTCATTTGTCGTTCCCGTTTTGACTTGTAATTATTCATATGATTACATAGATCATTATTACTTAATTCCATAATATAAAACATGATTTATATAGAATATATATTCATAATATACATATATATAATAAATCAGTAAATGGAAAGAAATACACCGTTCATGGAGACCGTAGGCCGTACGTACGCATGAACGCTGTTTTCATTTCCTTATTGAGTTGAATAGAATTAAGTAGATGACATACATATATATACACATAAATCCAGTATCATTATTATGTCAAATATTTAATTATTAGTTATTATATATGCTTTATAATCATTCATGAATGGTTAATGTGGAGAATGAATCCTATCGCGTCGTGGAGACGGTAGTCCGTACGTACGCACGAGCGATGATATCGTTCTCATGATCGTGGGACTGTATTGGAGTGTATGTATACAATTTAATAATAAATATTAATTTAAAATAATCATATATAGTTATTATTTACACCATTATACCCATCCAAGTAAGGTGGTGGTGAAAAATATATTACACCACGGCGTGGAGATGGTATTCCGTTAGTACGCACGCGCGGTGATTTCGTTTTCCGTAGGATGGATAAATGGTGAAATAGGGTTGTTTGATACTTATAATAACATATCATTATATTAGTTATACTTATGTTATTACTTCATAATGAAACAACCTAATAAGAAGAAGTGGAAAAAGAAATAAAGTTGAAGGAATCGGTAATGGACATTACCTCTTCTTTGAAGCGCCTCTTTGAGTCCTCCTATTAGGGAACTAAAATTGGTCTTTGAAAATAACCAGGACCTCTAGGATGTTTCTAGGGAAGTGGAGAAGAGAATTTGGAAGGGTTTGGCCAAGATTGAAGGCTCAATGTGGTGTGAGGAAGAGAGGGAGGAGGTGCCCTTTTATAAGGGAGGAGAGGGGCACCTTTGGAATAACTAAAAATATTATTTTATTATAATGCCAAATTCGGTTTTAAATAGCTCAAAATTGATTTATTTTGAAGCTAAGGTGGGGATGGGTCTAAATCCTTTCATCCAATAGAATTTATACAATTTTAGTTTCCTATTTTAACCTTATCATTTATATTTAACATTAAGTTAAATAATTTTACTTTTACCGTGTCTTCTTGTGTTCTTATACTATAAGGTGAATAAACTTACTAAAAGAATCCAAACGAACCCCCTGTTATTTATTATTAATATATATAACCTTATCTAAGTCATTTTTCCGAAACTTAGATTTTTAGGAATAAAATAACAATTAATAATATAATATTTGTTTTAAAAACTATTTTATGTCAATTTTGACACTATTTAGTAATTGATTTTTGTGAAATTCATAACAGAATTATTAGTTCGAACAAAGTTAATTAAATCAATACTAACATGTGATATTAACCTAGAAACTTATTGGAATTAATAAAAAGTATCAAATTACATTTATTTTGGTATTTATAAAATCAATTATGTCAATATTTCATTAATAAGATAATTACTGCATCATCTTTGTGTCATAAATAAATTAAATTTTTTAATGTCTAAAAATTACAAATAAAATACCATTATGTATGAAATATTTTTATATTTCTAATGAATATTTATAGTCGAATTTATCTTATGTATAACTCTATATTAAAAATTATTTACTTATTAAACATTGATTTTAACTATTTTAACCCTTCTTTAAATAAATTAATAATAAATGTCCAAATCTAATCCAAGTGGGCCTAAATGGTCATATTTTATTCCTAAGGTTGTTTTTGGTCGAATTACACTTATCCAATAGAATTAGGACATGTTTTAGGGTAATAATAATATTATTTTTACCCTTAATTACCCTATTTACTTTTAACCGTGGTAAAAAAAAGTAAAAAGTTACTATTCACCAAAAATTATTTTAATCTCATTGAACCACATTTTACTTACTGACATCAACCGTGTCTCTCGGACTTTTTAAATTACACTCACAGAAGCGGTAAAATTATATTTTATGAAAAATTCATTTTTTTAACTACCACTTAGTGGTTTCACTATTCTTCAAAAAATGAAAGTTTCCAGAAAAATAGCAAAAATTAGGCCTAAGCTATATTTGATATTATGAACTCAAAAATGATGTCTATTTTACCAAATTAAAAACATATCATTTGCATTAATTAATTTAAAAATTAATTCAGGTCGTCAAAACAAATAGCGTGTTCTTAAGAGATAATAACTATCAAAAGATTGACACTTGTTTATGTTTTGTTTAAATGTGAAATTACATACAATGACCAAAATTGTGTTAAATTGTAAAAATATATTCTAAATATACTTTAAAACCACTCAAATTAATAATTTATCACTATTAATTATTTCAATTTAAAAGGTTGTTTTTAATTAAAATTTAGTAATTTTCACTATTAATCAGAAAATGAAAGTTATCCGAAAAGTACCAAAATTTCACCCTAAGCTAATTTCGATATTCCAAATTCAAAAATGGCGTCCATTTAGAAAAATAAAATTTAAAAATTTTCAAAAAGTGGTTATTACTATTCATAATGGATAGTTTTAATAATATTTTAATAGCATATCATTGTTTAGTAAAACTCGGTATTGCGTACTACACACGCTATCGAAAAAGGTCGCAATTGTGTGTAATGCAAGGAATGTCAAGGATGCATGTTGTGCAAGCTCATTTTGGTGTAGCGTACAAGACAAGATATTAATGAAATTAAAAAAATATTTTTCATAAAATCTCGGGGTGTTACAGGAGTGCTCCTTTTCTTGTTCTCCATGAAATTATGTTCATTCAGACTTCCAACATCACCCTTTTACTGCCATCTAGAAGAAGAGCATTTCTTGCAATTATATCTACTTTAATCCTCTCCCCTACAAAGCATACAATCATTGGGACACACATGTATTTTGGTATAATTCAGACCGAGCTTTTTAACAACTTTTTTCATGTCATAAAAATATTCTGAGATTTTTGTTTCAAGAAATGCCTCACGAATAAATTCCAATATCAAGAACTTTGCCTTATTTGTAATACCACATAGACATTTGATATGGTACAACTTCAGAAAAAATGAATGCTTTGAATATTTCAAACACCCACTATACATCTCTTGATTTCCATCGTCAACTAAATCATAAATCACATTTTCCTCAGTGAAGTTTTCTCTTACATTTGGCTCCAAAGAATTAAGAGGAGGATCCAATGATATATGAAAATCTTGATCTGTCTATGTTACAGTCTCAAAAACATCACTTTTCACGTAGCAATTTGTAGTACCCTCTTCTGGTTGTTCTGATATGTTTTGATGCTGATTGTGGTGTCTTGCAGTGCCTAATTCATCAGTTATTTGGTTTTGAATTTCATTTTCCTTTGTCGACGAACTTGGGATCTCATTATGCGGATTAACATCAGTGCTCAATATTTCTGTAATGTTTGATTCTCCATGCCAAATCCAACACAAATATTGAGCCTGTAATTGCTTCAGTATTAAATGTTCATAAACCTTTTCTCTCTTCATCCATGATCTAAATATACATTTAAGACATAGACATTTTATTCTCCCATCAACGGATTGATTAGAAATTGAAAAATCTAAAAACTCATTCAAACCCTTAACATACTGAGGTGTGTTCCTCGGTAATGTGATCCAACTTTTATCCATGTATATCACAATGTTCCTACACAAAAAACAAGGAATCAAACATGAGACATATTATATAACCCCATCATAAAAAACAAATAATGATGATCAAAATTTCCATAATAGAGAAAAATTCAAGGATATAACAAGAAATGCGTCTCAAAATTCCTCAAAGTCCCTAAACTGGAAGCAAAAAATGGATGAAATCTTTCTATAAGAATGGGGCTTTTCATCATGTTATGGTTCATCCTGCCTCTACTCCTTGAACATTGGATTCTATTCATTCCCACTATTAATTTGTTACATACCTGATAAAACTAAGGAATGAAAAACCATCGATTTCCAAGAATATTTAGCTTCCATTCACATGTCCCAAGTGACAACCTCCAAAATGGATGTTATGCCCAATGAAAGGAGAGATGTACCAAGGTCTGGGTGAAGACCATCACCAAAGAAATGACCTCTCTCATAATTGATGACCGCTATCTTTGGAGAATATATAAAAAACCTTGATATGTTATTGATAGACTCCCATAATGATATGTCACCACTAAAAAGTCTCATGAGCTCAGTCTATTTCTATACATTCATTCCCTTAGGAAATAACCATTAAAAATGCAATCTTGATGAGATTCCAAATCATACTTTCATGAAGTTAAGAAGGTACCACTGACTCCCACAAGACTCTACTGAAACTATAAATCCAGTTCTAAAAAATTCTCTCACACAAAGTATCAGGTTCCCTAAGATAATTAAGGATCACTTGAATTTGTTCCAACTACCTAACTGCTTCCACTGACCGTTGAAAAACACTTAATGAAGGAAGATAGTGATTCAGGAATCCTATTATGGTGTCCGAGATTGAAAATGATTTAACATCAACAAATCAACACGTATTCTAGGTCAGAATAAGAACAAAATAATCCTTTTTGAAAATTACAGTTGACAACAATAACTTCTAAATGACCTATATTAATTAAATACTCAAAATAAAGCCTAATGATTCTATATGAAAGTAAGAATAAAATACAAAAAAATTAAATTAAACAAGTAACACAATAATGAAACCAATGTTTAAAGGAAGCTAAACGTTGAGAGAGTTGATGGAGATGTCACGCCAATACAAGTGGCTGCTTTTTGCATCAGAACTACCCAGGTTCAAGAACTCTAATCTTGTAATATTTTCGAATATTCGTGCATGAAATTTTCCTTGCATGCTGTTATGCCTAAAATCAACTATTCCATGTACATATTGATTCAAAATAAAGCTCGGTGAAACTCTTCTTGGTTCATTAAGAGTTCAATTCGTAGATTTTTTTTAAATGGATGAAACGGGGATGAATTCTTGGTCTCCGTCTTGGAATGATGTTGTAGTTTTCAAGTTCAAACCCATATTTTTCTTCATTTATTTTTTTAATTCCGAGAAAAATCAACGCTAATGGGTATGTAGTTGCAACGAAATTGAATCTAAACAAGACTACGAGCACACACCCATAAATTCCCCTTAATCAACCCCATGACTACCATATAAAAAATCCATGACCCGTTGTTTATTGAAATAAGATAATAATTGTGGAAAAAATAAAAACAAAAGGTAAAATAATCGTTGAGGATGTCATGTTCGTGAAATTAAATCAAACCAGAGAGAGGACATTCCCCAAGAAAAAGACAGGTGCGTAGACTTTTATCCATCTCTATATTTGTGTAGTAGATGAAGAAACTTATGTAGTTGTCTTTGGTAAAAAAAAAACGAAAATGAAACACGAATGATAATGATTCGCGAAAAAATTAAAATCAAAGAAAGTTAAATTTACCCCAGAACAACAAGATCAAATTCAGAATGATTCGTCGGGGTCAGGATCGCGGGGTCGCTGGGGTCAGCGGGGTCGCCGAGGGCCGGGGTCGGGGTCGCGGGGCCGCCGGGGTCACGGGGGGCCAGGTTCATGTGGGAAGCGGGGGGCCAGGGTCACGGGGGAAGGAGGGTCGGGGTGGGGGGGTAGGGTCGGGTGTTAAAAAAACAATGTTTCGTGGCAGTTTATTATAAACCACCACGAAACCTTTTTTACAATATGTTTAGTGGTGGTTCCTAGAACCGCCACTAAAGAACAACCGCTAAACAGTTGTTTGGTTGTAGTGTTGTGATATTTGTCTTATTTGAGTTGTTTGTAATTTATGATGAGTGTGTGGATCATGGCATTGGTTGTTTGAGTCCCGAGTTGTGTTTGTAGTGTGTTTGGCGACTCTCTAAAGGCTTGCACACAAACACATTGGTTCATATATATATATATATATATTTATATATATACCCCCATGGAACATGTTCCTTCATAAAGAGGGAAATGTGAACATTGATTTAAATAGTATATATATATATATATAAGAATGTACGTTTGTGAAGGGGTGATGTGTATGATTTCTTCGTTAAAGATGTAAAAGTTGATTATCAGCTCAATTTTCATATTCCTAAGGTAGGTTCCCTATTCCCATGAAATTAATTTGAAATCCATAAATTCTTTATTTCATTAAAGATGTGTTTTATATTTATGTAGTATTTATATATGTTTTGATCTTGTTGCGGTTGTTTGATATAGTTATATACTTGTTTTACGTAATTTATCCAAGCTTATGGTGTGATTTTTTTTATATTGAAACAAGTATTAAACATTTTTTGGAATTAATAATGTATTTCTAGTGGACAATTGGTTTTAAAGTTTAAGTTTTAAATTTGGATTCCATGATGGTTTTTAATGTGTGATAAGTATTTATAATGAGTTTCCACGATTTAAGTATGTTTTCATGATTTGTCCTTTATAGGTTGCACCTTTTTTTATAAATGTTCAATTAAATAGTTTTGGAACCTAAGGATATTAATAAATACTTTTCTTCTAAAAAATTCATTATTTCATGTATTGTAGTGAAGCCCTTTTTGAATCCTTAAGTATATGCTATTATTTCACCATGGTATTAAGATGGGATAGACCATAGAAGGTGAATGCACATTTGGCATTTCATATTTTTAAATTAGTTTTTTATATATTTATAGAAATGATTATTGGTATATCGTGTGAGTGCACTTGAAATTGAATAGGTATGAGTCTCGGTTGTCACTTCATGTTGTTTTGGAAATAATATTTGGTTTTATTGTGAAAATGTTCATTTGGAATCTTTGAATATTTATAATAAATTTTTTGTATGCTTGTGTGCTGTTATGGCCGGGTTGGAACCATTGATAATGTCATATATATATATATATATATAAGGTACACCAATATGTTGTATTTTCCTTTATGGGTTTTGATTTAGGTATTTTTTCTGTTTTTGTTATGGAAGTGTGGTGACTGCAGATAAGTTGAGTTACACATGCGAGGGACACCTAATTACACATTATATTATTACCATGAGTTTCATAGGAGTATTATGGAGGGTCTAGTGACAATTTTTGATCAGCCATAATTAGATGGGTTGGTACCTCCTGGATTAACTGAGAATCAAGGTGAGATGTGCCACTAGTTTTCTTAGTTTTGGGAAGCCAGTTGGTTTTTGTCTATTGAGTTCCACTATATGCCGACAATTGTTCTAAACCATGTAAATTCAAGGATCACTCTATGAATTTTTATGTAACACCCATGATTACATTCTTGTATATTCATGTTTTATTTTGTGTCACTTTTGGTTGTTTGATCTAAAAATACCTTTAAATTTCTTTATTCAATGAAATATATGTTCTAGCATTAGATGGATTTTAAACAAAATTTATTAAAATGAATTATATGTTTTTGGAAAATGATTTATAGTGTATAATGAGAAAATGTATTTTCTTAATAAATATTGAAGCTTCTTACATATTTTCACAAAAGAGTGGAAAACCTTATTTTCATCTATCCTATTTTCTAACTTGTATTAAAGGATTTCACCATAGAGTAAGGGGAATAAGACATGTTTTATCATTTGAATTCTTAATTAGAATATCAGCGGTCACATTTTCTTTATCTTGACAGTTTCAGGTTCATCTAAGGATGGTCCCACTTCCAGAGGGTATGGTTCTACGTTTGGTAGTGACCCATAAGGCCAGTTGGAGGTTTGTTCGTTGTGGAACTCTATTTTATTTTCCACTGCTAGTAATTATTCATTTTTATAAGTTTAAATTTATTAAATATTCATCTATTTATATGAAAAATTATTCCCATCTGTTATATATTGATGCTCGAAACTAGTTTCCATCCCACTGGGATTTGGAACGCCCTTCAATCCTTATCACAGATCGACTTGGGTGACTTGTTTAAGGTTGAATTGGTTTGGTTCATGAAAAAATTCTATATGTGATCGACCTTTCTGGGGTTTAAAATAGGTTTATATTATGATAATATAGTGTTGGTATGTATGTGCATAAAGGGTTTCAGGAACCCTTGCCTGTATTGGTCATCGATTTACCAGGGGTAGTCTGAGAATTGAGGATTTTGTTATTGTTTTGGATTGTGGGATGACCCACATAGAGTAGTGACCCATATGGAGTCCATGAACATTGTTCATGTCCCATTTAGTGTGGCGACATACATGGGGCATGGATGACTACCATGTATCTAGTTAGACAAAGGCACTAGTTCCTCATTTCTGTGGTTCAGTGAAATTTCTACTTTGTCTTAGTGAAAGTGGGTGTAATTGTGTTTTGAAAATGAAAACGGATTTTGAAATGAGACTGTCGTCATATAAATTATTTTAATTAGGTAATGGGGTTTTGAAAATTAAATTCATTTTAGATTTTTTAATTTGATAAATGTTTGTACTTTATAAAGAAATGGATTGACCACAAACTTCGGTTCACTTTATGAATGGTTGAAATTGTGGGGGTGTGTACAGATTGTGTGTGTTAGCTTGCATTGATGAAATTATATGAACACATGTGAAATGGTTTCTAGTATTAATTGGATATTTTTATATTTTTATGGTTTTTGACATCGTTGTTTTTTAGTTAGTGTGCTCTATGTTATTGTTCTTTATCTAGATATTAGTTTTGGTTTCACCTTTTCTTTGTTATTCAGAATATTCCTCCGAAAAATGCCTCTATATTTTTTGATGCATCAGGCCCTTTTATTGATTATTCATCAATGTTTCTTATCTATAAGTGTAATTTAGGACCATTAGATGTATTGGAGTTTTATTTAGAGGTAGAGTGTGTCTTTGGATTGTTGGGAACTTCCATGTTTGCTATGTTTCACGCTATTTTTGGTTTTGTTGAAGGTCCAGATGTTAGAACATGGAAATTGGTTATCCCACTATCAGTGCATGTGAGGATGACATGTGATGTTTTAATTTCTGTTTTCATTAGCTCATTCATACCGGAGTAGGAGAAGACGATAAAAGGGGAAGAAATCATATGTATTCAACAAGGCGTATATACAATGGAGACATATGATGAACACTTCAGCGGGTTGGATTCTAGAGTGTATGTAATTGGTAATATGTTGTTTCCCATTATTTATAAAGGGTCGCATATGGTATGAAGTGAATATTGGAGGGACCTATCTATAAGGGAACTTATATATTGGTTTTGGATTTTAATTTGGCATACCATTCAGTGGTGTTCCATTAGTGTGGCATGTTCGGGCATTTGAAGCCGTCATATCGCATCACTGCGAATACCATCCATTGTTATAGACTTTTGGGTCATATTAAGAAGCTATAAATGACACTTTAATAAAATAAGGATTTTGATCTGTGGATTATAGTTCTTGACTTTGAGGCATGTGATTAATCAGCAAGAAGAGCCCCAACCACAGGTCTCTAGATGAAGCTCACTCACATTTTGGAGTTGGTGAGGGTGTGTGAAACCCTAACCATGTTTTTTTCTCCATGTTGTAATGGAACTGTCCAATGAATCTTAGATTTTTTCCATCTATTATTATATCATCTCTTGATGTGATAGTGTGATGGAATTTAATTATATAAATCCAAGCAGTTACATCTGTTTTAATGTGGCTCTTTGAGTTGCTCTTCTTCTTAAGGGCTGTTTGGACCTTTTCTGAGTCCTGTTGGTTTCATTTTAATTCGTAATCATTTTGAATCTCTAATGGATATGGGATAAATGGGAGGTTTTTCCAGTCCATTGTTTGGTTCAGTTTCATTTCGTGGATTTGCCCCAGTTTTGGGGGTTTGGGTGTGTGTGAAAAAAATATTATTTTTCATGGTGTTTTTTTACAACTTTTTGTAGATTGTTGTTAGTAATCATAGGGAGTTCTCTGCTCAGGCATCCCAATATTTCGGGTTGCTTCATAGTAGGTTTCTTATTCTATTTCTTGTAGTGTAATTGTATGGATTTGTGAGCTCCTATGTCAGTGAAATCCTTGTGGTGGGGAGAACCTCCTTCTGTTCTCCCCACATTATTATTTTGTGGTTTTCTTTTGGATCGTTTATATGTGACTGATGGAATAAAGCCACCTAGAGGTTTATATATTTCTGATTCTTGATTGTTCGTGGACAATAATTTTAGTAAACATTCTTCTTGGTTACATTTTTTTTGAATAATGTGTCGGTGGTGGGGAAAATTTACATCCCAGCTTTTTTTATTAATTATATTATTTATTATAGTAACCTTTAGTCCTGCATTTCAGTATCTATATTCAGTGGTTCAATTTTTTTATTTTATTTTCTTAGAATTATTTCTTTTGAAGGGTTATCCCACACAGTTGGAGATAACCATGTGGTTCCCGTGCAGGTGCCTAGGTTGGTCTATGTTGTGGCACACAACTTACATAAAGTTTATTAAACTATGAGAAAAGTCTGAATCTTTTCTCTAAATGTTGGCAGTTCCAAGTGGAACGATTTGAACATGTCTTTCTCAATTGTCTACCAAGAAACAGGTAATCGTGCGCAGACCACGTGTTTTACAAGTATTTAATAAATTAATTTAAATAAAAATAAATGAAAAAAATATTATAAAAAATATTAGATAAAATTAAAATATTTCTTAAATAATAATAAATAATAATATTACTATTATTTAATATAAAATTATTATTAAAAATATTCTGATGGTGATTATTTTTATTAATATTATTGTTGGTTTTTTATTTTTTATTATTTTTGACTTTTTTAGAAAACACAATGGGGTCTCCTTCAAGAATCTCGGACCCCCTTGGGGGGCTCCTATAGCACACAAAACCTCCTCCATTTAGCCCTAGGTGAGCACATACCCAGCTCTATCCCTATCTCTATGGTTGCACCCCACATGGAAATGACCTCCTTGTAGCACCCCACTAGCCGTGATCTCCTGCAGGCATGACACACATCCTGGAAGAACCCCTTGGGCACGTGACCCACTTTCTATATCTCCTTCTATGGTTGATCTCTATCCCATATTTTATTCTGATTTCTCACTGAATCAATGAGGTATGGTTCTATAGCCCTTCTCCTACCAAAGTTTTCCCATGATTTTCTCTCCCATCATCCTATGAAATTCAACTGATCCTATGGTTAGGATTTAACCAATATGTTTGTGTCTCTAACTTTGATAGGGTGAATAAATGTTCACCTAGGTGATGTCGGTCTATGTTCCAGCAACCTCCACTAAAGGCCATGTGTTTCTGACCATATTGGTATGTCTACCACCAATTTGAGGTATGTTTTTATTATCCTTTATTTTTAATTAATTTAATATTATGGGATTTATGACATTAGAGTCCCCAAGAATTTTATGCTATTTCTTGGGCCTTATTCGGATGGATTCTATCCTCTTCCATCAAAGGCAATGAGTTTAGCCATGGTTTTTGGTTAAGGGTTTTTATTTCATTTTCTTTGGATTAATTTTTAAATTATGTAATTTTTATATCTAAGATGTTTGTAATTTATTTCGAGTGTGTGGATCTTTGTCACTGTATTTTGAATCTCCAGTTTTTATTTCAGTGTGTTTGGCGACTCCTGGAAGGCCTTCACACACAAATATGTCCATATATATAAATGTATATATATACCCTCATAAAAGTTCCATTATGGTGAGGGGAATGTTTACATGGGTTTATAGGGTATAAATATACATATATCAATGTGTGTGTGTGAATGGGTGAAGCGATTGATTCTATTGTTAAATCATTCAAAGTCGATTATAGACTTGGTTTTCTTCATCATGAGGTAGGTTTCCTATGCCCATGCCTTTAATAAGGAATCCAAAATTTCGTGATATTTTTTTAAAAATGATTTATATTTATGTATTATTTAGATACATTTAGGTTTGGTTTCAGTTATTAGAAATTGTTATCTATTTGTTTTATATAATTAATCCATTCTTGCAGCATGATTTTTTCATATTGCAACATGTCTTTAACCTTATTTGGAGTTAGTGATGTATTTCTAGTACTCAATTACATATAAATGTTAAATATTAAAAATCGGTTTTATTTAAGTTTTTTAGTGTATAATATGTATTTACATTGGGTTTCTTTAATTTAAGCATGTTTTTAAGGGTTCTCTTAAATTTTTGGTGCCTTGTCTGTGTAATTGATATTTTAAATGGTTTTGACCTATAAGGGTGTTAGTAAATAGTGTTTTCAAAAAACATAGTATTTAATGTAATGTAATGTATCCCATTTGGAATACCTATGTGTATTGTTTTCTTTCATCATGGTTTTAATATAGAATTAACATTAGAAGGTGAAGGAATTTTTTTGGTTTGCATATTTGGAAATGGGGTTTTATGTCATCATAGAAATGTTTCTGGAAATTATGTGTCTGTGTCCATGAAATTGACCAAGTATGAGGCTATGTTGGAACTCCAGGTAGTTTTGAGAATGAAACATGGAATGAAATTGAAAATTACATGATGAAATATTTGATTATTTTAGAATTTTTTTATAGGTAGGTGTGAAGTGAAAGCCTGGTTGACAGCAATGATAATGTCATAGATATATATATATATAGTGTATACACCTATATGTGGATTTACCTTTTTTATTTATCATATATGGGTTATTAATGATTTGGGTAGGAAAGTGTGGAGATAATATGTTAGGTGGATCACACGTTTGAGGGCCTCCTACTTGCACATTATATTATTACCATGCATTTCTTAGGTGACTTAAGGGTTTAGCGATATTTGTTGATCAACCCTGACTAGACAGGTTGGTACCCCATGGACTAGCTGAGAGTCCTGGTTGGATATGCCATGGGATTCTTAAATTAGGGAGGCCATTTGGTTGTTGAATAGGTAGATTCACCACACATTGGTAGGTGGTTCTGAACTTAGTACGTATAGGGATCACTCAAGGTAAGTTTAGGAAAATCCCATGTTACACAATTATTTATTGTTATTTTAGGTTGTGGAACTTTTTTTTAATCACGTGACAGATTTAAATTTACTTTTATACTAAAATACATATTCTAGAATTATTTATATTTTAAATTAATTTATTGAAATCACTTTTATGTTTTACAAAAATGTTTAGCAAAGTTAAATTGAAAATGGGTTTTCATAAAAAAAATATCACCTTTTAATGTATTCCGATAAAATAGTGGAAAAAATTATTTTCATGTATCTATTTTTAAAACTCTAAATAAAGGATTTTATTTTATAGGAGGATCATTTGATGTGGTTTATATTTGTAATCCATAGAGGGAATATTAGGGCTCATTAATACATTATCATTTCAGATTCCAGTTCCTCTAGTGTTAGTAGCTCTTGGAGCGAGCATGGTTTAATGTTTGGTGGTGACTAACAAGGTCACTTGAATGTATGTTAATTTTGGAACACTAATCTATTTCCCACTACTATTGAATATTTATTTCACTCAGTTTATAATTATTTATTTTTATTCTGTTTATGGGCCAAATCACTGCCATTTGTTTTTTCCTGATTCCCGACATTAGTTTCTAGATCGTGGGGATTAAGAACGCCCATTAGGTATTACCACAGATCAACTCACGGGACTAGTTCTAGGTTTATCTAGGTTGGTTCGTGACATTAATGGAATAACATTTATCCAATACTTTATCCAATCAAACATGAAATGAAGTCACAATTCATGTGTATGTACAACTATCACATATTAAACCAATGTAAATTGTCTATCATCACCACCACTCTTGTATAGTTATATTAATCGGTATAAATTATATATATATATTATTAATTATTATATTATATTTTTGGGAATATAGTATTTCATTTATTTTATTGTGTTTATATCACTTTAAAAGTGATGAAATCATTCAAGAGAACATGTCTTTTACCTACCCCATGAAGTGTTGTGATATATTTTTCATCACTAAATCACATGAAATATATATATAATATTATTTAAGGAAGTATAATATAATAATGAAAGAATATAATTATATTAAAAGTATATTTATCTAATTTACATCATGTTTGTTCAAAAATTAGAACATTACTGACATATACATATGACCTACAATTTTCATGATTGAAACATAATTTAATGTTCATACTAATCCTATATAATCGGTTCCAAAATAATGATTACTCTATAAAAAGTATAAATCTTAATTATTAGTATTTTTATATTGATTGAATATTTTCAAATTTTACAATAATCAGTATACTAATTTCATTTTTAAATTATGAAATGAATGTTTGAAAATAAAATTAAGTGGACAAAAATTATTTATCAAATTAATTATTTCCTGGATATAAATTATATAATTGGTTAATTATACGGTATTAAAGTAGAAAAGTAATATTATAAATGTATACAGTTTGTAATTGTATTTTATATAGGTGATAAAAAATTTACATAAATGGTGGGACTCAAGGTTAGGGACTTTCAATTTAAAATACCCTATTTTCATTTCCCTCAACATTAATTAAATTATATGTCTATGATCATTTTAATATTACAACTAAATTATTTTATATTCAGAAATGGTTTTTAAATTCCATTTTGAACTATATTTCCCTTTCATTACAATAGTTTTAAAAGGAAGCATTTTAACATTATCCATGCGGGCCACTAATTACTATTTCTACCAATGATTAAAATTATATTGTTCTAAAACACAAATAATGTGAAATTTTTTCCACCATCATGAAATTTATTTTAATTTATGACTCATCTAAAAGTTTCCCTGATTCATTTCAATGGAAAACATTTGCATAATATTTTTTTATATTTTAAATTTAACGTGTTTTCCAATATATGATGTATTTCTCCCCATTTTTATGTAATTATTGAATATGTTTTGATTACAATTTCAATTATTCATTTATTATATGATGAAAATTATAAAGAATTTTTTTATGGCCAAAACAAATGCATCATAAATTATTGATGATAATCCTGACATATCATATATGATGGATAATCCCCGTATAACATAAATTATGGGTGATTAATATATTTATGTCCAACACAGTTGTTAAAATTACTTATCATTAATGGCATGGAGATGGAGTGAACAAGGTTGGTTTAAAATATTTACTAATAGATGATCTAATTATTTCTAGAATATTTTTATCATTATTTATGAATATATTTCTTATGTAATTTAAAAATTTCTCAAAATTAATGTTATTGGATTTAATGGGTTTCATTTAAAAATATTTTTGTTCACCCTTGTGGATATGATTTATTTTTTATGCTCAAGTGTAATACAAGAAAGGTAAAATATTTATGTATTTTTATGTTATTACCTAGTCAAATAGATTTCTTACTTTTATATCTCTTACTATGTATTTTTTTCACAGTTAATGATTTAAAATGTTTCTTCAATGGTTTAAGGATGATATGGAAAAATAATGATGACATAGAATAAATAAAATGATTAAATTTCATAACATTCCAACAAAAGGATGTGGGTATTGTTTTATAATTTTTGTTCCTAATTATCTAAAAAACCAATCCTAATTGTACTTCGGTTTTCAATAGATCTAATATTTCTATATTATGTTATATGTTTTAGATGGATAAAAATAGGACAAATTTATTTGTATCAAATAAATTAAAAATGAAATTTTGTTTTTATCTATAAATCCAGGTGTACGGTTTTAAGGCTATTATAGATCAGATGAATGTATTACCGATTATTGTTTTGGATGAATATTAGGAAAACCTATTATTTAAAATTACATGATTTTTCCCCTACATCATCGATGGTCCTATAATTAAATACCCTTATTGTGATGAATCAAAAATAGACGGTGTTTCCATTATAACATTAGTCAAAATTCCTCTATGGTGGTCTTATGTATTGTATTATTTATAATCAAGAAAGTGTTTAATTAGTTTTTATTCTGAAGCTCAAGGGACACATACTCCTAATATACATTTTTCGTAGAAACTATGGTGTACTATTGGATAAAATATCTTAAGATAATGTTCACAATGTCTATATCTAACCCCATTTGTGATGGTGCATCCATTCCACTAAACGATCAAGCAGGTAATTCTTGGGGATAAGATCAATTATGATAAAAACAAATATTTTTTAAAAATGATAAAATGGTAAGATATATTTATATGAGTTAATTTGTGAAAAATGTATATAATAGGAAGAGATATGTATACTCAAATATATCAATTGAATCATTGTCCTCTCAAAATTGAGTGAATCACTCAGAGAAAGACATGTGATCATCACTCTAAAGAGGTGTCTCTTAACTTGTAGCAAAAAGAGAGTAAACTAAAAACATTAAATCAAATACTATTAAAATGTGAGAATTTTAACCAACCAAAAAAGCGTGTAAAACTATTTAATCATGATCCAAAAATAGTGTATGAACTAAAGAGGGTTTTTTATAACGTTATATATTCTTATAATATTAATTATTGGAATCTTTTTTGAAAACGAATAATAGGATAATGATGTATAAATGACATATTTTGAATAAATATGTCATGTGGGGGAGTTATCAGATAATTTAATATAACTACAATTATATGAGTTATTTATTAAACTCTATAAACTATGATATAAATACATGAGTTTATATAATATAAATGTTATATTCCCCCTATTGTGAAACCATGTCATGTATCAAAATTCTTATTATTGAGATTAAATGTTAGAAGGATTATATGAATTGACTCTATAACAATAATAAATACAAACATATTTTTTCCCCTGTGAGGATATGGATTATATTATTTAATGTTTTTTGTAATTACTTCCATCATATTAATGATTCCTTTCAAATGTGAATTGGGAATGTATATTCATTGTTCTACCAATATTCATCAAGTTCATTTTTTATAGGTACCTCTCAGATAAATGATATATTTTAATTAAAATGGTCATGATAACAACTTTTATATGTATGTTGCTAATACTATTATTTTTATAAACTACGAAAAATTCATATAATGTTAGTTTAAATATGTTTCACTTGTATATCATCAAATATTTGGAATTTAAAATTGTTACATGTGTCATGTATTTCTATTAAACCAAATGGAGTAACAAAAGGGTATAGAGAATGTGTATTTACAGTCTTGGTTTCTTTAACTATTATGTCCATAGATGACATATACTCCTCATTTGGGGTGTTATATTGTTATAAACATTTCATAGTACAACACATATAAAATTGTGGATATAAAATTTGGATTAATTCAATTTTTTATCATTGTAAGGGGAAGAGGAAAATATTCTGAAGACCTTAACCCTCAAACAAAGCCTTTATAAAGATAATCAATTAAAATACTTCCTCCCAGTTGGTGTATTATTCTCATTCCAATATTTCAGATTCAATTTGTAGTGGGGATCTCATTTTTAAAAAAATTCAATAATATCAATACAAATATCATATTGGTGGACAATATTATGGAAGATAACATGCATAATTTATATAGGTGGTATAAATTGGTATGTTGGACAAAATTGATTCCAAAATGTAGGGTGGACCACAGATTTTCAACATTCAAAACCACAAGTTAGATTTTATTAAACATAGGGTGAGGCATATATATCATTATATAATGAAGCAAAAATCATCTTTACCACATATTCTACTCAATAAGTCATAGGATCTTATGACTTCCACTATATCTCAATATATTCAATTTAATCAGAGCACTAATTAATGAAAAGAAACACAAATACCCTGAATCTATTTTATCATTTGGTTTATTATTATTATAATATTTCCATGAGGCGTTTATTTGGGATTAATAACATGGTAAATGAACATTTCCAATAGTCCGCTTCTTTTTAAATTTTTTATCAGTTCTTTTCCCTCTTTCTAAGTCACAAGATTGGCGATTTAATGGTGACTAGTCAATTGTACCCAATTAGGATTAGATGGCTTCCAAGATCAACCATAACTTGTTATAATACCGGTGTAGGAATTATGTAAAAATGGAATTATTAAATCATTAAAACTATATTTGGATATCATCAACTGTACCATCTTTAAGACTAAAGAGTTTTTATAGACCTCAATATATTTCAATTAATGTACTAGTTTATTCTAGACAAATTCAAATAAACTGGAATGAAAATACTGCGTGTATGATTTACATAAAAAACATAATCCAAATGATATTATATAAATAATTTTCATATGTAAAAATTATATGACTAAAATTAACAATAACCACTACTATCATCAATAATCAAGCTGATATGAGGTCCCTGAAATGAATGATTTTGATCTCATTATAAAATCATGACAATTGTGTATTCTTTTTAATAAAAAATAATAATAGTTTAATATCATTTATGATATATTTGAATGGTTTGAATAAATTCTATTAAATTATGACATTATAATAGAGCTGATATGAGTTGATATGAACAGTAATGTATCCATATAATAATTAAAAATTTACTGAGATGTGAACGAGAAATTTTCCACAATGGACATAAAATATATGCTTTTGTATTCTTAAAATAATTAGGAGATTAAGGAAAATGTACATCCAATAATTTTTTATAGATTCAATCACAAAAGTACACAACCAAACTTTACTATTAATGTCACAATATAATAGTGTACGACCCCCCTTTTACAAGGTAATAAATCATGTTAACAGGGATTATGAAGGAATAATTTGGTTTATATCCTAGTGTAACTCCTCATTGTGGATTTTCTATAGTTCATACAAATATATTCCCTGATATATCCTTTTTTGGAATAGAGGTTCATCTCAATGAGATCCTAGAGAACGAACACATTTCATAAGTAACTAACATGTTGTTCACAAATATTTTGAGTCCAGCACTCATCCATCGATGGGGATCCCTTCCAATAATATTAATTAAATAAATCAATGGATCCTAGTCTAATATGGAAGTTATCTATTTACCAAAAAAAGTGTACATTTGGGGACTAAAATAATCATACATCACAGTATGAATCAGATACATACAATATCATAACCCTAGCATTAACAATACTTTTTTTATGTTTTCTAACATACATATCAAAATAAATATTAGTCAAGGAATTAGTGGTCATATATCATTAGATGATTAAAACATTAATAAATTTTCATAAACATTAAAAATAATCTCGATATAATACTAGACATAATTTTCCTAACTCTAATAGATATTATAATAAATTATTGGCTTCATGAGGGTATGTACATAATGATATCGGTGAGCTAGAATTCCTAATAATGAAATTATAAAGGTATGACAAGAAAGAATAAGAGTTAAGTGGTAGAACATGGATTCATATAGTGATTTATCATAAACATGTAAACACTAAATAGGTAAATTAAATAAGAATATAATTTAATCAAGTAATTTGTGGATAAATATAATATATTACACCATAAACAAAAACAATGGTCACATTGATGACTGTAATCATAATATGGATAACGTCCCATAAAAGATTGTGTACACTCCATGTTAATATAATCTTAGTAGATTGTCACATTGTGGAATAACTTCACTCTTTATCCTCCTACATATAATCTTTGATGATATAAATATCTTCCATATACATTATAGGGCTACAATTTTTTGCATCCACCCATAACAAACCATAGTGTGCATAGTATAACCGATTTTTCACTATACATAGTAAATAATGGCCCATTTTGGATTGTTTTCTCTCTAAAATAATATAAATAACATTTCATGAAATTGAAATAATGAACTTTATATTTGGTGAGCTATTCCATTTTGATAGCTTTAGTCGCATTATAAAAATCATATTATGTGTTCAACAAGAGTAAATAAATCCATACATAAACATAATACTGATCAAGTATATGAGAATGATTCAAGATTTATAATTATATTTAAATTAATAACAAAAAGATAAATTATATATATTCCCAAAAGAAAACGAAAATAAATTTATAAGTACTTTCATAATTTAAAAATGAATATAGCTCTTGAAAATGTTGTTATAATTTATAAAATTATTATAATGTCCTAGTGATGAAATTATAAAAAATAAATCAATCTGTGAATCATTATGAAATTACTAAAGTAAATTGTAATGAAGGAAAGACAAAAATATTTCACATAAAACTAATATTTGATGATGACTATTCTCAACAATTTGATGAGGATTTTGGAATCAATTCATTGTTTATAAAACCTTTAAATATGTTTATTGTTAAAATGATATAGAAAATAAGCAAGTTCCCTTAAATATTGTTTACATTAATGAGGGAATATAGAATGGACCCAAAACAATTTATAACACCATTAGTAAAATTTATATTTAATTACTTATATATTTAATTCACATATGTAGAATTAAAAGTAGCCCATGTGAATAATATTTCCTAATGGGTTTAAAATAAGGAAAAAATATAACATGATAGTGGAATACATGATTCCACATAAAACCATGAATGGAAAATGATATTGGAATACATTCATTGAAATACTAAATTGAAAAATGGGACATGAATCTTACATTTTAAATGAGAATAAAAAAATTATAAATTATATACTTGATAACACATAACTATGTTTCACGTTAAATGGGATTACATTGTTGGAAATAGAAATTACAGGAATGGAGGTGAAACCGTATTTTAGAAGGATGAGAATTTTTAATGACTTGTTTCTATTTTCTGGAATGCAGTTTACCCCCTACCAGCCACTAAATCATGGCGAATTCAATAAAAAATTGGTTTTCTCAACATAGAAATAATGTATAAAATATAAAATGAATGAAAAATTTCAATGTGTAAAATTATAATTTAAGAAATAATATTATTTTATAAAATTCCATTATGTTTAAAAAACAATCGTAGAACACAACAATGAAGATCATGAATAGTACTATTACTTATTTATTTATAAATATTTCATGATATTGTAAATCATAGAAAATTTTTATAAAATTTAAAAATTAATATTCTTCCTTAATATCAAATCATATCTTATTAGAAGATATATTGAGATTTAAAACATAATGTTATTAGAAGAATTCCAATAATAAATCATTGAATTAGAACAATCTTGGGGATAAATTTCATATTCAAGGAATAAAAATAATAAATTAAAAATATATCCAATTATAGTCATTATGAGAATTTAAATGAAATTAGCTGAAAACAAGAATATGTTTATTAAGGAATGAAATTTTTAGAATAAACTCTTCAATTATTCTAGATTCATTCGAAACAAGCACCTAACATCATGAATAATGAAATTGAATTTTAGATACCATTATTGATGTCCAATTTTATATATTCAAAGATATATATATAGATAGATAGATATATATATTATAATAATATTATAATAATTTATAATGCATTTGTTTTATATATTTTTTAAAATTGAGTTATTGGAAGCTTATTTCAGTAAATTTTATGATTAAAGATGATATATTATTAATATGTTAAATATATAATATAAAAATTAAAAAAATTAATAATTAATTTGTAACACCCGAGATTTTTATGAGTAATATTTTGTTTTTATGTTATATATATATCATCAAAGGAATCATTCACTACACATTAGCTTGACTTACTTTACACGTAATCGCAACCTTCCTCGATAGCTTGCGTTGTACGCAATACCGAGTTTCAGTAAACAACGATATGCTATTAAAATATTATTAAAACTAGCCATTATGAATAGTAATAACCACTTTTTGAAATTTTATAAAATTAATTTTTAAAAATGGACTTCATTTTTGGATTCGGAATACCGAAATTATCCTAGGGTGAAATTTTCATATTTTTCTGAAAACTTTCAATTTTTGATAAATAGTGAAACCACTAAGTGGTAGGTTAAAAACTGAATTTTGCATAAAACGTAATTTTACCGCTTCTGTGAATGGAATTTTGAAAATTCGACAGAAACGGTTGATATCAGTAAGTAAAATGTGGTTCAATGAGATAAAAATAATTTTTTGGTGAATAGTAACTTTTTACTTTTTTTACCGCGGTTAATAGTAAATAGGGTAACTAAGGGTAAATATGATATTACTATTACCATAACACATGTCCTAATTCTATTGGATAAGTTTAATTCGACCAAAAACGACCTTATGAATATAATATGACAATTTAGGTCCACTTGGATTAGATTATGACATTTAATATTATTTTATTTAATGAATAGTTAAAATAGTTAAAATCAATGTTTAATAACTAAAACATTTTTAATATGGGGTTATACAAAATATAAATTCGACTATAAATATTCATTAGAAATATAAAATTATTTCCTACATAATGAAATTTTATTTATAATTTTTAGACTTTAAATAAATTAAATTATTTATGACACAACGATGATGCAGTAATTACACTTTTAAGGGAATGTTAACATAATTGATGTTATAAATGCTCAAATAAATGTAATTTGAGACTTTTTATGAATTCCAATAATTTTATAGGTTACTATGATATATTATTGTTGATTTAATCAACTTGGTTCGAACATATAATTCTGTTATGACTTTCACAAAAATCATATATCAAATAGTGTCAAAATTGACACAAAATAGTTTTTAAATCAAATATTATATTATTAATTGTTATTTTATTCCTAAAAATCTATGATTCGGCCAAAGGACTTATATAGGGATATATATATTAATAATAAACAACTTGGGGTTCGTTTGGCATGTTATAGTAAGTTTATTAACCATATAGTGTAAGAAAACAAAAAGTCACGGTAAAAGTTAAATTATTTAACTTAGAGTTAAATCGAATTAATAAGGTTAAAATAATAACCTAAACTTGTCTAAATCCTATTGTTTGATAGTATTTCGACCCATCCCCACTTTACCTTAGAAATAAGACCCTTTGGAACCATTATAAACCGATTTTGACTTTAATATAAAATAATATTTTGAGATATTCCTAAGGTGCCCCTCTCCTCCCTTATAAAAGGGCACCTCCTCCCCCTCCTCCTCACACCAATTTGAGAACTCAAGCTCGGCCAAACCCTACCAATATCCCATCTCCACTTCCCTAGAATAATCCTAGAGGTCCTGGTCTTCCTCAAAGACCAATCTTAGTTCCCTAAGTGGAGGATTCAAAGAGGCGTTTCAAAGAAGAGGTAATATCCATTACCGATATTTTCAATTTCTTTCTTCTTCAACTTATTCTTCTTTAGTTGTTTCATGATAAAGTAATAACATCAGTATTACTTACATACTGATATGTTATTATAAATATGAAACAACCCTAATTCTCCTTCTATCCATCCTACGGAAAAATGAAATCACCACGCGTGCGTACGTACGGAATACCGTCTCCACGCCGTGGTGTAATCTATTTTCCACCATCACCTTACAAGGATGGGTATAATGGTGTAATGAGTAACTATATATGATTATTATAAAGTGATATTGATACTGAAATAGTATAAATACACTTAAATACAATTCCACGATCATGGGAACAATATCATCGCTCGTGCGTACGTACGGAATACCGTCTCCACGATGTGATGCGACTCGTTCTACATGATCATATTTACATAGTAATTATATAAATGAATTGAATGAATAAATATGATATATGTTACAATAATAACATTCTGGATATAAGGTATCTATAACCATAAAAGAAGAATAAGAATTTATTCGGCAAAACACGCATAAGAACAAAAGGCAATAAAGACCCGAGTAACAAGTAACAATGAAATATTACTAATAAGAAGCTAAGAATATGACCATATATGATATCATATCAATATGTATGATTCTGGAATAAGTCAATAACATTATTTAAACCATTATACAGGAGCTTCGGACATGTACAAAGCAAATCGGACCTAAGGTAAGGGAAATATCACAATCTCATTTTTATCCGAGATTGTTTATACTTTAGTATTTACTGGGGTGTATTTTATCATCCACATCCATGTTTCCTGAATATGAAATATTATTTACATCCACATACAAATGTTTAAATCCAATTTTACCCTTCAGTGAGTTTTTAGTAAAGAATATGAAAGGAATCTTTTGTCGTTTTTCGTACGAGGTACTTTTTGACTTTTCCGAAAAAAGTTCGAAGAATGTTTTTTTAACTTATACGGCATGAATGGATTTTTAAAACATTATTTCCAAGCAGCTTTATTTACAAGTTTTCAAGTTTATTTTTAATCAACTTCTTTTAGTTTATAATTTTACGACATGTTAAGAAATGAAAAAGTGTTTTTGAAAAAGAAAAGATATTTTCCTCATGAATGGAATCAAGTGTTTTATCAAAATTATTTTCCATATAAGATAATAAAGGGTTCTATTTCTATACCTATTAATACATTGATTTTATTATGTTGTGATGGAATTATTTTTATGAATTCCTTTATCTTATATGAATTGTTTTATGATGTTATGATGTTTAAGATTCCCATTTTTATTACATGGGTTATGCTATGAAATATGGTTTATGATTTTGTGGAACACATAAAAATGATATCATTATGAGATGGGTGGGACCTATATCTCCCTCCAATGCATTGGGTAAAGATTTATATCTCATGATATAGACATGGTTGGAACGGAAGGTTATTTCGGTTCAGTGATACAGGACTGAAACGAGGAGTGAACTCGGTTCAGAAATGGACTTTGTCCGCTAAGATAGTCTTGGCAATGAGTCATGACTAACAAGAAATGATTTTCCATGATTATGTGTGCATGCCACAATGTTTCAAGTTTTATGTTATGATTATGGGGTTCTCATTTTCACTTCTATGATTTATTCCATGTTAAGATATTATGATCTCTTTTGCAGGTTATGATTTTCAAGAAGATATGATATGATTTTTATTTCCTTTATTTTCCTTTGCTGATAATTTTAGCTTGCCCTTTATTGTATGTTTTCTTTTCCCCAGGTCAGGAACATGGATATTAAGTAGAATATTCTAAAAGGGACCCTAGATATGATGAAATAAATGGGATACACTATAGAATATTTATGAACCAGTTGTTTATGTTTACTAGTTTCTAAAGACACTATACCTATACGGTTCTTTGTGGCTTTGTCCTATGTTGTAATAAGTGTGCATAAATTTTGAAGTATTAACAATGTATGTAAAGTATGGGTCTATATAGTTGGTATCAGAGGAAAGGTATAGTCAACCTTTGGAAACTAGGATGTGAAAGCCTTAGTAAGAACCCTAAGGATAAGTCTAAGCATAGAACACAATCTTAGTGTTTTAGAAATGGCCATGAATAACCTAGGATAAGACCTTGAGCGTGAAATTTTTTTTCTTGAATTATGTGGTTTTCCTATTATAATTAGTGTTTATCACACTATTCTTCTTGGTTTTAGTCAATGGCTGGAACCTGATGAAACCGTTTTAATGCGGAATGCGATGGGCAATGCAATGATTGTCCCCCTGAGCAACCAAACGATATGGGAGCTGGAATGCAAAATCTTGTAGCCATGCTCACACAACTTTCTCAAGCTATGAATCATGCAGGACTTGCAAACGAGAAAAGGAAGGAGAAACATTATGTTGAATCTTTCATGAGGCAGCGTCCACCTTCTTTCAGCGGGTCCACTAATCCATTAGTTGCTGAACAATAGATTAGTACTACTGAAAAGATATTTTCAGTTCTTCAATGTTATAAACATGATAAAGTCATCCTAGAAGTGTATCGTTTGGAAGGAGATGCTGATAAATGGTGGAATCTTATTGAGAATACGAGGCAAAGGGATGAAATTGAGTCCATGGAATGGGACGAGTTCAAGAACTTATTTTTCAATAAGTACTTCCCTCGTATTCTCCGACCAAATATGGAGAAAGAGTTTCTTGAACTGAAGCAAAGGGATGATGAATCTGTTGGTACCTATGAAGAAAATTTTACAAGACTTGCAAGGTACGCTTCTGGTATTATTATCCAACCTGAGAGTAAGATCGATCGATTCTTTAGTGGCTTAAAACCAAGTCTTCGAAAGGTGTTAGCCATAAGGGACTTCAATAGCTACGAGGAAATCGTTCGATGTGCTTTCAAAGTCGAGATAGAGATTGGAGTAACCCATCAGTCATACGGGGTTGATAAGAAGAGGAAAATGGAATTCAAAGGAAAATCTAAAGAGCACACTGAAAAGAAGATGAGCTTTCCCTTATGCTCAAAGTGTGGAATGAAACATGCAGGGATTTGTCTTAAAGGGACAAGTAAATGTTTCAAATGTGGAAAGGAAGGTCATCGGGCATTTGAATGCCGTGATAATGGGAAGAAGATGTCTAATTATGCAAACAAAGGAAGGGATACACAGAAAGAACCTACTACACTTCAATGTTTCAAGTGCAAGGAGATGGGGCATTATGCCAATCAATTACCAAATCCAAGGGTTTATGATGATGGTCGACGTCAACAAACTCTTAAGGATAAAGACAAAGGAAAGTCACATGCAATTTCTATCAACGATGTGGAGTACGATAACGAAGTGGTGAAAGGTACACTTACCATCCACTCTAAAGTAGAAAATGTTTTATTTGATTCTGGATCGACCCACTCTTTTATTTCTAAAGAATTTTCTAAGGGTATCACCGTATTACCTCAACAATTAGATGTTGAGTTAGCTGTGACAACACCTAATGGCACATCAATCGCATAAAAAATTTATAATTATTCTCCGATTGAAGTTTGTGGGAAAGAGCTTCCTGCAAATCTGGTGATCCTTCCTTTAGTGGAATTTGATGTGATTCTTTGCATGGATTGGATTTCTTTATACGGAGCTCATATCAATTTCCAAAGAAGGGAAGTCACATTTCATATTCCAGATCAATCTATGATCGTCTATCAATGCAAGGATGAACATAACATTCCAGTGGAAATTTCTTTCATTTTATGGGTATTGATTCCACTAAATGAAGGTTATTTATCACAAATGGTTGGTGAGAAACTCGCGATTAAGAATATTCCCATCGTACGGGAGTTTGATGATGTCTTTCCGGAGGAATTGCCGGGTCTTCCACCAAATCGTGAAGTTGAGTTTTCAATAGAACTCGTACCGGGTGCTTTGCCTATTTCAAAGACACCTTAGAGAATGGAACCAATTGAGTTGCAGGAATTGAAAAAAACAACTCCAAGAGAATCTTGATAAGGGATTCATACGCCCTAGTGCTTCACCTTGGGGAGCACCTGTTCTATTTGTTAAGAAGAAAGATGGATCAATGAGACTCTGCATTGATTATCGAGAACTTAACAAGATCACTATCAAGAACAAATATCCTCTCCCACGCATTGATGACTTATTTGACCAACTACGTGGAGCTCAATACTTTTCCAAGATTGATCTTCGTTCTGGGTATCATCAATTAAGGGTCAAAAGGGAGGATATACCAAATACCGCTTTCCGTACAAGGTATGGACACTATGAATTTATAGTGATGACATTTGGTCTTACTAATTCCCCTACTATCTTCATGGATCTAATGAATAGAGTCTTTAGAGACTATCTTGATCAATTTGTGGTAGTCTTTATAGACGATATTCTTGTCTATTAAAAGGGAAAGGAAGATCATGAAGATCACTTGAGAATTATATTGAAGGCCCTGAGAAAGGAGAAGCTTTATGCCAAATATACCAAGTGTGAATTTTGGCTTCAAAAAGTTTCATTTTTGGGTCACATAATCTCAAAAGAGGGGATATCTGTGGATCCAGCAAAAACAGAGGTTATCGAAAGATGGTCGAGACCAACAACAGTAATTGAGATCCGAAGTTTTCTTGGTTTGGCTGGATATTATCGACGTTTTGTAAAATATTTTTCATGATTATCTAACCCACTCACCAAGTGGACTCGGAAAGGAGTTAAGTTTGTTTGGACAGAGGAATGTGAAGAGAATTTCATGGAGTTGAAAAGAAGGTTATTCTGTGCACCTGTGCTCACACTTACTTGTAGTGGAGAATGGTTTGTGATCTATATTGATGCATCCAAGAAGGGATTGAGGTGTGTTCTTATGCAAAATGATATGGTGATAGCTTATGCCTCAAGACAGTTGAAAATCCATGAGAAAAATTACCCAACACATGATTTGGAGTTAGCTGCGGTAATCTTTTCATTAAAGATTTGGAGGCATTACCTTTATGGTGAAAAGTGTGATATTTATACTGATCATAAACGTTTAAAGTATATTTTCACACAAAAGGAGCTGAATATGCGTCAAAGAAGATGGTTGGAGCTGATTAAGGATTATGACTGCTCAATCCATTACCACCCTGGGAAAGCAAACAAGGTGGCAGATGCATTAAGTCGACAAGACCATGCTAGTTTATCCATGATGAGGATCACAAAAGATCCAATATTTATGGATTTATAAAGGATGGATCTTGGAATTATAATGGAAGGGGAAAATATTATCTTTCTCAAATGAACGTTCAACCATATATACATATGAATATTAAAGAGGCACAGAAAGAAGATGTCGAGTTACAAAAGAAGGTGAGAAATGTTCTTGAGTTCAACCTTGATTGTGATGGGATAAAAAAGTTCAGGAATCGGGTTTGTGTTCCTCCCATCCCCAAATTAAAGAAGGAGCTGCTGGATGAGGATCATAGTTCTTCATTCTCTATTCATCCTGGAAGCAAGAAGATGTATAGGGACCTTGTAGACGCCGGAAAAGTCCGTTGCTCCCAAACGAAGTTCCGGATGCGGAGAGCGAGGTCATATTTGGAGTCAGAATCACGTTTCGGAAGGCCCAGAGGCCTTGCGCGTAATTTTGGAGGTCCGCGCGCAAAGTTGAAGTGCGGCGCGCAATTTTGCGCGCCCGTGGCCCGCGCGACTCCCTTGCGCGCCGGGCCCGATTCCGCGCCCGCGAAGGAAATTGCGCTCCCGCGAACCGGATTCCGCGCCCGGGGTTGCCTATAAATATAAGGCGACCCTCGACATTTTGAGGTTTCTGGAATTCGAAGGGTCGCTCGTTCGCGAAATCCAACCCCTTACGCATGAAATGCCGAACTTCAGATAACCTCCTTTCTTTCGCGCAAGAAAGCCTCGGGGTTCGCCTTCGCGCGCAATCCCTTTGGCTCCTTTCCTTTGATTAACTCCTCACCCGAAGGCCTTCGCGCGCAAAAGAAGCCTCTTGCGCGCAATTGCCCCCCGGGTGCGCGCAATCCAGCCCGATTGCGCGCACCCCCCCTTTCAAAGTGGTCATTCGTTAAAGAATGGGTCGTTGCCCCGCGCGCTATCAGAGGCCCGGTGCGCGCAATCTCCATCTTCCGCGCGCCAAGCGCTGGCCCAATTGCGCGCCAGCCCGCCCAATTGTGCGCCGACCCGCGGTATTGCGCGCCAAGCTCCTCTTTTGCGCGCAAACCGCCAGGGTCGCCCCCTTTGACCCCCTGAGGGTACCCGCCTGCGTGGCACCCGATGATCTTCATCCCGGGTGCCCGCACCGTGCGTTGTCTTCCCGTGCGTCCCTCCAGGCTCGCGCGAAGTGACACGGACCCATTGGCGGCAACAATTCGTCCCGCACGACGTTAAACTGCATTCGTCCGCACAGCAGGACGTTAAACTTCCAGGCATCCATCGTCCTGCCGGACGCTAAACTGCACCATGTCCGCGCTGCAAGACGTTAAACTGCCAAGCGTCTTCGTCCTCAACACACGACGTTAAACTGTACTTCGTCCGGCAAGACGTTAAACCGTCCGCTTCGTCCTCAACACACGACGTTAAACTGTACTTCGTCCGGCAAGACATTAAACCGTCCGCTTCGTCCTCAACACATGACGTTAAACTGTACTTCGTCCGGCAAGACGTTAAACCGTCTGCATCACCCGATCTCGTGCCTCGCACGCAGGGTCCCCCCCGGTTTGGATGTGGCCCCCACCCGCTCGTCTCTGCAGGGATGTCGGGATTTCCCCTCTTTAGGGACGATTTATTGGAGTGGCCTTCGCCCACGGGTGTAGGGTATTACAAACCCCTAGTTTCTTGTGGGTGACTGCACGTGTGTATCTCCATTGTGCTTCCCCACTGCCGAAGCCAGTAGAGGACGTGACAGGGATCGAGGTCTCTCACCTTCGGCCCAAGTCCCTCTTCAACTGAGCTTTGCCGCACTCAGGTTGCCTCGGTGCGTAAGTCCTGACAGAATGAACTACGTGGACTTTGATCCCTGTCTCCTAAACAGGGTACGTAGGAAGCCTCCCTGAGGTTCAAGCCCACCACCTGGTCGTCCCGGTCATATTTACGTCAGTTCGTCCATCAGTGGACCCCTCCCGGGTTCACATTCGCGTCGATTCACCTATGAATCCGCTCTTGTGGGTGACTGCACATGTGTATCTCCATTGTGCTTCCTTACTGCCGAAGCCAGTAGAGGGCATGACAGGGATCGAGGTCTCTCGCCTTCGGCCCAAGTCCCTCTCCAACTGAGCTTTGCCGCATATGGGCCTCCTTAGAGTGTAAGCCCCAAACACTATCGTCCAGCAAGACGTTAAACTGTGATCCACCCACTTCGTGCGTGCTGGTCCGCTCCGCCCCACTTCGTGCGTGCCGGCGGCCTCAACCTCCTCGTGAGTCGGCTTGCCAACGTCCAACATGACGTGAAACTGTGATCCACCCGGCCGTTCCATCCCCCTCTGTGTGAGGTGGTTCGGTTCAATCCTCCGCCCGGCAGCCTCGACCTCATCGTGAGTCGGCTTGCCATCGTACAGCATGACGTTAAACTGTATATCCGAACTACGCTGACTTTGATCCGCGCTAACGCGCGGTACGTAGGAAGCCTCTACGGGGTTCAAGCTCTTCACTCCATCATCCATCCTGATACTTACCCGGGCCGCCACATACCGGTGGGGTCATGCCATTTCATTCCACTCCACTTCACTCGGGAAGCTGCCCATGTGCTGGCCCCAGCGTCGGAGGTTCCCCGCAAGGGGTTCTGTCATCTGATCCACTCCTCGTGTTGATCAGTCTGATGCCGTCCCCGCTAGACATTAAACTCGCGGCATACCCCTTGTTAAACATGGGAAGCTGAGGAAAACCTCAGGTAACGCAGTTCCCCGTACCCAGCGTAGGATGCCTCAGGCCATCATGCCTTCGAGAAGCCCTATTAAGGACGGAAGGCAGACATGTAGAGCTGCAGTGTTAAGACACGCCCCCAACACCCAGAGCTACCCGGTCTCCTCACCGCAGGTTGCTGCCCCGACCAGACTCCTTGGAGCGTCCCGGCGGAAGCAGCGTAATTAACCGGTGTCCATGGAGACATGGCACCGAGAACGATATTCACGAGCACGTCTTAAATCTATGAGGGAGACCCGGATTAGGCGACGAGTTCCGAGGAGACGTCCACGGAAGGAGGATCCGACATCCCATCATCCCGGTTTCGATCAAGGAGCAGACGTCCCTGAACAAGGGACGGATGCCGCCCGACTTTGGAAAGTGGGACTGCGGGACCACAAGCCGCGCGTCCATCCCCTCAGGTCGACGGGCGCACGCGCGAACGCGTCCTGGCGGAACAACGTTGGAACAGACACCCGACGCACATCCGCACCGAAACAGAAAAATGGTGAACCCGACGTGAATCTCTTCTCCTCAATACGAAGACCGATGGATTTCAGAGGTGTTGGAAGACCAGCATGCTGCTCGACCGAGCATTCAGCACCAGGGCACGGAAGCCGCCAGGGGCTGGGGAAGGGAAATCGGGCACTCCGTCTCACGACGTCGATGGCCTGGGTTCCCCCCACGGAAGGCATCGTGGCACTAATGGTTGGTTGTCGATTACTTTTCCTGTAAGTGTTAACGGGTTATTCTCCCTGCTTTCAAGAATCATGTCGCCCAATCCAGTGCACGATCGCCGCCCGCCCACTGGCGCAGGGGTAGGGGAAACACCGACACGGCTACTCCGCGCGGCCCCGCCCGTTCCACAGTCGTCCCAGCAGCCGCAGCTGCGGGGCAACCACGCCCTCTCTCCCCCTCGGAGGTCATCCAGAGAAGGGTGATCAACAACTTGGTGCGGAGATATGAGGAAGAGGGAGTCATCCCCACCAGGGACATGGCTCCCCTAGACCTCGAGGAAGCTGCACCTCGCCTCCAACGTCGCCCCCGAGGGCCGCGCAGGGAGGCACTGCTGCCTACCTCGACGTCCAACCGCTTCAGGAGTTTATCCCCGGAACGCTCCGACAGCTCCTTCCCCTATGCGGATGAGGTGGGAGATGCCCAGGACCACCCTATCCAGGATTCGCTCCAGGGATCCGCGATAAGGGATCCTGTCAGGCCACGGCGACATCGCCGCCCGGCCCCTCAAGTCGAAGAACAGGCTCCCCACCTGCCCGCGCCGCTCATCCCGACTCGTCTGTACCGACGCCAACATCGGGCACGAGCGGAAGAGGATGCCCACCTTGGGGCCCTAGCAACAGTGGCCACGTTGGCTCAAGCCACTACTGGCTCCAGTCACCAGGCCCCTGCGCATCCTGAGCAGGGGCACTTCTATGCCCGACCTGGATCGAGGCCCCGACCGCCCCAAAGGCAGGTTGGGTTGACTCTCCCGGTTGCTGGTACAGGCAATAGCCACCGCGGACCACCTCGCGGTAGCGCTATTCACCAATAGGGTCTACTCCGTGTGGCCGATACAAGAGGCATGGGTCATCCCACCTTCCGATCCCGGCCCGGAGGCCTGCCCGGAAGCATCTCTCCCCGTGTCCCCTTTGATATCTGTCCCGGTGCTCCTCGCACCATGGTTTCTAGTCCTCTTGGCCCCAACACTGGTGCGGCCAGAGGACGCCATGACAGAGATCAGCCATGCCCCGAATAACCACCCAGGGGCAGGAGGGCGAGGCATCGACGTCGAGGGAAGAATGTTAGGGAATTCCGGACAGAGATTCGACCAGTTCGTTTCTCTGATACAGAGGCGGAGTATGATTCGGCGACAGAGCCCTCCCCCCGATCCCGCCAGTCAGGGGAAGGGGTAGGAATGCGGCGCGTCAGCCTCGTACTTCCCGAGAGAGAGATCGATATGATCCCCTCTTCTCTCCGAAGGTATATCCGGAGTAGCGAGGGCCTGGTAGACCCCCAAGGATCAAGCTTGCGGTTGGTACCGGCCCCTCTAGAAGCGCCTTCTGCCTCGATCGGAGAAGCCGGAGACTTTTTCTGGGGACCGACGGTCGAACCACGATCTAGTGCACCCTCGGCGAGCACCGACGCTACAGCAGGATGTTCGATCGCCGGCCCATCCTATCGTGATGTGGTAGCTGGGGCACCGCCACCCTCAGAGGGCGGCCCGGGATATGGAGGCCAATTGGCCTGCTCGCCGTATTCACCGCCGGCCAGTCCGTCGGCCCGGCGGCCCGCCTCGGCACCACTGTCGGTTCCCCGTCCATTCCCAGTTGTTGAAGAGGACCAAGGAGACCTGGGTCCCGAGTTTGAGTCGTGGAGCTTCTGGACCGTCCTTGCAGAGGGCCACTTCCCTGAGAAGTTTTGGCCAGTCGCAGGACCGGACTTTGATGCACCCGAATCACTCACCCCGGATGAGTTCGAATGCTTCCGCCGAACTCTCCGGGAGACTCACTCCCGTCTTCACTGCCTAAAAATGCCATATACCGGGAGTCAAGTGCACCTGGAGGATATTGGTGAGCAGTGCCGTCAAATTGACCTGGCCACGCTCCCCACGGTTCGGCACCCCGGGTCATTTGAGCACCACGAGGCCCTCCAACAACGATGCGTTGAGTGTTTTCAAGTACTCTGTAAGGTTATCGAAGGAGCCACCCCCCACGTGTATATCCGTGGATGGGGGCAGTACGCTGCCCTACGCTTCAGTGCGATTCGCCGACAGCCCGATTCACTGGGTGGCCCTGAGGGTACATCCCCAGGGACGGAAACGGTCAATATGGCTGACCTGTCAGGAGAGGGGAACATCTTGGAACTTCTCGACGGGGGTTCTCCCCCCGAAGACAAGCCGTTATTGGATCCATCGGTGAGAGTTACTCGTCACCAGAGGAACCTCCTGGGTCTCCCCATGCCCACTGAAGCACTGACGTTGAGCCGAAACGTCAGCAAAGGTAAAGAGCACGGCGGGGCTGTAAAGCCCGCAGACCCATCTGCCTCCATGAAGAGGGCGGATGAGGATCCCAAGAAGGCTATGCTACGTCAACAGCTCGCCGAGCAGAAGAATCTAGTTGACCAGCTCCTCGCCGAGCGCGCTGCAGAACAGCGGCCTGACTATGGTGATCCTAGGCCAGGACAGCAGGGACCCGAACAACCACTCCTCGACGAGACTCTCCCGGGCAACCGTGATTATGCCGTGTTTGCCGACAGGGGAGAGGCCATTGCCTATGGCAAGAGGGCGCGGTATGTTTCACCACACCCTCCCGAGCGGCGTGACTACCTGAGAGACCCCGCTCGAATTCCTCCCGCTGCCCCAAGGGCCGCTCTGCCCGCCATCCCACGAGCTGCTGAGTTCGACGACCCGGTCGACGACCCGATTGAAGGTCCATGCAATGCGCTCGTGGTTAGAGGTCCCCGCCAGGACTGGAACCCATGTCCGGACGATCCGATGGCGGCACTCATCGCCCGCTTGGAAGCCTTGGAGACTCGGCAAGTGGCAATCCCACCGGACGGCAAGCCATACCCAGCATGGGTGGATGACATGCCGGCACCTCTAGGATTCGGGAACCCCACTTTCGCCCCCTTTAACGGGACTGGAGATCCGCCACAACATTTGGCCCATTTCAACTCGAGGTGCGGGCCTATGTTGGGAACTCCGGCGTAGCAGGAGGCCGCTAAGCTTTGCTGCTTTGTCCAGACACTGGAAGGGCCAACATTTGTCTGGTACAGCCAGCTCCCCGTTGGGTCGATAACTAGCTGGGAGGACCTTCGTAGACAGTTCCTCTACCAGTTCAGTTCCACGACCCGGAAGACGAGTATCGCAGACCTCTTCAAGTGCAAGCAGAGGCCTGATGAGCGAGTCACGGATTTCGTCGCCCGATGGAAGGGTCTCACGTATTCCCTTTACATGCCATTGACTCAGGAGCAGTTGCTGACAATGTGCGTCGGGAACGTCAAGACCGAGCTGGTCCCTTCCTTGATCACTCAGAATTACCTCGGAGGGTTCAGGGACTTCTCAGACAAAGCTCAACGTCTTGAGGAAGCCCTGCAACAGGCCAGTCAGGCACACCCGCTGCCCCCTATGATTCCTGCAAGGAGAGTCAGCAGGGCTGAGCCCGCTGCTGTTGCCCAGATAGAGGCCCCCAGGCCGTTGGAGCTGCTGCCGGCGAGGCCAGCTCCACAGCCTCACAGGAATCCGCCTCCACGGGCTCAGTTCCCGGCCCAGCAGCGGCAGCCCCAGAACCGGCCAGCCCCTCCGCGTAATGTACTGCCGCAACCCAGGAGAGATAATCAGGGTCCACCTCCTTGCCAGGCCCCTCCAGCCCCTCGTCAAGACCACGCTCCCAGGGTCCCGCGATACCTGACTTACTCATTTCACGAGGATCAGGTCCCCGGTTATTTCCGGAGCGCCCTGGAGCATAGGATTGTGCGACTGCCTGAGTGTTGGAGGCCAAAGGAGGCACATCTCACGGATAACCCCCGCTACTTCCCTTACCATCGGGCCCTGGGGCACACCATCCGGCGGTGCTAAGTGTTTAAGGACTGGCTCCAAGACCAGATTAACAATAATGTAATCAGGTTGGGGCCAGCCCCAGCACAAGTGGCAGGCGTGTTCGTGGGATCAGATAACGATAGTGGAAATGAGGACGAATGGCAGCTGGTCTCTGACCGCGTATCCCAGAAGTATAATAACTGGATGGCCCGCAAGATGATCATTCGCGCCCATGGAATCATCCGTGCACGCTTGAATCATCCTGAACCACCAGAATCTGCGGGTGCTGCTTCGACATCGTCGTCCCAGCCTACCTCTTCCGATAAGAGAAAACGGCGGCGACGCAAGAATGAAGAGTGCGCCCCGCCAGTTCCGCCACTATCCCGCATTCTCGGCGATTTCATGCCCCCGGAGATGAGGATCCCTCCTCGGATCCGCCCGGCGGTGGATGATTCGTCCGATGACAGTGTTGGGTACGCTTCGGTTAATACCGTTGAGCTGGTAAATCCTTTTTCGTTTCCCGACGTTGAAGAACACCAGGTGGACCTCCCTAGTGTCCCAGGTCGTCGCCACCGTCGGAGGAGCCGCAACAACAGGAGTCGCTGGGGCACGACAGTTGGTACCTCCAGCCAGGCCGTGCACGCCACTGAGACTAGGCAGCAGGCTCAAAACCGAGCTCAGCGTGCGCAGCCCCCCACCCTCCGGGGATGACGGATTCGCCTCCGCCACTGTTTGTGGTGTGGGACCAGGCAGAACCGCCTCAGCCGCGTCGCGATCAGCTCCGCCCTGCCGCGATTCCATCCCGGCCTCCTGACCCCAGTACGGTGACTACTTCCCGGGCTTCAACCAATGAAAAGAGAGATGCTCCAAGCACCAGTCGGCCGCTGGTCCAACCGGCAAGGCTCGTCATGCCTCCAACCGCAGAGAAACCTCCTGCAACCAGGGGCTCGCGCTTGGCCAAAAAGTATGACGTCCTGAAGCACTTGGCCGACATCCCAGCAAGGATCTCCATCCTTGAGGCTCTGCGCATGTCATCTGAGATGCGCGAGGCGCTCGCTGAAGCCCTGAAGAGCCCCCTCCAGTTTGAGACAGAGGTTGCGGCTGTAGAGGCCTTTCACGCCGAAACGATTGAGGATGCCGAGTGTCAGGCAGTTATCTCGTTCTCTGGTAAGGATGAAGACCCTCCTACACGGGGGCACATTCGTCCGCTGTATGTTACCGGCCAGTTCAATGGCCTTGAAGTCTGGCGCTGTCTTGTCGACACGGGGTCCGGGATTAACCTGATTCCAACTCGGACACTCCGGAGATTGGGGTTGTCTGAGGATGACTTGATTCCCTCCAACCTCAGTATCCAGGGGTACGACCACACCGAGCAAACTCCGGTCGGCAAGATACGTTTGAAGACCCAGTTCGGTGACCTGGTTGCCAACACTGAATTTATGGTAGTCTCTCAGGACACTGCGTACAATGCATTGATGGGCAAGCCATGGCTTCACCTTCATGCGGCGGTTCCCTCGTCATACCAACAATGCCTTAAATACTCCCTCAATGGTCGAGTAGGCGTGCTTTAGGGAGATGCCTCTCCTTTTTCCTCATGTGAAGCCCTCTATCTGGACGCGGACTATTACAAGAGCAAGGATAAGCAGATCCTGGCAAGTGAGGTTGAGTCTGTCGCTGTTGCAAGTGATCCCTGGGCAAGTTTGGATGACGCTTACGTCCTCCCGATTCAACGGTTGGACGTAGCCATGGTCTCGACGGCCTGTGAGTCTCCTGACGAGATGACCGCGACCGCCCGTGCCAGCACCAGCGGCCCAGCAGGATCTGGTAGCCCCAATGCAATTCCTAGTGCAGTCTCTCCCGTGGAGGATCCCTCCCCGAGTGGAGAGGACGTGGAAGATGCACCCCCATCCTTTGAGGAGGGCGTCTCTGCCACGGTCGATGAGTTAGTACAGGTGAATCATGGAACCGAAGCAGATCCAAGACCCACATTGGTCAGTGCCGCCATGACCTCTGAGGAGCGGCAGCAGTACGTGGACTTCCTCAGACAGCACCGTGATGTGTTCGCTTGTGGCTATGACGAGATGCCGGGGCTAGATCCTCAGGTAGCCGTCCACCGCCTTGGTCTCCCGGCGAACCATCGCGGGTTCAAGCAGTCTCCCAGGAAGATGCACCCATCTCATGGTGCCATGGTTGAGGCCAAAGTTGACAAGCTTATCAAATACAACTTCGTGAGGGAAGTTCAGTACCCCAAATGGCTGGCCAACATTGTGCCGGTCCGGAAGAAGAACGGGCAGATCAGAGTCTGCATCGACTTCCGCGATCTCAACCAGCACTGTCCGAAGGATGATTTTCCCCTTCCAGTGACAGAGCTGTTGATTGACGCCACGGCAGGGTTCCAAGCCCTCTCCTTCATGGATGGATATTCCGGATACAACCAAATCCGGATGGCCCCTGAGGATGAGGAGTTCACTGCCTTCAGGGCCCCCCAAGGTATCTTTTGTTACCAGGTCATGCCCTTCGGCCTGAAGAATGCAGGTGCCACCTATCAACGAGCGATGCACCGCATATTCAAGCCAATCCTCGGCACACTGGTGGAATGCTACGTCGACGACTTGGTGGTCAAATCGCGCCAGCGTCAGGACCATCTCAAAGATCTTGAGAAAGTGTTCGGCTTCCTCCGGTCTCGCTGCCTGAAGATGAACCGTTGAAGTGTGCCTTCGGGGTCACCTCCCGAAAGTTCCTTGGATTTGTGGTAAGATACCGGGGTATTGAGATCGACCCAGAGAAGATCAGGGCGATTAGCCAGATGCCTCCCCCAGGTAACATCCGGGAACTGCAAGGGTTCCAAGGCCACTTAGCCTATATACGCCGATTCATCGCAAATCTGGCCGGCAAGTGTAATCCCTTTTCTCGGCTCATGAAGAAAGGTGCCACCTATGTATGGGATAAAGTGTGTCAGACCGCTTTCGAGGAAATCAAGCAGTACCTGCTTCAACCTCTGGTTCTGATGCCGCCTGTATCCGGGAAGCCGCTGGTCCTTTATGTGACTGCCCTGGAACGGTCCCTTGGTGCCCTTCTCGCCCAGAAGAACAACGAGGGAACAGAGAATAGCCTCTATTACCTCAGTCGCATGCTCCTCGATGCGGAAGTTAGGTATTCCCCCATCGAGAAGAGCTGCCTGGCGCTCGTATTTGCCGTACAGAAATTACGGCACTACTTGCAGCACCATGAGGTACAGTTGGTTTCTCGGGTAGACCCGTTGAAATATATCCTGAGCCGGCCTATGTTGACTGGTCATCTAGCGCGGTGGGCTGTGATTCTCCAGCAGTTCGACATCAGGTATGTGTCTCAGAAGGCCATCAATGGGCGAGCATTGGAAGACTTTTTGGATGCTCACCCGACCTCCGCGGATCAGCCGCTGGATCTAGGCTTTCCTGATGAGGCCATTCTCTCGGTCGATCGTGCCGATCCATGCTGGCAGATACACTTTGACGGTGCCTCCCGGAGCCCCACCGGCAGAAGGCTTGATAATCATAAGCTCAACAAAGTGGGTTTGGGTATCGTCTTCATTACCCCGGAGCAGGCCGTGCTGCCATACTCTTTCCTGTTGTCAGAGGGTTGTACCAACAATGAGGCGGAATACCATGCCCTCATCACTGGCCTCGAGTTAGCTCTCGATATCGACGTGCCCCATCTGTGTGTGAAAGGGGACTCCGAGCTGGTCGTTAAGCAGATCAATGGCGACTATGTTGTCAGGAAGCCGGAACTTGTGCCATTGCTGGAGTGCACCCCCCTTCTGATGGCCCAGTTCCCTTCTCGGCCAGAAATTGTCCATATTCCCCGGTCGCAGAACGGTCGAGCAGATGCTTTGGCCAGCCTTGCTGCGTCACTCGCAGAGCCTGAACAGGACAACCTGATCATCCGCGTGACGCACCACAGGCTCATCGCTCCCGTTATCCCGGAGGGAGATCGCGGCCCGTCGGTAAGTAATCTCACCGCGGTTGCCCCTGTGCCTGAAGCCCCGAGTACCCCAGATATGGCAGTCGAATCAGCCCCTGATTGGAGGGCGCCTTTGGTTGAGTACCTCCAACATGGCATTCTCCCATCGGATCGGGCCGAGCGTGAGCGAGTTCGACGCCGCGCATCGCAGTTTGTCCTCCAGAGCAGTCCCGGCCTGGAGCAGATCCTCTATAGGTGCGGATTTGATGGTGTTCTCCTCCGTTGCCTTCAAGGAGTTGAGATCTCACGAGTCATGCAAGAGGTTCATGCTGGTTCATGTGGTGCCCACCAGACTGGGCCGAAGCTGTCCCACCATATTCGGAGGTTGGGATACTTCTGGCCCTCCATGATCCATGACTGCATCGTGTATGCTAGGAAGTGCCATGCATGCCAGGTTCATGCGAACTTTGTACATCGGCCGCCGGAGCCTCTCCATACCACTAGGTATTCTTGGCCCTTTGCAGTCTGGGGTCTGGACGTTGTGGGACCTTACCCGCCGGCGAAGGCTCGCCAGTGCCGGTTCATTCTAACCGCCACGGACTTCTTCTCCAAATGGGCAGAGGCGATTCCGCTCAGAGAGGTAAAATCCTGTTCGATCGCTGACTTCGTGACCTCCAACATCATCTATCGATTTGGAGTGCCTCACGCTATCCTCACGGATAATGGAGCCAACTTCCGTGCAGCCGAGTTGAAGAAGTTGTATGCCAAGTACAACATTCGCTCGAACCATACATCTCGCTGTCATGCGCAGGCAAATGGACAGATTGAGGCGTTTAACAAAACCCTCTCTAACATTCTGCAAAAGATGGTTGGTCAGAACAAGAAGAGTTGGCCGGACAAGCTCCCCAACACCCTCTGGGCTTATCGGACGATGACTCGCAATTCCACCCAGATGACCCCTTATTCCCTGGTGTATGGAGCTGAGGCCGTCTTGCCCATCGAGATCCAGTTACCATCCTTGCGCCCTGCGGTCTACGACCAGCAAGCGCCGGACAGAGCTGCTGAAGCCCGTCTAGTCGAGTTGGAAGCACTGGATGAGAATAGGCATCACGCTTTGCACAACTTGGAGAGGAATCAAAGAAGAATGGATCGAGCTTTCAATAAGAAGGTTCGCCTCCGCTCCTTCCTGCAGGGTGACCTAGTACTGGCCCTAAGAGCACCGATGATCCCCGTCAGGAAGCCGCCCAAGTTGGAGCCCAAGTGGGAGGGACATTTTGTTGTCCACAAGGTCTATCCCAATGGTGCGTACTCCCTAGCAACTATGGATGGTGATCGTGTCACTCCTCCCACCAACGCTATGTTCCTCAAGCAGTACTTTGCCCGAGTGCACTTCGTCCAAGCTATAAGACGCTAAACTGTTTAGCATTCGTCTAACATGACGTTAAACTGTACCACATCCGCGCTGCAAGACGTTAAACTGCCAACTGTCTTCGTCCTGCATGATGTTAAACTGCCCCTCAAGATCTATGTGCGGCTTGATTCCCATCCTTATGGGATACGTAAGACCGCCTGAACATTCATGTTTCAGGCCCAGCCCCATCCTTCGGGAATTTCAATCCCATCTCGAGCCCTTGTCCCAGTTGCCTCTGGATATGCGGCGTATGGTGTGAACGCGGGGCTATGCCCTCATTCACGTCGGTTTGCTCGCCACGCTGTACGCCCCCCACGTTTGGGGATGCCTTCCGATCCCCCCTTTCTCTTTTCGTCCTGCATGACGTTAAACTGCACTTCAAGAACTATGTGCGGCTTGATTCCCATCCTAATGGGATACATAGGACCGCCTGGACATTCATGTTTCAGGCCCAGCCCCATTTCCCGGGAATCTGTATCCTGCGTTGGGCCTCTGGCCCAAGTTCCCCTTCTTTTTGTGCGAGGCGTGTGGCGTGAGCGGGGGATTATGTCCTCATTCACGTTGGTCTACTGGCTGCGCCGTACGCCTCCCCCCGTGTGTGGGACTACATCACACCCCTCATCGTCCTGCATGACGTTAAACTGCCTCTCAAGAACTACATACGGCTTGATTCCCATCCTTATGGGATACGTAGGACCGCCTGGACGCTTGTGTTTCAGGTCCAGCCCCGTCTCTTGGTTGATCACGGGGATCTTCCGTCTTTTGGTTGCTCTCAGGGTGAGTCCTCCGACCCTTTCCGGTGATCTGTTAACGTGTTTTGGGTACTCAGGTCTATGACCCGTAGTGTCGGATTCAATCCCGACAAGTCTTTTGTTGCTTGTCGGGCCTCGCGCTTCCTCTTGTTCGAGCCTTCACTCAAAGGGATCCTCGTTAGCGGTTTGGGTACGATTCCACAGTGCTCTCCTACCGCTCCGGGTCGATTTACCGGCTGGTCCTGGGCCGCAAATCGATATGAATCCTGCGCTTGAGCGGTTGATGCTCGTTTTCTTGCCCCATCCTAGGCTGACGCGATCGGATGTTGTGTTGCGAATATGGTCAGCGACATCCTTGATCGCCATGTCGGCTCTTTCAGGCTCTGAACATTGGTTGTGCAGTTCTCATCACACTCTGCCTTCATGCGTTGTAGTGGAGTCTCGACACTCTCTTCATACTGACCTTTAGTACACCTTTACACGTTAGGCAGGCCAACCAGGGTAATGGTGTCTTTCGAGGCTCCCACGATCTGAGCACCAAGGATATATGCTGATGTCCTCCCTAAGGGCCATGTGTAGCTGGATCCTCATCCCCATAAGGAGGAAGGAGTCGCCCGAACAATCGCGTTCTGGGCCCAGTATAGCTGGAGGCTAGTATCTTTGCCCCTCGGGTGATAGACATATGCAAGCCCCTATCCCAGGATCCTTCTCCTGGAATTGTGCGTGACCGCAGGGCTAGGGTATGTTCCCACCTCCGCTGGGTCCGCCGTATCGCAATAAGTGGATTCCTCCATGGTCCGAACCACACGACCTTAAACTGTGTTCTGGTCTTACCACACGACCGTAAACTGTGATCGTCTTGGCCGCCCGATGAGAAGCGGCACTGCATCGTGATGTTCTCCTCAGGGGACACTCACGTTGGGCGCTGGTTAATAACCACGCCATTTATCAATGCCTTTCATGTCTTGATTATTGTGGCGACGCCAGGGATTTCTTAATCACAGGAATGTCGCTGCACAAAGAAAAACCATCCACCTTTAAGGACAAACAAGAAATATCAAATACCGCTTCTTCTGGGTGCGAGGGCCAGACCCGCACCCCTCCCCGCGCTGGTGCCCGATTGTGTTGCTCCACGATTCAAGAACTATGTGTGGCTTGATTCCCATCCTTATGGGATACGTAGGAACGCCCGGATGTTTTAAACTTCGGGTCCAGCCCCCCACCTCTAAAAGATTCCCCCTTCTCGGGGGAATCCGCCGTCTTCGGGTCACCCTCAAGGCGTGCCCCTCGACCCCTTGCAGTGGTCCACCAGTGTCAAGAGTACTCTGGTTTATTGCCAGGAGGGTCAGGTTCAGCTTGGTCAGGTTCCGTCCACTTTTCAGGCTTCGTGCTCCCTTTCATTCGGACCCATCGCCTACGCCCTGGGTGGTGCCCCCGTGATCGGTTTGGACACAATGCCTCAGTGCTCTCCCACCGACTCGGGCTGGTGCCCCCAAGGGCCTCGGGCAGCAAATCGATATGAATCCTGCACTTGAGCGGTTGATGTTCGTTTGCTGCCTCATTCCATCAACGGTCAGTTCGATATGGATGCTGCTTTTCCGCCACGGTCGGCAGTACTCCCATATCGTTACACCGGTGCCCCCAGTCCTTGAGTGAATGGCCGCATGATTCACATTACATTTTCCACCTCCCATTCTGGCCAGGCGAAACCTCGACACTCTTGACACTATCCCTTAGTGCATATTCGCATATCCAGGGGATAGGACCACGATGTGGCGTACTTTGAGGTTCTTATGGTCCGAGCTCTAAGACCTTAAACTAAGATCTGCCCCTATGGTCCGAGCTCTAAGACCTTAAACTAAGATCTGCCCCTATGGTCCAAGCTCTAAGACCTTAAACTAAGATCTGCCCCTATGGTCCGAGCTCTAAGACCTTAAACTAAGATCTGCCCCTATGGTCCGAGCTCTAAGACCTTAAACTAAGATCTGCCCCTATGGTCCGAGCTCTAAGACCTTAAACTAAGATCTGCCCCTATTGTCTGAGCTCTAAGACCTTAAACTAAGATCTTCCCCTATGGTCCGAGCTCTACGACTTTAAACTAAGATCTCCCTAATTGGGGTTCTACGTCCCGCATGACGTTAAAACTGCACTCTCAGAACTACGTGTGGCTTGATCTCCAGCCTGATGGAGTACGTAGGAACGCCCGGGCATCTCGACTCGGGTCCAGCCTTAGGGATCGCTAAGTCCCGCACCTCCTCGTTCGCCGCCATCTCAGCTCTGCGAATAGCGGCATCCCCCTCATTCACTTGATTCGCGGCCATCTCAGAAGCTCCGGGAGTCGTGTGGGTTAAGGGGTGAGGCGTGCAGAATCGGAGGAGGCTGGTAGAGAAAATTGGGAGTTTGCGCGCAACCCTAGTGGACGGCGCGCAATTGGGAAGTCTGTCGCGTAAAACCCCGGGTGTTCGTGCAAAAACAAGCCGAAATCCGGATGAGTTTGCACGCCCAACGGGCGAATTTCGCGCCGTCAATGGCAATTTCGCACACGAGAGATTGGAAGCTTATCGCGTGGAAAGCCGGTGTACGGCATGCGGAACCCAGGGACCCTATTTATAGGCGAGGCCGGGAGTCCGCGCCGCGCGGAAAGCGCTTTGTGCGACCGAGGCAGCGAATTACGCGCCCGACGCCCTTTTTGCGCGCCCAAGTCCCGCGCCGCCCAGGACTTCGGCATTCCGGAATCTCCCTCGGAACCCGATCGTTGCGACCTCTCGCCGATCAGATTCCGAGGGGGGGCTTTTGTAGACGCCGGAAAAGTCCTTTGCTCCCAAACGAAGTTCCGGATGCGGAAAGCGAGGTCATATTTGGAGTCAGAAGCACGTTTCGGAAGGCCCGGAGGCCTTGCGCGGAATTTTGGAGGTCCGCGCGCAAAGTTGAAGTGCGGCGCGCAATCCTCCCGGAATGCGCGCAATGCGCTGGGCCGGCGCGCAATTTTGCGCGCCCATGGCCCGCGCGACTCCCTTGCGCGCCGGGCCCGATTCTTCGCCCGCGAAGGAAATTGCGCGCCCGCGAACCGGATTCCACGCCCGGGGTTGCCTATAAATATAAGGCGACCCTCGACGTTTTGAGGTTTCCGGAATTCGAAGGCTCGCTCGTTCGCGCAATCCAACCCCTTCCGTGCGAAATGCCGAACTTCAGGTAACCTCCTTTCTTTCACGCAATAAAGCCTCGGGGTTCGCCTTCGCGCGCAATCCCGTTGGCTCCTTTCCTTTGATTAACTCCTCACCCGAAGGCCTTCGCGCGCAAAAGAAGCCTCTTGCGCGCAATTGCCCCCCGGGTGCGCGCAATCCAGCCCGATTGCGCGCACCCCCCCTTTCAAAGTGGCCATTCGTTAAAGAATGGGTCGTTGCCCCGCGTGCTATCAGAGGCCCGGTGCGCGCAATCTCCATCTTCCGCGCGCCAAGCGCTGGCCCAATTGCGCGCCAGCCCGCCCAATTGTGCCGATCCGCGGTATTGCGCGCCAAGCTCCTCTTTTGCGCGCAAACCGCCAGGGTCGCCCCCTTTGACCCCCTGAGGGTACCTGCCTGCGTGGCGCCCGATGATCTTCATCCCGGGTGCCCGCACCGTGCGCTGTCTTCCCGTGCGGCCCTCCAGGCTCGCACGAAGTGACACGGACCCATTGGCGGCAATAATTCGTCCCTCACGACGTTAAACTGCATTCGTCCGCGTAGCAGGACGTCAAACTGCCAGGCATCCATCGTCCTGCCGGACGCTAAACTGCACCACGTCCGCGCTGCAAGACGTTAAACTGCCAAGCGTCTTCGTCATCAACACACGACGTTAAACTGTACTTCGTCCGGCAAGACGTTAAACCGTCCGCTTCGTCCTCAACACACGACGTTAAACTGTACTTCGTCCGGCAAGACGTTAAACCGTCCGCTTCGTCCTCAACACACGACGTTAAACTGTACTTCGTCCGGCAAGACGTTAAACCGTCCGCATCACCCGATCCCGTGCCTCGCACGCAGGGTCCCCCCCGGTTTGGATGTGGCCCCCACCTGCTCGTCTCTGCAGGGATGTTGGGATTTCCCCTCTTTAGGGACGATTTATTGGAGTGGCCTTCACCCACGGGTGTAGGGTATTACAAAACCCTAGTTTCTTGTGGGTGACTGCACGTGTGTATCTCGATTGTGCTTCCCCACTGCCGAAGCCAGTAGAGGACGTGATAGGGATCGAGGTCTCTCACCTTCGGCCCAAGTCCCTCTTCAACTGAGCTTTGCCGCACTCAGGTTGCCTCGGTGCGTAAGTGATGACAGAATGAACTACGTGGACTTTGATCCATGCCTCCTAAACAGGGTACGTAGGAAGCCTCCCTGAGGTTCATGCCCACCACCTGGTCGTCCCGGTCATATTTACGTTGGTTCGTCCATCAGTGGACCCCTCCCGGGTTCACATTCGTGTCGATTCACCTATGAATCCGCTCTTGTGGGTGACTGCACGTGTGTATCTCCATTGTGCTTCCTCACTGCCGAAGCCAGTAGAGGGCGTTACAGGGATCGAGGTCTCTCGCCTTCGGCCCAAGTCCCTCTCCAACTGAGCTTTGCCGCATATGGGCCTCCTTAGAGTGTAAGCCCCAAACACTATCATCCAGCAAGACGTTAAACTGTGATCCACCCACTTCGTGCGTGCTGGTCCACTCCGCCCCACTTCGTGCGTGCCGGCGGCCTCGACCTCCTCGTGAGTCGGCTTTCCAACGTCCAGCATGACGTGAAACTGTGATCCACCCGGCCGTTCCATCCCCCTCTGTGTGAGGTGGTTCGGTTCAATCCTCCGCCCGGCAGCCTCGACCTCCTCGTGAGTCGGCTTGCCATCGTCCAGCATGACGTTAAACTGTATATCCGAACTACGCTGACTTTGATCCGCGCTAACGCGCGGTACGTAGGAAGCCTCTACGGGGTCCAAGCTCTTCACTCCATCATCCATCCTGATCCTTACCCGGGCCGCCACATCCCGGTGGGGTCATGCCATTTCATTCCACTCCACTTCACTCGGGAAGCCGCCCATGTGCTGGCCCCAGCGTCGGAGGTTCCCCGCAAGGGGTTCTGTCATCTGATCCACTCCTCGTATTGATCAGTCCGATGCCGTCCCCGCTGGACGTTAAACTCGCGGCATACCCCGTGTTAAACATGGGAAGCTGAGGAAAACCTTAGGTAACGCAGTTCCCCGTACCCAGCGCAGGATGCCTCAGGCCATTACGCCTTCGAGAAGCCCTATTAGGGACGGAAGGCAAACATGTAGAGCCGCAGTGTTAAGACACGCCCCCAACACCCAGAGCTACCCGGTCTCCTCACCGCAGGTTGCTGCCCCAACCAGACTCCTTGGAGCGTTCGGGCGGAAGCAGCGTAATTAACCGGTGTCCATGGAGACATGGCGCCGGGAACAAGATTCACGAGCACGTCTTAAATCTATGAGGGAGACCCGGATTAGACGACGAGTTCCGAGGAGACGTCCACGGAAGGAGGAGCCGACATCCCATCATCCCGGTTTCGATCAAGGAGAAGACGTCCCTGAACAAGGGACGGATGCCGCCCGCCTTTGGAAAGTGGGACTGCGGGACCACAAGCCGCGCGTCCATCCCCTCGGGTCGACGGGCGCACGCGTGAACGCGTCCTGGCGGAACAACGTCGGAACAGACACCCGACGCACATCCGCACCGAAACAGACCTGAAAGAGTACTTCTGGTGGGATGGCATGAAAAGAGATGTTGCTTAATATTTCTCTCGATGCTCGTTTTGTCAACAAGTTAATGCCGAGAGACAGAAGTCTAAGGGTATGTTACAACCATTACCCATACCCGAATGGAAATGGGAAAACATCACTATGGACTTTGTCACAGGACTTCCTAAAACATTCAAAGGCAATAATGCTATCTGGGTCATAGTTGATCGTCTTACAATGTCTGCACACTTCATTGCTATTAGAGAGGATTTCTCTCTAGATCAGCTTGCCAGGATATATGTAAAGGATGTGGTAAGATTGCATGGAGTACCACTTTCTATTATATCTGATCGGGATCCATGATTTACCTCGAAGTTCTGGCGATGTCTTCAGCATACTCTGGATACAGAGTTTAGTTTCAGAACAGCTTATCATCCTCAGACAGATGGTCAGTCTAAGAGAACAATTCAAACCCTAGAAGATATGTTGAGAGCTTGCTCTATTGATTTCAAAGGAGGTTGGGATCAACACCTACCTTTGGTGGAATTTTCTTATAATAATAGCATTCACTCCAGTATTCAGATGGCTCCTTATGAAGCTCTCTATGGAAAGTAATGCAGGACTCCAACTTGCTGGGATGAAGTTGGGGAAAGAAAGCTATTAGGACCTGATCTCGTTGATGAAATGGCGGAAAAGGTCAGATCTATTCAACAACACATAAGAGCAGCTCAGAGTCGACAGAAAAGTAATGCCGACAACCGAAGAAAAGACCTAGAGTTTGAAGTGGGTGATAAAGTGTTTTTTACGAATATCTCCCTGGAAGAGGGTTATGAGATTTGGAAGGAAAGGGAAGTTGAGACCTAGATATATCGGTCCTTTCGAAATACTGGATCGTGTTGGGAAGGTAGCTTACCGATTGGCGCTTCCACCGAATCTCTCTCAAGTTCACGATGTGTTCCATGTATCTCTCCTGACAAAGTACATACCTGATCCTTCACATGTACTCAGCTCAGATGGTGTACCACTGGAGCAAGATCTTTCTTATGAAGAACAACCGATAGAGATTCTGAATCGTAGCGAAAAAGTCCTACGAAACAAGACCACTCGATTGGTGAAAGTTTTATGGAGGAACCACCAACTTGAAGAAGCTACATGGGAGCTTGAGGATATGATGAGGGAGAAGTATCCTCATATGTTTGTTACAAAGTGACGAATTTCGAGGGCGAAATTCTTTTTAAGGGGGGTAGAATGTAACACCCGAGATTTTTATGAGTAATATTTTGTTTTTATGTTATATATATATATCATCAAATTAATATTTCACTACACACTAGCTTGACTTACTTTACACGCAATCGCGACCTTCCTCGATAGCTTGCGTCGTACGCAATATCGAGTTTCACTAAACAACGATATGCTATTAAAATATTATTAAAACTAGCCGTTATGAATAGTAAAAACCACTTTTTGAAATTTTATAAATTTTATTTTTCACAATGGACTTCATTTTTGGATTCGGAATACCGAAATTATCCTCGGGTGAAATTTCGGTATTTTTCTGAAAACTTTAAATTTTTTATGAATAGTGAAACCACTAAGTGGTAGGTTAAAAACTGAATTTTGCATTAAACTTAATTTTACCGCTTCTGTGAATGGAATTTCGAAAATCTGACAGACACGGTTGATATCAGTAAGAAAATGTGGTTCAATGAGATAAAAATAATTTTTTGGTGAATATTAACTTTTTACTTTTTTTACCGCCGTTAATAGTAAATTGGGTAACTAAGGGTAAATATGATATTACTATTACCCTAACACATGTCCTAATTCTATTGGATAAGTGTAATTCGACCAAAAACAACCTTATGAATATAATATGACCATTTAGGTCCACTTGGATTAGATTATGACATATAATATTATTTTATTTAATGAATAGTTAAAATAGTTAAAATCGAAGTTTAATAACTAAAACATTTTTAATATGGGGTTATACATAAGATAAATTCGAATATAAATATTAATTATAAAGATAAAAAGATTTCCTACATAATGAAATTTTATTTATAATTTTTAGACTTTAAATAAATTAATATATTTATGACACAACGATGATGCAGTAATTACCCCTTTACGGAAATGTTAACATAATTGATGTTATAAATGCTCAAATAAATGTAATTTGAGACTTTGTATGAATTCCACTAATTTTATAGATTACTATGATATATTAGTGGTGATTTAATCAACTTTTTTTGAACATATAATTCTGTTATGACTTTCACAAAAATCATATATCAAATAGTGTCAAAATTGACACGAAATAGTTTTTTAATAAAATATTATATTATTAATTGTTATTTTATTCCTAAAAATCTATGATTCGGCCAAATGACTTAGCTAAGGATATATATATTAATAATAAACAACTTGGGGTTCTTTTGGCATGTTATAGTAAGTGTATTAACCATATAGTGTAAGAAAACAAAAAGTCACGGTAAAAGTTAAATTATTTAACTTAGAGTTAAATCTAATTTATAAGGTTAAAATAATAACCTAAACTTGTATAAATCCTATTGGTTGATATTATTTCGACCCATCCCCACTTTACCTTCGAAATAAGACCCTTTGGAACCATTATAAACCGATTTTGACTTTAATATAAAATAATATTTTGAGATATTTCTAAGGTACCCCTCTCCTCCCTTATAAAAAGAAACCTCCTCCCCCTCCTCCTCACACCAATTTGAGCACTCATGCTCGGCCAACCCCTGCCAAAATCCCTTCTCCACTTCCCTAGAATAATCCTATAGGTCCTGGTCTTCTTCAAAGATCAATCTTAGTTCCCTAAGTGGAGGATTCAAAGAGGCGTTTCAAAGAAGAGATAATATCCATTACCGATCTTTTCAATTTCTTTCTTCTTCAACTTCTTCTTATTTAGTTGTTTCATGATAAAGTAATAACATCAGTATTAGTTACATACTGATATGTTATTATAAATATTAAACAACCCTAATTCACCTTCTATCCATCCTACGGAAAAATGAAATCACCGCGCGTGCGTACGTACAGAATACCGTCTCCACGCCGTGGTGTAATCTATTTTCCACCATCACCTTACAAGGATGGGTATAATGGTGTAATTAGTAACTATATATGATTATTATAAAGTGATATTGATACTGAAATTGTATAAATACACTTAAATACAATTCCACAATCATGGGAACAATATCATCGCTCGTGTGTACGTACGGAATACCGTCCCCACGATGTGATGCAACTCGTTCTACATGATCATCTTTACATACTAATTATATAAATGAATTGAATGAATAAATATGATATATGTTACACTAATAAAATTCTGGATATAAGGTATCTATAACCTTAAAAGATGAATAAGAATTTATTCGGCAAAACACGCATAAGAACAAATGGCAATAAAGACCCGAGTAACAAGTAACAATGAAATATTACGAATAAGAAGCTAAGAATATGACCATATATGATATCATATCAATTTTTATGATTCTGGAATAATTCAATAACATTATTTAGACCATTATACAGGAGCTTCGGACACGTACAAAGCAAATCAGATCTAAGGTAAGGGAAATATCACAATCTCATTTTTATCCGAGATTGTTTATACTTTAGTATTTACTGGGGTGTATTTTATCATCCAAATCCATGTTTCCTGAATATGAAATTTTATTTCCATCAACCTACAAATTTGTAAATCCAATTTTACCCTTGGTGAGTTTTTAGTAAAGAATATGAAAGGAATCTTTTGTCGTTTTTCGTACGAGGTACTTTTTGACTTTTCCGACAAAAGTACGAAGAATGTGTTTTTAACTTATACGACATGAATGGATTTTTAAAACCTTATTTCCAAGAATCTTACTTTACAAGTTTTCAAGTTTATTTTTGATCAACTTCTTTTAGTTTATAATTTTACGACATGTTAAGAAAGGAGAAAGTGTTTTTGAAGAAGAAAGGATATTTTCTTCAAGAATGGAGTTCAAGTGTTTTATCAAAATTATTTTCCATCTAAGATAATAAAGGGTTCTATTTCTATACCTATTATTACATTGATTTTATTATGTTGTGATGGAATTATTTTTATGAATTCCTTTATCTTATATGATTTTTTTTATGATGTCATGATGTTTAAGATTCCCATTTTTATTACATGGGTTATGCTATGATATATGGTTTATGATTTTGTGGCACACATAAGAATGGTATCATTATGACATGGGTGATACCTATATCTCCCTCCAATGCATTGGGTAAAGATTTATATCTCATGAGATAGACATGGCTGGAACGGAAGGTTATTTTGGTTCAGTGATACAGGACTGAAACGAGGAGTGAACTCGGTTCAGAAATGGACTTTGTCCGCTAAGATAGTCTTGGCAATGAGTCATGACTAACAGGAAATGATTTTCCATGATTACGTGTGCATTCCACAAAGTTTTAAGTTTTATGTTATGATTATGGGGATCTCATTTTCACTTCTATGATTTATTCCATGTTAAGATATTATGATCTCTTTTGCAGGTTATGATTTTCATGAAGATATGATATGATTATTATTTCCTTTATTTTCCATTGCTGAGCATTTGAGCTCACCCTTTTTAGTATGTTTTCTTTTCCCCAGGTCAGGAAGATGGATATTAAGTAGAATATGCTAAAAGGGACCCTAGATATGATGAAATAAATGGGAGACACTGTAGAAGATTTATGAACCAGTTGTTTATGTTTCCCAGTTTCTAAAGACACTATACCTATACAGTCCATTGTGGTTTTGTCGTATGTTGTAATAAGTGTGATTCAATTTTGAAGTATTAACAATGTATGTAAAGTATGGGTCATTATATAATTTATTATTATATTATAAGAATATTTTTAGTTATCATCCCAAACACATCTATATTGGAGTTTTATATAATTATTGGAGTATGGTGTTAAATGAACCTGAACATAAACCAATTGTATATGAACATATATGAGTGTGTATGGTTAAACAAAAAAATAATATCACAATTATTGAAATATAAGAATATAATTTATTAGTTTAAATTTTTCATTATCACATAATAAATATTTTATTATGAATGAAAATATTGTTGGAAGATGAAAAAATTAACTATGTTGAGGTGGTAGCCTTTACAATACATGGTAAAAGTTTTCATATCATTAAAATTTAAAGGAAATTAGTATTTATAATAATTATAAATTTCCAAATCATAGTTCTATTATACATATTATATTCATTAACTAATTGTATCCCTAAAATAAGCCTTGATAAGTGGTACACAATTCACAAGACACCGCTTTTTTGAGGGCATCGTCAGCACAATTCCCTAACATTGATTGCGATTTTCCTACCATATAGAGTGAAATATTAAATGGTTAATTAAATAATATTAGAAAAAATATTATTATTAATCACAATTGTGTTATTATATTGTTATGTATGTAATACATTTGAGAGAGGATCATGATGTATAAATGATGATGAACATGGTTATACGTAATTTGTAGACTTGAACTTCACTTATAGAACTTATTGGAAAAGAAGAGAGATCACATCTAGAGTCCAAGGTTATTTTGAAATAAAATAATCTTATAATTATTCTATAAACTCATACTCCTTAAAAAATTATTTTTTAATTTGTATTGGATATTTTCCTCGTGAATATTTTCAATAAACTTGTTATGGTATTTTGATAGATCAATGAAAAAAATATTGATTTTACTTATAAGACTCTAGGGATATATGTTTTTAATACAATCATTATTCTTTATACAGATTTTTAATACTATCTTTTCATCATAATTTATTAACATTCAATTTCGGGATTCAATTTTTTATAACTATCATTCCCATACAATATTCATCTTTATGTGTGCATTGTAAATAAAATTTCTCATAAAGATCAATAATATTTATTGTGGACATGCTTATTTCATAAAATATATACCATTCTATCTTATGGTTATTATATTATATGTAATTTGAATATATTTCAAAACATTAAAAATTTTGTATTATTTTTTCAATATATGTATTTCATTAAAATTTATATTATCAATAAATTAAATATATTATTGATTTTATGATTAATTGTAGGCACATTCATTGATGGGTCCCAGAATTATATTTCCCATCAATGCATTGATAGATTCAAAAGGTGAATCAATAAGATATTGTTAAATGATTTTATACACATAGGATTACACTATTTTTTAATGGTTTTAAAATTTGAGGTACTATGATTCATAATCTCATGGTTTATAAAAACTAATCATTTCCTTCATTAAAAATTTATTTATTATTATCCATGATTTTTTTACAATGATATTATCTATGGAATGATTTAATTTTTATATATTGATTAAATGGAATGTGTTTTTGTTTTCTTCATTTCTATGTTGATTAGGACTTATCTAATCCAGATAGTCATTTTATTGAAATGAAATCTAGGGTCGGGTATTTAACATTACATATTCATTAATATTATTGATTCATGAAATAATTCTCTTTATATAACCCTTAAAATTCATCTGAGCTCTACCTTATTTTGTGTCCTTTCCTTATGATCTAGGAAGCCAACTATTGAATGATATGAAAGGATATTCTTGAGTTATTATTGATATTCTTAAAAAATTATGCCTTAATTTTTATATTAAAATGAAATATAGGGATCATGTATGTATCTAATTTACTATTTATACTAAACTATTATTGAAATTATTATGATATTTCTTTTTTATTATGACAATGTAGTAAAATAGACATAAATATTAATGAACCAGGGTATGGGTCTCTATTGTTTGCATAAGTTAATGTTTTATGGAAACCACATGAACTAGATTTAAGAAAACATTAAATAGGGAACATAACTCTGAGACATGATTTTGAGGATAAGAAATGAATAATTTTCTAATGTTTTTATAAGGTATAGATTATGTGATTTTTCCTAAAAATACATACCTATTAGGATACAACACCCAAACATGGTTCTCAAATAGATGCACTGATGGGAAATAAATATGAAAATGTGCACTCAACTTTACTCGACTGTTACCTAGTGTATAACAACATGACTTATTATTAACATATTTTGACACTCCTTAGGGAAATTTTATGGATTATTAAAATTTCATTGCAAACAATTATGAATAATTGGAATATATGGTCTTCATGAATGGAAATGGTGAACCCTAATGAATCTTAGCATGATAGGTGTAACACTATCATAATCTTAAAATAATAAAACTCCAATTAAGGTATTATGTGATTGGAGATTGAAATGATTAGTATATATGTATAAATATTTTATTGAAATAAACTCCATTAGTTTTGAATTTGAAAAGTTATTTAAGGATGAAATTCATTAAACTTCCTTAACAAAATATTAGTGGTATTTTTGACCTTTATAGATTATCTAATCAATGATGTTGTGGTAATTTTGGGTCATTAAAATTTTGGAATGTTATATTAATTATATTTGTACAGTTATTAAAAACACAATAACCACAGTTTAGGTAATATCCAGTCATATCTAGAATGGATACGAGGTATGATCCCATAACTAAGTGCAAATATTTATCTTATGCCCACCACTGGTAAATGTGATGTAATGGTTATTACGAAACTATTTTTACATAAAATCTTTTCCTGTTAAATATCATATTGATTTTTGTAGACATATTATAGGATCAAATAATTTTTATTTTGAAATAAATAATGATATTTAAGGATATTCTTCATTCTATTGAAATATATATAATGATTTGGTTTAACGTAAATTATTTATTAGTAATAATGAAATTTTATTTAAGGGGATGTATGTTAAATGTAATAAGTCCACTATTATATTAATAACATTCTCTAGTGTTGAGAATATTAAGGAAAATCAGTATGTAGGCTTACTTATTTCTCAAATAATATTTGTTTAACCATTGCTGAATATTTTTATGTAAAATGTAATATTTCATCGACTGAATAATTTTGAGTATAACAGGAGGGAACCAATGAATTTAAAAAATCACATTAAATTTACCTAAATCAATAATTATTATTTTTTAGAATCTCATTTTTCTTACATTTTCTTTGGACACATTTTTAATACAACTTGATGTTTTTTCATTTGTAGAATCATTGGTGTGATGAATTAATATTATTGAAAAAAAATTATGCTTCCTAGGTTTGTTATAATAGTTTCTAGAATCCCAAAATCTGATGTGGAGGGTGAGTATACGTTTACTCATTTATTTCATGGCCTACCGTTGGTATTAGTGTTGTTCGCATTATTGATGTTGTCATTAATGCATATTACCCTTGGTAGTCCTGGTCTAGGGAATATTTTTTCTTAACAACCAAAAACTATTTATTTTAATAATTTAATAAATAAATGTGTTTTAGCTGGGAATTTTATATCTTTTACTTTATTACCTAGCCTCTTTTTCTGTCTTTTATAATCATAAGACTGGTAGAAAAAAATTTATACACTCGAAAACTTTTCTTGTACCTTTTAGAAAATACTCAATGTTTCTCTTCCAATATATTTACAATAAGGATATTAAATATATTTTCCCTCATCATATTCATCTTCTAAAATTAAATTGGACTTCAAATTTCACTATATTTTATTTCATCGCATGTCCACTATGTGAACACTATTAATAATATTTTTTTATAGATAATGTGGAATAATTGTATGGTTTCACAATCTATCTACCATTATGATGAGTCGTTATTTGAGGTTCTCTCCACATTTTTCCTCCCTTATTGGTTTGTTTAATTTCAATATTTACCCATATGAAAAATGATTAACATGAGTGATGAATATTCAACCTATTTGGGATAGTATTATAGTAAATAACTTAAATGGTATTTAACTATAAAACACTTTTACTATTTTATAATACCATAATGTCTTGTAATTACATCAAATTAACCAATATAAAACAAAATTTTAATCTAGGTTAATTAGGTTGTATTATCATATACTATTCAACGTATTCCTTCAAAGTAACTATAAATTCTACCATGTTTGGATGTTTTAAATTAGTATATGATCATAAATATCGAATGATCTGAAATTATTTAGTGATATGTTCTAACTTAATACCCCCTATTTAGAATTAGTGTGGTAATTGTGTTAATACTCAACCAACACATTTCAATGTTGTTACATCTAGGTTCATCATTGCCATAACTACATCCACATTCTACTATGAAGGTTGGGATTTTTTTTTTTTAAATCCACAAACTCAATAAATTAAAATAACTAGGATGTTATCCAATAAATATTCTTATGTCTATGTATTTCACTAATGTTCTCCCATTTTGGTATAAAAAAAATACCTTTCCTTTGATATGGACTATATAAACCCAATTTTTTAAAAAATATATTATAGAATCATTTATAACATACATTTGCAAAAAATATACTCCATGGATGGAGAGGTTATGTCATGACCCCCATCACTAAAGATGTCGTAATGAAGGGAGAAAGATAATGGTGTGTCCAATTACTTCCTACAGTAGGCCCTTGGATGGAGATAAGCACCAACGATGTAAACATATAACTATTTGGATGAATTACCCTATATAAAATAAAAAATAATTATGATATAGGATTAAAAACCTAAAAGGACCTCTAGTATAGAAAATAAAGGAAAAGTAAAAACCATCCCACAATAAAAGATTAATAAAAATTGGTTCAAATAAATGTATACAAACATAAAAATATACAAGAATATATAGAATCTTGAAATCATAATCAACCCATGCTTGTAATTTATATATTATTCATCAATTTAATACTTGATTCCATAAAATATTTTTCATATATAGGGTGATCATAATATGTATACTCATAAGCGACTTGACAGAGGTCTCAACTGAACATGTAAAAGGAACATGCCAATATGCTAGTGAAATAATTGAACCCACAATAACCAAGAAAAGTTATTGATTCAATCACCATAATCATAATGGATCATTACCCAAATAAAAATTCAATATAAAAATATATGTTCAATATCTTAATGAATAAAGGCACCTTGATGCCTCATCCTAAAATATTTTCTGCTATCATCCCTCAACATTGAACACCATTTTATCCCAACCCTTAAATACCTATCTCATTGATTCACATATCATTAAATAACATTATATAACATTTCAAGACATACCATACATCATAGTGGTGGGTTAAGACACAAAACCACCTACCCTAACTTCATAGTGTCTATAATCTGGGTCCAACATCAGTCATCGCCACACTAAGTCTTACCCAAAGATACATAGCCAATCACATAACACCTTATCTCAAGACCTCAACGCCATCAAAATTCATATACCATAAATAATCAAGGTCCAACACATCACATCTTACCCAAATAAACCAAGTAAAAATTATCACATATATTCTGAAAAACACTTGCAACAAAATCTCATGTTTCCATAAGACACCAAGTCCAAAAATACTGATGGAAGTGTGGGTAAGAGGGGGTATCCAACCATATGTATCATCACCGTCTTTGATTTCTGGGAAAAACCAAAGAACTGAAAACCTTAAATAACTGGTAAGGCTATCCACATTTGGTTTCTCATATATATAAAGTGAATAAACAGACATGATATATATATATATATAACACATTACCTGACATATGGGTTCTCAAAAAATGTACCAGTTCATAAAAAATTACCCCTAACATACCACACATCAAATAGAATAGCCAGTACTAACACTCAATTAAATACATAACCCCACCACACATGTCCACAAAATGGTTCGTACATTATGTTACTTACTCCATAAATTTTATTCACATATAAAATATTCTATTATCATTCATTTACTATAACTCATTATTCACATTTACATAGTTTGTTTATTGATTTAATTCCATTAGCTAACATACAAATATCAATTACAAAACATTTATAAGTATTCAATGGCTTAATGAGAAACTAAAACAACCACTTCAAGATATAACTATTCTGTGTAACAAAAACATCACCACAACATCATGTGTAAACTATTGCATATGTCCCACCCCAGACAAACCATCTTTCTATAGTAACCACACAATTATCTTTCAAACCACATATGGAAAAAAAACTACCACACAAAAAAAACACACATCATCACCATGAATTCCAACCCAACCACACACAATAACCCCCACATACATCCCCACCATAAACCATCACCACAACACAACAGAACCATTGCTCACAACATAAAACCATAGACCACATCACATACACAAATACCCACCACATCCCATCATATTTCCACACACTACAAATTTAATTCAATCAAAAATACCACCACAAAGCTTCCTACAATACCAAAAGATAAACTAATACACAGCCACACTCATATTAAACATATTTTTTATTCCATAATTTATTCTATGGATTCTGTTTCATTAATATTTTTTATTAATAATGGCTATTATAATATAAACCATGGTCTATATGAAACCCATTTATTTCCCAAATAAAAGTTCTTTAGACTTTTATTTATGTTGTGAATACACAACTACAAATTAGTGGTAATTAAAACATAATGAGTATATTGAAAACAAGGCTCCAAATAGCTGTTATTTTATCTATTTGCAACATGCATAATCAATAACAACGCCATCATATATCAGTGTAGTAAAGTAGACAATATATACCCTATACCCTTCATTTTCATTTTTGATAATTATTATATAATATATATCCTCCCTCACTATCCACCCATATGGAATAATATTCATCAACATATCGGATTTACGATATAAACTAGTGACAATGAAGATCCCCAAACTCATAGAAGCTTTCCTATACCACTACTCACTTCACAGAGAAGATGAAACAACCAAGAAACCACAACCTAACCCAGAGATCACATATTGACCTAAAAAACATCACGATGTTTTCAAAAAGTATCCCATAATCACTCTAAACCAAAGAATCACCATCATAGAATATTCTCCCATAAAGTGGAAGAAAATTGAATCATTCTAAATGAGAGAGGAAAATAACACGATCACCAAAACCAAATCACTAGAACGAATAGTTTAAAGAATGAGAATATGGGAAGGAATATCATTTGAAGGGATCTAGGGTTCCTCCAAAAATGGGATATGTACCGGGTATGCATCTACGTTTTTCACTCCCATGTACTCTCTTATATGATATAGTGCCTCCAAAATAAGTTACCAAGGGAATGATAACTGCACCCATTATGTTATTTTGAAGGTACAAGACCTCCACAAGAATCTCAATGATTATTGTAAAATCAAATATATCCAACTCTCCCTACTCAATGATGGGGGATTCAGTTTTAATATACTAATGAATCATGTAATCATGGAATATTTCGTAGATCCTAACAAACCCCGGTGGAAATAATGATCAATATTCAACATAACAAACACTCACCAATAAAATACAGGGGGAAAATTGGGCATTATGTATAATACCCTTCCAAGATTCATATACCCATGACAAGGAGAGAATTACAATAATTCAAGGCCTCCAATATTGAACTCTAGGGGCCTCTGTCAATGATTATCATATTCCTTCTGATGATCTTGACCCTCCATCTTTATATATTGAACCATCAAGTTTTTCTTGGTCGTTCTATACACCATATCAAGACTAAAAAATGGTGACTCTACAATGTCAACCTTAATTAATATATACTGACCAAACCACCGATAAAATTCTTCAAGTAGACCAATAGAAATAAACTAGCGATACAAGTTTTTTATGAAATATAAAAAAGAGGAATTTTCTTTATCCATGATACAAAAAATATGGTGATGCATGATCAAAACATATCCACTAGAATATAGAATATCTATTCTTCTTACCTATCTGTATGGGTATGTAAATAAATGAAAACAAAAAACTCAAAGATAAATGAATGATGTAATCCCCTCAAAACCTCATAGGGAAAATGAGCATCTTTATCAGATGGAATGGTTTTTTCTCCCTAATGAATTCTAACCACATCACCAACAAACCACCTAACTACTCCATTAAAAATTAGAAATATAATTAGGATCCTAATTAGATATGAGGGTAATTGTTACCAAAATAATACTTACCATATCATTAACAAACAACATCACCAGAACAACCATTATACAAGGATCATGGATTTCCATAATGTGTATGAATTTCTTCAGCTGGTCCACTATTAGAAAAATTGCACTGCAAACTTCTCCGAGCTCCGGGTAACACTAATATGTAGTTAATTAATATGTATTCTAATTTCCACCTGAGACCATCCATATACTGAAATAAATCTCTAATAATGTGGGGCTTTATTTTGACATATTTAATAAAAAGACACCTCACCTTATACTCTTCCAATTACTATTGAAAATTTGGATAATAAAGATGTATCCTCAAAACATGATACATATTTTCACACATGGATGTATAGATAATGGTGACCTATGAGTATTAGGGATAAGTACCTCACACATTACCTATTGAATGAATAACCTCGCTTGAAAATTCATCTTGTTTCATCCATCATCCAATAATCCTTTTAAATAATCACCATATAAAACACTATCATTCATCACATTTTACACTAACACAGCCAGATAACGCTCCCCTACCTACCACATCATCAATGATACCATTTTCATCTATTAAATACAACCCCTTCCATTGATCACTACAACATCTAGATGTATCACTACATTATCTTCTATCCATTTCCAAATGATCTCTACTCTCAAACTACGTCTTCATGTTATTTTAAAATCAACAAATAAGCCCAAAAATTACCCTTTAATTGGTGGTAATAGTTATCAGAAGCATAATCATGAATAAACTCCATCAACCATGGCTGGTGTTAATAAAAATATCATTGTGATAAAACATATTTTAAGATCATTCTTTCTATGAAATCCGCAATGATATCACTAATGAGGTAATATTGCTATAACATCAATGCAAACAAAATCGATTCCAACTCTAGATCATGTGTGGTATAGTTACACTCAAGGGAAAAAGATACATAGACCCATAAGAGGACATCACACGCAGTTTCATCAACATGTATCCCAAAAATAGATAGGACATATCATAGAAAACCATAATAACATACCCATCACAGGAAACTGAAGCACGGGATCACATACTGACATCCCCTATAGGTATTAGAATGGTTTCTGTAACTGATCTATCCATTAAAAATCTTGAAATATAATGTTCAACACTATCAGTTGGAATTTAAATTGATATAAATCAACTAAAATCCTTTTATAATAGACTATTAGACGATGGAACATAAAAATCGTCTACATTCTTGGGAACTGTATAATAAAATACTTCCTCAATCATGTATTGGTCCACATAAAAAACCAACTGAAATATCACATTTAGATGGAAATTAATATTTTATTATTTGACTCACATATCAACAAATTTCCATAACATTGGTAATGTTGACATACATTCATGAAATTACTAATTTTCTCTACATGACTACATTATGATCTTGAGTATATCAATATATAATTAATGAATTCAATGACGAACATATACATGAACTAATTGAACACAGAATTAATTTGCCACTTGAACATGGGATGTGATTTCAAAACACCGAAAAACATATAAAAAAACCCAACATTCCAATACCTAGACATAACTGACGAATTCAAAATATCATTATCATTAAAAAGAATATGGCGATATCCAGATGACAAGTCAACCATTGAAAACAAACTGGCTCCTCTCATGTATCGAAATAGATCATTAATCCTAAAAAATTATAATAGTCTTGAGATTTAATTGATTGAACAACTGTTTGATTATACACATCTTCATACTATTGTCTAAATTATTGGATAACAATATTGGAGCACCCCATAAAGACACAATGTGTTGGGTAACACCCCTCTAAATTATATTATCCAATTGAAATATCAACAAACACAATACCGTAGAGTCCATCTATTATGAATCCATCAAAATAGAATACCCAACCAGATGTATTACTATCTCGAACTCAATTTCTAGTCTAGGGGGTAGAGTCATACCCTCTTCTATGAAAACATATAGTAACTACTCACTCACAAATGAATGCCACTCCCTATCCCTCCACATCAAATACCAAAAAACATACTCATAAAGTATTGATGCCTATATTAATTGTATAAATTAAATCAATTCCAAGAATAAAATCATATGGATGTTTTTAGGAAATAAAAATTATCCCATTGGATATTACAACCTAATCACCAATCCACACCTTCAATAGACATCAAAAAAGGAGTCCTAGACACCAAATCATTTAGATAAAACATGGGGAACTATGAATATATCAAAATTTATTGGCTATATATAAATAAAATTAGGGTAAATAATGGATTGTGAGGTAAATGAAATTAACAAAGTCACACAAAATTTTATATCATATGATAATCGTACCTTGATGAACTACCAGATATGCAGGAAATAAATCCTCAAAAGAGTGAATATGACTATGAATATCTCCCTATAATCTATTTTTCATAACCCACTGGCCTTGATTGGGCCACATTACTAGTCAATGTTGACCGTCATGTGGTTTCTCTCTACTATCACTACATCCCGTAAACTGCAGAACAAGCGATGATGTCTGCTACTGCTGAAACTGTATTAGAGGAAACTACTTCTATTGTCAAAAATGAGAATAATCACCAATCTAATTCATGCCTTCCACCCAAGTCATTCAATGAAATGGATTGTTTCTACATACCCTGTGAATGTTTTAACAAAAGTTTATTACCTTATAGTTTCTCAGATTCCACCTGCCCCATAATACTAGGGAATGATCTTATCAAACTAGATTCACACTAGATCTGACCATGAAAACATGAAAAACATCATCCTAGTAGATAAATATTTGTGAATGAAGATTCCATTTTTGAAAACTATCCTGGATAAAAATGAAATAAATCATATTATCAATTAATTATTAATTTTTCTACCCATCTAGATACATCATAAATAGAAATGTTGTGACCCAATACATTATCAATAGGCACAAAGCCTCTTCTATACACCGAGATCGGGATTCTTCATCTAGAAAAATATCTAGAGAAAAATGTAATAGGTCCTTGAAAATTATCCCAAGATACCACACATTAATGATCACCTACTAAAATGAGAGTATATCTTGCCTCTTGGTTTCCCTCATAGTCCTGAAACGGAACAACACCTAGAACTTCTTTTAAAAGTATAGTCACAACACTTATTCACTTTATAATCATGGGGAAATATAATCCACACCCTATGTAGAGCTCCCCATAGAAGAAAAATTATTAATGTGACCCAGAACCCAACTCATGCTCAGATCAAAAGAAACGAAATCCTGAGCTACTCCGACCAGTGCTATATCTCATAATCAGTGATAGTCACATTGTATATTCCAACACAATTCAAACAAATGTCTTGAAAATCAGAACTCTTAACTACATAATTTTCTATTGTATGAAACCTCGAATGATTAACTATACCATCCTTTTTTCACTCAATTTCATAAATCACTCATATATGATGAACATGATTCATTCTTTAAAATCAGTGGGAGTATCATAATCCAAATATCAAAAATTTTAAGAGACCTATTAAATTTATTCATTTTATATTCACGCAACATCCCAATTTGGACCCATGAATTACTAATCGAGATGCATGTACCTCTACCTAGGTCCCTACCCTAAAAACCGGTCCACAACACATGGTTATTAAATAGGCTCATAATTTTTGTACAAGATCTCTAGTGGCCCTATAATCCCATGTTCTATCATGTATCCATGGCCTACGTAATGTACCAATATTAAATTGAATTTTTTCCTTATCAACGCATGCATTTTTCACTATTCCTAAACAAAATATTAACATCATGATATCAATTCAATATTATATGGTCAATGACACCAAAATTTTGAAATAATGTATTTGTGTGTATGGGGGGTGGGTATGAGTCCTCATCCAAGGCTTTACATACATGTTTTAAACAAAATTCAACTCTTTTGCACTAGGTTTTTTATTTTATTATATTTTTATTTTATATTTTTCAAATTGGTTCTTAACAATTTAAATTACATTTTATTTAGAAATATAAGGTAAAAAATATTTCCAATTTTGTATATTTTAATGTAAAATTGAATCTATATTTTTTATTTAAAATTTAATATATTTCAATGTCCACATATCAATGAAAATATAAAATATATAAAAATAAATTAATAAAAAATAATTTTAACCATTATGTGTTTTAATAATTTGTAGTGCTGATATAATATTCCAGAGATTTTGATATAAATATATTTGTTTAAATCACAACTAATTCCTATATAAACTTTGATCAATTTGATTGGGTGGATCAAAATTGTGAAACATTAGTAAAACCATTCATTTATAAAATGGTTTAAACATTATCAAGAAAATTACTGTTATTCTTATGAATATTCAATACACACATAAAATATAGATTTGACTACATAACTAATATTTAACTGTGAAAAAATAGTATATGAAATTTTTTATACCTTTTTTTATTAAAGTGATAAAATATAGTTTTTTATAATAATCATTTAAAAATAGTTTTAACTATGAAATGTTAATTGAGTCTAGAAAATGATATGTATGTGTTTTATAAATGGTAAATTTATTTTATAAAATGATTTCCATTAAAAATAAAATATAAATATATATTTTGTCAATAGGGTTTAACAACAATTTATATATTTCATGTAATAAAATGTTATAGATGATATGATATTAATAATTTTTATTAATCATCGAAATGATGGTTATTTTATAAATAAAAAATTTTATATTCAAATAATATTTTTACCCCAAATATATGAATTATTATCAATTTTTCAAATATATAATAAAAATATTTTAAATTAGTTTTTTAATAAAATAATGTTTTTAATGTAAAACTATTTATTGGAACATTAGATGATCAAATATTTAGAAAATATTATTCAAATTATGAAATTTATAATAATTTTTTAAAAAAAATTTAAACATAAAACATAATTTGAAATCAAAAATTATTTATTTCTTTAACAAAAAAGGCATATATTATTAAATATAGTTCCTTAGAAAAAATAATATTCTACTCAATAAAATATTTTATTAGCAATTTGATGTAATCAAATTGAATTTTAGTCATATTAAAATCATCGATTATTTAATTTGGTTAAATATTTCATAATGTGGCTAATACTAGTTATTCATTCCATATAAATTGATATGTTTTAAAACAAATAAAAAAATTATTGTAATTTATCAAAATATATCATTATTTCATTAAGGTTTGGTGTTGCGTGTAGAGTACACAATCAAAAATGTTAACATAACTAATTGAAGGCATATATTTAAGTCATCTGTTATTATTTAAATATTCAGTATTCGTCCCATAATATTTTCAATTCCCCTTTATAGGCAAAATGGGATGTATTTGTGTCTTCACTCTAGTAGCATACATCCTTGAGGATAAGTGATGAATTCATTAACAAATAAGTTTGTGTCATCAAAATTGATTTATAAACTTCAACATGTCACAAATGTTACCCAAAATACACAAATTCGTTATCCACTCAATAAACAATAATCCATTCCAGCATCACACATATTTCAGAACATATTATATACTTCTATACTCAGTCTTTGCATTGGACATCAGAAGACTATTGAAGTGAGGATGTGTATGAATGCACTCTACGATTCAATATATAGGTTTAGATGTATGGGGAATCATTGGAATTAGAAAATATGAATGAATGGATGTCTTCCTCATCATTTTTCTATTCTTCATTTGATGATATCATATAAGTCCTCTTTCTTACAATAAGTTATGATTGATAAAATTAGTTGGGTTACATTTAGATTTAGAATATACACAAAATTAAATATTCAATTATAGTATATTATAAAAAAATGTAATTGGATTATTTCATGGTGGTTCCTCTACATAGTTTATTAATGTCTTATTATATATATCATACCTCGATAGGATCATTTTTATACTAAATTTTGAATGACCATATCAATATAGGAATTAAATTGAAATCTCTAATGTGAATTGAAGAATAGACTACCTCATTTATTCAAGAAGATATTCAATTATGATTATAATAAGGAATATGAAAATAAATACAATGAATCAATATATTGGATGAGTGAGAATAATATTATCATAATTTGTGAAAAAATATTCCAATGTTAAAATTTCACCAATGTGTTTCACCTAATTTCATCTACATGAAGCTTCCAAAAAGATATTCTCTCCTATTGATTATATATCTGCATTATAACAAATTGTTTTTTTCATGGAATATTTTCTACTGAAAATTGAAATTTCATAGCATCGCATGCATGAATAAATAATGAGAGGGATGAATGTTGGTGACCCATGCTTACCACAGATAGTATAGGAGACAAAAGTGAATTGAAAGCATATAATTTGTGGGAGATTCTCAAATCCATCAATAGTTTAAACAAATGTGTCTGGTGGGGGATCTAATAATAGTGAATCACCTCAGACAGTCAATTTTTAAGTCTAAATATAACTAGCTAATTATTTTATCCAATTTATATCATTTATAAAATCATCCCTATATCTAGGGAACACGTCAATACAACCAATTCCAGATCATAGTTTAGATAGCACATCATTCCACACTCATATTCTTCTGTAATGAGATTTCATCACCCCAAAAACATTGTTTGAGAATCACCTCAACACAAAGTCAATACAAGTATCACATCCTTTAGTTAATTAAAACACATTTATATCAATATGATGTAATTATAATGGGGTTCGGGGTTATTATGGAACTACAATTTAAAATGGGTATTATTGGAGTGCATTTTTGGATGTCAGAAATAGAAGGAAGACATGTCCACTCACTTTAATGCATCCCCAAGACACCAAGAATTTGTATGTCACACATATTATTACTACACAACTGCATTACTTATTCAAAACACTGTCATGTTATCCTATATCAAACATTCACACTTGACATGTAAACAAATCCCATGAGTGAGACACCTATATGATACCATTATATATACATAGGATACAATTGGTTGTTCCATGTATACAGATCCCCAATTCCCTATAAATAGTCCACAAGGAGTTCTATTAAGAATTATTTTATAGATTTTGAATAAATTTTAAAAACAATGGTATTAATTAGTATGTTATGAAATTTTTAATGGATTATTATTTGAAATCTAATGTGAAATAATGCTGATTATTCGTAGTTGAGTTACATTATAACATACAGATACATGATCCACAAAAATGGTACCCCTTGTCGGTGGTTCACAAGGCCTCAAGTGTACATTCCCGTATGGAAGATGCTACTGACTAGTATCAAGGGTCCAAGGTGGTATAATGGAGAGATTATAACCTCGTAGTAGAGTGACATAATGGTAATAAAAAGGGATAAAAATTGGATAATCATGATATAAATGATAGGACATTGGAAACATATACCATAAAAAGCACAATGGAAAGATAAAACATCTAAGGAGTGATAAGAATCTATATCAAAATTCTGAGTCATATAAATAATGATGTCATGGGATGCTAAAATACAATAAATGGAAATATGGGATACATGGGATAATAACATACAACATTTTATAAAAAATAAAAAAATACCAAAACACACATTCATTAGAATCATGATAATAAGCTTGTCCCCCCACCCAATGCTCCATGATTAAAGTGGAACATTTGATGAATCCATGAATGTGTCATTTCCCATATCCACCCCAAATTCATGATGTCTACTTGAGTAATAAAGGCATCGCATCTTGGGTGTGAGATAAACATAGTAAGACACCCCTAGGGTTTCTAGAATAATACATCTTGTGTGTATAACATAATAATTTGTGGGTATAATGATAAATAAACAATGCTAGAAAATAAATACTACTTCGAGAGTTCTGATTGGTCACCAAGAAGATTCCAATGGGTTTTAAATAGGATGGAAGGAGTATGAAATCAGTAATACTTTGAATACAAATATATAAGAAATAATATATAATATTTATATATGTATGCACACTCTATACATGAGGTCAAACACATACATATACGTGGATACTAGGTGGTAGATAGAACTGAGGAATAAATCAGGAATCCATAACTAGTCTAATGATATATTTTCTGCAAAAATGTGTACATGATGTGAATCTCGAAGGAATGTGATACATATTTCTCATCACTCGAGAAGGCGAGGTGAGTCTTCAAGCTCATCACCCAATTCAAGGAACATGGGGTGCCTTTCCCATCATCCAAATAAATGTAAACGGTGTGACAAATCATGAATATCGCCCAATATAGGGGACTATGAAATTATAATCTCATCAAAACACTTAACTAGTTTTCAATGACCATTATCCATTGACTAATAATAATAAAAACTTATTACGTCAAAAACATTTACAAAATATTTCAATACTACAAATTAGGATTAAATTCATATATATATCATTTTTATAAATATATATCATATCACATGGCATTTCCACCCACTTCCAATAAATTTATTTATGAAGATCAATTTTCTTGTCATGGTAATTTAATTTCCATGTTAATCTGAACCACATTGGAGGTGGTTTGATCCATTAAAAATTTATATAAAGTATGAAATTACATTACCACTCGCAAAGGAATAGAGTTAAAGGTGTATGAAACCAATAATAAAGGAATAAGTTGATTATGCGAGTATCATAAGATGAACCATTTTTATAGTAAATTAAACAATTTTTTAGAGAAATGGTCATAAATATCAAACATGTAACACATCATCTAATAATATACAAACAATTATACATTTTGGTAAAATTTATAGACCACCTATCATAAGACTATAGAAGAAAAAAATCACATATCAACCTTTTATTTTAAAAAGATTAAAAGAATATGGACGAATGGACTAATTGTTGAAAAATAGGTCATATGAGCTCGCACCAAAATAATGAAAGATATAGGAAGCTATATATTATAGGAAGAAATAGGATTGGAGAGCCTACTATGGCATATCCAACATGGATGACCATGATTGAAATTTATAACATATCCGATAGAAATTGAAACTCATCTATGGAGAGTTTGAGGAGGATAACAAAATATTTGGAATAAAGGGTGTCTTGTCTGCTTGAGGTGTTGAAAAAGACAGGATTGTGTTTGAAAAATTTAATAAGAAAATAGTAAAATCACAATTAAATATGGGGGAACAGAGCTTGGTTAAATGGTTGGACAAACTATGTTCCTATCATATTCCCTCGACTATACAATAACCCAAATTGTAAAGATTTAATGCGATCTATGACTTTCCATGGAAAATCTATGAGTAATTACTCTTTCTAGAAGTGTATAGGTCTATCATGGGTGTGCGGTGTGGATCAAATCTTTTTAAGGCTACAGTGTGGGATGTCTTGTGTATGGGTTATCTCACATGAATTAGTTACAAAATTAACACAAATTATGTGCTAACCATTTATACCACTCAATTTGTAAAATTTCTAAAACTGGTGAATTTTCCAATCCATGGACACACCTAGGACGTTCCATAGTCCATATAGAAGATTCACCAAGATTAAAATTAAAATTAATCAAGAAAAACAATGATCTATAACATTAAGAATTAATGGGTCATTCATACCCCCATCTTAAAATACTCAACCTTGAGTTATACATGTATATGTAAAGAGGGATCACTAAAGAAATTATCTTGGTACTAGGAACATACATATGTTTCCCACTCCCAAGTATTTTTTTGTACTCACTGGTGTATCCATATGACCCTTATTAAAGGTATTGAACTGCCTTTAAGAGACTTCAAAGTCTGTTCCATGATATGAACTTGGTACTCCTCAAAATAATAATCTACATCTAACTCAATTTCATTAGGATAGAAATAATGAATTATATCTGGATAGTACCAGAAGTGATGGAATTTGTGAAAAATATCATGAATAGACATGTATCTTAGAATAATTTCTATTTGGTATGCTATTAGTCTAATTCGCTTCAAAACTGCAAATGGTCCAATTGATAAAGGGGAAATATTACCTTTCTTCTAAAGCTGTCAATGAACCAACATGGAAAAAATATGCAATAAAACCATGTCCCTAGCCTAAAAATCAATATTTCATCATTAATGGTTATCATATGACTACTGCATAGACTGAGTGGTAAACATGCACTTTTTGATCCTCTAGACCTTCATGGAGGTCTCCTAGATGAGTTGTGGTCCAAGAAAAGATCCTTATATGCCTCTAACTAGTAATGATTTGGTCAGACGAATATACCATATAAGTCATTTTATGGATCCATCTGAATGTTATCCAAAAAAATATTATTATATAATAACTCAAACAAGGATATATGTTTCTGCAATAAACCCCTGATGTCAAGGATATATGAATCGTTCTTGTAATATTACACTTTAATTGTGAACTATTTCAATTATCGTTTTGAGGGTGATTGGACTTGCTCAAAAGCACCCATTTACCCAAATACTACTATATGTATTTCTATAACTGAGAAGTGAAGAGAGAATCTATAACATCTCGACCCGGGAGCCACTAAACGGTGCTCTGAGCTGGTTGGTCACAATCCCTCAAGCGTGCCTCCCCGTACTCCAGAGGGTGCCAACTAGATGCTAGGGTCTCGTAAGTCTGTCTTGGGGAGACTATAACCTCTGTTATCATAATAAAATACCAGCGGAAGTAAACAAGCAAGAGCGAAAGCCAATATAATAATAACAGTACAATGTAGCATGAATACCCGAGACATGAAATACAATACTAAACTGAAATGTAAAACTTGCTATGATTATGCAAGTTCCAAGTGTCTACAATGAAAATGAATTTAAAGACACAATGTCTCCAAATGAGTCCCGAACCACGTCTAGTTCCCTATTCCATTCTCCAACCCCAAATAGCACTCTAACTAGGGCTTTTATCCTTGTCTTGTACTGCAACAACAAAGTCTATTCAGGTACCATTCAGGTGGCCCGAGTATGGTGTGAGTAGGACTCTGTAGATCACCACAAATAGAGTAAAAAACAAATCCAGTCACAAGAAGTGTATAAAGTTTCATTAATAATAAATCAAGACAATAAGTAAGACAATTATATTTATCCAATTAACCTTTCATTAAAACTTTAAACATCTAGGTTCCCGAGAACACCCAAATCATAATTCCTTTTTCGGCCCGTGTATGAGCCTAAACCACTTCCCTTGTTCAATTCATAATTACTATGTCACAATATTAATATTATTAAATAGCCAAATGAATCCAATGTACAAAATAAATTAAAGAGCGTAGAATGTCATGTCTAGCACACATATGAGTATTTGGTGATTCAGTGCCTGTCTCACAACCCCATGGGTATTTGGAGCGTTAGTACTTTCCCCATAAAATATCAATTTCATGCATGTAATTGGCCCAAGAATTCCATTTCTAGAACCTCTATGGGTATTTGGAGCATCATTCCATGTCCCATAACCCTTTTTCAAATCAAATTTCCAATTCACATATACATCCATATTCAAATGTTTAATCAGCTTTATCCCTCCATCATAACTCTCACCCATATTCAACTAGATCCACAATTCAAAAATAACCACATAACCAAACCACCAATTAATTATTTATTCCATGGAATTTATACAACTTCATACCACTAGCAAGATGAGACTATGGGATTTGATTTAGACCACCTACCTCGATTTATTGATGGAAGTTAGCCCAATGAAAAACCGCAAAATCCAAGAGACACTACATCGTAGATCAAGATCTGTATCGAAATATTTAAAACCAAAATAAGATCAAAGGAATCAAGAACATGAAAAACTATATCTAGTTCCACAACCCCAGATCTATAACATAACTCATAGGTTTAGATACATGGAAACGATGGAAATATACCATGAAAAGATCAAGGAATTTTAAAGGAATGAATGGAATAACAACAAGATTAAATCCACTTTCCAAAGGAGAGAGAATCATCAATCTGAGCCTTAAATCATGAGAAAAGATGTTCAGATCACCTTGGAATCTCTCCCAGAGGATTTGGAAACACATAAAAATTTCCAAGTATGAGCGAAGGTTGGAAAATAACAAAATCCCTGGGTTCGGGTGGTTTTAAATAAGGATTTTTGGAATTAAAAACCGCACACACTGTTTCCTGGACAGAGGCGCATGGTTTGTCAAACTGTGCACAAACCGTGCAGACCTCATTGTCTGGATTTTCACGGTCCACACAGTTTGGTCACATGATTTATCAAACCTTGTGTAGACCATGCATACCACTCTTTCTGGTTCTTCTTGGTTGGCACAGCTTGGTCACACGGTTTGTCAAACCATGCACAAATCGTGCACAACCCACTTCCCTTTGGTTTTACTTAAAATTTCACCCAACCGCACCCGAAGTCACTACTCCAAAATAGAGGTAAATAAATACATATAAATTACAAGAAAAAGTTTCCAAGATTTACTCCAGAAAAATCTGAGATCTTACATTCTCCCCACCTTATAACAAATCATGCTTGAGCTGTACTCCTGAGCTTCTCTGAGATTCCGACTTAAAAAGATCGGGCCACTGAGTCCTAATATCTTCCTCCCTTTCCATTGTGCCTTCTTGCACACATCCATGCTTCCATGAAACACAAACTATCAGAACAGTCCTTCCCCTCAACACTTTCTCATTGTGATCGAACACACGTATCAGTTTCTCCTCAAAGGACACATCTATCTCTAGCTCAACATCATCCACATCGATCACATGAGAAGGGTTGGGGTGATACCATTGTTGTTGTGATAAATTGAAAATATCATGCATAACACTATATTTATGTGCAAGAGCCAGTTGGTACACTACCAGCCCGACTCTCTTCATGATCTCTAAAGCTCCAACAAACCTGGGTGCCAAATTTCCAAGCCTCTATATCCTGTAGTGACCCAACCTAGGTGAGACACGAAGGAAAACATGATCACCCTCTATAAACTCTAAGGGTCGTCTCCATCTGTTAGCATATGACTTGTGCCTACTCTGAGCTGTATCCATACGTTTCTGAATCAAATGAACCTGCTATGTTGTCTCCTACCCAACACTTGGTCCCAATAACTCTGACTCACCTACTTCCATCCACCATAGCGATGATCTGCATGGACTACCATAAAGATCCTTGTATGGTTCCATCTGTATAGTTTCCTGATAAATATTTTTATAGGTAAAACCCACTAAATCTAAGTATTTCGCCCATGATCCACCAAAGTTAAGAACACACACCGTCAATATATCCTCAAGAACTTGTATAGTATGCTCTGACTGTCCATCTGTTTGTGGAGGGAAATCTGTACTCAATAAAACCTGCGTACCAAGTGCTTATTGCAAATCCTTACAGAATTGTGATGTATATCATGAATCATAGTGTGAAACTATAGTTCGTGGCGCCCCGTTTAATCGAACTATCTTCTGTAAATACAGATCTCCCAACTGATCAATGGTAAAAGTTTCCCTTATAGGAATGAAATGTGATACCTTTGTTAGTCAATCTAAAATAACCCAAATAGCATCATTCTTCATAAGTGTTTTTGGAAGGCCTATCACAAAGTCTAGGGTTACGTCATCCCACAACAATTTTGGAATGGAAAAAAATCGTAGTAAACCTCTAGGTCGTTGATGCTCTGCCTTCACCTACTGATAGGTAAAGCATCGTTTCACGAACCCTGCTATCTCCTTCTTCATGCCTCAAAACCAAAATTGTCATCGTAGGTCACAGTACATATTGGTCACACCAAGATGCCCTACTGATCTTGAGGCATGAAATTCCTGTATGAGCTCCTCTCGCTTGCTCGTAGGAACAACAACCCGATTCTTCATATAAATGATATCATCCTCATATATCTTCCAATCCGAATGCGTATTCCCACCTTCAATGTTTTCCCTCAAGTCCAAGCACTCTGTGTCCTCATATTACTTGTCCCTGATTCGTCTCAAAAGTCTAGACTCCACTACAACCGACATGAGTTCCATTTCCTCCTTTCTCTCCTGAACCACAATGTGCATTTCACCTAGCAACGACATCATCCTCAACTCGGCACTAGATTCCTCAACAATATGAGTCTGAGTATTCTTACTCAAAGCATCAGCCACACCATTTTCTTCTCCATGTGTATATACCAGATCAAAATCAAATGATTTCATATACTCGACACATATCCGTTTTCAAAGAATCAAATAGCGCTATGAAAATCTGTACCTCAAGATCTTGTGATCTATATAAACTGTAAACCATTTTCCTAAGAGGTATTGTCACCAACACTTCAAAGCATAAACTACCGCTTCCAACTCAAGGTCGTGTGTTGGATAATTAAGTTCATGCGGCCCCAGTTGTCGAGACCTGTATGCCACAAATTTATCTCTTTTCATCAACACCGCTCCGAGTCCCATCCCAGAAACATCACAATACACCATGTACACTTCACCCGACTCAGGTAGATCCAAAATTAGTGTGGATGTAAAAAACTTCTTTAAATCCTAAAAATATGTCTCACAAGCCCCTCACCATTAAAATTTTACTCCCTTTTTGGTCAATCCCAGAAGTGGTGCTTCCAAATGGGAAATTTCTTGGATGAATCTCTTATAATATCCAGCTAACCACAGAAAGTTTCAGATATCTAAAATAATCTTGGACTGCTCTCTGGAAACCACTGCTTGCGCCTTCTCTGGATCCACTAAAACACCATTCTTCGAGATAATGTGTCCAAAGAAGTGTACGTGATCAATCCAAAATTCACACTTAGATAGCTTAGATAACAGTCGATGCTCTCTCAGTGTACTGAAGACGCTGTCAAGATGTTGGGCATGATCTTCATGAGTCTCGGAGTACACCAAGATGTTGTCCACAAATACCGCCACAAACAGATCCGTCTACTGATTGAATATCCTATTCATCATGTCCATAGACACTGCTGGTGCATTTGTTAACCCAAAAGGCATTAAAACACACTCAGAAATCCCATACCTACTCTTGAATGCAGACCTTGGTATATGAGAAGTCCAAATTCTCAACTGATGATACCTCTATCTTAAGTCGATCTTTAAGAAAAAATAGGCTCCCTTCAACTGAACAAATATATCATCAATACGCGAAAGAGGATATCGGTTCTTCACAGTCGTCTTGTTCAACCTACGGTAATCGACACACAAACGTAAACTCCCATCAAACTTATTTGAGAATAGCACAGGTGATCCCCAAGGCGACATACTTGAACGGATAAATCCTTTGTCATTCAAGTCTTAAAACTATGATTTGAGTTCTTGCAGCTCTTTAGGTGCCATTATATATGGTGGAATAGATACTGTCTCAACTCCAAGCATGATCTAAATAGTAAATTAAACATCTCTCTTAGGTTGAATCCCTTAGAAGTATTATGAGAATACATCTTGAAACAAATAAAACACTGGTGGAAATACATCTTACCTAACACCTTCATCATCCAGTAAAATACAAGAAACATGGGCTGTGAGGTCTCCCAGTTGTTGAGTAATTGGACCTGCTCGTCCTGCCTAGATATCCCACTCCCCACGGTGAATGTAATGGTCACCCGCATGTGACATAAATGTCACCTTCAAATGATAGCAATCAATGTTGGCTCGGTATGTGACTAACCAGTCCATACCCAGGATTAGGTCAAAGCCTGTCATATCAAGGATATGGAGATCCCACAGGAAAAGGTACTCCCCGATATCAAGATAACATCCCTGGCACATACAGATGTCTCTAGACTATACCCCAATGCTGTGACTATCGTTATAGCCCTGCTCAGAAACTCCACCACCAAACTAAAACCATTAACAAGTTTTGTATATATAAAGGAATGTGAGGCACCGGTATCAAATAAGGCACAAGCTGAGGTAGACTCCATAAGAATAGTACCTCTCACTCTCGATGGTCCAGCCTCACTATCCAAAAGTATAGGTTTTACCCCATGCAACTGTGTTTTTCTTCTTCCCTGTGATGCCATTTTACTCCCATGACTTGTACCACATTGCTGATATGGGCGTTATTGCTCAAAATAACCAAGTCTATCACCCTTATATCCTCGTCCAGTAGAACTCCAACATTGGGACTGAAAGGGTGCAGAGGATCCCCTTCCCACACACTGACTTTGTTTAGCTAATCCATCACCACCTGACTCCTTTGGGTTCATGTAGAACTTTTGAAGATGTCTCATCCTACCACATGATTTTCATTCAACAGAGGGTCGGGGACATTGATTAAGATAATGTCCCAACCATCCACACTGGTGGAAAAACACTCGGGTAATGTCCTGTGTAACCGACCCCTCTACCAGGTTACTCTATCTCTCACCTTCCTGGATGACGTTCTTATAACGTTGATTCCTTCTCTCAGAAGTCGCAACACATGACCATCCAGTAAAAAACATTTTTCTGCCTCTCGAAGAATCCTTCAGATTCCCCTCAGAGATGATAGCCTTATTTACAACTTCTGAAAACTTCTTAGCCAGAAAATATTCACTTGAGACTTAATTTCACATTTAATTCAATCCTGAAATTGTCTTGCTGATGTGGCCACATATACTTCCAATGATATAGAAAAATGTTGCAAGTCAGTAAAGTGTCTATCATAGTCCATTACAAACATATTCCCTTGAGTTAGCCACATGAACTCAGCCTCTTTCTCCAATCTGAGTGTCTCTGGATAGAAGTGCTCAGATAACTTCTCCTGAAATTCCTTCCACTCCATAGCCTACAGCTTCCCATTCTGAGTCTGGATGTCCCACCAACATTTTTCATGACCACGAAACATGTAAGCTGCCAACTTGACTCTATTCTCAACAGGTTTCTCCAGGTGTTCAAGTATAGTCTTGTAAGATTCAATATATAACTCATCTTTCTCTGGAACACCCTCTCTAGAAACTTTTGGAAGGTGCCATAACTGAAACTCCCTCATAAGATCAGATGTACTTTTCACAACCCACCTAGTGTCTCTTTCAATCATTTTAATTAAATGGGTGAGGTTTTATTTAACATTTCCCCCGCTTATTTAGTTGGTACTATTTGTACATCAGGTTCACCCATTTAAGGACCATTTCTAACTATACCCCCCGCCCGTCCTCTCAACAAGCATCGTGGAGGCATAATTCTACAATACTAAACATGATTCTTAAAAAACTGTTCAAAATGTTATCACAATTACACACAAACAAATTTTCTAAATAACTTCACAATTATTTCTTTCAGTTAAAACATTGGACACCATTTTCATTTCAAATTTCACAATACAAGAAAAGAAATAGTTTAAGTCCAACAATATATCAATAATCTTTATTCCCATGAGTACCTAAAATGATGCATGTTACAATAATCCTAAGTGACAAGAACGATGCATGAATATGGATACCCATTCCATTCTTGTCCATGAAATGATACTCAATAAATTCTAGAAATCATGATCAAATCACACAAAAATTGCATCACCCAAGGTAAAATAATATTCAAATGTAACAACAAACAACAATAACAGAAATCCCACCCTGAGTACTTGTGTTTCCCACATAAATGGTATTATAACTACCATGCACAATCTCATTATCAAGCCCCGACATTCCCTAGTCTCCTTTCTACCTTCCCAAAATAGTAAGAAAAAAAAGAAGGAAGAAAACCCCCACTAATACCACTTTGTAAGGTCCTGACCCAAGAGCCACATAAATGGTGCTCCGAGCCGGTTGGTCACATGCCCTCAAGCGCGCCACCCCGTACAACAGGGGTGCCAACTAGCAGTGAGGGTCTAGTAAGTCAGTCTTGGGGAGACTATACCCCCTGTTATTAGAATAAAATACCAGTGGAAGTAAACAAGCAATAACGGAAGCATATATAATTATAACGGTACAATGTAGAAAGAATAACTAAGAAAGGAAATATAATACTCAAATAAATGGTAAAACATGCTATAAATATGCAAAATCCAAGTGTCTAAAATGAAAATGTAAGTAAATACATAGTGTCGCTAAACAGGTCTCGACCCACGTACGGTTCCATCTTCCATGCTCCAACCCCAAATAGAACTTTAACCATGGCTCTTTCCCTTGTCATGTCCCATAACAACAAAGTCTTTTCAGGTACCATTCAGGAGGCCCGAGTAGGGTGTGATTATGACTCAGTAGATCCCCACCAACAGATTAAAAAAAATCATGTCATAAGAAGTGTATAGAGTTTTATTAATAATAAAGCAAGATAATAATGAAGTCAATTATATTTATCCAATTAACCTTTCTATAAAACGTTATACATCCAGGTTCTCGATAACACCCAAAACATAATGCCTGGTTCGGCCCGTGTAGGAGCCTAAACCATTTCCGTTGTTCAATTCAGAATTACTATGTCACAATATTATATTTATGGAATATAAAAATGAAACCAAAGTACAAAATAAATTAAAGAGTGTATAATGTCATGTCTAGCACACATGTGAGTATTTAGAGCATCAGTCCCTGTCTCACAACCCCATGTGTATTTGGAGCATCAGTCTGTGTCTCACAACCCCATGGGTATTTGGAACATCAGTCCTTGTCCCATAAAATAACAATTTCATGCATTTCATTGGTTCTAGAATGCCATGTCTAGAACCTCTATGGGTATTTGGAGCGTCAGTCCGTGTCCCACAACCCTTTTTTAAATCAAATATCCAATTCACATATACAACCATATTCAAATGTTTAATTATCTTTATCCCTCCATCATAAATCTAACCCATATTCAACTAGATCCACAATTCACAAAGAACCACATAACCAAACCACCAATTTATTATTTAGGCCATGAAATTTATACAACTGCATATTCCTAACAAAAGGAGACTATGGGATTTTAATTAGACCACCTACCTCAATTTATTGATGGAATTTTACCCAACGAAAAACCCCAAAATCCGAGCATCAAAACATCATAGATAATGTTCTGGATCAAAATCCTTACAACCAAAATAATATCAAAGGCATCAAGATCATGAAAAACTAGATCTAGATCTACAACCCTAGATCTATACCTTAACTCATAGGTTTATATCCATGGAAACGATGGAAATATCCCATAAAAAGATCAAGGAATGTTAAAGGAAGGTACATGAGAACAACAAAATGAAATCCACTTACCGAAGAAGAGAGGATCTTCAATCCGAGCCTTAAATTTTGAGAAACGGTGTTTGGACCACCTTGGAATCTCTCCAAGATGCTTTGTAAACACCTAGAAATTTCCAAGCCTGAGCCAAGGTCGGAAAATAAGGAAATCCCAGGGTTCGGGTCGTTTTAAATAAAGATTTTTAGAATTAAAAACCTCACGCACAGTTTCTTTAACAAGGGTGCACAGCTTTTCAAACCATGTGAAAACCGTACAGCCCTCACTGTACAAATTTGTATGGTTTTCACGGTTTGGTCGCACCGTTTATCAAACCGTACAGAGACCGTGCGTACCCATCTGTCTAGTTCTGCTTGGTTTTCACGGTTTGGTCACACGGGTTTTCAAACCATGCGCAAACCGTGCACAACCCAATCCCATTTTGTTTTACATAAAATTTCACCCAAATGCACCCCAAGCCACTGCTAAAAAAAATAGATGTACTTAAAAACATCAATGTTACCTAAAAATGTGCCCAATATTGACTCCAGAAAAATCCAGGATCTTACAGCATCCCTATCAGAAATTATTTATTTTGGGGCTCTTTGAATACGTATAACCACACTGACATATTGCCTTCCTAGATCATCTACTGAGATGGTATGTAGAATACATAAGAAGTGTGTGACCCTTGTTAGTTGTTCAATTATTACCCAAATTTTATCATTTCTATTAGTTGATATAGAAAACCCTATAATCAATTCCATGGATTCATTGTCCCATTTTCACTCAGAAATTACAAATGGATGTGAGAGTATTTCAACTCACTAATGTTCCGCCTTCACCTATTGACATTTATAAAAATGTGTGATAAATCCATATATCTCCATTGTATAGTATGACCCCAATACTGGCAACTAAATTCTTAATACATATGGATGATATTAGGATTCACTTCCAACAACGACACATGTGATTCCCACATTAACTCCTCTCATATTTCTTAGGACCCCAATAAACCTAAGTATGAATAATGTCTCATCCTAAAGCATGATGCAAACCAAAGATAAATATTCATTAGAGATGCATTCCCTAATTACCAAGCCTTCAATATCATAGAGTTGGATTATTATAACCCATTTCATACGGGTATAGTACACTAATAAAGCATAGAGGATATTTTTCCCATGATCCTCTAGAATGACAACATGAAATTCCAAGAACAGGGCAATGAGCGGCCACGTACCACTGGCCTCGAAATCCTCATGTGGTTGAGTCTTCCAGAATATGGAATCATCTATACAATATATTCTTTATGGAGTATAGTCATGCTCAAAATCAATGTATTTTAGATATTCAACCCATCTGCACTACCTACGATTTAGATCATGTTGTACAATGATATACATGTGTCTTTTATTATTAGTGAATTCCATATAATACTCCATATGTATATATTATCTCAAAAAACTAAATAATGGTCAATATTATATATCTCAGTGTCATGCTTCATTAAATTATTCTCATAAGGCCAAAACTGATGGGTGTGGTATTATATAACTTTCTCATCCACCATTAGAATATCTCCCAACCTGATACCTAATGTGTCAAAATAAAATTTTCAGTTTTCATCTTGATTAAGAAGAGTCAAGGTCGGTTCTATAGTCAATATTCTGTTCAACTAATAAAAATGTATTTCATGAGATTATAACCATTTTAATTTCACATCATTCATATTCATTCCCTAAAGAGGTGCTAATAAGAATCAGAAATCATAGATATAGTGTCTATAACACTCATATTGGCACAAAAAAATCAGTATATCAATGACTTTCTTGGGCTACTCTCAAGATATTAATTCGCTGATCTTCTATAGATATGCTGACAGTCCATAATCTATGATGATGTGACCCATGATGTATACCTTTTAAAACAAAAATTTGTATTTGGTGAGCAATGTGTAGCCATAGATCTATCTAAATGTTGTTAGCACAATCTGAAGTTGTTTTAATTTTTTGTTTCTAGAGTGAGAATATACCATGATATGATCCAACAATAATAACAAAAATGAAAATTGTTGTGGGAGGAAATCCAAATTCATCAGATTCATAAAATCAGTTGGAATGTTTGTGAGTCTGAACAACATTACCAAATACTCATAATATTTATACATTCTTCAAAAATTTATATGAGCCATGTCTAAATATCTGATATCCATATGATGATATCCAAAACTCAAATCAATACAGTAAAACTACATCACTACTCATAACTAATAAAAGAGGTCACCAATTAGAGGTAGTAGATAGTAGTACTTTATCGTGAGTGGGTTCATCCATTGATAATCGATGCATATACTTAGGGTACAATCATCATTCAAAAAATAAATGACTGGTGAATTCCAGGGATAAGTACTAGTTCAGATAAAACACTCATCCTTTAGGTCTTTATAATGTTTATTGAGATTGATAGACAATATATGTGACATCATTTTAGGGGTAATGGATCTTGTGTCACTACCAGCACTAGTAAAATAGTGAATCCTACCTCTCTCATTTATGGTATCCTAGAAAATTTTTCAGGTAAGACATCCTGGATATGACCCGCCACAATTTTGATTAGAATAGGTCGTATCTCATGATCATCCAAGAGGTGACAAGAAATCTATTCTATAAGTCTACCAGGACCATACTACATGGGTCTATCTCAAAATGCATAAACATCCCATTGTACTTTGTGAATATGTCTATCTACCTTTGATAAAGAAAAATTTCACCATCCTTTTATAAAAATCAACAAAAAATCTATTGGGAACCATCAAAGCCACCACAATAATTAATTTGAACCATGTCAAGTTGAGGATTAAAATATTCAATAAGAGAATATATCATCCTATATTAAGGGGACAATCGTTTCATCAGAAAAAATTCTAGGTCCAAAAACCCAATAGATTATCATGTATTGTTTTTCTACATAAATACTTCATCTGAAGGACCAGACTCTATAGAATTTCCAACGATATAATCGATTATGATGCACCAATGTCAAATAAGGAAGCTATTTTAGAATATGATACTATAATAGAACCTAGAATAGTACGTGGTCCACAACTCTTATTTTACATTATAGGTTTCACTACATGTATTTCGCCTATACCTTAACCCTGGGATATTAAATGACTTACCTAATAATCCTGGCTCTACTGGCACTATGAATCCTATGTCTGATTTTCACTAAGCTAACCAACTCTTCACCTAGACTGGCTATTTGTAATTTAGCTACATTCCTGGAGATATACTACTATCCCTGATCCAGAATGTGTGGTAGTGTGTGGGTCATCTATCATTAAGAACTAATGGAATTGTCCTTCAGAGTCACTATATATGTCCTATCATGGCCCATCCTTTGTACTATACTATATTAGTCATACACTAGGGTTTCATATGACTTGGACTGTAGAACTAGTGGCATATAAGTTGTATTCCAATAAAATATATCGTACTAAAATTCCCCCTTGAGAATACTTTATGTGATGCTGGAATCCATTAGAATTAACACTAGTAGGTCTTTGTGCTAATCCACCTTTGCTCACACTATTCTCTTCCATCAAATTCTGCTCAATGAAGAGCGTCTAGCTAACAATCTCTATAGCTGTGGTCAATTGGAAAACATTGTTCTATGATTGGAATATTTATACCATCACATCATTGAATAAAATTATATTCATGAGTTTATCACATTCTAGAGTCAGTTTGACTTACTATATCTTTGGGAAATGGGTATAATAATTCATCACTCATATGGTGCCCTACTTCAAGTTCATGTCCTCTTAATACTGGCCTACTATCAAAGTCTACATAATGTTGTAGTCTTATAAGATCATCCTAACATCCTTCTAGATCATATCTTAATGTTTATATTCTTATGTAATAACATCCCACCTCATCATGGAAGATCCAAGTAGAATATAAGTAGCGATTTTTACCCTATTCTATGTGATGACCCAGACCCCCCTTGGTCCCTTCCTTTGCCAAAATCCGGATCCTTAAGGGGTGTCGATCGGTGCGACCGATCGGTGAGACCGATCGGTGTGACCGATCTGTGAGACCGATCGGTGCAACCGATCAGTGTGACCGATCGGCGGAACCGGCCGACGTCACCCGGCCTTGCCAAATTGTTCCAGTAACGCTCCTTTTTCGCAAATAGGGTTTTAAACCCTATTCTGCCTCGTTTAAAAAAAATGTCTTAAAGACCCGAAACTTGCACAAAAGTTTTAATTAAATACTGAATCGACTCTTGAGTCGGCTTAAACCACCCAGCACCATTAATGATGAGTCAAGCCGCGTGGTCAACCCACGACTTCCACATCTTACGCGGTTCAGCGTTTTTATCTCAACCGCCCCAGGCTCTTATAAATTAAGGGTTAGGCCATGGTTTCTCCCTTCCTCGATCGTGGCTCTTCTGGTGCATCGGGCACGCCGCTTCGTTATTCGTGAAGTTCCGCCTCCCCCCAGACCTAAGCGTTGGTCGTCTATCAGCAAGTTGGGAATTTTCTCTCGTCTCTCACTTTTTTGTATCATGCGGGGTGGGCGTTATTTTGTTCCTATGGAATTAGGTTGAACCGAACCTTAATGAAGATAATAAATAAAGTTCTAAAGAAAGAAGGGGAAGGGGTTGTGATCGTTGTTTATGCTTTATCTTGTGATCATCATTTTTTTGTTGTGCTGGTTTATGTTTTTCTGAAAATTGAGGCCATTGGTGGTCATTTTATGTGCACTGATGAATCCCCTCGCGATGTTTTAAATGGGTTGATGAAATTGTGAACTCCTTCTATGAAATTGGTTAATCACGTATACCCGGCTGAATAAATTGAAAGCACCAGGATCAACCCTTCTGTGATAACTCCCGGTAGAACACACAGAATTTGAAATCACGGAGTGTGTTAAGTCTTTTAAATCTGAAATTACCCGGTGGTTGTGTGAATTTGGGGATGGGATTCCCTGTTGTTATGGTTTCGGTGGTTGTGAGTTTGAGACCGGGTGGGTACTCGTTTATATCAAAAATTGGGGGGAGATCCTCTGTTGACAGAACCGGGTGTGAGTGTTTTGGTTGATCCATGCTTTTGACTCTTTCCTTGGTTATGCTTATGGTAGTTGCCCAGTAGTGCTTAAACTTAATTGAACATTTTGACTGAATGTGAAACAAGAATGGGACACATGGTTTTTGTGGGCAAGGGTCGTGAACTGTGACTCGGACGCAGTGGTGTTGTGTTCTGTAGGATGGCTAGGAAAACCTAAGCTTTGGGCAAGTGTTTGTTACCTATATCTATACTTGTAGTTTTTTGTTTCTTATTCGCGCCCCACCCAAGTTGAGCACTTAAGTGCCGAACACCCCCATTTCATGGGGGAGGGTGTTTTTCCCAACACTATTCTTGGTGGCTGGTTATTAGCTCCTTTTCTGCTCCCTTTCCCGGATATCCCAAGTATCTTCGGGCAGGCTGTGATGGCCTGAGGTCCATTATTAGCCCAAGAACCTTCGGGCAGGGTAGTACTGTGGTTGTCCAGGTGTGTGCGGCAGGTGGTTTCCCAAGTGTCTTCGGGATGAGGCCCAGGTGTCTTCGGGCGTGACAATTGATCTTCTAGCCCAGGTGTCTTCGGGCGTGGTTACGTGAGACATTTGAGGCCCAGGTGTGTGCGGGCGAGATTTCAGTAGTGGGACTGCGTGCGGTTGAGGCCCAGGTGTGTGCGGGCGAGAATTCGGCAGTGGGACTGCGTGTGGTTGTGGCCCAGGTGTGTGCGGGCGTGTGTGGCAGTGGGACTGCGGTGAGAATGACGGGATTGGTCCGATGCGTAGGATGTCTCAATAACCAGTTGGAAAGTGGCGCGGGGTACCCCAACATCGATGTGCTCTGATTATATATATTACTTGACTTGCGTTATTTGGGGAGCGTGCCTTGGTGAGGCCTGGGGTGGTTAGTTTACCTTGAATAGGCGTTTGGTTTGCTCCTTTCTCACGGGACTTTAGCACGTTCCCCCACTTGAGCACGAGAGTCTTGGTTTTCCCTACTGAGTGTACTTGTATGCTCACCCTACGTTTACTTTCAGGTTTCCAGGAGGACTACCAGGGCTGTGCGTGACCCTACTAGTCAGACAGTTGGAGTTGTTGCTGTTGTCGTACCTTTGTTTTCTTTTGGTATTGTACTTTGAACCTCCTTTTGTACTTGCACCTTGTTGTAAACTGTTTAAACATGTATGGGGGCTTGTTGGGTTTATTTCTTTACACTTTTTTCCTTTCCTTTTTTGGTGGTTGACTTATCCTATTTCCTGATCCTAAAACAAAAAGGGGTAATGCCTTCCATTTGTGAGAAATTTATATACCCTTGGTGCTAGTCGCCACTCCGGGACCTATTGAAGGCGGGTCTCGGGGGTCATTATCTCTCCTTCAACTTAAAGAAGGAAGGACCTGACAATCTGCTGACCCTTCCATCCTTTTTGGTGAAGGCGGGTCGTGACAGAATGGTATCAGAGGAGGTTTGAGAGGTAGGATGGAGTCTGGAGTTAGGCACAGTGAGGATTGCATGGGATGGTAAGGCAACAACGTTGGGTGACCTTGGTGCGTGAATTAGGCAAGGGAAGGCCGGCTAGGACACGGGATTTTAGGGCCCCCCGTGATCCGATGCAAGGACTCTGGGCCTACCGAATGACCAAGTGAGGCAACACTGATTGCAGGGTAGAGACCCTAGGAAAGGTACATGCATCATAAATGACTTGTGTTCTTATGTTTCTGGGATATTTTGGGAATTAAGAATAAATTTAAAATTTTAAGATGTTTTTCTTTTAGTATGCACTACTTGGGCTTAGGCATTCCTTGTTACCTTGTATCTATGGCACCTGGTAGGCGACCACGTGTGGTACAGACGATCGAGGCCCCGGAGACTACTTTAGCCGATCGGCAGAGAGCTGATCGAGAGGAAGAGGGCGACCAGTGGAAAAAGACTCTTCGGGCCTTCCAGCGACAGGCCCTCGAGAAGTATGAGGGAAGCACCTCCGATATGAAGACGGAAGGCTGGCTAGAGGAGCTAGTTATAGCCTTCGGCCTGATTCGGCCCCCGACCGAGTACTGGGTTCCACTGGATGTTAGCCAGATGCGAGGAGCGGCACGTCATTGGTGGATGCTTCACCTCGGGAATAGGAAAGAGTCTGAGGTTGCTTGGGCGGATTTCGAGAAGGAGTTCTGGGCGGAGTTCCTCTCCTAGACAATGAAGGCGGAGAAGAGGCAGGAGCTACTCTCCCTCCAACAGGGGAGCATGTACGTGAGGGAAGTTGGAATCAAGTTCAAGGACCTCCTACGTTTTGCTCCGGACCTCTTTCCCGATGAGGAGTCCTGGGCAAGACGTTTGGAGGAGGCGCTCCGACCCTCCCTCCAGTATGTTGTTACCCCATTTACCCTTCCGACATAATTAGAGGTCCAGAAGAAGGCCGAAGTGGTGGAAAGGATGCATGCTCTGGGCGGAGTGTCACGATAAGGGATCCAGCTGGGACCATCGAAGGGGAGGGCTGTCAGCACCAGGCCTCCAGCATCGGGACCCTCCAGGTTCCGACCCACAGGGAGCAGACCGCAGCAGTTTCAGTTTCAATCCCCTGGCCCACGTTCTTTTCCTTCAGGCTCGGGACCACGGTGCTTCATCTGCGGGATCCCTGGAAATCTCCGGAGTCAGTGCCCCGATCGGGTGCAGTACAGCAGTGGCAGTCATCCCCAGCATCCGCCGTAGCAGCAGTTTCCAGCCAGACCCTTCCGGCAGCAGCAGCAGGGATAGCGAGCTCCCGCTCCTCCGCAGGCAGACATAGGAGGAGGAGGCCGACCTCAGGACGCTCCCCAGGGACCTCGACCAGGGCGTGGTCGGGGAGGTGGCTGACAGCCGAGGAGCAGGGGAGCTGGGCGTGGACATATACACGCCGCAGAGGCAACAGTTCTAGCAGGGCCAGAGGTTGTTCGAGGTATGATCAATGTGTTTAGCACTCTTGCCTATGATTTGTTCGATACCGGAGCTTCGCACTCCTTTGTTGCACCCATTCTAGCCCGTGCCTTGGGTCTAGATGCCGAGAGACTTCCAGTGCCCCTGGTGTTGATCACACCAGTTGGAGGTCAGACCGACTTGCTGTTCGTTTGTTGGGGATGTAGACTGATGTTAGGGCCACATCAGTCGGTTAGGGATCTCCTTCTGCTACATATTCAGCCATACGATGTCATCCTAGGCATCGAATGGCTATTTTATGTGTGCGCCGTCATCGACTGTTTCCAAAGAAGGGTGGTTTTCTCAGGTTTGGACGGCCAGCGTGTTACCTTCACCGGCGAGCGGAGCGGTCAGAAGGGAAACAGGAGGGAGGAACCTCTCCTCTCCTTGTTGACCGAGCTGATAGTGGAATCAGTAGATGCTGAGATGGTGGAAGTGTCAGAGATCGTCCGCGAGTTTATGGACATCTTTCCTGAGGAGGTGATGACTCTACCCCCTCGACGCGATATCGAGTTCGGGATAGACCTACAACCCGACGCTCGTCCGATCTCGATGGCTCCTTATCGGATGGCACCTTCGGAGCTACGAGAGTTGCGGATACAGATTGACGATCTGATGAAGAGGGGTTATGTCTGTCCGAGTGCATCACCATGGGGTGCTCCAGTCTTGTTCGCAAGGAAGGCGGATGGTGGCCTCAGGTTGTGCATCGACTACAGGAGGTTGAATCAGGTAACGATCAAGAATCGCTACCCTCTTCCGAGGATAGATGATCTTTTTGACCAACTGAAGGGGGCATGATGGTTCTCGAAGATCGACCTGCGGTCCGGATACCACCGGCTGAGGGTGAAGGATAGCGACGTCCCGAAGACAGCGTTCAGGTGTAGGTGTGGGCACTTCGAGTTCGTGGTCATGCCCTTTGGTGTGACGAACGCCCCGGCCGTGTTCATGGGGCTTATGAACTCCATCTTCCGGGAGTACCTGGATCGGTTTGTGGTGGTATTCCTCGACGCTATCCTGATCTATTCAAGGTCAGAAGAGGACCATGCAGAGCACCTGAGAACAGTTTTGGAAGTCCTCCGACAGCACCAGCTCTACGGGAAGTTGTCAAAGTGAATGTTCTGGACACGAGAAGTGCACTTCTTCGGGCACGTAGTGTCTGAGCAGGGGGTAGCAGTCGACCCATCAAAGGTTGAGACAGTTGTTTCTTGGGCAGCACCCAAGAATGTGGCGGATGTACGGAGTTTCCTCGGACTGGCAGGTTACTACCGGAGATTCGTGCCCAACTTCTCCCGAGTAGCAGCCCCTTTGACGGCTTTGACCAAGAAGGACCAGGTTTTCGTGTTGAGCGAGCAATGCGAGTCATCCTTCAGCTACCTAAAAGAAAAGCTGGTTAGTGCCCCAGTGTTGAGATTACCAGAAGAAGGGATGGCCGATGAGGTATTTTGTGATGCTTCAGGACATGGCCTGGGATGCATGCTGATGCAGCAACAAGGGGTGATCTCTTACGGGTCCAGGCAGCTACGCACCCATGAGCGTAACTACGCCACCCATGACCTGGAGCTTGCAGCGGTCGTTTTTGCACTAAAGTTAAGGCGGTACTACCTCATCGGGGAATGCTTTGTGGTCTTCACAGATCACAAAAGCTTAAAGTATATCTTCTCCCAGCGGAACTTGAACTTGCGACAATGGAGATGGGTGGAGTTCCTCCAGGACTACAACTTTGAAATCTCTTATACTGAGGGCAAGGGAAATGTGGTGGCCGATGCCTTGAGCAGGAGGACGCAGAAGGATGCGGTCCGAGAGTCGGCAAATGACTGGAAGGCAATGGAGGATTTGGCTGCCTTACACCTGAACGCGAAGATGGATAGTGGCAGAGGATGCCTATATCAGATGGTAGTGAAGTCATCTCTGTTTCGACAAGTGGAGGAGTCTCAGTGGGGAGACCCCGAGTGTGAAGTGATGCGTGATCGGGTTGACCAGGGCGATGCTCCAAGAGAATGGACAGAGGACGGTCAGCACCGAATGCTTTTCCAGAAAAGGTTGTTTGTTCCAAGAGTGATGCGTGGCAAGGTTCTTAGTGAGTTCCACAACTCACCCCTAGCGGTGCACCCAGGAGTTACCAAGATGTACCAGGGGCTGAAAAGGTAGTTCTGGTGGCCCGGAGTTAAGCGAGCGGTGGCAGAATTTGTGGCTAAATGCTTAGTATGTCAGCAAGTGAAGGATGAACACCGTGTTCCAGGCGGCCTACTACAGCCTTTTGCTATTCCCGATTGGAAGTGGGACGACATCTCAATGGATTTTGTCACGGGACTACACAAGGTCCAAGGAGGGTGCGACGCCATCTGGGTGGTGGTGGACAGGTTGACGAAATCGTCTCACTTTCTGGCAGTCAGGGAGTCAAGTACTGTGGATGCTTTGGCACGAAAGTACGTGAATGAGGTGGTACGGTTGCATGGAGTTCCGAGGTCTATAGTCTCGGATAGGGATGCACAATTTACCTTGCGAATCTGGAGAGGATTGCAGCATGCGTTTGGCACCCAGTTACGCCTTAGCACTGCTTTCCATCCCCAGACAGATGGACAAACGGAGCGCACCATCCAGACCTTGGAGGATATGCTGCGGGCATGTGTTCTGGACTCAGGAGAGTCATGGGTGCGATACTTGCCTCTAGTAGAGTTTTCCTACAATAATAGCTACCACTCTACCATCGGTATGGCCCCATTTGAGGCTTTTTACGGGAGGCCATGCCGTTCACCTGTGTGTTGGACCGAAGTAGGAGAGGCAGGCATCCTTGGCCCGAAGGTGGTGCAGGACACGACAGAGAAGATTCAGCTCATACGGGAAAGGATGAAGGCGGCCCAGGACCGACAGAAGTCGTATGCTGATACCAGGAGAAGGCCCTTGGAGTTTGAGGATGGGGACCACGTGTTCTTGATGGTCTCCCCGCGGCGTGGGAAACATAGGTTCGGCAAGGGGGGTAAGCTTTCCCCCAGATTCGTAGGACCCTTCGAAGTGTTGTGGCAGGTCGGCGAAGTGGCTTATCAGCTAGCGTTACCTCCGCCACTGCTAAGGATACATGATGTATTTCATGTATCCCAGCTCCGTCGTTATCTGCAAAATGATTCACACGTCCTTGATTGGGGTGAACTGGACATCGAGGATGACGTAACCTTTGTGAAAAAACCAGTGATGACCGAGGATCGCAAGGAGAAGGAGCTTCATGGGCGAGCCATTCCCTTGGTTCGTGTGTTGTGGAGACATGGCGAGCTCGAAGAGAGTACGTGGGAGAGGGAAGCACAGATGCATGCCCAATACCCCGGGTTGTTTTGAGCTTTGTTCCTTTTGTACCTGTTGTGGTAGAACGTTTGACTTTTGGCTATGAAATGTACTAGTTTATTTCCTTTGTTGTGTGTGAAAAGCCCCGGCTAAAGGGAAGAGGGAACCCAACCCATAATCAAGACGCATTAAGGTGGATGCGATTAAACCCGTGCGGACGAGTCAGTGCCGCCGAAAGCGGATAATATCTTGACATGGGGGAGGGGAACTCCCCAAACCCACATGACTGGGCGGTTTGGCGTGGTATGTTGCTTGGTTCTTGACAGGGGAGTGTTTTTTTAGTTAGCAGGGGTTCACTCCTAAGAGGTATCTTTCGAAGATTGTTGTTCGGACCCTCTCTTTCCTTTTGGTTTTTTGTGATTCTCGAGGACGAGAATCGTTTAAGAGGTATCTGATGTGATGAACCAGACCCCCCTTGGTCCCTTCCTTTGCCAAAATCCAGATCCTTAAGGGGTGTCGATCGGTGCGACCGATCGGCGGAACCGGCCGACGTCACCCGACCTTGCCAAATTGTTCCAGTAATGCTCCTTTTTCACAAATAGGGTTTTAAACCCTATCCTGCCTCGTTTAAAAAAAATGTCTTAAAGACCCGAAACGCGCACAGAAGTTTTAATTAAATACTGAATCGACTCTTGAGTCGGCTTAAACCACCCAGCACCTTTAATGATGAGTCAAGCCGTGTGGTCAACCCACGACTTCCACGTCTTACGCGGTTCAACGTTTTTATCTCAACCGCCCCCGGCTCTTATAAATTAATGGTTAGGCCGTGGTTTCTCCCTTCCTCGATCGTGGCTCTTCTGGTGCATCGGGCGTGCCGCGTCGTTATCCGTCAAGTTCCGCCTCCCCCCTGACCTAAGCATTGGTCGTCTATCAGCAAGTAGGGAATTTTCTCTCGTCTCTCACTTTTGTGTATCATGCGGGGTGGGCGTTATTTTGTTCCTATGGAATTAGGTTGAACCGAACCTTAATGAAGATAATAAACGAAGTTCTAAAGAAATAAGGGGAAGGGGTTGTGATCGTTGTTTATGCTTTATCTTGTGATCATCTTTTTTTTTGTGATGGTTTATGTTTTTCTGAAAATTGAGGCCGTTGGTGGTCGTTGTATGTGCACTGATGAATCCCCTCATGATGTTTTAAATGGGTTGCTGAAATTGTGAACTCCTGCTGTGAAATTGGTTTATCACGTATAACCGGCTGAATAAATTGAAAGCACTAGGATCAACCCTTCTGTGATAACTCTCAGTAGAACACATGGAATTTGAAATCACGGAGTGTGTTAAGTCTTTTAAATATGAAATTACCCGGTGGTTGTGTGAATTTGGGGATGGGATTCCCTATTGGTATGGTTTCGGTGGTTGTGAGTTTGAGACCGGGTGGGTACTCATTTATATGACAAATTGGGGAGAGATACTCTGTTGACAGAACCGGGTGTGAGTGTTTTGGTTGATCCATGCTTTTGACGCTTTCTTTGGTTATGCTTATGGTAGTTGCCCAGTAGTTCTTAAACTTAATTGAACATTTTGACTGAATATGAAACAAGAATGGGACAAATGGTTTTTATGGGCAAGGGTCGTGAACTGTGACTCAAACGCAGTGGTGTTGTGTTCTGTAGGTTGGCTAGGAAAACCTAGGCTTTGGGCAAGTGTTTGTTACCTATATCTATACTTGTAGTTTTGTGTTTCTTATTCGCGCCCCACCCAAGTTGAGAACATAAGTGCTGAACACCCCCATTTCATGGGGGAGGGTGTTTTTCCCAACAATATTCTTGGTGGATGGTTATTAGATCCTTTTCTGCTCCCTTTCCCGGATAGCCCAAGTATCTTCGGGCAGGCTGTGATGGCCTGAGGTCCATTATTAGCCCAAGAACCTTCAGGCAGGGTAGTACTGTGGTTGTCCAGGTGTGTGCGGCAGGTGGTTTCCCAAGTGTCTTCGGGATGAGGCCTATGTGTCTTCGGGGCATGACAGTTGATCTTCTAGCACAGGTGTCTTCGGGCGTGGTTACGTGAGACAGTTGAGGCCCAGGTGTGTGCGGGCGGGATTTCAGCAGTGGGACTGCATGCGGTTGTGGCCCAGGTGTGTACGGGCGGGATTTCAGCAGTGGGACTGCGTGTGGTTGTGGCCCAGGTGTGTGCAGGCGGGTGTGGCAGTGGGACTGCGGTGAGAATGGCGGGATTGGTCCGATGCGTAGGATGTCTCAATAACCAGAGGGAAAGTGGCGCGGGGTACCCAAACATCGATGTGCTCTGATTATATATATTACTTGACTTGTGTTATTTGGGGAGCGTGCCTTGGTGAGGCCTGGGGTGGTTAGTTTACCTTGTATAGGCGTTTGGTTTGCTCCTTTCTCACGGGACTTTAGCATGTTCCCCCACTTGTGCACGAGAGTCTTGGTTTTCCCTACTGAGTGTACTTGTATGCTCACCCTACGTTTACTTTCAGGTTTCCAGGAGGACTACCAGGGCTGTGCGGGACCCTACTAGTCGGACAGTTGGAGTTGTTGTTGTTGTCATACCTTTGTTTTCTTTTGGTATTGTACTTTGAGCCTCCTTTTGTACTTTCACCTTGTTGTAAACTGTTTAAACATGCATTGGGGCTTGTTGGGTTTATTTCTTTACACTTGTTTGTTTTCCTTTTTGGGTGGTTTACTTATCCTATTTCCCGTTCCTAAAACAAAAAGGGGTAATGCCTTCCATTTGTGAGAAATTTCTATACCCTTGGTGCTAGTCGCCACTCCGGGACCTATTGAAGGCGGGTCTCGGGAGTCATTATCTCTCCTTCAACTTAAAGAAGGAAGGGCCTGACAATCTGCTCACCCTTCCCTCCTTTTTGGTGAAGGCGGGTCATGACATTCTCTGTATACAAATACAGATGCTCTAATATATAAATCCTTGCCTCAGTCCATTACTATGCAGCATGTGTTCTTCTATTCCCCTAGAAGGTGGGAGGATATTGCTAAAATAACTCTTTATTCCACTCTTCCAATGTCATGGTAGTTCAATAAACTCTTCAAAGAGACAACACTATATGAAATAATCCTACATGAAATTGGGCATCATTTCACATGTAAATAATATCATGTGGTGTCGTTAGAGGCCCTATGAGATGTATAACTAGTCTCTCAGGGACCACAATAAACGATTCCTCATTTTCATTTACCTCATGTCATACAACATGAGGATATCATTGTGGCATTGAACCATCCAGCCTGGGGTTCCACACACCGGTTCCCCGAGTTGATTGATTACATGACATGGAGTGCATCTTTTGTATGGCAGAGTCTATCGACTAGATGGAGGAGATTGATAGGTAGATTATGGGGATACTATAACCACTTTTATTATAGTAATACACCATAATAATTAGTAAAAAATATCTAAATAATTAATATAACCAATAATTATGACAATAACTCAGTATAATCAATGTATGAAATATAATATCTAAGTATAGTAGAAAGCGTGTGATGCTAAATTGAGTGTCCATTGTCTAAAATGAAAAATAAAAATAAAGAAACCAAAAACTCTCAAGTGTCCCTTGAACCACGTCTAGTTTCCTCATCCAACATCCATCCCCAAATCATCAATCTAATATAGGGCTCTTTCCCAAGGTCGGCTAGGAAATAAAAATGTCTATTCAGGTATAGATCAGGATTCCCATGTAGGGTGGGAGTCTGAATCATTAGTCCACAACCAATGATGTCTAAAAAATATCCAGTATAAAAATAGTCTATGATGTTGTATAATATAATAATTAAAATTCACTATTATACATGTAAAAGATTATCAATTAATATTTATTTAACTATATAAACCTCAGGTTGTCGTAGTAACCTGTACATTAATACCTTCTCATGCCTGTGTTATAATCGTAACTATCCCTAAACGATATCACATGTCTAAATGTCCATGATACTATTATTTTTTCACAAATTAATTACTATGTTACTATTCAATAATTCACAAAATTGAAAGACTATGTTACCATTATTTATTTCACAAAAATGAATGACCTTATTACAATTCATTAATTATCACAATTGAATAACCATATTAGCATTATTTAATTCAATCAATTGAATGACCATGTTACCCTTATTATTTTCACAAATGAATAACCTTGTTACCATTCATTAATTCAAAAAATTAAATGACCATGTTATCATTCATTATTTCACAAAAAATGAAATACCATGTGATGATTCATTAATAACACATATTAAATAATATCATAAAAATTCACACATCTCAATTATTAATTATATCCTAAAATAATTAATCATCCTCCCAATATAAATATCTCTTATTTAATCTATCATTAATTATATAAAATAATAAAATAAATAACTTATAAATAAACTTCCATGAATAGAATCAACTCATGAAATTGATATCTCATAATTAATCTACCATTAATTATCTCCAATAATATGTCACAATATCTCATAATAAATTCTATGATTAATTATCAAAATCATAAATCAATAACTCTCATACATATTCCAAAAATAATTACCAAAAATGAAATATCATAATCCACATATTTAATTACGTAACTAATTATCTAATTGGAAATCCCCTTAGAATCATAATTAACTCCCAAACTAATCATCAGTTTCATCAAAAATAAAATAATAAATTCGCCACATTAATTAATTCAATTTATGAATTAGAATTGCTAAATAATAATAGAAATCATAAAACATGAATAAACATATCAAATCACAACGATTGTAATAGAATGTAATACAAACTATTTTATTTTTTCCAAGAATAATCACCCAATGGAAATCCAAAAAAAATCAGTGTCACAAATAAAAGATCTACATCCAAATAATAAATCTATAAATCAAGATTAAATAAAAAAATTCACATCAATATAATGATATAGATTCTATGATCTATATCTCTCTAAATAAATATATATCTATCCAACATAAAGGATTAATTCACTCAAAGAAAATTGAAAGAGCTAGGGAATCATGAGAGACGATCTGGGAGAGGATTCACTATCCTCGAGTAGAGAGGACCATAAATATAAGATGTTATTCACAATGAACAATAGTCATGATTGCATGGACCTCTTTTATTGACTTTGATAAATGAGAAAGAGTACCTAGGGTCTAATGGGGTTAAAATAGGTGTGTTCTAGTGGTTCGAGTAATTTTTAAACTATTTTTTGTGATTACTTATTTCCCACACATGATTTGTTGAGTATGGGCATATGGTTTTCCCTAACATTGTGACAGATATGCACATGTTCTTTTCAGGGTGCACAATTTCTTCTAAGAGGAAACATTGGTTTAAAAAATTGTTCACCAACTATACCATTCCCAATTGTCTAGGGTTTCATGGTTTTATGGGATATGGTGCACAATTTTACCAAAATGTTCACCAACCATACACAACCCATTTTCCATCAACGTTTCTTAAAATTCTCCAAAAAATACCCCCTGTTATAATGTAAAGAATTTAAACAAATAACGAGAATACATTACATGAAAACTAGCCTGATTAAAATCCTAAAAAGGTTGGGATCATACGACCTCCCAAAAATAGAACAACTCGTCCTAGATGTACAATCCCAAGATTCTATAATATTCTCAGCCAAAAAGTTTAGGAAACTAGACCCACATATCTGCTTCTATTTCCTATGTTTCATCTTTTCTATGCCCATGATTTCATAATTCACAAATTTTCAGCACAGTCATTCCCCAAAACACTTTCTCACTACGATACAACACACATATGAGATTCTACTAAAATGACTCATCTATATCAAGATCTATGTCATCTAATTATATCACATGAGAAGGTCATAGGAGATACAACTATTATATTGATATATGGAAAACACCGAGCATAGTGACATATTTTTGTGGATGCTTTAATCAGCACACCACCGGCCCAATTCCCTCCACAACCTCAAACAGTCCAAAAAAACTAAGTTCCAACATTCCATGAATCTATATCCTATGGTGACCCAACCTTGATGACAATAGAAGGAAAAAAAATTACTCTCTATAAATTAATTAATTATTTGATTGATATCATCAAACAACTTCTTCCTACTATAATTCATAGCCATATGATTCCAAATTTTCTTAACCTGTTTCGATATTTCATGAACGATACTTTCTTCCAACAAATATGACTCACCTCCCTCTTTCCTACATAGCGGTAATCTGCATGGGCAACCATATGTAGCCTCATATAGTTTCATTTAAATAGATTCCTAATAACTGTAGTAATAGGAATACTATACTAAATCCAAGTGCTCCATCAAAGACATAGTAATGTCAAGAATAGAGGCCCAAATCATATCCTCAAGGTAATGTATGGTTTTCTCTAACTAAAAATATATATCTGGGTAAAAATATATATTCAATAAAACATGTGTTCCAAGCATCTTTGATATGTGATTCTAGAAGCGTGATGTGAATTATGAGTCATGATATGAAACACTATTATGTAGATCCCCATGCACGTGGACTATCTCTGAAACAAACAAGTATACCAACTGCTCTAGTGATAATATATCCTATATAGGGATGAAATGTGCAACATTCTCCCATCAATCCACAAACTGCAAAAATAGGTCCGTTCTACCTTGAATTAGTTTTGATACCCAGATGAATGTTCATTGTAACATCATCCCACTTCCATTTTGGAATAGGAAACTACTGTAGTAATCCTCAAGGTCGTTGATGCTCAGCCTTCAACTACAGGCAGGTGAAGCATCATGTCAAAAACCCTACCATCTCTTTTTTCATTTTAAAACACAAAAAATATCATCATACGTCAGAGTAGATTTGGGTTAAACCTAGTTGTTCCACCCACTTCAAGGCATGAAATTATTTCATTAACTCATCTCGCATACTCAAAGGAATATATACACAATTCATGACATCGATGGCCTCAAACTCATATATGCTTCAATCTGAAGGTGACTCCCCACGTTAATGAATTTCCCTCAAGTAAAAACAATCCACATTATAATAATATTTGTATATAATCTAACTCAAATGTTTAGACTACACTAATAAAATTATGAGATTCATCTTATCTCATCCCTCATGAGCCACCATGTGAATTTCATCCATAAAAGTCATCATCTCACCCTCAACAATAGAATCTGAAACCATTTTATTTTGAGTTTTCCTCCTCAAATGTTAAACTATATGGTTTCCCTTCCCATCTATATAATCTAGCTTAGAATAAAATAATTACATTTACTAAACCCACCTCTGATTATAGATATTCAAATCTCACTGAAAAACGATATTCCTTAAGCTCTTGTGATCAAAATAAATTTTAAACTTCTCTCTCCATAGGTAATTCCACCAAAACATTAGAGCATTAACCAAATATTATTACATGAGTTCATGGGAATGGTAGCTCCATTCATGTGGCCTATGATGATGAGTTCTGTACACCAAAAATTGATCTCCCTGAATTAACTTGTTTCTGAGTATGATCAAAGAGGTGTCAAAATACACAATGTAATCTTCACCTAACACAGGTAGGATAAAAAATGGTTAAAATTTCAAATGATTATTCAACTCTGGGAACGTATTTACATAATTTTTAGATCATTCAACCTTTTTATGTTTCTTTTCAAGACCAACTATAATTCATTAAATAAGGAAAAGTTTTTGATCAATCTCCAATTATATACAGATAAAAAAAGCTATGGACATAGAAAGATTCTAGGATACCCCTTATAAACCATTATATATACCTTCTATGGGTCCACCACGACACATTCCTCTTAGATGATGGGACTCAAGAAGTGAACATGATCAATCCAAAACTGACACATATATAGTTTGTCATTTTGAAAATATTCTATTAGTATACTCAGGATGATGCGATGATATTGGGCATGATCATCATGGATCTTGGAGTACACGAATATATAATCCAGAATCACCACCACACAATGATATAGTTGTGGATAAAAGTTCCTATTATTAAATTATATAAATACTACTGGTGGGTTCATCAACCCAAAGCCATTATGATGAGATTATTTCAGCCATACCTGTTTTTGAATGAATTTCATGGTGTATGAGATGTCCAAACACTCAGCTTATGATACCCATATCTCAAGTTGATCTTTATATACACATAATAATTTACCAACTATTGAAAAATAAATTCAATTCATGGAAGAGGATACTGGTTCTAAACATTATACTTTTTCAACATCCAATAATTTACACATAAGTGGAAACTCATGTCATCCTTCTTACACAAACAACATAGGCGATCCCCATGGAAACGAAATTAGACATATAAAATCATTATCCTCCAACTCCTCCAGTTGAGTATTGAGCTCCTGAATCTCTATCACTGCTACTATGTATGGTCGAATAGAATCTATCTCATCCCCTAACATGAGATCAATAGTGAATTCTACATTTCATTTAGGATATAAAGTTAATATCTCTTTATGAAACACCTCATGAAATTGATCCACTACTGGTTGAAAGAAATATGTATTCAATCCTAGATCATCGAGAAATATTCTATAAACCTGGGCTGTGATATCTCCCAGTTGGAAATTAATTAGCCTCATTCGGCCTTCCTAGAAAACCCACTCTCCATGGTGAATATAGTTGTCACCCATAGGATACGTAAAGGTCATTATCATATGGTAACAAATGACATGGGATAAATATGAGACTAGCCATTCTAAACCCATAATCTAGTTTAATAATGGAATATTATGAATATTGAGGTCCTAGATAAAATGGTACACCCTGATCTCAAGTGAATATTCTTTTCACAAAAATATGTCTCTAGACCATACTCGTAATGATATATTTATCCTCATTATCCCTATATCAAACTCAACTACATAGAATAAAAAATTAAAATGTTTAGAAAATATAATTGAAGGAAAGGATCTATTATCAAATAAGCCTCTAGATAACATACAATCTACTAGAATGATTCATATCATTATCGATTTCCAAGCCTCTCCATCCACGCATCTAGGTTTCACCACATGAACTATTCATCCCCTCTCCCCTATGATGCTTTATATCTCAACTGAGTTGCATCACACTGCTGGTATGGGTTCTCTTTCTAAGAAACATCATGTCTTATATAAGTACTTCTTCAAATAGTATAACTCTAGCTACTAGTTATATAAGTTGTATTAGATTGTATTCCCATAATGTTACTCTATCAAGATACACCCTCACTAAACGCCTTCCTCTATGTCCTACAAAACATCTGTATCTTTCCCATCATTCTGTAATATATGTACTCTATTGGTGATTGGGGTCATTATCTATGATAATGTACTGACCTACCACAATGATGGAAGATCACTCCAAAAAGGTTATGTGAAACCAACCCTCATGTTTGTGTAATCTTTTTTCCACTAATTGAACTAATTTTTTAATAGTGATGATTCGTTCTCCTGGACTTCGCACCACAAAATCATCTAGTAGAAACTATATTTACATCACTGTTATCCACTTTCAGGCTCCCCTCGTCTATGTGATCCTGATCCACCTCCTTAGTAAACATCATTAATAGAAAGAGGTGATCTTTGGGAATAATTTCACACTTGTGTTCTACCTAAACGAGTCTCACAATAGATTTCTTATATAATAAAAATAATGGATAAAAGCACTAAAATTTTGTAAATAATCTATCATATTCACACACAAGGGTGTTTCCCTAAAGAATCCACAGGTACTCAGCTACCCTGCCCTACCTCAATTTCTCTTGATATAAGTGTTCAGGGGAACTTATTGAAATGTTCATACCAAGGAATACCATCAGTATGTACATCCCAGTCATGAATGTCCCACCCGAACCTTTCTAATACTCAAAAAATATATGTTTCCAACATGACATTATTCATATGAGGAGTATCCAAATAGCCGGGTATCTCCTTGATATACTCAACCTAGATATCATCTACCTTAGGTCCACCTTGTCCAGCAATATTTGGAGTTTTCTACAACTGAAATTACATTATTTGTTCAGACATACTCTTGACAAACTTCCTCTGTTATCATTCTATGAATTTTATGAAGTTATAAATGTTCTCTCAAATCCTCTCTGCATCTTCCACAACTGGCACAATCAATCTCTCAGGTTCAATAACAGTAGGATCAATTCCTATCCATGTTCTCAGGTCTCCCCTTCAATAAGCATAATCGTGGTGGAATATTGACTATAATTATAATCAATAACCTAATAATAAGGAATAATAACATTAAAACATTTATGATGGAGGAAATAACAACAATTCAAAACAATCTTTTTCCCTAAACCCCTCAACGTGGGAAAAACCGCGGTGATATCACTTCCCTTTACCATCCTACATCATGGTCTTTGTTATCAAATGGTATAAACATATCATATAATGTTTATCATTTATAAAATAATTTATTATCATTGAACATAATTTAAAAATTCTAAATTTAATTTAACAGTAATGGTTAATATTTTATGTACAAAAAAATAACCAAAAACACTTATTTTGTGCATTCTTAAAATTATGCAAGTCACAAAATAATCACGATTTCCTAGAATATTTCATGTAGCTGTAAATATAAATACATTATGTGTCATGATTAAATCATCATAAAATATCAATTACAATTTCCACTTCACAAAAAAATTGTTTCACCTATGCTGAAATAATATTCATCGGTATCAACAGACAAAAATAACAACAATCCCTCCTTTACAATATGGGTTTTCCTCCCTACATGGGGTTTCAAATCCAAAGCATGAGCTCATAAACACACCCAAAATAATCATAGTATCATGTCTACCTTTATGAAAAAGTAAGACAAAAGATGAAATAGAAAAATAGATCCTTTGATACCACTTTACAACATCCCGACCCAGGTGCCACAATATGATGGCCCAAGACAGTGGAAAACATGAACTAAAAGTTTCCACCCATACTCTAAAGTCTTAGGACTAACATTTAGGGTCTGATAAGTCAATCATGTGGAGATTTTACCATCTTTTATCATAGAAATACACCAGTGTAAATAAATAAACAACTGATGAAGAATATATATAACTTATAACAATACCAATATCTCAAGATAATCAAATCAGAAAACACAATATCCATGTAAAGTAGAAAACATTTCATGCCAAAGTATGTGTTAATTTCCTAAAATGAAAACAAAAAATAAATATACTAACAACTTCCAAGAGGGTTCTAACCCAAATATGGTTCCCTTGTTCATTCTCCATCCCCAAGTCATAGATATTATACATGGACTTTTCCTTAAACCTATCATGAAACAATAATGTCTATTCAGGTACTGATCAGGCATCCAAAGTAGGTTTGCAGTAAAACATAGTTTTCCACCACCAACAATGTCTAAAACAATATCATGTTATTAAAATGGTGTATACCGTTTTATAAATAAATAATTATAATGAATAATTATATAGTTACAAAATTATCAATTAATATTTATTTAAACACAAAAACCAATGGTTCCCATAGTATCCCAAACTAAAATATCATCTTTATCCCCTGTGGAAATATTAAATTTATCTAAGGTAAATCACTTGTCTTAATTTATATGTTACCATTATTAATTTTCGAAATAAATAACCATGTTACCATTAATTAATTCACACAATTTATTTACCATGTTACCATTTATTATGTGACACAATTGAATTTATATGTTACCATTCATTATTGATAACAATTGAAAGACCATGATACCATTCCATAAATCCAAAAAATAAATGATTGTGTTTCCATTATTTTTTTCTGAGATGAATGCACTTTTTACCATTCCTTAAATAATAAAATTTTCTAACCATATATCCATTATTTATTTCACAGAAACGAATGACCATGTTATCATTGGTTAATAAGACATAATAAATAAGATCGCCATAATCCACATATCGCAACAATTATTAATTAATTCTTAAACTAATTAATCACACACACATTTTCAATATCTTATAATTAAAATAATATTAATTACATATACTCATTAATAAAATATATCTAAATTAATCCACCAATAATTAACTCAACCAATGGCATTGATATCATATAATTAATATAACTTTAATTATCTCTAATTATGTATCTTAATATCTCATAAATAATCCCCTGATTAATTGTCTAAATAAAAAAGATCTAAATCACATAATTAAAAATCTAATTAATTATCTAGAAAAAAATCCCTTAAAACCCATAATCAATTCCCCAATTAATTATCTAAATGGAAATCCCCTTAGTCTCCTAATTGACTCCCAAAATAATCATCAATTTAAAAATATTTCTAATAATCAGTTTTTACATTAACTAAAACAATTTTGAAATTGAAATTCCTAAAGAATGATAGTATTCCAAAAACATGCATAAAAATATCAAATCATTCCTAAGGGAATTTAATATTAGACCACAAAACACAATTTGACAAAAAATTATCATCCAATAGAAATCCCCAAAAATTGAACACCACAATGATGTATATCTAGATCTGAATCTCAAAACCCTAAATCAAGATTAAATGAAAATAATGATCTTGAAAATATATATCTATATCCAGAATCATAATTCTAGAACTCTTAAAATAGATATATAAATATCCAATACATCAAATTACATAACTAAAAGAAAATGGAATGAATGGGGGATGTATTGTAGTTGAAATGGGAGATGATTCACTATCTAGGAGAAGATATTGCCATTTATCCGGGCATTGATTCTTGTAGAACAGTGGTTGGGAGGGCATGAAATTCATCTTGGTAGCTCTAGAATTTATAAAGATAACATAGGGTCTAATGGGGGATGAAATATGTGTTTTTCGAGGGTTTATGAATATTTTAAAATAATTTTTGAGCTTAATTAATTCCCACATATGATTTACTGGGTAGGGGAAAATAGTGTTCCCTCCTTGTGCACAAACTATGTACATGTTCTTATAGGGGTTAATAGTTAATCAAAATATGTCAAATAGTTGGATAAACCATGAACCAACTATGTTATTCCCTACAATATAGTGGTGAACGTTTTTCCCTAACTGGGCGCTTACCATGAACAACCATTTTCCATCATTTTTTCTCAAAATTCAACAAAACACACACATTGTTAAAACCCAAAAATGTACTCAAATAACAACAAAATATAGCTAGAAAGAATCCCGATTCCAATTCAGAAAAGGTATAGAACATAAAATCATGATTCTAAAATTCCAAACACATGCCATAGAACAGAATTAAATAGTTAAAAAATGATTGTAGACAGAAAATTTGGAATGGTACACATGTTTCCTATGAAATAGATAACACCAATTTTATTGCAACAGAATCATGGTCTAGGTGATAATGAAAAAGAATAAAGGTCTATAGGACACATAAAAGGCACCTCATCTGCTAACTACTAAGTCCAGGTTTTGTACAAGGTCATATATCACACAACAAGGATCTAGTATACAAGGTTTAATATGAATGGTATATAATAAAAAACACATTATTTTTCAATTGGAATTCCCCTATAGTTTAATGGATTAATTATTTATAAATTCTTATTCTATTACATACAGATATATAAATATAATTTTATTGATAGATTTGTTTTCAATCCCATTTTATAAAGGTCAAACCCCTTATAAATATCAATTATCTCATCATTAAACAACAATCTAACCTCTATATCTAGAATCATGAAGCAACAGGTCATGTGTTATTATTTGATTACATGAATAACCATTCATGATTTGTAAAATAACTTTCTCCATTAATTAGATTTGGAAATCATGTAACATTATAAGCTAACTTGTTTTTCGGTCCCTAGATCTCATTGGTTCATATAAACAAAAATGTTTAAATTGTTTAATTATGGTGTAATTGTAAATATATATGGGAAAAACATGTTTATTGTTTTTAGAACATTTATTAATAAAATTATTTATCATTTCAAGATATTTTATCACGTTTTTATATATAATAATCATGTAAATAACTAAATACATAAGACAAATGCATGAAACAAGTAGATGATGTAAGACAAGATTCATGATATATATATACATTGGTCCCAAAAATGATGCATGATTATATAACTCCTTACCTTAAAAGACCAAGGAAAAACTTAAATACATAAGAGTAATATTCTCAATATTAATAACACCACAAACTTGTGCAGCACCCATTTTTTAATCAGATCAACTTTAACATGCGTAATCCAAAAATAGAAATAACCCATCCAATGTAAATTGGGTTTCTCTTATATATAGACTATATACAACATGGAACAAGTTCTTTTCAAAATTCCATTAATCACTAGTCTCTTATCTAATACCCAAATACTAACAAATTGTAATACCTCAGATACAAATTTGTAATATCGTGACCTGAGATCCAATAAAATGTTTCACCAAACTGGTCAGTAACAAGGAATCTAACATGCCTCCCCATATTATAATGTTTTTAGACTTCCACTGAGGGCCCATGGTAGTATATTTGGGAGAATCTAACCTCATATTATTGGGTCACACTGTTATGAACAAGGGAATATAAATGGGGAAATCATGAAATAAAAGCAATGGTAGTGGAAACAGATACCATAATACTACAAAACTAAAAAGAAAACATAATAGAGGAATAATAAAAAAGATAAATTATGCATCATATACAAAATTATTTCATTTAATGATGATATAAAATGGGTAAATCAAGTGATACAAGGGACATGAATGTAAATAATGCTATCAAAAAAACAAAAACACTAAAAAATAGATCCACTAGCTTCATGAGGAAACACTTAGTCCGATGCTCCCAGGATCCATGACAAAAAGGAAAGAAATCAAACATCCATAACAAGGTGCATTTACTTATCAACACCTGCAGCCATGATGTCTACTATGGTACCAAATATAGCCTAGGTTGGGTTTGACATAACTTTAGTAGTCCACCACCTATAGTTTCTAGAATTACCATTTCACTGTGTATAGCATAACCATGGGTGAGTATAGTTTTCAATAAAAAATGTGGGAAAATAAATACCACTGAGATCATGTACCTGTAGGATGCTTAGAAGAGTCTTCCTAAATCAACATAGTCTATAATGAGGCTAAACACAGAAACCCTGGGCATCCATATATATATAAAGTTTATCATATATAATATGTGTACAAGTAGATACACTTTATTCGTCATTACATGTATAGATATATATGTGGACACTAGGTGCTAGATAGACCTTATGAATAACTCTTGTGTCCATAACTAGTCGAACAATATATAGTCTCTAATATTGGGTACCTGACATGATTCTCAAATTAATGTGATATATAAAGCTCATCACTCAATATGATGGGGGTATTATTATTCCAAACACATGATAGAAAAGAATAGGGAGCACCGTGCTTATTATCCAAATAAATGTAATGAGTGTGAGATGTCATAATAATCACCCAATGTAAGGGAGTGTGAAATTCAATGATCAACAAAACCCTTAACCATTTTTCAGAAACAATTATCCAAGGTCTAAAACTAATTATAATATTGTATTTTATTTCATGAATTTATAACATTTTACCAGAACTAAAAATTGGTTTCACATTTATATAAATCCCATTTAAAAATACAAACCATCTGTCATGGCCTTCCCAACCACTTCAATTCAATTTAATTAATCCTTCAATATTAAAATTTATGGAAATTAAATTTCCATGTTAATACAAACCACTTATGAGGTTGTTCTATCAATTAAGAATTTATATTATGTAGTTAATAATTTTAAAACAAGGAAATGGGTGGTGATCATGGTGTCAGAAACCAAAAATATTTGAATAAGTAACTTATGGTAGTATCAAAGAATATCCCATATAATTAAAATGGATAAATAAATATTATCAAAATGAATCGAAATTTCAGGCATGAAAAATATTTCATAATATAATAAAAACACTTAAATGTTTAGTGAAACTTTCCAGAACAACAAGATTGGTTATGTAGACAACCTCTCATCAAGTATCTGCCTTTTATTCAAAGAAAAAAAGATGAAAATGTAACAACAAAACAATTCTCTAAAATTTTAGAATATGAGAATGCACCAAAATAACACAAGATATGGGAAGAAAATTATGATAAAAAACCACATGATTATGGAGATTACCATTTTGGATCCAATGTAACTGACACCAATGGAAATTTATAATATATTATAGAGTAATAGAAAACCTAGGAAGAGAGTTTGAGAAGGACCTATCACTATGAATAATAAGGGATTTATTCATCTTCCGAAGAAGAAAATGACATGAAATGGGTTTAAAAAATAATTGGATAAATTGTAAACTCAACCTTAAATAAGGGTTCGCACAATTTAGATACACAATTTTAAAAGCAGTGTGCCAATTATGTGCTATCAAATATATGAGAACCTCACTCGCATGATATGGGTTCATAGTTTGACTAACCATTGACAACATGTGAAAAATGTATCTATTAAGACCTATGAAATTTTTTCAAAGTCGTGCAATCTTGCACGCATGGTTGAATACAATCAGTGTGGAATCTCTTATGGACTATGTGCCTTACACTGTTGAGCAACAGAGCTATCCCAAAGAATGTAATAAACATATAACCCACTCGGTTTGTATAATTTATAGAACATCAAGCTTTAAATAAGACTTGTACACTCTCGATACCATCCTTAGGACATATGGAACATATACCGTGATTAAATAAAGAATTTAATCTAATAAACCAACGATCCATACCTGCAAGAAAATAGGGGACATTACATACATAATGATTATAAATACTGAATCCATCATAAAATTACACTTCATATCAATTCATCAAATTCTAATTGGTTGAACTAATCCATGAAAATAACAATAGTGAAAATCACCTTAGTCACCCTATTTTTGTAGCACTGGGGATCTAGTCTCTCTACTCATCACAGGAGATCTACACATTCAAGATATCATCATCCAATATATATATATATATATATATGTGTGAGATCTTTATGCATGGATTATAAAAAAAATTATACATAACATAATCTCCACAGTATTGAGAACATTTTTTCATTCACCCCCTTATTGGGGAAATACAACACCTTAGTATCCTATAAGGGTGAAACTTCTCCAATGATATCTTTTTGAATTCCAATTCACCATAGATAGTTAGTAGTTTTCACACCACCATATTCAACTACATGGGAAAAACATAATCTTTGTCCTCAAATAGGTAACCTCATTAAACCTAGTCCTCTATATGGGAACCCCTTTGTTTCTAAATTCTCATTAGGTAGAAACTTTACCCACAATAATCTCTAAAATTTACAAACCTGTATAATATCTCTATGATTCATAATTAAATTAAATTTATTCATCAGTAAAATAATGATATCTAATATCACATATGGAGAATCATTAACCTTGATCTTGGAATTATCAGGTCATATTCTCCAAGTCAACTTCAATGAAATATAGAGATAAAAGATCAAACCATTAAAATTAGGATGAACACACATAAATCTTGAATGCTAAAGGTAAAATATTATTCAAAAAATCCCTCCAAAAATTATAGGTCACACATGTGGATTATAATAATTTTACCCCATTATAATGATTGTATAAATAATGGGAACACTTATCAGGTCTATCCTTACTCAGTATTCTTATATTGGTTGCTGATTATTGAGATAGCTAACATCCTCCACTAAAGGGGTTATGCATGAATGGGATTCTATCAATGGTGTAAGCCCCAAATATTTTTCATGATTAGATTTCATCTTCATTAGAAACAATTAGGCCATGTACGTACACAAATGGAACCCTATTATAGTACACAAACACTTACCTCATGGGATGATATTCTCCATGTATCCAATTTTCATTATGTCTAACAATCAAATAGTATGAGGTAGAACCTTTAAATATCTTATAATCATGTTATATGATTTTACGAATCTAATATGGGTATACACATAGGTTTACATCATAATATTAGTCATTAATATGGGGTAACAACTCGGATGGGTAGAGGATTGAAAATATTGAAAGCCCTAACCCATATTCTCAATAAATTATATTCCCTATAATAATACATATATTATAAAAATTTTAAAATATAGAGGAATTTTATGAATAATCATAAAATATTTCAATCATGAAATTATGTATCATGAAATCCTTCTTCATGGGATATATTCCAATTTAGATTTTTTTTTCAAATTGTTGTATTCCATGAATGGAAACCTCTTCCTCTCATGTTTCATTACCAACAAATAGTATAACCATGATTGTGCTCTCTATTTGGAATCCCCATTCAATATTTTTATTCGAAACCATTTATGATCCTCTCATATGACCATACTCTATACAACATGAACTAAGTGATGTTAAATTTATTTTAATTAGGAAATATAGTACACCTATTACCATTTCAATCCCTACAACAATGGAAATACACCAATAAGAACATATTCCCTATGAAATTTTCTTTAATGGTGACTACACGTTGTGATATTAATAACCTTAATGAACTATATTTTTTATGAGATTAACCTGAATTGTTTACAGGTGAGTATGTACATCACTAACCATTTCGTGGTATCATTCTCATTGTTATCAATTTTTTATAGAAAAAATCTAGTAGTATCTAATGGTTTTGTGAAAATAAAATTAACAATTTTGATATTTATAACCTTTTCATAAATTTTAAAAACATTAAATTATCTGGAAACAATCTTAATGGGTTACTATTCCATTTATAAGGATACATAAACAACAGTTATCATGGGCATGATCCAAATGTCAAAAAACCATTATCCAATCAGTAATGAGATACAATACATAGTTTCCAACTCTATGACATTAAAAAATAGCATAATAAATCATTATGTTATTTATATGAAACAGCTTAAATATATTTATATTGATCCAATCAATATATATCCTTGGATTTATATATGTTTACATTGACACATATTTCTTGTAAAAATATATTACAGTTTTAAAATGTTATGTGGTGAGATTGTGAAAGATTAAAAAACATGACTTAAGGGACTAATATAGACCTATAATTGTTCTTATTTCCCATATAAATAGGGTTATGGTTGTTAAATTACATCCTCTCAACCAAACCACGTTCTATTTTTTCAAAGGTATAGTCCTAGTTACTACCACCCATTGGAATATATCTCTTCCATGAATCCCAAAATGAAACTAGAATTCCATTGGGGATTTCATTGGAAACAATATTTCATTTTAGATAACATAATGTATCATATTTTTTTTATTGGATATGTGGATATGATCGATATATTATATTACAATGATATTAAAATCTGATTCCATATAATTATAATCAATTTCAACTAAGTAATTATAATTCTCACCATAATGATGTTCAGAATGACCAAATTATCATGGTGTACCACATAGTTATTTGTATAACTACTAATATAATCTAAAAATTAGAACCATTACCATATCGTGATGTACAAAATCATGATTTACTTACCCTTTATATGTTTTCCTTCATTTATACCTTCTACCATTTAAATGTATTCTTCTACATCATAGTAATTTATCATAATTTATTTATATCATGATATTCTATATACAATAAAACATTATTAAAAAATGAATCACAATATAAATATTAATATTCATATTACAACATTATTGAGTAATAAATGTACATGTATTTCAAAAAGAAATGTATTATTTATGATTTAAAAAATTATACAAATTGGCTTTTAAATTATATATATCATGGTATAATCAATTATATAAAATAGTGAACAATATATGAAATAAAAAATTAAACAATGTTCAGTGATAAATTTTCAACACATTACTTTTCAATCAATTATTCACAATAAACCTAAACACATCTCACATTTTATCCTCATTGCATTAAAGATTAAATGACACAAGTTTAATTGAATCATTTCTCTAATATGAAACTCACACCAAAAACCACTCCATCAAATTTACCATTAACAATTTTATTTCTTACTTAATTGTTGAATCATAAATGACAAACTCATATGTCAACTTACCCATTTTATATATTTGTTCAGTATTCCGAACATAACCAATTACATTGAATATAAATCATAAACTCTATTTACTATGTTGATTATCAATAGAATGTTCTTCCACTTGTTAGTATGGTATGAATATTTCATAAAAAATATAACACCAATATAATACATCCCATAAATCATATTGAAATATTCCCATCATAGATGTAGGGTAGGATTATCCCATTCTCATAATTTTTTTGATAAAAATATTTATTTTTATTTTCTCTAACACATCAAATTAATAACTTCCTATGTAATGTCATTTGGGATAATAATATCCAATATTGCTACATCTTTTGTAAACCTATATGATTTCATTTTATTTTTCATTACATCCTTTCTATTAAAATAAATTAAAATATATACATAAATTGACGTTGAAATTATAGCTAGTATACAATATATTTTTATCCAAAATAATTATTCCATTTAATCATCATATGTATTATTCATAGTTAAGAAAATCATATTATTCTAGATGATTTTCCTCCAAGAGATGTGATATAATGAACTAAAATATGTTATTCATGATCAATTCAAACACTTTCCTCCAACAAAAATTGTATTTTCACTTAGTATTATGTCATGTGATTATTTTAAATTTAAAAAGCTATGTAATGAACTCAGGATATCAACCTAGAGTGCATTTTTTTATTCATTATCTTAACACTTTGGCACCTTCAATTTTCATTATCAATTAAAAAATTTATCAATTTTTCATCATTAATGTATTTTATATCTAAAAAATATTAAAATTAGATAGATCTCTTACCTATATAGAAACATATACTCATCCTTTATGATTTTCATAAGACACCATAAATGTTCAATGATAAATGAACATTATTATACTATGAAATACCTTCTTTGAAGAAATGAAATGCGGTTTTATGTGTCCTTATTTAATTTTTATCCACTAAATAAACCATTTACCAATAATCTTGACACTGTTTCACAATACATTCATTATTAAATTATTATCTTCACAATTAATTACACTCAATAATATAAAATAACTTCTTATATAAATAATAATTTTGTCAAAGGAAAAAATATTAAATGCATTAAAAGTCTCACATTTCAATATCGTTATGTAAGTGGAATGTTATTCTTAATATAATTCTATAGTTTATAATTCCAACAAGGGTTTTAATGAACCAAATTCTTCTTAAAGTAAGTCGTACTTCATTTTATACAATATTATATTGTGAAATTCACTATCTCCCTTAAAATTAACTTATAAGATTTTTCAACTACACATAATTTACTATTTTTTGAACGATATAGTGTAAAAATTATTTATATTAATTAATAATTTTACCAAGGAATTTTGATGTAATTATTTATGAAATTTTAACCAATATAAATTTTGACAGTTCTATGAACACTAAATCTACAGAAAATATTATCCCTAAGAACCATGAAATACATGGCAGTCAGAAAACGAACACCCCTTTCATATAAATTTTTTCCAGGTCATTGTTTTTATGGAAATACTACGTATTGTTAATATGAAACATGAATACATTGGATAATCTATCACATTTTAAAAAAAAATAGATTTTATAGAAAAAATAGAGTAACATTGTTAAATTTACAATATATTATATAGTACAAAATAAATGCTAAAAATAATGAAAATCAGCATTAGAAACCATGAGAGATATAATTTCAAGATACATTATTTGTCATACTATTTATCAACCCATAAGGGATTTCCCAAAAACCATAAAATATAAAATATTTGAGATAATTCAATGTGCATAGTCTTAAAATGGTTACCAAAACCCAAATCATTTTATAATGAGCCTAACAACCTTATATAAATTTGGAATGATTGATTTGAATAGTTGGAACACAATATACTCATCAAAAATAATAAACAATATGATTGGGGAAAAAATTTCACAAACTCTACATGTACTACAAAAAATATTTTTTCACTAATTATTTTGACATATAAATATGAATAAACATTGGGAATTCCTAATTAATGGCTTATAATTTCACAAACTAAGCTGAGTTTCCATTCTAACCGGCACTCATCCAGACCCATGGCATGGCCCGAAGTGCATTCCTGATCCCCGCAGGTTAGAAACTAGTGCTATGGCATAATCAATTAATTTTTGGAAACGGTTTTACCCAAGATAAAATTCAATTAAATAATAATCACATAAAACATAACACCGAGATCGATATCCATAACTGAACTAGTTAAAAAAATTCAATTTAATGGATTTACATCATTGACCTAAAGTAAGATACACCAAAACCTACAGGGGAACCAACAAGATGACAAAACATTTCCATGAAATTAGAGGAAAACTCTATAATGAAACATCCATACTTAATTGCAAGAATATAAAACACCAACAACCAGATCTACCATATTTAGAATAAAGAACCATTAATGTTTTAAGATTGAACCTGTACATATTTAGAAATAAATAACTTTAAAGAATCATTTTCAAAGATTAAATATTTAAAATAATTATATGACTAATGTTAATTTTATACTGATGGTATGTAACAAAAATAAAGGTCACCCTATGAAATTTCTGTAGGTACTAGCATTTGCGAGGCACTAGGAACCTCATATCTCAGTGAAAGATGGTATAGAAACTGTAACCCAAAAAGTATGCATGAATGATACACTAAAGACTAATCTATCCAAAGTTCTATTGGTGTTCAATAATTTTCATTATTATTTAGTAGGGGATATACCTTTAATGCAGTAAGAAAAAACCATGCTTTAGCCCTAGTGATCTAACTAGCATACTAGTCCTAGTCCTCCCACCAAGATACGTATCATTTCCTTGGTTATAAATTCTCATTTCACATATAAAATAAATCACCACATTCATATTCATTCTTCATGGAATATGTTTAGACATGGAAAACCAAACATTATCATTGGAAAATACTATCTCAAATTTATATGGACACCAAAATCTGTAACAATTTGATATTTAATGAATTTGTTTTTCAAATAAATTCATTTTCATTGATTTATTGACATTCATTAAGTCATAAAATCCTTTCACATGACACTAACTTGGATTGTTCTCTACACAACACTAGCTTGGGGTATGTTATATGAAGCACAAATTCCATCATTAACTACACACAACATAATGATTACCATTCTTTAGATGGAACCCCATGGTTAGTATAAATTACACAAAATATTGACTTTCCAAGATGGATTGCATAACATGCATGACCCTGTTTTACCACACAATATTATACTATTAAAATATTATTATAACATGATATAACCATACTGTTAAATTAGAATTCATTAAAAATATTAACTAAATTATGAAAATATCTAGTTTATCCAATTATAATATGAATTCATAAGTTACCGATTAATTATAAAGGATAACATAATGACCAATTTAATATTAAGGATATATATATTTTATGATCCAAAAGTTATTTTGTATTAGTAAATTAAACTAATAAAAATTATTGAGTGATGTTAATTTAATATACATTCAAAATATATTTTCTATATTCATCTAATAGATTTTATAAAAATAAGATCATACCATACCCTATTTTTTGTATAAAAAATATATTTTTACAATGGTAGTTTTACCAAATTTTAATAGAGAACCCTTTTTATGTTCTAATTTTTGATCATTTTTACATTAAACCCCCACATTGTCATCCCAACTGCAAATATAAATTGTAATCAATTTCCACCAATTCTATTATTAGAATAAGTAAAATGGACACTATTTTAGGAATCAAAATAAATTTAAATTTTTTAATGGGTAAAGATATTTTTTGATAAGAAAATATTAGTGAATGTAATTACAATTAATTACATCGACTATGGAAAAATTACTCTTAACATGTTAAAACACCTTAAACCTAAGGTACCAAATGACCATCCACATGAAAAATAAATCAATTTTATAAGATTATTTCCCCCACAAACCATTAATTATTGAATTTGTATGTTTTGGTATGAATTGTCTAGTTACAAATGTGGGTACACCCTAATTTTATAAAAAATATCATCTGTGTCATTTCACATCCCTGTATATGGTCACCACATCTCCCATTAACTCTCACCTCTGAAACAACATAGGATAAGACAATATCATACAAATAAACATTCCAAAATATTTACTTTTCTACTTGAATCCTTAATTTGGTTATGAATCCTTCCAAGGAATCCCTTTGGTGCAAAACCAATGGATTTCCCCAGTTCAGATGCAACACCCTCCCTCAAACTCATTTATTTTTTTGTATTTCCCCACCAACACAAATATCATTATTAAATTAATATAAAAAGATATAGTATCCTCAGTATTATGATATTTTTTTATTTTAATGGTTTAGAATAAAATTACAGACACTTCCATCCAATTTTTATCAAATATATTGTTTATGTGTACGACAAACTTCTACCTCGTGAAATGACGATTGTTTGTTTTTCCATTATAGACACTCATAATGGGAATTATGAGGTAAAATATATTTATATATAATATATATGATATTATTTTATGTATTTAATATTCATTAATTATTTTATAGAACATATCATAATAATTTATATTTTCTATAATATGATAATTTCAATTGAGGATGTGTGGACTACCGTGCCCTCAAAGCTATGCAATGCATTCACACACTACCTGAAATGTATTAAGGATGTTTATAGTAAAATTATATGATTTAAATGACATAATAATTCTACTATATTGATATTATATATATATTTAATTATATACATTATTTTCATTCAATATGAAAACAAAATTGAAACAACATTCATGCATATGTATGGTCTACCGTCTCCATGAATGATGTATTCCATTTTACCCTTATATATTTTTTTTGTTTGTTATAATAATGATATAATGTATATAAATTAAATTTATATTACATTTTTCATTCTAGAAATGATTATATATGTATTAGGGTAAAATATATAACAAATTACGGATCATTGAGAAAACAAAGAAAATATTACCCGTAGTGTAACATTAACATTAAATTGTTATCAAGAAGGTAATATAAAGACATTATCAAAAAATAAATGGAATTTTATATGATAATATTCATCTGGGATAGATTTATAATAAAGTTATTTTTATTATACAAGATTTTTGAATGAGTTTGACAAGAGTATGGACATTATGTAAGGAATTTCATCTCACTTTTTATTTCCATGAGATACATGCCTTACTCATCAATCACCTATTTTGTATTGTGTATATTCATCCCAAGAATGCATTGTATAAATAATATATTTATATTTATGGTTATTTTTATATTTATTTTATTATCAATAATTCATGGGGTTGATGTTTCAAAATTTACAAAATCCGTAAAGTCTGTTTTCTATCCATTTCCTCTATTGAGACACATTCCATGTTAATCACCAATATTTTTATTTGAGGTGTATATAATACCTTTGAAATTTTTTATCATGAAACTACTTGTTTTAATGATATTTAACCTCAATTTAATGTAAATACTTCCATTATATTATGTTTTAATGTTTCCAATGTGGTAATAGTTTATTGCTACAATCTCATCATTCATTGAGATTATTTAGAATTGTGTTTCCGTTGATGAAATAATTTGATCCAAATATTAGGAAATCCCATTAATTTTATGATTCCATGTTTATTCATGACATAATCATATTTTGGAACCAATTAAATACTTTTTTGTACATAATATCATTATTATTTTTTAAAATCCCGACATTACATTTCTCTTCGATCATAAATCTTTGTTTTAGAAAAAACATTTTATAAATAGCTTCCTAAAATATTCTGAAATTTTTATTTGATATTTGAAATTAATTTTTTACAAATTTTGTTACATTAAAATAATTGGGGTTTTAAAATAGGATTATTCTCTCCATTTTATGGTCAGACACATTTATAAACTATTTATAATGGAAAAATATTTTTTAGAATCTACATATTTACCCACCATATCACAGACATTCCCAGTAATATTATTTTACATTATTAACAATTAATTTTTTTAAATTAATTTTTTTCTTTATATTTTGTAAAACCTGTTATTTAATGTGGTTTTAAATATATAAGGTTTTCTAAAATATTCTATATTTAAAAAGTGTTTTTATGTGAGTTAAAAAACATCCTTTATATGTTTTAAAATTATTCTCAAATAAGTATGATATGAAAATTTTGTCAAGATTATTTAATATGTATTCAATGATAATGGGTTTCAAAATGTTTTCCTAAGTTTTCAATTTTATTTTGATGATTTTTTTTTCAAAAATTAATTTTTTTAGAATATTTTTCCAATGAAAAAAAGATATTATCTTTAAGAAAAATTTTCAATATTTCTTTTTATGTTATACTACATCTATGATGACATCATTTGATGTCAAAAAATTAATTCTAATAAATGATACAATGGTTTCATTAATATTATTTCATTATGGTTTATATTTTTACTGTATAATTCTTAAACCACCCATTTCTCTTCAATATGTTATACACTTTTGAAACACACATCATTTCAGAGGTTTTGCATTGATGAAATGTTTATGAAACCTATCTCTTTTCAATAGGTTATGATTTGATTAAATTTTAATGATTCTCATTTCATTACATGGGTTTTGATATTATATATATTAAACTAATCACTCTTCATGGGTTCATATATGATGAATGTTTTGTGCAAAATGAATGTATGATTTAATTATGTGATGGGTTGGACCTATATCTACCTATATTGAATTGGATAATAATGGAAGAATCATGAGTATAAATGTTATGCATAAACCATATTAGATGTTAAAAATGTTATACAAAGACCTATTTTCATGTCTATATTTTTGTGGGTGAACCTGATAAGGGTGTTCCCAATGTCATGATTGAACCTTATTATGTGTTCATAATGTTATACATGAACATGATTACATGTTCACAACGTTATTCGTGGACGTATTTGTATGTCAATATGTTTATTTTTGAACCATAACACATGTTCAAAATGTCATTCATGAACCTAATTACAAGTTCACAACATCAGTCATGGACCTAGTTGCATGTCCATATTACAATGAAAGGTCCCGATTCCATGTATGTAACTCAATGTGTGAACATGGTTTTAGTTAACATGATCCCAATGTTATATTTTGATTTGTATTCCACAATTCCATTTCTTTTTCCTATTTTATGATTTCATGAATTATGCTCTTTATTTACTTATGATTCATGTCTTATGATCCACAAATATTTATTATATGACTTATTTTTAGGATCATTTAAATATATTGAGTAATCGAATAATGATCATGATCATGTTATTATACCCTTCTATTCATTATGTGTTTATGATTTTTCATTATTTACCATTAATGAGTTTTTGACATTACCAATTTCCATGATTCACTTCCCAAGGATATGAAGGAAGGGTTTTGAGAAGAATCATTAAGTAGGATGATTGTTTTGAAAAAATTGATGTTATTTAACATAGTTAAAATATTTTTTTTCCATGATCCAAATGTACTAAACTAATATAGTCATTGGGTGTCATTTTTTACAATGTATTTTGTATTCCAAAAATGTTTTTTCTTGTATTTTTATGTTTCTACTATGTCATTATATTTCTTATCAGAGTTAATTTTTAGTTTACCTATGGCAAATAGAATGATATTACATTATTTAGATCCCTATTAGTACTTCTAAGGATATTTCTAGTGATGTCTCTAAGGATACATATAAGGATGAGTTATCATTTTGTACAATTTACATGAATTTTGGTAAATGTTTCAGTGAGTGGTTTCCAACCAATAAATCCTCGTATGGATACTATAATAGGGTATTATTGTAGAATATATATTCCTAGTAGTAAAAAAATAGACATTGTATTTTGGGCCTAACTAATCAAAACCTGACACAAGACAATGTGGCTTACTATGCAACTGGTTTGACACTCCTAATGGATATGATTTCAAAAGTCACAAACTATTAAAGAACCATCATGAAGGATTTGTAAACAATTTGGCTATGAATAAAATATAATAAACCCAGGGTTTCATAGATTAATGATGGTGTTCTGATTTATAAATCCTACAAATAATTATTTTTCATGCTTATGTGATTTTACACTATTATAAGTGTTACTAACACTATGATTTCTGGTTTTAGATATTGGGGATAATAAGAAAGAAATTGTTAACATTTAATGTTTCACTTGTCTTGTTTATCGGTATTATAGATATATATTTCCCAAGATGAAACCTCATAATGATAATCAGAATGGTGGTTTGAGTATTGTTTATACTTCTAACGATAAATATAATACAAATGACATGTGAAAGGAACATGATGTTCTTTGTGTATTAATTTCTTTAGAAATATGAGTCATAAATAAAATAAGGTTGAGTAACCATAAAACATGATTTATAATTCATATCCTTGGATGTGGTATAGAAGAACATGACTATAATGTCTGAGTAATGGATTATTAATAATGCTAGATGAATAAAGTATTTATGTTTTGGAATTTAAATGTTATGTTATATTAATCATAAAAAATATATATATAGTTTAATTTTATATTAATAATATAAAAGGATACATTAAATTATGATAATGACATAGAAAAGTGATATTTTGATTAAGTGATGGTAGCATGTGATGTGATCAAGATGTTTAGAAAATTGTGTATATCATGGATAAAGAGATAATTGATATGGATAAAGTAATCTATATTTCTCCTGAATAGACTACATGTGATTATTGATATGTGGGAAAATAGTTATATGTCTTTATATACATGTTTTAAAACTTCTTGAATTCAAGGAATATATACAGTAACCTTTGGAATAAGGAAGAGTTGATTTCAACCCAATGGATTTATGCTAATTCAGGTTATTTTAGGTTTAAATGGAATATAGGATGAGGGTATTCATAAGATTGTAATGGGGTAAAAAATTGGTAATTTTCAATATATGGAGTATAAATTCAAATTTAATTTTGTGAACTTATTTAAAATGGTTTGTAATTTTATCATTCATAATGGTTATAAGGTTAACCATCTATGTAAATTTTATGTTAAATGTTGGATGAAGTATGTAATATAAAATTATTATCTCACCATTTGAGGATTTTTGCATATCGGATGGCCTGTTAAAATTCCCTTATGTATTTGGTAACCGAACATAAATGTGAAGGATTATCACAGATCACGTGATCTACTAATAATTTAGTAATAATAAATTCACCTTTACATCTAAATGTGAGTGATTAAATCAAGCATGACACAACCAAATTGAGAGATTCTTCTTATGAAAAGAATTTTTATGCAAAACTAATATATCCATATAATCATAGAATGCACAAAAATGACACCAATATAGATAATGGACAATGAAAAAATATTTATACTAGTACCTTCATTTATGATGAGTCATGTTATCTTTTAGGTCAATAGAAATTTATAGTGTTGTGATTCATTAGATATCTTGACTATGATATCTTTCACTCTCCACCAGAACATGATTGATAAATTTTTCATACATTCCAAAGAAATAATTTCCCACCTATTTTATACTATGTGATAATCTAGTAATTAGTTAAATTGGGTAACAATCATGGTTTAATCTTTTTTTTTTGTAGGTTGGTATAGTGATATTTTTTTGATGTGATTTTCTATGAAATAAAACCTCAATAATTATACATTTAATAAAACAATGAAATTTCAATTTTTAAATTCATTTTAATGGGGTTAATTCATTACACTGTAATATTTTGTTTATTTTTTTTAATAAATTAATTTCCATTGATGTATTGCATTACACTATGTTAAACATTCCTTTCACAAGTCAGTAAATTCGCTTGTTCAACACGCAATAGAGACTTAATCTATGATATATTCAACACCAAGTCAATCATGAAATATATGAAACATAATTTTTATCATGAACTATATAGAACATTGAGGTCAGCATGCATTACCTATAAGATTTAAATTCCATTATGGCTTGCATAACATTCAAGACCATGATTAAAAAAAGAATAAGATATTATTAAAATATTATTTTAATAATATAAAAACATTGTGTAAAATAATAGTTTATTAATTGTTTCATCTAAATTATTATTTTTTATGTGTGACAAAAAAAATATGCATTCATTGGTTACAAATAAATTCAAAATGAAAATTTAAGACCCAGTTGAATTTAAACAATATATTTTTATATTCATGATCCCAAATGTGATTTGTACTAAAGAATTAAAATAATAAAATAGAGCATGATGTTAATTTAATACAGATGTTATATATTCAATAAAATATTTGTGATATTCTTCCAATATTATATATATATATATATAAGATCTGAAAAACTTACTTTTATGAATAAAAACCAATAGTTTTACAGAAGTATTTTGAACACTTTTTAATGGGGAACATTTTTTAAATCAATTATTTGGAACTTTTAAAGACTTAAAAAGTCCAACTAAAAATTATATGTTAAATAAAAACACATAAATTATGTTATTAATAATTTTTTGTTGTTTTCTGCAAGGTTATATTTTTAATGAATTGTTAAATGACTAAAATTTAATACAAAGCTTCCATTTCATATAATTTAGTTATGGTGTTAAATAAAAATTTAAATTGGGTTTAAATATTAATTAGGTAATTTTTATTTCAATTAATTCAATCGAGGTCGGTGGAATATATTTCAGTTTAAAATTTAATATAAAATCATAGAAATTATTTGGATGTTCTTACTTTAAAAACATGTATTGGCAACACAACTGAAGGATTAATTTTAAATTAATTTCCACCAATTAACTGATAAGGGTTTGAAAAAATGGATTTCATATTTGGAATAAGAATAATATATTATTCACAATAGGTAATATTATTTTTACTAATTTTTTTAAAGTAATTAATATTAATTAGAGTGATTAAGTAAAAATGAAGCATAAAAAGGATTTGAACCCTAATATTTGGGGCCCAAATAGAATATCCAATTATCAAACACCTATTTTATGGAAATATCTTGTCCATATATTTAATAATGGTGTTTTTTTTAATTTGTTACTTTGTTAGGGATAAATTTTGGTGCGCCTGATATGTTTTCAGAAATGACAAATGTGTGATTTATCTTCCCTATTAAAGGCCACCACCTCTCCCACTTCCTCACACCTCTAAAACAACCCTGGATGGGAATTTATCAAACAAATAAACTTACTAAAATATCTAAATTACTTCTTGAATCCTAAAATTCAGCATAAATCATTTCAAAGAATCCAGCTATGGAAAACTGAAAAGGATTTACCTAATTATTAGCTAACACCATCCCTCAAACTCTATTCTTTTATTTTGTTTCTCCAACACCTCAACACTCCTTATTCCTTTTTTTATAAATAATATATTATTAAATATACTTAGATGTTTTTATGCTATATTTTCTATATACATGTACACACACATCCTTCTAATGGGTAATTAATATATTGTTAATGTGTATAACTAACTACCACATCATGAAATGATGATTGTTAATTTTTAACATTACTTCCTCCCATGGTTGTAATTATGATGGAATATATATATATATATGTATATAATATATTATATTTTTAATTTCTTTAATAATAAAAAATTATTTTACAACACATATCTTTATTGTTTCCTTTTTTTGTAAATATGATATCTTTGTTTGAGGAAGTGTGGACAACCACCCCCTCAAAGTGATGTGATTTGTTCAAACTCTACATGAAATTTATTAAGGAAGTATTTAGGGAAATAATATTATAAAAAAAAATAATTCTACTATAATTATATAACATGAATATATACACATATATCTTTTTATTTCATTCTTTCAATACAACAATAAAACTGAAAGAACATTCATGCGTTTGTATAACATACCATCCCCACAAATTCTGTCTTAAATTTCATACTTCTATATTATATAGATTATTATAATACATTTTTAATGAATATAAATAAAATTTATATTATGTTTTAACATCTATAAATCATGATATATATATATATGTCCCAATAATATAACAAATTAAGACACAAGAGGAAAAGATGGAGAATATTACACGTAGCATAACCATAATATGAAATTTTTAACAATTCGATAATATAAATTCATAATAAAAACATAAATGGTATTAAATGAAATAATTTTATTCTTTTATATATATTTAATAATCTTATATTTATTATTCATGAGGTTTTAATGAGTATGACAAGATTCAAGACACATGGAAAGGGATTTCATTTCACTTTTTATTTCAATGAGATACATTCTTTTCTCACCACTAACTTATTTTTTTGTGGTGTATGTATTACCAACAAATTTATTCTATGTATATTATATATAAATTTATTGGAATTTAAATATCCTCTTTTTTATCATTCATTCATGGGGATTATGTTTGAAATGTTTTCGTAACAATAATGTAATTATTGTCTAAATTTGCATCCTTTGAGACACATTCCCAGTTGTGCACATATATTTATATATGAGGTTTACATACTTACTTTTACATGTCATATAATTAATATACGAATTTTCATGATATTTAAACTTTGTTAATTTTATTATTTCCATTATATTATGATTTAATGTTTCCAATGTTGTAATGATTTATTACTATAATGTACTCATTTTTTAGAGATAATTTAGAATTCTGCTTCCTTTGATGAATTAAAATGATCCATATATCAATAAATCTAATTAATTTTCTTAAAATATGGTTATTCATGATATAATCATGTATTGGTTCTAATTTTCTACCCATTGTTATATAAGTTTATTAAGAAAGCATTTGTAAGAATGTCTGACTTTACCACTCTCTTAAGTCAGAAAATATTGGTTATTTGAAAAATATGTTTTCTAAATAGTTTATAAAATTGTTATAATATAGTTCTATGATATTTAAAACACATGTTTACTGATTAATTTCCATAAAAATTATTTTTTTTAAAGGAATCTTCTTGTCATTTTCTAGTTGATACATGTTTCTAAACGTTTAATGATTCAGAATGAATGTTCAGAATATACGGATTTACCCACCTACATCATCAAAATTCCCTTGAGGAATTCTTTACATGATTTAAAAGTAAATTTTTTAAAATTAAAATATGTTTCCTCAAATTTTGTAAATTTTTTGTTTTAGTGTTTTATTCAATGAACAACGTTTTCATGTATATATTATTTTTAAAAAGTTTTTTTATATGATTTTAATAACTCATTTTATAATTTTATAAAAGGATATTTTCAATAATAAGGAATTTGATGAATTTTGATTATCCTTTTATAAGAATTATACATATTTACAAATAAATATTTTTTGAAGCTCATTTTATATGTTTTTGGGGAAATTATTTTTCAAAATGTTTTTTATATTTTTTTGTTTATTATCAAGAATATGGATTTCAATGTTTTTATGTTTTAATTATAATTCTAAATGTAATAAAAGATATTTTAATCCTGATATATTTTCAATAAATATTTTAATGTTATTCTACCTATATGATTAAATTAGTTTATGTTACTAAACTCTTTCTAGGAAATGATCTAAATGTTGAATTCATATTATATATTGAATGGTCTATGTTTTTATGGAATAATTATTATGACACCCATTTCTCTTCAATGTGTTATGTGCTTTTTAACTCACATATTTTCACATGTGTTTCTTTGATGGAATGGTTACGAAACCTACCTATTTTCCATATGTTATGATGTGATTAAATAATATTGATACCCATTTCATCTCATGGGTTATGAATCAATGTTTACAAGACCCATATCGTTAGATGGGTCATGATATGATGAATTATTTTAGGAACATACATTTTTTATTTCATTATGTGATGGGTGGGACAGGTATAACCCTTGAATGCATTATGTAAGGATTGATGACTCATGAGTATAAATGTTATGCACGAACCAAATTACATGTTCACAATTTTTTTCATGTACCTAGTTTCTTGAATAAAATTTTATGCATGAACTTGGCTAAATGTTCACAATGTTATGAGTGAAAAATATTATGGGATCATAATGTTATACTTGAACCTAATTAAATTTCCATAATGTTAGTAATGTATCTAGTATCATGTCCATACATTTACACGTGAACATGATTACATGTCCACAATGTTATTCATGATCATGATTGTATGATCACAATGATTTGTAAGGATCTAGTTGCATGACCCTGAGTCTTTGTTTGGGAACGATTTGATGTCTTAAACTAAATATGTGAACTAGTTTCTACTTATACATTTCATTGATGTTATATGTTGAGGTGTATTCCACAATTCCATGTATTTTCCCTATTTTATGATTTTATGGAAGATAATGTTAATTTTTATATGATTTAGGTCTTATAAACTACAAATATATATGTCATGATTCATGGTTATGATCTTGGATATTTTTTGAATAATATTTCATCGATCAAGATAACATTATCAGAACCTTATCTTCATGATTTGTTTACAAGTTTCTTTTATTTACTCTTGTTGAGTATTTTAGCTGACCTCTTTCTTATGATTCTCTTCCCCAAGTTCTGAAGATATAATTTTAATTAGAATTGCTAAGTTTTAAGGTATCTGTGGGAAAAAATGATGATATTTCACTGAGTTATAAGATTTTTTCCATGATTCAATTGGAAATAACTAGTACATTATTTGGCAGTCATTGTGTGTAATGTTTTATATATTCCTAAAAATTTATATAACTCTTATGTATGTTAAGACTCGCTCATTATAAAAATCATTTGAATGTATGCATCACACCATATACACAATTCATCAAACACATTTAAAATTCATAACATTATAGCACGCATAAAACCCAACCAATTTCATTTTGAATACTATCATTTGACTATTCTTATATAAAATCCTTTTAAAAAAAATTTCAAATATTTCATAAAATCATTTTATTATATTCAAAAAGAAATTCTTTAATACAAAAATAATACAATAATTATAGAACATGGAATCACCTACCTCATGCTTTGCAACTTTTGGAATCTACTGTAAAACATTAAATACACAACAAGGGGCCCAATAAAGACAATATTAAACCTTAAACACAATTATAAAATCCAAATAACCATGATTCAACAAATTATAAGGAATCCAACATACTAGAAAAAATATTACCCAATAATGAGGGAAGAAAAACCCTAGAAGATGGAACAAATAATGACAATATATACTTACATAATGATTATGGAAGATCTTAATCCAAAACCATCCAAAAGTTCATGTCCATGGAGATCAAGAAGGATATAATTAAGCTTATATGTCATCAAATACTATACTTCTATGATTATGAGTTATTATGGGTAAAATATGAAGAGTAAAGAAAGGGTAATATAAATACTTTCAATAACCTTCATAATTTTCATGGATTTCTCATCCGGTTTTCCAAACATTGTGACAAACATGTGTCCCTATCATTTGAAGGGAATGGAGGGCACATAGTATCTTGGTGGAGGAAACAAGCATGTGAAGCTAGTCGTGTGGCCCAAAAATTTCCACTATCTAAGGCACACATTTTCCCCTCAGATAGTGTACATCTTCCCCTACTTGTGAACCAATAATTCTCCACCTGTTGTCGAGTCCAAAAATCTCCATTTTCAGTAATAATAGTTGGAAAAATATAGAACCAATATATTACAAAAAATATAAAAGGAATACTTCAAAATAAAAATCACAGATTTGAAAATTCTGTACACCATGAAATCATTCCACCCTCATAAAGTCAGTTAAATGAGTGATTAGGGAATGAAAATAAATAATGACCATTAACCAAATACATACTCTCCCATGTATCACTATCATCATTACCACTATTCCATGTAAATAGGACCAATGGAATGGATATCCCATGAATCTCTCTCTCTCAGGAATCTGTAATCCATACTGGCTGCTCAGACATAGAAAAACTAGGTTCGAACTCCAACTCTTCCATATTCAACACATGAGAAGGGTGCGGATTATTATTTTTCAATTGTGACACATGAAACATTTCATTAATTGATGTCTTATTTGAAGGAAAAGTTAACCATTATTCCATCTAAAAAATACACTCAGTAATTTTAAAATGACCAACATACCATAGAATTAGATTTTGATTCTTACCAAGATGATGGTTACCCAAGCAAGGATTCACATTCATAAACAACTAATCACACACATATTATTCTGAATCTTGAGGCCTTTGATTAGAACAACACTTTTTAAAACTCTCATTTATAAATAACCACTTTCAGATCATCCTAAATTTATCTTCTGTCTCCCACACCATGATCGGTCCTAAAAACGAGGAGTCACCCACCTATGTCCTGCATAAATGGGACTGAAATGGAAAAAAATAATGCACCTGAAAGGAAGAAATATGAAAAATTATTGGTAATTATTATTAAATGAAAACATGAATAACTCCAAATGGAAAACCATTGATCCTACGAAATCTAGAAAAGCATGATCGAATCATGTCTTCCATGATCTAGTTATCCCACTATGTCTTACCATCTGTTTGAGAATTCCATTGCATGATAATTTTGACATGAAACCCATTTTCTTTCTCAAAGCCCTCACAAAACCATGAGGTAAAATGAGGGTACATATATGAAACAATTTCAAATGAAACACTATTAATCCATAATTTCTCCTAAACATATGACCATCCCAATTAATCAACATTATATTAATCTCTAAATTTCTTGAAATGTTATTATTTGGTCAGATCGTTGATCGAAACTCATATATAATTCAATCCCAACGGTGTATATGGAATTCCTACAATTAAATCCCTCAAAACCTCATACAAATTAGTGGTATGAACTTATAAATGTTCAAGAAAACCAAAGGGTCTATGATTCCCTTATTTAACAAGATGTAATATAAGGCACCTAGATAAATATTCATTTTTGTCTAATCATATACCTAGCCACAAAAATAGACGTCAGACATCATAATTCATTGTGTTGATACCAATACGAATGGCCCACATATACTAGTGGATATCCTACATGACCACCTTTTGTAATGAAAATGACCCCATTAATAAACCCATGAATCATATAACTCCATTGGGATACTATTAGCAAACAAAGGGACCACCCAACATTTAGTAACTGCATAGAATATTGACAGAACTCATCACTCAGATGATTTTTCCGAACCAACTCCCATATGGACGGTATCAACCGATCACTAAAAAAGAATGTACATCCAATCTAATCTTTCTTCTGTAGAAGAATTTTGTAAATAGGAAACATCAAATTCCACACATCACCAATCTCATTCAATTCTTGCACGATATTTTTCTTACTATTGAAATCTTCTACTATATAAGATTTTCCTCGGTGTATAGATGATTTCAAAGTAGATCCCCTGAAGGTACACAACCTAATGAAGTATCGTCAATTTTATATTCTTTTGGGGGAATATTTGGGCTATGATTTTATGATCACAATAGACCACCAAATTCTCCCTAAAAATATATTGGATCCATGAATTCATTTTAGGTATCACTTCCGCTAACTCAAGGTCATGGTTTTTGTAATTCATTTCATGTGGTCAGAGTTAGTGAGAACCAAATTCCAGCATATGCACATCCTATATTTGTAAACACCAAAGTCCCATACTTGATGAATCATAATAGATCCTATATCCCTTTATAGGTTCATGCTAGATTAAAATAAGGGCTATGGTCAATATTTTCTAAATCTAGTCAAACGAATCCAAACACTCTATCATCTACTTGAAACTTTACTTGTATCTTGTGATTTCATTCTTGGAAAGAGAGATGTTATAGAGATCTTAATAAAGAACCTATAATACCCCTCCAATCCTAAAAATATTATGATACAAAAAACATTTATTTGGATTATCTCATGAAATTACTATACTGATCATCATTGGGTCCACCAAAACACATGTTCTGAGACTACATGACCCAGAAAAATCATCCCAAATATAAAATGTTCACATGGAAAATATTTCCTCAAGAATACGTTACTGATGGTTTCATATAAAAATAATCAAGTTAAACACATACTTGAGTTAAATTTCAGAATAGACCAGGATTTTATCCACTAATACCATGAAAAAGAATGACGTGATACTGATGTAACACTCGGTTTATAAGACTTATAAATAATGTCAGATAATTTGTTAAACCAAAACATATGAACATTTACTCACAATGTTCATACATTCTATAAAACAATTTTAGAAAAAATTCCATTCCAATAATGAATTATTTCAACTGAAAACAGGAATTGATCTTTGAAAGCCACATAACCTGTTTCAACTAGTAAAAATGATCATCAATACATGGAATGTGTATTTTTTCTTGATTGTAACAATAATTATATTCCAGTAAACAATAAAAAATTAGAGAGATCTATTGTCATTATTTTAAATAGAACCGGATGACCCAAGGTGAGATTCTTTGACAAATGAATCCTTTAGACTCCAAATCATCCATACACATGATTATTTCCCTCAACATGGCAGGGTCTATACAGTATGAGGGGATAGATAATGGTTGTGTTATGAGATATAAATCAATATCCAACTCAATTTCCTACTCTGGAGGTAACCCAAAGAATTAATTTAGATATACCTCCAAGAACTCATCCTATAAAGATGATAATCCGCTCAAATAACCACTATGAAATCATCCTCCAACATGAGAGATAAAATATGGATAATAAGACTACCCAACATCAGATGTGGAGGTTCAACATGTCCAAAAATAGGACACCATTCACCTTAAAAACCACACTACTTTAATAATCTTCCCCAAGAATCACTCACCCCTGATAAAAATAAATTTTCACCTGAAAGCACACTATCCAATCATTACAGGTGAGCATGTTATGTGGCCCATTATAAATACTAGGAAATTCCATTCGAGAGTCACAATTGAGATAGTGAGTGTGCATGAAAGACACCAGAAACCATGCCCTCATTTCATGCTAAGAGTCCTCAATAACTCCATTATATAAAACATATGTTCATTGAGAATTTTTTTAAAATACATTAAACATATAGAAATAAAGGAATTTGAAGCAAAAATATGATATTGAACAAACCCTATAGATGATAAAATAAGGATAATAATTCTAACATTAGTAGGGTTTGAAATAGATTCCACTTGTGCATAATCAAGAGAATCGATATTCCTTGTCTATACTTGAGCCTAATGTCTGAACTGACATGTTACACTACATTAAAGTACTTTGTTCAAAATGCACATCCAGCAAGGCCAATAGGAAAACCGATCTAGGAACCAACTATCTTAGATTGATCTATGTGGGATGACATCCCATTGAATGTCAAAGAACTGACTCCATATAGATATGAACTTGATTCTATGAAAAACCATTTCAAGTGCACCATATGTTCACACAAATATAAACATATGAGCGGGAATGAAAATTAAAAGCACATATTCCATTCCATCCGACACTGATGCCACAAAAATGAACCAACGTATGAATCCATATATGAAGATAGTTGGGAAATATGGAATGGACTTCCCCTACCATCATATTGTATTTCTCTTGGTTAATCTTCTTTTTATATGAGCATCCACATATGTGGACCACTACTTGAACGAAACAGAAAACTAGACATTCCATTAGGCTTGATCTCTATCATAAAAAAATAATCAATGACCATAGAATATGTCTTCATCATGAACAAGAAGATCTAGGATTAGTTATCCGGTCACAACCCCATTAAAAAAATTAGAGTCTTAATCATCTTATTGGTAACCCCTTTGGGTGAGAATCAAGATAACTATTAAAATAATTGGATAAATCTGTCATCATGGAATCCCCTGGTGAAGATCTAAAACCTATTGGTAAATTTAAAAGTCCATGGTCTCAGGGAAATAATGCTCATTAAACAAAACCATCAAATCTATCCAATCAATTTGATCATTCAAACCACCTTTATCAACTGAGTCCCAGCACCTCTGATTAGTACATTCTGAAAAGAATGGTGTACATTTCACCCTCAATGGATCAAGAATGTCAATAAACTCAAACATTCACTCTATCTTCTCAACACTCTCCTCCACTTCATGGGGTACCATGATACCCCAGAAGGGTAAAGGCTTATTCTTGATGAACTCTTGATGCTAGTACTTTTGAGGTCCGGGTTCATCATCCCCAACATGAGTAGGACAAGAGACCACATCCTAACCCAATTCAAGGACGTCCTAAACCATAGATTCCACTAACTTCCAAAAATCTATTGAGGGAAAACTCTATCCAGCAACTTCCAACAGTAGTAGAAGAACTATAAGGGGAGTAATATTTCCAAATTAATAAATAACGACATGGAAATCACATCAACACATGATTTTGAATAAAATAGTTACTAACAACCACACATCTCAATCACCTCCATGAATCATTGAAAAACATTATTCATCACAATAACAAAAAAAACCACTTCAACCCCATCTCTGTGTCCATACACAGTATCCAGCCTGTACATCTCACCTAGAGGATAAGTCAAACCAAATTTACAACAACCCATTGTGATTCAATATCTATCATGAGTTGTGTTATCCAAAATCCCCACTCACAACCAGAACCTCATACCCCAAAAATCTTTTCTCTAGTCTATACAGATTTCATCAAATGACATGTCTTCAAAGAGAGTCAAGAACATACTCTAATACCATTTTGTCTTGAACCCATCCTAGGTGAAATCAAACCCCACACCATCACCAACCATTTCATGCAATAAAGGGAATTATTGAAACCACTTGGACAAGAGAATAGTGATTAGGTGTCAATCATACTCCTTTGGAAAAGATAACACTCAAGAAGAACAATCCCAAAAAATATTTAATTAAATCATTACACTATGATTTTTATACATAACCAAAATAACTAAAACTATTTCAATTAAAAATTTACAACATAAACCACATCCCTAAAATACCAAAATAGGATGTGAAACAACTAGAATGCTGAAAATCACCATGAAACAGGTGGACCATCACCCTCATGCCATATCCACCAACACTAGTAAAAATGGATGATGGTAAACTAGATAAACCATCACCACCACAAAACATTTTTCTTTTAAACAGGTCCAAATAATAATTATACATACAAGAAAGGGTTAATTTAGTGTGTGCTCCAAGGCCCAATAGGATTCCACACAAAAATAAATATTTCATGCCATAATAGTAGAAGAAAAATCACAATGAGTGGTTTAAGAAATAATATGGATTTTTTGTTTAAATAAAACACTTTAAATAAAAAATTAAAGAATAAAAAAGTTCAATTCAATATATGAGTTTGGACAGTATTATGTAGACTGTATTCACAAAATCTCTAGATAACCATGCAAAATTCTTAATGGTACTAGGACTAGTGGGATAGTAAGAATATTTTGTCTTAGAGAAACATTGATTAAAACCCATAAACTAGGAAGTCATCATGCAGTAACCTGTAGATAATAATCCATCCATGTTATAGTGTCATCCATTCCACATAGTCATAGTTTATATAGATTCGTGTCATCAATGCTTCTAGAAGAAACATGCCCCAACCCCGCCAATACTACTAGCAAACTTGTCCAAGTCCCCCAACCGAGATACCTAGTATTTTCATTATTCTCAATTCTAAATTCACATATCACATAAAATACCAATTTCACATTCACAAATCACGATGAACGTGTAGACTTGGATAAAATTTCATTATCATTGTCAAAAATAATTTTAAATTGACACAAAAACTCCAAATATATATTATAGCATGTTTCTTACCACTTTAAAAATTCATTAAATATATTAACAAAGTATCACATGATATCACATATGAGGCACAGATAATTTTATTATGAAAACCACATTTCAATTGAATTGTGTCAAAAATCCTTTTGGAAACACATTTTCACTAATCACATAATCCATAGAGCACATTCATGAAGCAGGACAAGCATAAAAAATTCTTATAATAATGCTTATCCATGGAATCATATAACTCAAGCATAATAACTTCTATAATCTGGTCGAAAACCACAACATCCTGAACAAGGGACCCTATAATGTCATGCTCTAACCAAATAAATGAAGATAAATTAAAATAAACTATGATTTAAACCATTCTAGTGAAAACAACCTACTAGATAAAAGGGAACCTGAGAAAGAGGTAATTAAACCCTATAATATGATTGAAATCAATTAATCGAGAGACTAAATTCATGATTCTTGAATATCCAATGCAATACCATAGAAAAATTAATTTCAATGAGTCTAATAGTGAGAGGATTAAGATCCATGGGATAAAAATTTTGTATTTCATTGATTTGTAGTGATTTAGGGTTAAATATGAATAGGCCTGAATGGCCCGAAGGCTTTTGTTTTTTATGATTTTCTGATAACCCATCTTTTAAGGGATGTGGGGGAACCCTTAAAAGGCCCATAAGATCATATACTACATTTCTTATAGGCATAGGAGATTACATAACCTGAGGGTCTTAAGGAATTCAACCAGACTATCTACAATGAACTGCCCCTCCCCAGCATCTGCATCCTGATAGTATCTCTCCACCTTTGCATGATCTTCTGGCAAGGATTCCCATGCAAGAACATGATTCTGCCGATGGCATAGCCACACCATCTCATTCTGACAATACATTTGGATCTTCTCTAGTGAGTGCACCTACTCTAAATCCTATTCTAGGGATGTTTCTTTTTTCTTTGTGTGTCTCGGGCCTGCATTCATGTGGCCCAAAGGCCTTGGGGTGTCCCTATGGCCTTAATGTGGCACAAATGCCTTGAGAATCAACTAGGTTGAAGGCATGGGTGGTCTGAAAGCATTGTAGGACCCGAGGACCAAACCGGGGGCTCGAAGGCCCAGTTGGATGAATAGTGTCAGCTTCTACAGTATCGAGAAGTGCCTGCTATAGTTATGCTATAGTACCCGGAAATATGCCTCCACCCGGATTTGATCTCGGGTCTCTTGGATACACCTACCGAGTCATCACCATCTGAAATGAGGCTCATGTGAAAAATGAGAATATGGATTAAGGTAAAATTAATAGTTTCATTGACCATAATTTTCCACATTGTAAGCCGTTTTGATTCTCCAAACTATGTGGCAACCATGTATCTCTCTATTTACAAGAGGAATGAGTCCACATAGTTTTTTGGGTGAGATCTAATTCCCATACAGCAAGATGGGTTCCCTAGACAATGAAACTATCTTTGGAATATTGTTTCCCATTGGCGAGCACATTGTTTCATCATTAGTGCATATAATCACAAAAGAATATCTCAATATAAATTCACAGATGTTACATAAAACACCTTGAGGGTGTTATTATTAGGGAGATCTAATCTTGTTGAAGGAAGATAATTATGATCATAAAAAACAAGAATTGATTTAATTTTTCATGTATCTTATTACTATCACAGTTAAATATAACTGAGGTAGTAATTGGGTCGTTATTGTAATCATTTTAACCATTCAAAACATTTTATCTTCTTTGTGTTAGGGTCATTGATAATAGTGAAGATATGTCTGGGTATTTGATTTATAATTTTCGGACTTTTTTCATACATTTATTTCATTATTTATTCATTAAAACATTCTATAATTTATAACGAAAATGATTTTATATTAGGATTAGTATATCTAGGAAAATTTCAATTAATTTTTATGAATATTCAAATGTCCATTATATGTAAATTATTCCACCGTGTAATTGATTTCATGATAGTTTTAGAAAATTATATTTTAGACAAAGAATTATATTTTTAGTAAAAAAATGAATACATACCAATCCAAGGATGTTTCATTATAATATATTATTATTTATGTGATTTTTTAGGAACTACATAATATATATGAGATTTTGATTCCAATTATCACTACTTAAGCCCAACAAACCTTGGGCGTCTTTCATGTTATTTAACAAAATCTAATTATATAATTTTAATTTATGGTGAGATAACCTATCATAGTTTATAATTTGGGGTAATATAAAACGTTATAAAATATATAATGTTCATTTAGTACATAAAATAATTTTCCAATAAATCAAAATCATCAACTGGTTATTATTTCATAGAATACAAACACAATACTTACAATAAACATGATTTGGTATTTTGAAATATTATATTTTGGATTTTTGTATGTATTTGTGTGGAAGAATTACACCATATTATAGAAATATTTATAGGGATATCTATTTTTAAAATATAATAATATTTTCATGATTATATAACAAAAATATGAAATTATGTGTCATTTTGTTGATGAAACAATTACTGTTTTTGGGAATATATATTATTCTCATTTATTCAATATGTGTAATTTTTTGTAAATAGTCATGGGATAATATATTTTATCCTCACTCACAAAAATATATTATAATAATTAAGGATTCGATAAATTCATCTCTAAATTGAATTTATAATATCAATGTGATGATATGAACTAATAAGAAAACGTACCCAAAATAATCTCGTAAACAACATGGATGTGTAATGTCCAACATTTATTAATTAAATTGTAAAACAATATGCATTGATGGTATAATTGAATCAATAAAAAATAGATCAATTTGTGTTTAGAATTATTCATTAATGGTTATAATATTATGTACCACCAGATCAATAGAATAGATCAAACTTTTAGCATAGAATTTTCCTAATGTCAAACAATAATATATGTCAAATTTCTGCCAAGTTCATTTTCCAACATAGAAGACTCTTATAGAGTATGGATTTCCATAAATATAGGTATATTAATATAGAATTTTTAATCCACCCTTTCATTCCATAATATATTTAATTAGTCTAGTTACAATGAATTTTATTCAAAACACTAATACATTTAGGGGGTTTCCATTTGATAACCCTGATGCTCACTTTAGAATCAACTATGAAATGTATAATACATCTTGATATAGTGGAGTTTTGGAGGATTATATAAGGAATCCCATTTCTAATTATTCATTTAGTGATAAATAATATTTTTAATATATGAATAAAAATAGTGATTCCAGTAGATATATCAAATTTACAACACCATGGACTCTGATTTTGAATGCATCTATAATGATTTTACCAAGGATTCAAAATAAGAAAAACATCTATAGTTGGTATAGGGTAGGAGGAACAATTATGATGAATGATCTAGAGAATTTATTTCACTTATTAAAATACCTGTGAGATGATATCATTCATTCCTATAGTGAACATGGATGGTAGAAAATATTCATTCATAAAGATGATGTCAATACCATGCCAGCTTCCATTGAAAATTTCATACCGTGGAAAATTGATATTGTCCATCCATGATCGAACAAAAAAATTGTATCGATATCCTTATATTGATAATCCCCCTTTGTAGAAAAATTTAGGTTAGTGACTTCAACCAGAACTTATATAAAATCTATTAGAAATGATAACTATGATTATTAATACTACTAAAACTAGATCATTTATTCATGTTTAATTATATCAAACTTGAGAAATAGAATGGGAAACATGCTAATTTTCTCCAAAAATTATATACTAGGACACAAAAAGGTAATAGTGAAAATAGAATCCTGGAGGAAGACAATATATTGGTTATATGATTCTATTAGGATCTTTCATAGGTCACCTTAGAATTAAAAATGGTAGTAGATAATGAGAACCATGGTAGAATACCATAACTAGTGGGATATGTAATATTTCATGATGTTATAGAAAATAAATATAAAGTATAAATTATAGAGATGTAATTCATCATTATGTTATGGAGGTTATAAAAACATATATTCAATCATTGACCTTTCTTTAGTAGAAGATGAAATGAATGTGGGATAAATAGTTTTATAAATATTTTGATGTATTTTAGAAGCCCAATATCTATAGGAATCTAACAAATGAAATAGATTATATTCCAATATATTAAATATTTATGAATGAAATTCATTCCAATAATAGAATTATAGGGATATTTTTCACGATTTCTATCAATAAAGTGCGTTAAATTATTGTGCAATAATCAATCCATTTGGAGAAAAAACAACATGAATTTTTCCAGTGAGACTTCTAGATCATGATTTTGTAACAGTGTTGGAATATAATTTTTAGGCCAAACATAACTACAATGATAATTTGGAAGACATAGTATTATTATTAATTTTTGGAAAAAAAACTATTTTAACATATAGTTTTCTTATTAATGGACATAATGAAATTCAAATATATCATGAAGGTTATGAAACAATTTCACACAACATTATCAAGTTTACTAATAAAGTCTCCCACATAGAGTAGGACATATGTTACTCTTTATATTTTTTTTAAAATTAAATTTTATACAAAAATATGGAATGGGTTACTCGAAATCCATTTATGACTTGGCACATGAAGTAGTTGATTCCGATCATAATCAAAAAGAGATGGTATATATATCAATCAAGTTTAATCATTTATTTGTGTGAAGTAGATAATGAAAACATATAATGAATCAAGACATATTAGTTTTCACTGTCCATTTCAAAGGCACTACAACTAAAATAGAATCATCATCTATCGTTATATTATATGACTACATATTTGATAAGCACATGAAATGTAAGAATAGAATTTTCAAATCAGATATTGATCAAATAAATTTTGGTCTCATTCCTTTTTATGTACTTTTTTGGATTCATAATGACTTCACAAAGGTCTCAGGGGTGTCATGTTCATGTATAGAGACTGAATCCTAGCTTTTTTAGGACATTATGTCATATTACACGGCAGGAATAAATTATTAGGTAAAGGCTCGTTATTAGATCTAACAGTGTATATGTTATGAATTTTCAAGAAGAGACATTCCACATGGTTGAGTTATGGTTTCACTAACCATGAAGACTAAAAATGTGGTTTTCGAATTCTCTTGGTACCCGTGCATCATTGGCATAGGGTTTGGAATACTATAAGTTCAAATCGTGCACATGCTATTCTCTAGGGAAAATGACCATTTTACCATTAATGGTCAAATTATACATCATTTTTCATCCCTATTCTGGGTTTTTGCGGGATGAACATATATTTCTTCCATTTTTAATATTTTGTAGGATAATCATATGGATTTCTAGATCTCTTTCATTAGGGGTCTAATAGAGCTTCGGTTTTTCATTTTGTTTGTGAATCAATATGTACTTGACTTCATTTTAGTTGTTTTTATTTCTCTTACTCTCTACCTAGTTATCCTGGTTTATAAATTTAGGCCTTTTTTTAAATCTACTCTGATCCAGTACAAATTAGAGGATGATATTGGATGAGAAGATTGATATAAGTTGGAGGTGGGTGGTATATAACATATCCCACATGCTCATTGATTTTGGAATTAACATGTGGGGCCCACAAATTACATCGAATGATTGTTGAATTTATAGTCCTTCCTTATAGTAATTAGAAACTTATGGTTATTATAATTCCATTAATGTTATTTTTTGTTGGTGGTTGCATCCACATATCCCAAAATATCATGTAGGGTGATATGTTATAGTTGAGATTTTAGTGTGTGGATAGTTTTGACCCATCATTTAGTTGTGCTTGAGCTTGACCACATTATTGTAATTCATCCTTAAATTAATATCACACTAAATCTTGAAATTATGAATTGATTGTACCTTGTCACTTCTACTTGACCTTCCTATGGTATGTTATTAAATATAAGTGATTTTTTTAAATAACATCACACAAATCATACTTATGTATATCACATTGGATTATTAATTGTAAATGAATGTTTGTTTGAATGTTCAAAGAACACCTTTCTATATTTATGCAAGAAATCACACTGAATGATATTAATTAAACATTATTTACATGGTTTTATATGAAATTTTTAATGTTACTTGTCCGAGTGAAACTGACGAAAGGAATAGCTAGAACCATGTGAATTTGTTAATTGAATAGTTTTTATATGACCAAATTAAGTTAAATGAAGTAAATTTAAGGTGATTATTTATGTACATGGAACATGACATCTTTATATGAATTCTTGAATATTGTTATCTCTTCGATTCATGAGAGAATATCTTGGGTACTCAATGAATTCATTCCGATTCAAGGATGCATGTTCTATTGGTTGAGGCCTACCAAATAACCTAATCATTTTTTACCTCTAGATGCCTGATATGACACCATAAGATCATTTAATTATTATTACAAGATTCTGTAGATACAATCCTTGGATCCATCATGAAATGAGGTACCTTATTTACATCCTTGAGCCTTACCATATATTGTGTCCTTTCTTATAGTGGATGTATTCCTTGGGCTCAGTTAGAAAAAGTATTGTGGTAATGCCTTCGATAATTATACATGGATTACAAACATACAAAATATATAGGATCAATTATTAATGAGTTTCCACCCTTGAGTTCTAGTATTCATTGGGTATTAACTTAGAACCACTTCATATTAATTATCAATCATGTTTTCATTGTCACACCATGGAACCTTCACTATTTATTCTTTCATGAGGTGATGCTAGTGCGTGATATGCCTCAAATTTCCTTTTCAGACAAATTGGTAATTAATTATTTAATGAACGTGTTATATTTTTAGACACCAGATGAGGGATGAAGTTTGTACTTGGTCATTTAGTTACATTATAATGGTTAATTTATATATGAATTATTTCACATTGTTACATTTTCAATACACGAGCCAAATGTTATTGAAACTAGTGGTGGTGACTCACTGATATTTATATCATAGAATCTCATAGTTCCATTGGTATCTAGGGAATATTACATGTATGCAGGTGTTGATAAAGGGAACCTTAATTTTTTAGACTCATGATTGATTATTGTTCTAGGATGGAGTTGGTAGTAGATGACTGAGCTTTTGCTCAGAATGCTTGGGACAATTTATTCATTTCCAATTTTCTACAATTAGTTTTTCATGTATGATTGATATATTAAATCCAAGTTTTATAGTATTATATTTTCATTAAATATATCATCATTAGCTATTTTATGGTTATCATGTTATTTTATTTGTAGTTGATTTTTCTCTTTCAACTATTCATTTCAATTAATTATTCTGTTTCAGCTATTTACCTTATATTGAATCATATATGTTATCTGATATGATATAATCTGGTGATGAGGGTAAAGTTTCCCCATTGACACACCCTAGGACTTCACTTATAGATGTAAGACTCTACTATACGAGGAGATGGGACTAATGTGATGTGGACCACTGGGATTGAGGTACCACCTAAGTGAAATCAAGTTATATGACATAAAAAGTGGTTTAAAAGGTGGATCCTTTATAGATTTACTATTTAGATAAAATATATTTGAGATTATTAATGCTTTAACCATATCCAAAATCCATGATTGGGAATCAAAAACCCATGTTCATTTTAAATTCTAAGTTGACCCAATTATAATTGTTGTTTACAATTTTTCTTAGTACATATAATATCATTGAAATTTTGGGAAACTCACATGTTATGTATTTTTTCTGACTGTTTTTATGATTGATATTATTTTTTTATCTTTATCATGTTGATATGATAGAACTGGTCATTGTTAAATGCATTATATATTCACATAGTTTTTACCTGTTATACATTTTTTCATGTTTTATAATTGTTTTTAACTGCTTTCATTTCATGAGATGCATATGATTTTTGAACGATCATTTATTATATATGTTCATGTACTTATTTTATTGTGTTTTTGAGTTATTTATTGTTTCAATTTTCATCAATAACATCCTCAATAATAATTAATTTATTCAAATAGTTATTTTAATTGTGATCTAGCTTAATTAATTTTTTTTGAGATCTATGAAAAAATTATAATAGTGAAACTTTTTTCATTGGTATCTTATAAGTGGGGTTAAATCATAATGGAGTGGAGGTGAATATAGAGATCAAATATGATTTATTTATTGATCAAATCATTTAGTTGATTGTAGTTCTTTAACTATTTTCTATCAATATTGAAAATTATTTTTCCACTATAGATCTCTATACTGATAAATAATATCATGAAAAATCATTTTCTTTTTGAATTGAAGTTCTATTTTTGGAGGATCCACTACTATTTTAATCATGAAAAGATAGAATAATACAATTTTATGTTTTAAAGGCATATGTTCAATTGATTTTTGAAAGTCATTTATTCTACTCCATCTCAATACATCATGTGCTCGACATGACCATGTTAATTATGTAACAATTTCAATAATATTTTTCCTTCTAAGTACACAGATTCCAGTTATGTTATATCATGAAGGAATATTCTCAACACACAATTTACATTGATCACATAAAAAATTATAATATATACTATTATTGATGTGGAAGACTCTTATGATTGGGGAACTAATATTAAAACTCATTACCACCTTCATTTACTAAAACATATGTTATATTTTTTGTGGCTATATCTCAAATTGGTGTAATCTATTACAATAACACACAAAATGTAAAAATCTATCATGTTAATTTTAAAGTAGAATATTATCTGTTAGTTTTGAGTCTCTTAGGTGTTAATTTTTTATAAGTGTTCCCATATATATTACTATATGTTACATAAGATATTTATGATGTAATGGGTAAAATATTACATATAAATTCCCTATTATCCCTAATATACATATCATGTTTATGTTTCCAACATGAACTGACAAATATACTTAATAATAAAGTGGATCATTTTTGGAATTAAGTTGATAATATGTTGAAGTATTACGTTTAATATTACAACCTAGAAAAAAAGTATCCATTATGTAAATTTTATTCCCAGTATAATTAGTGAATAACATTCCACATTCATGTTTCATAATAGAATAAGGAATATAGGGATGTTAATTCATTAAATTGGTATGTTAATAATACCAATATATAGTGGATTTTTATAGAGTCTGAGCTCAACAAAATCAAGAATAATGAATTCAAGAAATGACAATATATATATATATATAATTACAAGATAACAATAATCTATAATCACATGATCTTTTGGTAATTAATACATAAGTGATATATGATATTTCATTATTACTCACTAGGTAGGCATATTCTAGGCATATAAATATCCAAGAGGTTTAGGCCCTTTAATATGAAAAATTCAATTATAAATTGTGTGGTTGGGAGAGCAAGAGATGATGGGCATCCCAATAATGTAATTGGGTATGACCTTAGGACATAAAGTGTATTATAGATATGGAAGTAACACAATACTTAAATGTTTTTCCATGAAATGATTCATAATTCCATCTAGCTAATCTATTTAAATTTATTATTGACTAGGATGTTTATATTCACATTCTTATTTTTTTGAAAAAAAATTTTGATTTGGTTTTTATAAGTGAAAATATTATTTTGTTTGATGTTTTGGTGTTTTGGTAATTGTTTCTCAATGATATAACATTTTTATGATTGATTATTTATTTCGTATGTATTATGATATTCTTAAAGTACACTTAATTTTATAAATCATTTGTCAAACTGAAATTTTTAAATATAATAAAATAATTAATTTCTTCCATGGAGTGTGAGTAAAATTATAAAAAAAATCCAAAACCAGGGGACGAACAAGATATTCCAAACCATGTGTTGAACCATACAATGTTGACACAAAAATATAGAACACTTTTCATAGTTATTATGGGGTTTAACAAACTATGGGATAAAACCATGAAAGAGTGTGGTTGTTACATTTACCGTGTAATTATTCATACACACCACATGATTTACTTATTTTTGAGGTATAATATTTAAACATTCTAAACAACCCTATTTTATAAATATATCAAAATAAAACCACATTTTTAAAACACACTAACCATACCCTCATTCTGAATCAACCATGTACATAAAACCCTCATCCCTCTCTTTTAAATACATAATCATTCTACCATTCATCCTTAGTCTTCATTGGTTGGTTTAAAATACCAAGGTATGTTCTTGTATTATATTCTAATTATAATGTATATTCATCTGACTATTCTTTTTATATTAATTATTATTCTCTTAAATATTTTATTTGTTCAGTAACACAGTCCAATTAATAAATTATAGGGACCCTTTTTTTATTTCTTTTCCTTATTCTCATTAGAATATCATCTTGATTTAATATAATAATCCTTAAACACAACATCACCACAATTTTTTTTTCTAAAAATACAATTCTTTCAATAAATTCCATGAAATTAGAGTAGATATAGGTTCTTATATGGGTATACCTATTGATTTTTATTCATAAAAAATATTTTTTTTCTTATGAGTTACTTTTATTCTTAATAAACTATAAGATTCTCCCTTAAAACCATAAGCCTCATAGTGTATTTTTCAATGACATATTGGGGCTCTACAATGGTAATCATATCAAATTTTGACATCTCATTGCAAAACAAGGGGTTAATGTAAATGATGTAAAATAATTTCTAATAGAGGAGTCCCCCTCCACACAAAACAATTTCAATCTATTGAATTTTTCATCCTAGTGGATCATGGATGTGATCTAGATTTATTTTATAATTTTTTATATTGTAGAAAATATTTTATTTCATAAGACTACATATAAGGATATGGTAATAAAATTCATCTAAATACACATTTTTTTCATTTCTATGATACTAATTGAAACAATATATTTATTTAATAGAATTTGATATCGCACTATATACACTCATTTATTGATATAAATTTTATATCGGGAACTTTGAAACTATCCACAAAAATTGGGATGAGTATTTTTCAAAAAGTATAGAATAAAAAATATTATATGTGACATAATAACTCAACCTCACATGAATTTTTTTGGAATAAATTACAAAGGCCTACTATTCCTAAAAATTCAAATAGTAAGGCCAAAAAATGGCTTCACCCAATGCATCATGTATTTTTGAATGTTCTTACAACACACTTCACCCCATTATCTGAGAATAAGGGAAATCATTTGAGGTGGTATATATTGATGTATCATTCCTATATCATAGTAATAAAAAAACATATAATTTTTTTATTTTCAAAATATATACATCTCATGTTCATAATATAAATAAGATTCTTTTTAGATGACCATAAATCAAGATTCAAGATGATAATTTGGGAATTAAATTCAACAATGAGGGCATCATCGAGCTTGAATAATAAATTATTATTGATATAGTGATGGTACTATTATTTCTATTGTTTAAATATTATGGTAAATAATTAATTTTATGTGCTTTCTTTTATGGAGCTAAGGATGAGCTTCAAATCATGACTACGCTACCCAAGGTATCCCACCACACAACCCCTTAAAATGAGATTCAACATTACCACTTCTTAAGAAAGGCTAATCTTATCCAACAACCAAAACATTGACCTATAATTCCTCCACTATCATACTAACCATAACATACCTACCTAGTTGTAAAGGATTCAAAGTTTACTAAACCCAACATAAAATTTTAATTCCATCCAAAATATTATTCCTTGTTAAATTCCAATGATGGATGTTCTTAGTAGAACTTGTAAGTCATAAACATATATAAATAATACCATAAAATCATTATTAAAATATTCCTGATAATGGTAGATATCATTACCTTTATATTTTAGGATTCAATCATCATAGAACTAACTCATATTCCTCATCACCTACTAATATTATGGTCCTAGGTACAAGGAGTGATCCCATGCCTAGTATTAATCAGATTGTTGAGGTAGTGATATATTTTCTCCTATAAATAAAATAAAAATGGATGATTTTTTAAATTAATTTTAAAATTGTAATTTGGTATTATAAATTTAATTTCTTGACCATTTTTTATTAGACAACCCATAGGAAACCACTAATCCGTTCTATATTTTACCATGTACCATTAACTAATTTTCTCTGATTATGCACATCATTGACTGACTATTGAGTGTTATTATTATTTATAAATATTATGTGTCTATATAACTCATATTACATTTTTATTTTCCTATAAAACTTATTTAATTATTTCTACACTGTTTTTTATGTTTTCATTCTCCTGTTATTCAGTGTTTTGAAACTGGTATCAAAATATACTATTTTTCTACCACACCCTTCTTCTCGGTAGGATTTCTCACACAAACTTCATACAATTAATATCACCTAAAGACGTCATATTTTTCATACATTTATAATTATATTATATTGGTTATAATACCTATTTATCCTAATTAAAATTATTTACCTAATCAACCATGTCCCCTTTAACACAATCATGGGGGACTATAACCATTATTATGTGTGGATAAGGCAACCAAATTTTTAGTCTTCTCACATGATGATTACCATAAAATTTCCAAGGATGTAATATATATCATAAATATTATCTATGTTTTGGAATAAAATTCAATTATTCATATTAGTTATATTAATTTATTGTGGTTGAATATTTTTATTGTTGTACTTATTCATGAATTGATATGATTGTCAATGATGAAATATAGAATACAAAAATTCTTGAAGAGTTAACAAAAAATTGATTGAAAAATTTGGTTTGAGGGATTAATATAAAAAATTTGTAGTTAAAATTTTGTTTAATTTTATATTAAAGTCATAAAATGAAGTAAATGGCAGGGAAGATATGAAATTGATGATACCTAACCTGATTTTGTAATATGATACTTTTTTCTCAATATAATGGATTGATTATATAATTTATAGAGGAGATTGAATTGAGTGATAAAATTTCGTAGCATAATTATACTATGTCACATCAATGAAACACTCAATTTATGAAAAATAATAACTAAATAATGATGAAATTGTGCAAATCATATCTAATGTCAATTATTATTTTTGTTAACTATAAAAGTTACAGAACAAAACATAGTTTTAATGAAATGATGTTTTCAAATGAATCAAGTGTATTGTGAGATAATAATCATTAGAAGGATAATAATTCATATGGAGTATGTTAATTTAAATATTTTTAAAAAATGTAAGAAATCATGATATTTTTTAATTGAGTCTACATTTCTATTTTTCTTACATGTTTTTTATTTTTGTAATGGGTCAATGTAAGATTTACAATAATGGTTCAGTAATAATATTTATTGATATCATTGACACAATATGTGATATATCAACTAGTATTCTTGGTGTCCCCATTGTAATTATAGTCAAGTTAATTTTTGGAGGAAAAATCAGTCATATTTTGGAAATTTTAGAAAATAATAGTGAATTGTTAGGTTCTATAATAAATTGCAAATCAAAAATAATTTTTTTAATATAATTGATGTTTTTTACCATATATGTTATGATATAAAACAATTTTATGAGTTTTAAGGAATTGATCAAATTTCCCATAAACTATAGATTTTTCTAGAATAATAGAAGCATTCGGTCTCATCCCCTACTGAACATAGCTTTCACTAATACAAAAAATCCATTTAACCTATCACAGGAAACCATGTGGGATAAAATTTCAATAGATAAAACTTATCAAATGATCTCCTCATGGGTTTAAAAATAATCTATTATCACCCAAAATACATGCATAATATAGTTTTCATAGAAATATTAATGTACGTAGTCTTTAAATGTTGGCAGACATTATACACCAATACCCCATAAATGTGCTATAAAAAGTGAAATATAATAAATGAATTTTATGTGTTTCACAAGCTTAAATAAATCAGGATTATTGTCCATATTCCATGGTTGATATTTCTACCACCCATCATCTGAATAAAATTAACAATAAAAGATACCAACTTTCCTTGTTAAGAATTTACTACATGTTTACGTGATACATAATCATCTTCCACCATTATAAATTCAATACCATAAGATATTCATAATAGTCCAATATTTGATATATATTAATCATCAAAATTTATGCATAAAGAATCTCAATTGACACATATCTTTCCTTACCCCACATTTTCATTCATTCCAAAAAAATATTAATTTCAATCAAATTATACAATATTATTTAAATGGATAGTATAAAAAAATTAAATATATTTTTTGGTTATTTTTATAATCCCATTTAGACCACAACATGGATGTCTGTACAATGGGTTTTAAATCTAAAATACCCCAACTTCAAAAACCATGCCTTGAATTCCATAACCACTAAGTTTATGATGATATGGATAATTTCATATTCATTATGTTACATTATCCACAAACCAATTCATATTTTTATTGGTCAACCAAAATTTATTTCTCTTAGAATAAATATAATCACTACTAAAAAATAAGGATTTATCAGCACTATAAATTCTTTTATCAGTGCTAAAAAGTGCATATAATCGATGAACTATTAAAAGGGGTCCCTTTTATCCACGATAGAAAATAGATGATAAATACTCGTTTTCACAATGATAAAAAAAGAACTGATAAGACAAAACTTTTATCAGATCTTTTTTAAATGTGATAATAAAATATAATGAAATTAAAAAATATTTCTAAATATTGGAGTGATTTAACAGTACTGGAACCCCGTTAAATAGTTCTATGAAGCCCCCCACCTTGCCCACAAGTCCCATATACCCGTGCTTGCACGCCACATCTGCCCCACCCTTTAAAACCAGTAGCCCCAATTTCAACTGAGCAAGTTCCCCTGCCTCCCCTGGGATTCGAACTCGAGACCTCTCCCCTAGGCGATTGGACCCTTTACCACTCCCACATAATTATTTTCCCCCATTTAATAATATATATATATAGTTAAAATTATTAAAATATTAATATATATATATATATTATTCATATATTAATATATATATATACATATAAAGTTATATTTATATATTTATATATTTATTCATATGTTAATATATATAGTTATATATATATATATTGATATATTAATATATATTTATAACTATTATATTTTATATATTTGTTTATATTTTTTAATCCATATAATTATATGAATATTTATAAATATTTATAAAATTAGTTTTAAATACATTTATAAAATATATTTTTTTGTTTATTTTAAAATAAATAAATACATATATATAACACACACACGAACATGCACACACACATGTATATATTATATATGTTTACCTGTAAGTGTATTTATACATATTTATATATTTTTACATATATTTTATATAAATATATATATACAGATGTTATAATATATAAAAAATATATCATAGTTTGTTAATATTGACACAAACACACACACATTATATAGGTATATAAATATTGATGTATATTTATTCAAAATAAATTGGAAATTATTTTTTACTAATAGAAGTCTTTTATATTAATAAATATATTTTCTATGAAAATATGATTATTTATTTATTTATAAAATTAATTTTTTAGGTGTGAATATATAAAAAGATATGTAAATATTTTTATAAATTTTATTATAAATAATATTACATTGAGAAAGGATATTAAATTTCAACGCCATAATATCAATATGAATGTAATCCCTAGGAAGAAATTAAGTCCCCACTAAAAAAGTTAAAAAATAACCCCTTAAATGAGGCTAAACTTTCATGGAATGTAAAAAAACATTGGGTATCACAACAAAAAATTGGTTTTAGAGGCCTTATTATCCTTTTTTAGACTCCAAAACTTTGATATAGGTTTACAGGTACCACTGAGGGAATAAATATCGTCGTAGGCCCAGATTTGATATGTGGTATAGATAAAAATGATACACTGATCAAATGTTATGGAAATATGAAGTCCGAGAAACATTTGTAAATTATTTTAGATCTTTTATTCATTTTTTGGATTTTTTGTGTCTTCAAATTTAAATTAAATGACTATTATTGGAAAATATATATCATTATTTTATTTAATTAAAATTTTTAATTATTTGAGGAACAAATCTCGCTTAATATCTTATATATTATGTGTAAATGACTACTTATATATATCTAAAACATATTTAAAAAATATATATTATATTTATATCAATATAATGACATTTATATATTAATAAATTACTATATTATTTTAACTATTCTTTTTAAATATACCCTTTCTTATTGATTGTAAAAAAATTAATGATAAATACCTATCCTTATCACCACTACTAAAAAAATATTGATAGAGGGGGCTAATTTTAATTGTGATTTTTTTGCACGGTTAATGGGAAGTTCTGTGAAAACCCATTTTTATGGGAGTGAATTAGGAATTTCAAAATGAGAGATTAGTTTAATAGTTATAACATAAAAAATGGCACATTAGGGTACTATCACATTATATAATGAATTTCATGCACCCTGATTTCATAAAGCATTGATATATGATTTATTACTTGAATAATTTATTTTTTTCGTTAATATTAATTTCGAAATCAAATGTGAGTAATTATAATATATTTAGAATTTTATTTTATACATTATTGGATTGTAAAAACATAAAATCATATTTTTTTTAAAAAAATATTAACTTAAACTTCAATTATAGTTGAACAAAATTTAAAAATATTAGACAATAAATATAACATCAATTTTTAGCTATGTAATAATTGACCCACTTTATATTCCACAAAATCTGTTCACAATCGAAAATTTATACCATGATTTATCTCTTCTATATAAATTTTTATTCCAATTTAATGAATTGTGAAACAATAATAAAAAACGATTGATTACATCCCTGGTGATGTGTTTGTAATAAGATAATCTAACACATTCTTCAATTGATTAAATACATCCATTAATAATTCCTCAAAATTTAACATGGACTCATCAATTAATTTTTTATAACAATATTTATATATTTTAAAAATCTATTATAACAATTCTATATAACCTATTACTCCAATTATGGATTCTCATTAACTTTTGTGATAGTGTTTAAGGATTCAGTGAAGCTAATTAAATATTAGACGAATTCACTATGATTCTATCTCAAGAGATTCTTTGTCATCGAATAGTTCATTCACTAAACATGAATTAATATTTCTCCAATTTGAGATAATAATGTGTGTCATCACATCTATATATTACCTATGATTGTTTTTATAATCAATAATCAATAATCATGTGAATGATTAAAATCATCAAATAATATTTCTATGATCTAATCTGACATATCATTTAAATGGGTCATCACACATCATTAGGAAGCGGTGGATGCTCCAAAAAATCCCAAAATAATTCTTATATATATAAATGTACCGTAAGGAAATTAGAATACATTTCATTCTTTATAGTGAGGAAAAATAGAAACATTTTTGTACCTTGACTTTCTCTCAAAAAACATGTAATAAGAGTACCTTGATCGGATTCCCAATATATAATCAATTTATTGAATTTGAAAAAATCATTCCATATGTCCTTACTTGATTATTTTATATATAAAAATAATTTTTTAAATATTATAGTTATTTTCAAAATAATAAAATTATACTCATTTGATATGTGTAATACCCAATGTTATTTTAAATAGTACAATTTTTTATTTTGTAAAACACTTGAATGTCGTATATTAAATGAACTCAAAAATAATGTCAATAAAATATTATAGTTATAAACTATCTATTGGGTTGCAAGGAATGAATCAGAATAATGAAATTATTAATTATATATTGAAATAATTTACATAATGAAAATAATAAATCTAGTCATGAAAAGTGAGATTGTTTTAATTTTTTTACAGCACATTGAATTTGAATAAATTTATTATATGATTTCATGTAATTTATTTAGTGTAATTTTTAAAACATTTCCTCCAAGGATTATATAGTTAATTTCAATTTTTTTAAATAATACAAAAATAAATGGATATCGTATTTTAAATAGTAATTTAAAAATTATTAAAGGGTAATTGTTAGTTGTTTTTTAGAGATGGATTATTTTTCCATTTTTCTTGAAAAATATATATTTCAATAAAACACGATTTTATTTTATTTATATGAATTAATGTAAAAGTATAATTATAATATTGTTTTTTATTAATGAAACTATAAATCCATTTTATTGAATATAATATAAATAATTCCATTGAAAGAAAATTCTAATTTATTTTTGTGATATTTAATATTTCGGATTAAAAAATCATTTTTTTCATAAATATATTATTACAAGAATACTATTTTTAATTGTTTATTAATTAAAACAATCCATAATAATGAGTTTATTAAACAATATATATATATATATATATATATTATATAATAAATTTCATGTGATGAGTACTACTAGTTATATAGGTAATGTAATATAATTTTATTCAGGACAAAATGATTATTTCTTAAAAACTTATATCATCAAATTTTTAGGATTAATTTTAAAAATAATGTATAAATTTTATCAAAGTTTTATTTGAATAAATTTATTCCATTTAATAATAATTATTTACATTATCAGAGAAAAAAAATTTATTTTTAACAATTATAAATAGTAATTTTGGTAAAATATATCACATTTTAATGGGAAAATTGAGGTAATCAAGGAAACAAATGTAGAATAAGGGTTTAAAATCATCCATTAACCAACCTATATTTTATTTTGAAATTTTTAATATAACACCCCTTCAAAATATCATAAATATTAAATCATAGTTCCATAATTATTTGAAATATTCATTAATATGATTTTATGTAAAGGAAAATTCTAAAATGAATCAGGCATGCTTTTAATTTATCTTTAATAATAATATATGTAAATATAAAATCCAATGAATTTAATGTAGGATCACCATATTAAATCGAATATATGAAATAATACCAAAATTTTATTGTATAATATAACACCTTCAGGGTTTATGATATTTTCTTTTTAAAATAGATTAAATAATCTTTGACAGATTAAGAAGAATGCCACAACATGATTAAATAAAACACAATTAACTATTAAAATATTATTAATTAAATATTAATATTTTAGTCGACCTATTAATTTATAAACATTTTTAACTAAACTATGAAAATATTAAATCTTACATATGAAATGAATAAATTCAATAGCTATTTATTTATTAGAAATAGTATAAAACCATTTTAATGAGAAGGTTGTGTTTTCTGAAAAACTGTATTTTCTGAATGGAGGATTAGTCACACATTTCTCAAATAAAATAAAAATAATTTTTAATTTTTTTTAATAATTATAAGGAAAAAAATTATTTTCATCAATATACATTTCATAATTATCTTTCAGTGAAAATTTTATAATATTTTGTAAATTTTTTTTAGTAGTGAAAATAAATATTATTATTAAAACATCCTTTTGATTTAATTTTTTTTGAAGATGAATTACATTTAAACATGGTTTAAAAGAAATATTTCTTCAATAATATTATAATTTAACAAATTTATTTATTTTTTTAAAAAACATTATTCATTTTTGATACAAAAAGTTTTATACATAAGATAATTTTCTCTTTGGAAAGCCTCTCTATAATAATGTCGATGGTGAAATTTATAATTGAAATCTTCCACATTATTGAATTGAATTTAGAAAAATGGATTCCAAATATTTAAAAATAAAAACATATTTAAATTAATTTTTTAATATTATATTAAAATAAAGAAATTGTAAAAATAGTAAACATTAATTACCACATTTAATGTAAAAATGGTTTTACCTTTGAATTTAAGTATCAATATAATAAAAAATTTATATAAATCATTTTACAACTCATTTAAATAGACATATAAAAATCTTATAATTATTAATGTTATAAAATTACGGATTTTGAGTATTCTTTATGGAAAAAACATAGCTATTACTTTATGTTTTGAAAATATGGAGCTCTATCCTCTCCCCCCACTTATAAAAGGCCACCACTCTCTTATATTTTTCTCAATTCCAAAACAATTTGAATCGCAAATGAAAATCAAAAATTCCCTCTTTAATTAACTCAAAACATCCTATCTTCATTATTTTCACTCGGTATCCCTCCATATAATGATATATTAATAATCCTAAATAGGATCTTGGGAGAAGTGGTAAAATTCCAAAACATGCATATTTGTTTTATATCATCATCAACCCCTATAAATAATTTTTCTAATATTAAAAAATAATAAAGAATTTTTCTAATATATTATTATATTTTATTATGTCAATGGAATAACATATATTCATATCCACTTCCCTGAAATGGTAAATTAAATCGTTGAATGTGTGTACAATGGACTATCATCTTATGAAAAAATGTTATTTTTTTCTAGCACCACCATAAAAGGATTGATAAAAATATGGATTTAAATTTTTTATAAAATTTTTCTGAAATTTTAATAAATTTTAAATTATTATATCACAAACACAATCATAAATTTCATTTCATGAGAGATACGATAATATCCATCATGTTTATCTTGGACTACCGCCTCACGAAGAGATGTGATTCATTTTCAATTACAGATTAAATGAATGTTAATAAGGATAAAGTTAATGAATATGTTTAATTTTTAGGATATAACAATAATTATTTTAATAAAATGTCTTATATGACTTCATATATTAAAAGCCTTGTAAAAACAATAACATCACTTGTGTATACATGTGAATAACCTCCTCCATGTTTCATTGTGAAATGTGTTTTATTTTACTCTACAATGGATCAATAGAAGGATGTATTTGATTAATATATATTATATATATTAAATAATATTTATTCTAGGAAAGTCATTTGATATATTTTTTTATTTAATTCCATCCATCAAGAAAACGGATGAATCATTTATGTGTATATAGGCCTACCATCTACATTAATTGTGTAATCCATTTCCTGTCTCTATCATTAATATATTAAAAATAATTATTATACTACGAATATATGTGATAATTAACAATGAATTTTTAGTAAAAAGTAGATAAATGACTATAGATAAATAATATATTATATTAGATATATTTTTATAGTTATTTGATATATTTATAATATTCCAATATTTGTTATACATGAGTTTCAAACACACACGAAAGAATTCAAACCAAATTTAATGGTTTCTCGTCTCACGTTTACTTCTGTGAGACATACACTATGTTCAAAACATATTGCATTGTTATATGTATGTACATCCCCATTGATAGGATATATTATGAATCTAATTATAATAATGGTTTTCAATGTTTCTTTTTATGGTTATTTCTTTTTTGGGGCTTACAATTTAGTTATTACCAAGGTGGTATGGTTTTGTTTCAAAATCTCATTATCATTCAGGATTGTTTTTTCTTAAGTCTTCCATGGGAGAATTATTTACTTTTTATCAAATTTAATCTATATAATTATCCACTGATTATAAATGAATGTTTTGAAGTAGTAGTACTATTTTTAAATCATTTTTACATAAAATTTCTATGAAATTATTTTTATGAAAATAATACATTTTATCAAATTAGATGTAATCCCACATTCTGAAAAATACTTATATGATAAGAATTATCAAAAATGTTTGTAAAAATTGTAAAATTATTTATTCAGTAATATTTTACACATATTTACTTTCAATTTTTTTTCAAATGAATATTCATGTCCTTTTTAAAATGATGCTAGTTTGGAATTGAAAAAATATTAAAATACTATTTATTTAACCATGTATGGGATGAACAAAATTTCACACCAAAAATTCAACTCAATGTTTAAAATAATATTTTACATATATCCAATCGATATTTTCAAAAAAAATGTATTTTCCATTTTTTAAATTTATAATTTTAATAATATTTACAATGTAAAATGGTTATTACCTAAACCAATGATATTTTTATGGTGTCTATATTCATAAATGACAAAAACCCATTATTTCAAAAATTATACAATTAGGACATGTTGTATTTAAATAATTTAAATTATTTATTTAGATGATTTATTATGATTCTGATCAAGGATGATAAATTTTTATTTACATGATTACTATAACACTTTAGGATTTATAACTATTTTTATGTTATTGTTGTAAGTATTAAAAAAATTTACATTGGTTTTTCAATAATTATGGTTATACTGATTAGGTTTCATCTATTTAATATAGAAAATGTATTGTACCTTGTAACTGATGGGTGTGGCCTAGATATAGATCCCCTTGATGATTTATTAGGATTCACAAGACAAATCATTTGACAAAATAAGATATGTTTCTACACAGAACTTTACGATGTGTTTTAAAAAATGATAACAATGCCTGATGTCTGACATAATGTATTCAATAATTAGGCAAGAAGTTATTTTTTCCCTGTTGATTTTTAATCTGTTAGAATATCCACATATATTTTTAAATATTATGATATTATTTATAAGTAGTTATTTTATTAATATTTATTTCAACCATATTATTATCATTTTATTGAATTAATGTCATTTTATTAAGTAAATTACCTCACCGTATTTATTTTAATGATTTATTCAAGACAGATACCACATTTCTCTTATCCTTAATGAGTATATGATCTCACCCATTTCATATGTTTCACATTCCATAGGATACAATGATTTGTTTTCTGATTGATATGTTGGGATAAAATTTGAAAAAATATTGAATTATAAAAGAGAACAATTTTTTATATTTGAATTTACAAAATGTAAAACGAATTTAATGTATATATATACATTACCCCTCCTACTAAACTATTTGGTCCTTCAGGAATCTATAATATGTATCCAGTACCATCATAATAGTGAATAAAATAAAACTATTCTTATAGAGTTCATGCCTGTATTGATGGTGTTAATGTATGTTTAGTATAATCATTGGGAAATAAATTTCTGAAAACATAGATTTGGGATTATAACCATATGATATAATTTATATATAATTCGAAATATAGAAGAACATCCTAAAGATATATTAATCTAGACATTATGTATATTACCAAAAATAAATCACTTTCTATATACAATAGGTGGACAATGTTATCAAATAAACGTATATAAGGGGAATAAATCTGAAAAAGGAATATAGGGATTAAATATAGCATTTTACAGTAAACAAAAAAGGACTAACTATTATCGTAGTGAGACACTCACATCGGATATTATTTAGTTAATTAATATTTACATTGTTTTACAATTATGATGACTTTCATAATATTTTTATTATTTTAAACTATCCAAAATAAATAATTAATATGATTATGAGACTAATAAGGAACAAAATATCAATTTATGTAATGTCTTTCAATATTATTTGGATTGTTCTTTTTTTACATTTATTTATAAATTACATGAACCATCTGTTTCTTATACTACAATAGCTCATACCCGATGATTATTGACACCCCAACATCAGAACATAAAAAATATATTATTACATTAATCTATATAAATATTCATATAGTTTGATAACATTTGTGGATGTAATTCTTTTTAAAGAAGACATGACCAAATATTGGTGCCTTATCAACAAAATTCAAAAATCCAAGTCTCAAGAATTCAATATTTCTTCAAAAGTCAGTATGTTCTGCTCGATCTAGCAACCAATATACAGATGAAAAGTTGGGATATGTTGTAACTGAGAACAAAAATCAATATAGAGGCATATATACACCTGAAGGTAAAACTAGGATCATGATAATATATGATCGTCCTTGGGACTATATGGAGTCTCACTACCTCTTCCAGATATTATATCAAAAAATCCTCCACTGATATGAAATCCAAAACCGATATATTTTTGGGTCATTTTTTCAAATGGACCACTATAAAAGATGAAAATTTAATTTTTCACTATGATATTGGTAAAACATTAATAAATTCCATTGATACGTCCAACCATATCTACTGAGGAACATGAAATAGTTATAAAAAACATTGCGAACATCGTGAATGACAATCTACTTCGTACCAACTAAACATCAATAGAATAATTGTATAACCTCATTCCTCAACCTAGACAACCAAAACCATGAATTAAAATCATAGTACATAATGTTAATGATAGTATTTAAGACCATGGTTGATTTAAGAAACAAAACAATTATCATATCACAAAGAGCCAATTATAACCAAAATATCCCCTTGAAAAACAATATGTTATTTTCATCTTAAAAAATAATATTTAGAATCAGTAATAGAAAATCATTCCCTCAAGGCCTCCACATTAGAATCACCCAATCAGGAATCATCCACATTTCAGACCACATAATTTGACACTATCAAAATAAAATGATACTTTTTTAATAAACAATATAATTACTAGATGTATCAGTAGGATCTATTACATAACCCTATAGGAATTTATTGATAGACACACTATATTACAATGTGACTTCCATCCTAGTGAATCGACTATAACATTTCCATTTAAAATTGTATCTGAATTAAAAATTCATAATCCAGTCTGAATTATAGTAGATATACTTTTCAAATGATCATGTCATTCTAGGAGAAGACATACCTCAGTATATTATGATCAGTCAAACCAAAAATCTCTAACCAATGAGTTACATTCTCCCAACATTATTTAAACCAAAAATACTTCAAACTCGTGATTATTGGTGGAATATTTAAACACATGAGGACTTATCTATCGAGGATATTAAGATAAAATAAAAATATAATGAATAAGACCACATCCAATTAAATGATTTGGATGACCATAAAAAACATAAAAATGAACCCAAGTTATAAGAATAAGAAGGACTAGATAAATCAACGATTTCTATTTTAGGTAAAGAAATATTTCCTAACATAGATCAATCCACAATAACTCTCAATCATTATTATTTTGATCATTCAAGGGAGTCGCATGCCATGATAAATCAGCTAAAAACCTTCAATAAAAAATAAATGTCCAAGTATGTTATAAACTATAATATATATGTAAGGATTCCTATGAAATGTATATTTCAACCTTAAATGATTCCAAATGAAAAATGTAATGAGACTTGACATGACCTACTAAACAGTTAAATTAATTCCTAAATTCACACATTAACATCATTTTGAATAGTTGTTGATGAAAAAGTACTCCTATGATAGTATACATTTTCTCTTCATTCTCTGCATAGATAAAGAGTACACAAAGATGTTATCATTAAAACCCACCATGAATAGATATAGAAACACTCGAAGGAATTTAATCCATAAAATTAGTGAACATCTCATGAGAATTTATCACACCAAACAACATCACAATGATCGCATAATCCCAACAATACATTAGAAAGTGGTCTTTAGAATATGAAAGTCTTTAAACTATATCTGATGATATCATAATATAATATCAATCATCAAAAACTAACTAGTTCTTTTATTCTTTTCAAATAATTCTTTGATATGTGGAGGAGTTTAATTATTCATTACTATCACATGATTACTTAAATGATAAAAAACTACAAAGATACAAACATCCTTTGAACATATTAATGAGTAATATAATTTCACACCATGGTGCCGCACTCATCTAAACAAAATCATGGTGAAAAATATCAACAAGTTCTACCAATAGATATTGTAATATTGAATGTGTTATCATGTGTGGGGAAATCATGATCAGTGATGGAACCAATTTTTTCTCAATACCAAACTCTATATCCCACCAAGGGTGTATCACTAGAACCATATCCGGTAATAATATTTTGGTAACCATCCATAGCCCTAAGAAAAATTTATTTTTTTAAAATCTATTAAATATTGCATCTGGTCATCCATCATGAATGATTAGGACAAACAACACCTTTGTCCCAGATGTTACTCTATCACTCCAATGAACAGTGCATGATCCTTTTGTACATAATTATATATATGTTATATATAAATGAAATCAAAAAATACTACATCAAATAAGATCACACTATTATAAGGATGATGTTTTTGGGTTATATTGATAAATATGGGATGTCGCCTAAGTAGAAACATTTCTCTACAACTAGCTCATGGTATCAACATACATTACGTGAAAAAAATTAAAATTAATTTGGAGTATATAATTCCATGATAATAGAAATCCTCTCAACCTCATTCTGAAAATCATAGAACAAGGAATAAAATAAATATTTTATATGCCCTCAATCCATCAAATCATGCACACATGTAGAAAAAATAGAAAATGTACCTGAGATGTCATCAGCTTCATTCGATGTAGTAAATTCCAAGGAATGAAGCTAACCATGACCTACTAAAAGTAAAATATGACCTTGATGATGACAAGAAATAAGTTAAATATTTAATCTCTAATGATGAGAAACATAATGTGACTTTCATATTACAATCGCATTTTCCTTGAGATTATTCATAAATAGATCATTATATTATTAATTCCTAGATTGAAACTACTTTAATAGAGGGACCATAATTTAAATAAATGGTTCATGTTTGTACCCCTAAAACATAATGTTCTCTTGATTAATATTACATCTTCCTCCCAAAGGAAAACATTTCCCTGATCCGTTAAAAAAAATATTGAGATTCACTACACCAAATAAAATTAGATGATGATAGCTAGAACCTACCCCTAATAGTTAAAAATCTATTTTTTCCAACGCAAATGGAACCAAAAAAATAAAAAAATATGGTTTATGAAAAACCCTACATAATCACCACTAATGAATATTTAGTAATGGATATTGACCACTCAATAACATATTCTCTTTTAAATTCCTTGATATATGTCTAAAAAGAAATGGGGTGACCATGTTTTTGATTTTTGAGGCAAAGACTCTTCAAAATTCCTCCACATGGAATTGTAATAATGTTTCACCCATATCTCCTAATCTAAAAATAGAACATGAGGAATATTAGAGAATTGACGTAGATTCATTCCCAAATTCGTACATTCAATAACTCCTCTTCCATAGGATATGATGTTTCTAATGATATACCACCTTCCTGGTTTTAAAAGGAAAACTCTTTTTGAACAAGACAAAAAATATATCTCATGATACACAATATTACTCATGATCCCTAGTGAATTATATCTAACATTACCTCACTACTCCATATAATATCATCATACCCAAAAAAAACCCAGTGCTCTATATAATCATTGATATAACATAATTTAATATTTAACTCCAATTGTTTTTTAAATCATTGAAACTGTAATGGATCTATCATATGTATACAGGCTATAGAATTTAATATTATAGAGTTCCATCCTCTAATATTCATTATATCTGACCTCTAATCTATATAGTTATGTGGTCATGACATACTTAATAAATTCTATATGAAGAAAATGGGGACGTCGATAAGAATCCATACATATAATCAAATAATTTTTAGATACACATACACATGAAATATGAAATTTTTAACATTAATTAATTAATTAATTTCCACTACTGGAGGTTCAACCAAATACCATGGTCTACGCTTTTCAATCATAGGTATGAGGAAGAATAATGTGTAATCATTTTGTATTTCTATACACTAGAAACAATAACACATCGCCTTGTATGATCGGAAAAAGTAAATGTTTTTTAATTAGATAAATGGGGTCCCCAAATACCTTTGTAAAATCTAATATTCCTTATTTACAATGATTACTAAATGAAGCAGGCACCATTACCCAACCAACCCAAGCACTTTCACCTAATCAAACCCATAAAACTCATCTTATCCATTAATATAATCATTTTATATGACACTGTCATGACCCCTTCCCCAAATGAGTGAATTTATAGGCAGAAAATGAGGGATGTTTGATAGAACATACTGGATCCAACCTCCAATAGAACATGGTTTGGTGAGAATCATACCACGTATAATGAATATATAAATGGGATACATTAGAATCATATAGAAAATATATAATAAAGGGATAATATAGTTCACTAATAACCATTAGTAGAAAATTATATTTTAGTTATAAAGTGAATACATATCATGTTATACAAGACCAAAACAATTCAAAAATAGAAATAGAAGTACTAAATAATAAAACTGGGTAGTGACCATAAAAACTAAATAAATCAATTTAAAAAAAAATGTAGTAACATCCATCCCGATATCCAACATGCACATATTGACATAAAATATAATTTTTTATATATAGGGTGTCCATAAAATTTATAAAAAGTAATACAGTCTATAGTTCCTCTTTTGAAAAAGATAAGGAAATATATTAACACCCAGCGAAAATCATGTAATAGTATCCCATAACACAAATATTTATACAATGGTCCAAATCTTTAACCATCTAAAAAACCAGCACAATGTCACATGTGATATGTACGACATTCACAAAGTGCATTAGAACATATAATCTTCCCATAAACATTTCTATATCATAATAATGTAGTTTTTGAAATCCATCATGACTTGTATATTTTATATCATACATCATGTAATATACCTTAATCTTTAATAACGCATATATAGAGTATGTACATAGATCAAATATAGATAATATACTTATTAAATATAACAAACATTTGGATATTTCCTATAGACATACATCTCTGTGACATAACAACAAGATATTATTAACCTCTAAAAATATATATATAGAACACACGACCAATTGTTTTCATTTGTATGACATACGGAGATGGTTAGTTTGATATTTAAGGGGGTTATTTTGTATAAATTCATATTGGATGTTATGGAAAATTGTTTTTAAGGTGTTTTTTCATTAAAAAAAGTTTTTTCAAATAATTTATTTGAAGAAGTTACTCTATTAAGGTATTCACTAGTAAATGGGTTTCAAAGCATGGGAGTTTCAATTTCATTGTTATGGAAATATTTAAAAATATTATGAAAATAATTTCACTGAATATCTTGGAATATATAACAATCATAGAACACTGGGTTCATTGTCTTAGTACCATATAGAAACCTTAGTCAGTCTATAACCACTAGGGTAAATAGTTTGAAAATGATAGACTATAGAAGGACTAAATATAATAAATTTATGTTATTATAACATAGTGAAACTTTTCTATCATAGATACACAATCCAAAAGACAATAACACACTTCTAGATTCTATAATGTTCTTTCAACGATTCAAATTTTCCATTATATGATTTCAAATGTTTTCCTTTTTAAATAGAGAAGATATTGATTAATTTCTTCAACATTATCATTTTTGTTTAATTTCAATTCATGTTTCGTTGACTATTTCATGGATTAATGAAAACACAATAGATTTCTATTATAATTATTTTAAAATCTAATACCTTATAAAACATGTAGTTTATAAATTAGGGATAAAACATGTAGTACCACTGGTTTGAGGTATGTGGCCTTTTTTATGCCTTTTTATGTGTTTAAAGTTCATGAGATGAGTTGGGAAGTGGTTGGGAGAGTTTAGAATGGTTTTGGATGAGTTTGGAGGATTTTTTATGGGTGCATGGTTTGAGCATAGTTAGTGGAAACTTGGAGGATTCTCCAAGAAACCGTGCTGGGGGTTGTAGTGGGCTTTGAACAGTTTGAAAAACCGTGCGAGGAAAACATGGAGACTCTTGCTCTCGAGGTAGTATCGTGCACATGGTTAGCTCACTATTTTCAAAATCGTGCGGACTAACAGTGCGACAACTTAAAATAGTGTCTTAAAACCCAATATCTATCGGTCTTGCCTCATTCCTCTCCAAACCTCCTCCCACTCGAGTCTCACTGGGGTTCTTCAGTTTTCAAGGGTTTTAGGGGCTCTACCACTCGTTTAGGAAGCATTTTGAAGAGGTTTCTAGGTGGTTTGAATGTGGTTTCCCCAGGGTAAGTTTCTCCTCTGGGTTCTTTGTGTTTTCCTCTAGATATACACTTCCCTATTTCTTGGTTTTCTAGATCTACACTTTTTGTGTGTAGGTATAGGGTTGTGGTTGCCTTGGATGATGATTTTAGGGCTTTTGACTGTTAGTGAAGTGTATCTAAAGTGGTTTTAGTGGTGCGTTCACTGGATTTGAGGATCGGTTTCTTGTGGGTCTAGTTTTCCAGAACCTTAAATGTAGGTGGCTTCACTCTGGACTCCACATGGTTAGAACAAGTGGTTCTTGTTACAATTAATTAGTTTTTCTGAAAAATTAATTGTGTTCTGTTGTGAAAAATTGGTTGGAAATCCCTTGGGTGATGTTTTGGGGATTTTATGGAAACAAGGGGGTTTTATGGTGAAAGGATCTGGATTTGGATTTTAAAATAGAGATTTTAATTTGGGTTTTTGAGATTTATTTGGGAAAATGGTTGATGAAAAATTGTTTTCAATAAAGATGTTGTTTTTATTGAAATGTGTTTTGGCATGGAAAATGGTTTTCAATAAATGGATGGTTTATTGAAGTGGATTGAAATGCGATGGAATTGGTTGATTTCATGTTGTTATGAAATTAGTGGTTTATATTCTTATTTTTGATAGATTGTACAGTTGTTTGGATGTGGAGAGAAGTACCACTATAAAAAGGGGGTGGATAGTGGACGGAAGGGTCACCATCAAATGATAAGTGGGAGAGAAGTGCCACTAGGTGTGAATGGGTGAACGGGTTGGACAAAAGTTACACCATTTAGTTTTGTTCAGGGAGTACCACAAGGTGTGAATGGTTGAACGGGTTGGATGGATGTTTCACCATTTGGTTGTTTTGGTTTTTTGTTGTGTATTTATTTTCATTTTGGAAATTTTTGTGCTAGTGTGTAAATGATGAAATGGATTGTGGCATTTTTGTTAGATTTCCCTTGGTTTCTTGGTTTGCGTGTGATGTCTTGGTAAGGGCATGTTTGGATTATGAAAATTTATGTACTTGTGATTATTTTATATAAATGTTTTTATATAAATGTGCTAATGGTTTTATCCTAGTGGTATGTGTAGGGATGTCTTTTGGGGAAATCCTACTGAGTAGATGTACTCACCCCCTTCTTTGGCACATCGATGTCTTTTCAGTTGTTGTGTATTGTGACATTGGCAAAGGTAAGACATCACCCTCATTTAGTGGTCCATCGTGATGTATGGGTGGAGCTTGGAGCATGGAGATTGGTGTGGATCCATGGAGTGTTCGTTGGTTTATTTTGGGTCTTTTGTTGATTCATTCGTATAATACACAGATATGGTATTGGTTTTATTGGTATTTAGTTTTATTGTGAAATAACATGGATGTCCTTTGGGAATACATGCTTGAACGTCTTTGATGACATGAATCATATAGTGATTGATATTGGATGGTATGGTTAGTTTTTTCTTAAGGGAAATTTGTTCCCCAATTTGTTCTCAAATCACTCTACATTTATTTCCAGACCCTGGAACCATGGGAACATCACTTAAAGACAAGTAACCCTCATTTCCAACTCAATCCAATGAGGTAGGAGTGGGTTGTTTCAGATGGTATCAGTTTGATTGTCCTTATATTTCAAGTGAGAGCACTTGTTTGGTCACATTGGTGACATTGTTTTGGAGTTGAAATTCGTTGTGGTATATTCCTTGAGTTGGGATGATATCATAGTGTAGTAATGTCGGAAAATTGAGTTTATAGTATAAAATAACGTAGCTAAACCTTTAATTCTGAACTTCAAGTTACAAGGGAGATGGGTACATAAGTGTTTTGGAGACACTTGTAGTCATAGGAAATCTCATTGTCGTGGGTGTAGCCAATTATATGTGCATGGAATATAAGGTAGAAATGACTTCTTTCATATACATGAATTATTTTGAAGTTAAATTTCATTTATTTTCCTTTCATTTTTTGTTTTGTATGGTTTCCAAAGGTTTTATGGAGAAATAGATGAGTTTTCATGAATTGGGCCAAACCGTGAGCCCAATTCCAGATTTAAAAATAAAATTTTTTCCTTTATAACTTTTTCATTTTTTAATATTTTTCCTTCATTCAAATTCCTAAATGGTCCCCTATGACCTATTAACACCAAAATATAAATTTGGAGCCTTTATAAATCCATAATCATGGTGGATATGGGTTTTTATTTAAGATATTGGGCCTGCCCGAAGGCCCATTTCCTGCATTAAAAATAATATTTAATTTTTTTATATCTCCTTCAATATTTGCGTTTTGTCGGTGATTCCACATCACACTCGACCCTAAGAAATCCAGGAGCGCTCCCATTTCCTTCCCCCCCCTCCTTGGAGCTCTTTGATATCGAGAAGTAGGGCTGATCTTCATAGGGTGTCTCAAATCGTCCAGAATTGAAGAGGTAACTTCATACCTTCTTAACTCTCTCAATTCTTAATCTTTTCCCTCCATTCTAGTTCCCAAATTACCTCCTATATCTTGTTCGAAGAATCACTAAATTTTTGCTGTTTTCAATTCCAGTAACTATTGTTTTTGGAGTGATTAATTCAGGATGCTTCAAGTAGGTGAGTCTATTTCTTTCCTCTTTCAAATTGCTTAGGGTTTCTTCCCTAATTCTTGAATTATAAAAAATTTCAGAAGTTAGGGTTCGTGAATAGGTTATAAATTACTGTATTGTGGGTGAAATATTGAAGTTTTAGGTTTCTTTTAACTTCCTTGAGGTGTGGCGGTCATGCGGTTGATGTTTCGTCCCAATATTTGAGGGTTTTGACACATTCGGTAGGTGATTCCGTGGGTAACCATTTAATGATGAGTTAGTTTGCATGATTAAATAATTTTGCATGTTCCTTATTTGCTGTTCATTATGATAAAACCATTTTTGGTTGCAATAGTAAAGCATTTGTTTTTAAAGTTACATTTTTGCTTGAAGTGTGTATTTTTCAAATGTATTTCATGTGTTATATCTTGTGGTAGTTTTGTAAAACATGGAAGTGATTTATTAGTTGTTGAAATGGGCTTCCAATTATGGTTAGGTAATGATATAGTTCCATGTGGGCCTAAAAATGCGGTTTATTTGAATGGTTTTATTTGTATGACCTTGTTATACTCCTTGAAAGTGTTTTATGGATTTGTGTGTTCTCATGGGTATCTTTTGTGATATTATTCAACGTGATTATATAACATTTGAATGTGGATTATTTCATGTTGATTGGGCTGCCAATTCTGTTTTGGTAGGGTCTTGGTGTGCTTTTGGCTTAAAAAGAGATTTTTGAAATGGATTTCATGTGCAAAGTTTTGGTATACTCTTTATAATTGTTTTATGAAAGTTTTGAATGCTTTATTGGGTTGTGTAATAGATGAAACTATATCAGCAAACTGTTTTGGTAGGAGTATATTTTTAAAAGGTCCATTTAATTTGTGAAAAGGCTATTATGTGATATGTATCATCTTCGAAATATTTTATTAAATTGTTTGAAGGAGATATTTTGGAGTGAAAGTGATGTGAAAGTGATGTGGAGTGTTTTGTGTGAGTGTGATGTGAAAAATTGAATTTTTGATTATGAAAGAAGTGTTATATTCCATGTGTGTGGGCTGTTATATGAGTTTAAATATCTTATAATTGTTTTATAAAATTGTTTAATGGTTTTGTGGAAGTGCTGAAGAAATGTGAAATGTGTTGTGGGCTATTTTGGTGTGATTCGGATTTCAAAATCCTTTTGAATGAAAAATTGATTTTTGCAACTTCTGTGGTATACATATGGGCTGTTTGGTGAATTTGTCATGTGGAAATGATATTTTCATGTTCAATGTACATTTCTTGACTTGTTGAACTTGTTTGAGAACAAGGGGAAAACCTGGGTATCTATGTGGGTGGACGTGTACTAGTATGCTAGTGAATCCGTGGGGTTTGGCCTCAGTTTCACTTAGCAAGATTGACGCTTACAACTCTAACTAAATAATGATGATGATGATTGGGGACCACTAGGTTATGGGTATGTTCCCTACTAGTGGATCGTGCACGAGAATGGATATTTGTGATGGTTACTCTCACCGAGATACGAGGTACCGGGGACCCACAACTAGCTAGTGCCTAGGGGTTACATCCTATTTCCTGTGCTCATTATTTACATTGTACTTACCATCGTCATACGGTATAGTTGGCTGGAAAATTCAGTATTGTTGATATTATTTTTAAAAGTGTTGATTCGTAATGATAGCCCACTTGAAAACTATTTTTATTCAAAGTAGCATCTTTTAGAAATTGTAACTAGCTTTTCATGTTTTTGAAAACTTTCATGCTTTTCGTCTTTAAATGTTTATCACATGGAATCTCTTAGTGGTTGTATCCTACTGGGCATTGGCTGACACCCTACTTACACCCTTGGGTGTAAGTAGACAAGGTTGTTTTTGTTGTCGCAGGTTGGGTACAGTTTTTTTGTTCCAGTGGTTCGGGTATCTAGCAGGTCCTTGGTGGTGAAGTCTTGTGGAGGTGGCTTGTGGGCGGTGCCCCTTGCCATGAGGGTTCTTGGGCTGTCCTTATTTGGATTTATAACTTTGGTATGGACCTTTTGAGTTGTTTTAAGCCATGTAATTCAGTTCTGAATTTTTGTAAAAGATTGTTTGGTTTGAAAAATCCAGATTTGTTTCATTGGATTCTTTTGTTGTTTTATGTTTATAAACACGGGTAAATCATTCCCAATTTTCATTTTATGATACCCAGGCACTTGTGCCAGCCCATGGGGATCGGGAACGCCCCTCGGGTCATGTCACAGGCTGGTTTTGGTGCCGGTTTTGGCGGTGACCAGATTCGGTTTGTGACAAAATGGTATCAGAGGAGGTTCAGGTTCACTCTTTGGGTCTTGTTATTTGGGGAAGAGTCAGGATAGTATGGAGTTAGGATTTTTGGGACATGGAATTCTAGTTATGGGTAGTGTGCCTGATCACCACACCTCATAATGGGATTCATGTTTCCAAGAGAAGTCGGGATTTATCTAAGTCCTTCGGTTTTCTTGGTTCGATGATGATTAAGGGAAATGAAAAAGAGAGTTGGGTTAATGGTCTTAGTGAGCTCGCAAGGCCTGGAAATCCATGTGGAGCAAAGGATATTCCCTAGAACACTCTTTGTGACAGTGAGGTGATTAGAATATGGCTGCCAACCATATTTCCAAGTCACCCACTGAAACTAGTTTCCTCTTGCACTGTTTTGTGCTTAGGTTTTGAAACCTTAGCACTTTGGTTTTAAGAATGTAAAGTTTTTGTGAAATGATTTTCAAATAAAGAGGGAATGGTTTGGTTTATGAAATGGCAGAACTTAATTTTCAGAATTGTTTTGAAATATAAAATGGTGTGCTTACACCTCTTTGAAAGTAGGAACTATATTGATGTTGGTTTTGAAAAGTGTTTCCAATAGAGTTTTCTAAACAATCAGAGTGTGTTTTAATGGGATGAGCTGTTTTGAAATTGATGTGAATATCTTGAAAGTGAGTTATTTTCTAAATTTTTGTGACTTTCTGGAATTTTTGTAAGATGTGAGTTGGTATTTTGATCTCATGGTTAGCAGTAATGAGAAAAAAGGATGTGTTGGTTGACCATTTTGGTTTTGAAAAGTGGAATGAATTTTTGTTTTAACATTTGGTATTTCCATTAGCGACCACATGCATGGGGTTATATGGGATGATGGATGGTTGATGGCACGACTGGATGAGTGTCGGGATGGATATGAGGAGGGTGTCTGGTGTGGCACAAAAACATGCATGTGTGAGGCCCATGGGGTACCATTGGTGGATATGCTTACTGCTAAACTGTTTGTTCTCAAAGAATTACTTTTAAAGAAAAACTTGATGTCTTGATGACTATTTTTGTATGGTTTGTATTATGGGTTTTTGAAAATGTTGATGTTGTGGGATGTTTTGATTCCAAGAACCCCTTCTGTTTGAACTGTGTTTTGGGTTTGTGTTTGGTCGGTAAGCTATGTTGTAGGGACGGTTAGTGGTCTCTTTTGAAAAATGTTTTGTGATGCCTTTACGATAGTTCCCTTCATGTGTTTGGAGCAGGTTTATGGCTTGTTTTGACCAATGGACCAGGGTGGTTGGATCCTTGGGTTCTCTCATTGGATAAGGTAAGCCCCCATTAAAGGTTAATGCATAACTGAAGCGCAACCCAGATTGTTTCTCCATTGGAAAATCCTCCAGTTGATCAATATAAAGAATCTATTTCTTGAGCTTTATAGATTGAGTATACACCATTTCCTTTATTGGTTTTGTGTATCATCTTGTAGTGGGATATTGATTATAGATGGTTGAATGTGACCTTATCCTCTTAAGTTTCCTAATTTTTCGAAGGATGAAGTGTTCTGAGGTTGTTAGCATGGATGAGTATTTGGATAGTGTCTAAGAGGAACTCTCGGTCCTTCACACTCTCTTCTGAGAAGGAGTTCATGTTAAACTACTAGTGTGGGAAATCTGGTCATGAGAGGATATTATGGCCACTTTCTAGAATTTTGTGTTGTTTTGGGATTTTGTACATGTTCCCTCTCTATTCATTGTTTATATCAGTCGCAATGGTAATGTTCGGTGATTCCTTGTGATTTCATGTGCTCGATTGACTGTAAAGGTGAAAGTTGGGCAATCATCTAAGAGTCTCTATTATGTTGGGAGAATGTCTCCCTTGAAAAAAAACATAAAAAAATATTCCATTTTATAGGAAGGTGAGTATAAGTGTTCTTTACTTCTATTGTTTCTCACCCGAACAAACAAGGTGTGATGTGTGTACATCTTCTAATCCCTTGTTTCAGTGAAATATCGAGTTAGGGTAAATTGAGTTTGGAATGTGTTATGTCTTGGAAAAAAAAACTTATCGGGGGGATTGCGGTGTAATTGTTGTTTGCAAAGAAAGAAGAATTCTCATTCAGGTGGTTTCCAAAGCCTAACTGCGAGGCCGAAGATGCTTCAATATTTTGAGCTCTAGCCATAGGCCCCGGAGAGAAGCTGGCGCGTAGTCAGGGGAAACCCCAGTGTCATTTAAACCCTTGTGCAAAGTCCTATCCTCAATATGAAAGATAAGAAGATTTTAAACATATAGTGTCATCATATTTCTTCAGTTGTTCCCGTTCGGTGGAAAGAGGTGGAGGGTCTTGTACCCATGTCATCACACAATGTTATTCCCTCCCACTTTGGTTTCGATTGAGTCTTTAGAGAAAGGTATGATGTTTGGCTAGACAGGTTGACCACACGGTTTACACTTGGTTAGTAGTGACCATGCCCCCCCCAAAAAAAACCATGTAGATAGAAGAATCTCCACTGTTAGTTCATGGTTTACCAAACCATGCGGACTAACCATGTGGTCGTCCCAACACTTTATATTTTGGGGTCTTTCTGTACCGGCCCATGCTGGTCAATTAAGATTGTTGGTTCTTATGGTGGGGAGCCTTTTTTCCCCCGTACAAATAACATAGACTTATCTATGGTCAAGGATTGGTGGTAGGTAGTCTCATTTGGATCTATAAATCTACCTAAATCTTCCTTGAGTAACCATTGAGATTTGAGAGTGCCCAATGGTTTAGTTATAGCAAGGTATGTGTAACCTTGTTCGATGTTGTTGTTCGTTTGAGTGAATTGCTTGAGTCTTGTTCTGATAGTATTTGAGGTGTTTTCCTTTGGGATAAAGCCTGAATGTGATTGATTGTTTCAGTAAAGTGGTTTATGATTTTGTTGTGAATTATTCCTTCCATAATTGATCAATGTAGGTGTTTTGGACTTTGTGGGAGAAACCTGGAAAGAGAGTACATCTTGGTTTATCAGTTCAGTTTGGCTTTCGTATCTGGCCTTTCTGTAGCTTTCCGGGGATGGAAAGTTTTCATGGTGGGGAGAATTGTCACATACATGAATTATTTTGAAGTTAAATTTCATTTATTTTCCTTTCATTTTTTGTTTTGGATGGTTTCCAAAGGTTTTATGGAGAAATAGATAAGTTTTCATGAATTGGGACAAACCGTGAGCCCAATTCCAGATTTAAAAAGAAAATTTGTTTCCTTTATAACTTTTTCATTTTTTAATATTTTCCCTTCATTCCAATTCCTAAATGGTCTCCTCTGACCTATTAACACCAAAATATAAATTTGGAGCCTTTATAAATCCATAATCATGGTGGATATGTGTTTTTATTTAAGATATTGGGCCTGCCCGAAGGCCCATTTCCTGCATTAAAAATAATTTTTAAATTTTTTATATCTAATTAAATATTTGCGTTTTGTCGGTGATTCCACCTCCCACTCGACCCTAAGAAACCCAGGAGCGCTCCAATTTCATTCCCCCCCACCTTGGAGCTCTTTGATATCGCGAATTAGGGATGATCTTCATAGGGTGTCTCAAATCGGCCAGAATTGAAGAGGTAACTTCATACCTTCTTAACTCTCTCAATTATTAATCTTTTCCCTCCATTCCAGTTCCCAAATTACCTCATATATCTTGTTCGAAGAATCCCTAAATTTTGGCTGTTTTCAATTTCAGTAACTATTGTTTTTGGAGTGATTAATTCAGGATGCTTCAAGTAGGTGAGTCTATTTCTTTCCTCTTTCAAATTGCTTAGGGTTTCTTTCCTAATTCTTGAATTATAAAAAATTCCAGAAGTTAGGGTTCGTGCATAGGTTCTAAATTACTGTATTTTGGGTGAAATATTGAGGTTTTAGGTTTCTTTTAACTTCCTTGAGGTGCGGCGGTCATGCGGTTGATGTTTCGTCCCAATATTTGAGGGTTTTGACACATTCGGTAGGTGATTCCGTGGGTAACCATTTAATGATGAGTTAGTTTGCATGATTAAATAATTTTTCATGTTCCTTATGTGCTGTTCATTATGAGAAAACCATTTTTGGTTGAAATAGTAAAGCATTTGTTTTTAAAGTTACATTTTTGCTTGAAGTGTGTATTTTTCAAATGTATTTCATGTGTTATATCTTGTGGTAGTTTTGTAAAACGTGGAAGTGATTTATTAGTTGTTGAAAGGGGCTGCCAATTATTGTTAGGTAATGATATAGTTCCATGTGGGCCTAAAAATGGGGTGTATTTGAAAGGTTTTATTTGTATAACATTGTTATACTCCTTGAAAGTGTTTTATGGATTTGTGTGTTCTCATGGGTATCTTTTGTGATATTATTCAACGTGATTATATAACATTTGAATGTGGATTATTTCATGTTGATTGGGCTGACAATTATGTTTTGGTAGGGTCTTGGTGTGATTTTGGCTTAAAAAGAGATTTTTGAAAGGGATTTTATGTGCAAAGTTTGGGTATACTCTTTATAATTGTTTTATGAAAGTTTTGAATGCTTTATTGGGTTGTGTAATAGATGAAACTATATCAGAAAACTGTTTTGGTAGGAGTATATTTTTAAAAGGACCATTTAATTTGTGAAAAGGCTGTTATGTGATATGTATCATCTTCGAAATATTTTATTAAATTGTTTGAAGGAGATATTTTGGAGTGAAAGTGATGTGGAGTGTTTTGTGTGAGTGTGATGTGAAAAATTGAATTTTTGATTATGAAAGAAGTGTTATATTCCATGTGTGTGGGCTGTTATATGAGTTTAAATATCTTATAATTGTTTTATAAAATTGTTTAATGGTTTTGTGGAAGTGTTGAAGAAATGTGAAATGTGTTGTGGGCTATTTTGGTGTGATTCGGATTTCAAAATCATTTTGAATGAAAAATGGATTTTTGAAACTTGTGTGGTATACATATGGGCTGTTTGGTGAATTTGTGATGTGGAAATGATATTTTCATGTTCAATGTACATTTCTTGACTTGTTGAACTTGTTTGAGCACAAGGGGAAAACCTGGGTATCAAGGTGGGTGGACGTGTACTAGTATGCTAGTGAATCCGTGGGGTTTGGCCTCAGTTTCACATAGCAAGATTGACGCTTACAACACTAACTAAACTATGATGATGATGATTGGGGACCACTAGGTTATGGGTATGTTCCCTACTAGTGGATCGTGCACGAGAATGGATATTTGTGATGGTTACTCTCACCGAGATACGAGGTACCTGGGACCCACAGCTAGCTAGTTCCTAGGGGTTACTTCCTATTTCTTGTGCTCATTATTTACTTTGTACTTACCGTCGGCATACCGTATAGTTGGCTGGAAAATTCCGTATTGTTGACATTATTTTTAAAAATGTTGATTCGTAATGATAGCTCACTTGAAAACTATTTTTATTCAAAGTAGCATCTTTTAGAAATTGTAACTAGCTTTTCATGTTTTTGAAAACTTGCATGCGTTTCATCTTTAAATGTTTATCACATGGAATATCTTAGTGGTGGTATCCTACTGGGAATTGGCTCACACCCTACTTACACCCTTGGGTGTAAGTAGACATGGTTGTTTTTGTTGTCGCAGGTTGGGTACAGTTTTTTTGTTCCAGTGGTTCGGGTTTCTAGCAGGTCCTTGGTGGTGAAGTCTTGTGGAGGTGGCTTGTGGGCGGTGCCCATTGCCATGAGGGTTCTTGGGCTGTCTTTATTTGGATTTGTAACTTTGGTATAGACCTTTTGAGTTGTTTTAAGCCATGTAATTCAGTTCTGAATTTTTGTAAAAGATTGTTTGGTTTGAAAAATCCAGATTTGTTTCATTGGATTCTTTTGTTGTTTTATGTTTATAAACTCGGGTAAATCGTTCCCAATTTTCATTTTATGATACCCGGGCACTTGTGCCAGCCTGTGGGGATCGGGAACGCCCCTCGGGTCATGTCACAGGCTGGTTTTGGTGTCGGTTTTGGCGGTGACCAGATTCGGTTCGTGACAACTTCCCTCTAGGATGCATATTTCATTGCAGTATAATGATTTATGGTGTGATATGAATGTGTGAAATTGTAATGTGAATAAATTGGTATTTTTAAATTTGTTTGGTTTTCAAAATGGAAAAACAGGGAAAATGTGACCTTCTGGAATGCCTTGTGTGATAGTGTTGTGTAATGTGATTAGAAATGGGAATCCTTGATTTATACGGAAGTGAGACTCAAGGTTTTTTGTTTTCAATAGATAGAAAGGGAACCAGGTAAGCGTCATAGAGACCAACCGGAGGAGGCTGCTGAGAATGTGCTAGCACCTGATCCTCGGGTGAAATAACAACTAGTGCAAAGTGTAGTGTAGGATTTTGAAGCTGTGGAATGTGGGAATAAAATAGATGAACCATGGAATGTGGATCATGCAGTTCAGTTTCAAAAGCATAATCCACCTATCTTCAAGGGTGGTTCAGATCCGGAGAGGGTAGAAGAATGGTTGAATAGAATGAACAAGATTTTCGTGTTCTTGGGAACACTGGTAGGGTTTAATGTGAAGTTGGCCACGTATTCGTTGGCATATCCTGCCCTTCAATGGTGGGAGTTGGTAGTCCAAGCTAGGATGGAACAGGGTGTGATGTGGGAAGGATTTGATGAATTATTTAATAAATAATTTTACCCACATAAGTTCAGAATTCAGTGTGTGACTGATTTCTTTAGTTTGAAGCAAGAGATTATGTACGTGATGGAGTATGCACCTAAGATTAAGAACATAGTGTGGTTTTCACCCAAGGTTTCCAGTAGCACATCGTTAAAGGTAAGGATATTTGAAGAGGGGTTAAGGAAAGAAATCCATTCAAAGATAGTAGTACTGTGTATAGATGATTACACAGAAATGGTGAATAGACCCTGAGTGGCTGAGCAGGATATGTTGGGCACTCAGGGTAGAGGAAGCATAATGGTACCCATGGGTAATTGTGGGAACTCTAACGCTGGGTTCATGAAAAAGAGGGAACTTATTCATAGGATGGGACTATGGAACATTATCCGACGACAGTATCGGAGAATCATCTTCTAAAGCCCCCGAGAAATCCAGGATGTTTTCAGGGTAGTTTGATGAGCCACATCAAGAGAGATTGTACGACACAATCTCGATTATGTCATAATGGTAAGAAGATGGGGCATCTTCTGCGTTATTGTTGGAATGATCTGAGGTCGGGTGCACGTGATACGTATCATAGATTGTATACGTTGTATGCTTCGACGAGGCGAGGATAGCAGCACACCCCTTGTTAGCAGAGTAAACAGGGTCATGGTGATTCTTGGAATACCACGACGCCTCAACAAGGAAATAAATTGTAGAGAATGGCAATCAAACATGTGTTTGGAGCTGAGAATTTTGTGGTGGATGATCTGTCGGGACCATCCACGGTGCGAGTTACTATTATTTTAAATCCTACCTTGTTGCAAGTATTGTTTGTTATAGGTGATTCACACTCTATTATTGTTGCACGTATGGTTGTGTTGCTTGGTTTAAGGTTATAAATGATGCCCTCGGTTTTAAAATATTAAACTCCTCTGGATTGAATATAGTGTCAATCATTTTTGTGTAGAGCATGATGTATTGTTGTGTGCGAGGTTGAGCTAATGTGGAATATCACAATGCTTGAGACTGATGGGTTTTATGTAATCTAGGGAATGGATTAGTTGGTGGATTTTAAGGCTCACATTGATGGTGATGCGTGAACATAGGCTTTTACAACACACGATGGCATTATACATATCTTTAGAGGAGAGAGGCATAAAAGGCAGGGTGCAACGAGTTTATCGGCACCAGTAGTAGGCACGTTCTCGTATCAGTTGGCGATGTTGTCATTAGAATCAGTAATGAGTTTTGAGCAAAGTGTTCTTCCCCCAATGGTGGATCAGTTCATGGATGTTTTTTCTTGATGAATTCTCTAGGTTACCTCCCATAAGAGAATTGGAGTTTAGGATTGATCTCCATCCAGGGACTAGTCTTATCTCACTTCTATCTTACCATATGGAACCTAATGAATTGTGGGAATTGAAATAACCATAGGAAGAGTTAGAAAACAAAGGGTTTATCCGGCCTAGCACGTCTTTGTGGGCAGCGCCAATGTTGTTTCTAAAAAAGGAGGATGGAACTTTGAGGCTATGTGTTGATTATCGTAGACTTAACCAAGTTACGAAAAAGAATTGATATCCACTTCCACGAACTGATGTTTTGTTCGACCAGTTGATGGGAGCCCAGTGGTTCTCCAAGATCGACAAGAGGTCATTACATACTCAATTTTAGGTGAGGAAAGATGACATTCCTAAACATCTTTCAGAAGTAGATATGGCCATTATGAATATGTGGTTATGCCCTTTGGTCTATCGAATGCGCTAACGGTATTTATGGAATTGATGAATCGGATATTTCAGAGATATATGGATTCATTTGTGGTGGTGTTTGTAGATGATATTCTTGTGTATTCAAATACAAGGGTGGAGCAAGATTATAACTTTGAGACAATTCTAGGGATCTTGAGGGATCATTGGTTGTATGCCAAATTATCAAAGTGTGATATTTGGATATAAGAAGATTGTTTTCTTGGCCACGTGACTTCTAAAAGAGGTGTTTTAGTGGATATAGAAAAGATATAGGCTATTATCTTGTGGAAAACACTAAATAATGTGTTTGAGAAACAGAGTTTCCTTGGTCTAGATGGGTATTATCGGCATTTTGTTTGCAATTTTTCACATTTTTCTTCGCCAATGACATCTTTGACAAGAATGAATGTTTCATTCTAGTGGAATGAACAGTGTTAGTAGTGTTTCGAAGAGATATAGGGTCACATGACATCAGCACCAATCTAGGTTTTTATAGATCCAGGAGAAGGGTACATGGTGTATTTTGATTCATCGGGATCAGGGTTCAGGTATGTTCTCATGAAAGGGATTGATGTTGTTTCATATGGATCACATCAGTTGAGGGTTCATGAGAAAAACTACCAAAATCATGATTTAGAATTGGCAGCAGTTGTGCCCGCATTAAAATTGTGGCATCATTATCTCTTCAGTGATAAATTCATGGTATATACAGATCATAAGATATTGAAGCACATTTTCTTACAAAGATATTTGAACATGAGAAAAATGAAATGGATGGAATATCTCTAGATGTTCGATTTTAACATAATTTACACACTAGGTAAATGAAATTTGGGGGAAGATGCATTAAGTATAAAAATCACATGCTCAGATAGTAAAACATGCATCATACCAAGGCCAGTTGATGTCAGTTATAGCCGATATGCGGTTGGAATGTGAGGACTAGGGCGATAGAGCGATCTTCTTTACTATTTTGTTGATTCCTATCATTGTAAGCTTGGTTAAAGAGGCATAGATATATGATTATGAGTTTGTGACCATGGGGTCCATACTCACTAGTGGGGAGACCATTGAGGGTTGGTAACTTAATAGAGATTCATTTTTGTGTTTTTGGAATCGGATGGTTGTACCTGTTGCTTGTCAGGAGGATCTTCCCATAGAATACCATCATTCCAGGTGGGTTGTTCATCCTAGAATTCATAAAATTTATAGTGTGTTGAAAACGAAGTTCTACTGGGCTTATATGAAAAAAAGTCTGTCTGAGTTTGTTCCGAGATGCATGAATTGTCAGAAGGTCAAGGCAGAGCATCAGAGGCCACAAGGAATGTTGCAGTCTTTACCAATCCCTGTTTGAAAGTGGTAGCAAATAGCGATGGATTTTGTTACAGGTCTTCCAAGAACAATAAAAAAGAACAATGCCATTTGCGTGATAGTGGGTCGACTAACAAAGTCAGCCAATTTCATTCCAATTCATGCATCTCTTTTGGTAGAGAATTTTTCCAAAATCTATATCGAGGAGGTGGTAAAGAGGCATGGTGTTCCAGTTTCGATAGTATCCGATAGAGATTTGTGGTTTACAACATGTTTCTAGAAATTCTTATAGCAAGCACCTAGAACCATGTTGACCATGAGTACGGCGTATCACCCTCAGATGAATGTTCAATCTAAGAGGACGATACAAACTCTGGTGGATAAGTTGCAGGATTGGGTTTTGGATTTTGGTAGCTCGTGGGTGGAACACTTGTCTTTGGTGGAGTTTTTGTACAATAACAGTTATCAGGCATCCATAAAAATGGATCCATTTTAAGAATTGCATGGGCGATCATGTCATTCTCCACTATGTTGGGTGGAAACAGGTGAGTCCTCAATGGTGGGACCAAGCCTTGTCCCGGAGAGTATGGAGAAGATAAAGCTGATCAGAAAGGGAATGGAGATGGCTCATAGTCATCAGAAATCTTATGCAGATCATCGTTGATATTCGTTGTCGTTCGAGGTGAGTGATCTTGTTTTCTTGAGGATCTCTCATAGGTTGGGACATCGTCGGTTTGGGATTCATGGAATGTTATCTCCAATGTATATTGATACTTTTGAGATTATTGAGAGGATTGTGAGGTGGCTTGTTATTTGGATTGGCCACCTTGGTTTAGTGCGGTTCACAATGTGTTTCATGTGTCGCAGTGGAAATAATATCAGCCGGATCATGACCATGTGATTCGATGAGATCATATTGATCTAGAACCGAATGCTTCATTGGTGCACGTGCCAGTGCAGGTTATGGATAGACAAGAGAATTTCTTTCATGGTAAAAACATTAGTTTGTGTTTTGTGGAAACATGGTATGATTCAAGAGGAGACTTGGGAGTGGAAAAAGATATGTTCTAGTAGGGGTGTGAGCTCTTTCGGCAATGGGCGGGTTCACTAATTCCTGACGTTGGAAAGTCCAATGGTTGGGAGAATGTAGTACCCTTGGTTTAAGTTTTTTGGCCTTTTTTATGTCTTTATATGTGTTTAAAGTGCATGAGATGAGTTGCGAATTGGTTGGGAGAGTTTCTAATGGTTATGGATGAGTTTGGAGGCATTTCTATGGGTGCACGGTTTTGAGCATGGTTTGTGGAAACAATGCGGATTCTCCAGGAAACAATGCAGGGGGAGGTAGTAGGCTTCACATAGCCTACTCACAGGTTGACAAACCATGCATGGAAACCATGTATACCCTTGCTCTTGATGCAGTAACATGGGTAAGGATAGAGCACGGTTTGCAAAACCATGTGAACTAACCGTGCGGGCATGTAAAATAGTGTTTTAAAAATCGGGCTCACTTGGTCTTGCCTCATTCCTCACCAAACTTCCTCCCGCATGATCCTCACTCAGGTTCTTTTGTTTTCTTGGGTTGGAGGGGCTCTCCTACTCCTTTTGAAATCGTTTTTAGAGGTTTTTTGGCGGTTTGAATGTGGTTTCTCTCGGATAAGTCTCTTCTCTTGGGTTCTTTGTGTTTGTTTCTAGATATACTCTCCCCTATTTCATGGTTTTCTATATCTACACTTTTTGTGTGTAGATCTTGGATTTTTGTTGCCTTGGATGATTATTTTATGTCTTGTGCATGTTAGGGAAGAGGATTTGAAGAGGTTTCAGAGGTGAGTTCGCCATATTTGAGGATCGGTTTCTGGTGGGTTGAGTTTGATGGAACCCTAAATGTAGGTGGCTTCTCTCTCGACTCCACTTGGATAGAACTAGAGGTTCTTGAAATAATTAATTTGTTATGCTGAAATATTAATTGTGTTTGGTTGTGAAAAAATGGTTGGAAATCCCTTAGGTGATGTTTTGGAGATTTTTGGGGAAAAAAGTGTGTTTTATGCTGAAAGGATCTTGTTGTGGATTTTAAAATGGAGATTTTAAAATTGGTTATTGAGATTTATTTGGGAAAATGGAAGATGAAAAATATTTTTCAATAAAGTTGTTGTTTTTATTGAAATGTGGTTTGGCATGGAAAATGGTTTTCAATAAATGGTTGATTTATTGAAGTGGATTGGTATGTGATGGAATTGGTTGATTTCATGTTGTTGTGAAATAGGTGGTAATATTCTTAATAGTGAATGATTGGAATGTTGTGTGGATGCGGAGATAAGTACCACTATAAAAAGGGGATGGATAGTGGACGGAAGGGATACCATCCAAGGATAAGGGCACCAGATGTTACACTTGGTGTGAATGTGTGAATGGGTTGTATGGAAGCTCCATCGTTTGGTTGTGGTCGGGAAGTGCCACTTGGTGTGAATGGTTGAACAGGTTGGATGGAAGCTCCACCATTTGGATGTTTTTGTTGTTTTTTGTGCATTGCTTTGCAAGTTAGAAATTGTTGTGCTACTATTTAAATGATGAAATGCATTGTGGCGTGTTTGTTGGATTTACCTTGGTTTCTTGGTTTGGGTGTGATGTATTGGTAAGGGCATGTTTGTATTATAGAAATATTAGTACTTGTGATTATTTTATATAAACTATTTCATATAAATGTTCTTACTATTTTATCCGAGTGGCGTGTGTAGGGAATTCATTTTGGGAAATCCTACTGAGTAGTTTTACTCACCCCCTTCATTGGCACGTTGGTCTCTTTGTAGATGTTGTGTATCGTGACGTGGGAAAATCTAAGGCATCACCCTCCTTTAGTGGTGCATCGTGATGTCTAGGTGAATCTTGGGGTATGGAGCTTTGTGTGGAGCCATGGAGTGTGCCATGGATTATTTTGGGGTTTTGTTGAGTCTTTCTCATAGTACACTGATATGGTATTGGTTGTATTGGTTTTGGGTTGTATTGTGGAACAAATTGTTTATCCTTTGGGAATACATGCATGAACGTTTTGGTTGACATGATTCATATAGTGATTGATAGTTGATGGTTTGGTTGGATTTTTTTAAAGGAAAATTGTTCCCCAATTTGTTGTCGAAGCCCTCGACATTTATTTCCACCCTTTAGAACCTTGGGAATGTCGCTTAAGGCCAAGTAACCCTCACAGCCTTCTCAAGCCAATGAGGTAGGGGTGAGGTGTTACATAACATATGAATGGTGAAAAAATTATATAAATTAATTTTGGCATACTAATGATATCTATCCTCAAACCCATTATATTCATTTAGTATTATAAAAATAAGGGTTTTATATATACAAGTAAATGGGAATGTCTCATATATATCGAATAATTATCTTGGTGGAGTTTAAATTTTAAATATATTTTCATTATGGTAAATGTCATTCACAAAGTGACGTGGAATTAATTTTTTGGTTTTTTATATGATTATTTTATTAGCTACATTATTATGTCACATGGATATGTACTGTTCCCACCACATTATACTATGATAGCTCATCATTTATTGGTTACATTAGGGATTTTTTGTTTTTGATTTCATTGGAAAAAATTTCTAATGGTTATTTATATTGATTCCTAAGTTCTTGTCAAATGTATGTGTCAATTTGGATCATGCATTGGGATTTGTAGACGAACATATTGGGTGATGTTTCTTATCAACTCATGTATGTTCATTATATTACTTTTTGGTGGAAATATACCTCTTGAAGTTCCCTCACTATATGATATATATTATGGTATTATTGATAAGGTGACATGTTTTTATTTTTTTAGTTCATCTAGTCTAATGATGATGTTCCATATATTGTGTTGGAGGGCCATCGTAAATTCAATCCATGATTCAAGATTATTTTAGTCCATGCCTATTTTCTAGATATACATAATGAAATTATATTATCCATTAATTCTTATTTTTTTCTTCTCTTATCAAATAGAATATTAAAACACTCTTTAGATATGTTCGAATAATTCATTGTTAATAGAAAATGTCATATTGTTCTATTGAATATTATGTTTTTCTCAAATCAAAACCATAAACACCAAAACTATTTCTTTAATAGAACATTTATTATTCAAATTAATCTTTTATATAACCATTCTATGAATCAACACAATTAAATGAAAAAAGTTTTCACATTTTCTAAAAATTCCAATGTCACACTATAGTCACCCATTTCATCTTTAAAGGATTGGTCACACAGGGATCATGCTTGTGGTCTAGGACCACCTCACTAATTTTTTGAGTCTTGAGGATAGAGTAAATATTCATGGTATAAAGGTTTTTATACTATTGTTTTAGTTGAGAGTTTCTCCCTTAATTAGAGGATAATGAGAATATCAAGATATAAAATAAATGTTAAACCAGATGGAGAATGAAATGTGATCCCATTGGATAGGTTTATTTCATGAGTTCCCGTGGAATTGAACAATTATATTTCAGGCATATACATATACATATATATTAGAGGCCAATATGGAGTCTATTTCATGATGTTTCATATTGTAAGTAAATTAGTTTACCGATTGGTAGTTGGTGTGATGGGAATTCATCAAGGTGTATCATTCCATTGGCTATTATTACACTTCCAAATTAATTACTATTCAATTATACCATAATAAATGTTTTTATACATATTCAAATTTGATTTCTATATAAATAAACTAATGATGGTATGATTATAGGATATTATTCCCTCACATAGAATAAATTAATGTATTGGATGGGATTTGTGATAAACCTGCACTATATACACTCTAAAATTGGTACTCGACCAATTTAGTCATAGAACTAAAGGGTATTCTCAATTAACAAATGACAGAGAGTACCAACCAATAATCAAAAACAACTAGTGGGAACAATTTATCCCAACCTCTAGAAGACAACATGAAATATATACATACACCACAGGAAGAAACAATAGAATAATAAACAAGATATGTATGTCATATAAAAAGGTAACAAGAGAAGTGAAACAACTCCAAAGTACCTAACAATCATCAACATACATGACCAACATAAATGGAATAGTAAAAACCATATAGGTACTCCATACGATATAGTGGGATACATCCCACCATATTACAGCTACATACCCAAACACTACTGATAGAATCCTTACAATGACACAGTGGCACATTTCCAAACCATTCATCTAAATTTATTCAAATTTATACACACCATTGAATGAGTAAATATGGTATATGATAAACTGACTCAGTTGGAATACGCATAGGTTTTCAAAAAAATTAATTTCTTAAGCATTCCCAATTTGAATTAAAATGTGTAATGATAAATAGTTAAACAATTTTAATCAAAATAATGGTGAAATATTATCCCTTTTTTACAGATCTAAAAAATATTAGGTAGAAAAGTTTCAAATCATTTTATATAATTAAATTTTTTTCATATCAAATAACATCATGTGATTCATTTTATATCAAATCGAATACAATACCATATAAATGGTTAAATCACAATAAGGATGTGAATATGCTATGTTAGCTAGGAAAATCTTACCCTAACATATAGAATGTTGATCATCAATCATTAAGACATATGAATCGAATCATGATTTCTGATTAATAAAATATAATGTTAACACCACAATAGTGAAAAACATGTCCATAGAACAATTGGAATAGGTAAGAGAGGAAAAAAGCAATGGTTGAACCCCTTAACAATATCAATTGATGAAAATTATTACTATACCTTACACTTAAATACCAAATATATAGGATGTGATATATTTTTTATTCAAATTAATTAAAATAATTGTTCGAAAACATGTCATAAATATATTTCAAAATGATTTTAAAATATTTTTTCTTTTACCCAAACATAAATACAACCATAATTTATCAAAAAAATTATTTCTACATAGACAATTCAATGATTCCAATTATTTAATAAAAAATTTATAAAACTAGATCAATAATTACCATCCAACATAGAATAGATAGGGAAAACCTGTGTCAAACCCATGCCACACATTACCACAACATGATCTTACATCATGAAATAAATCAAGTATAACAACTAAGTCCCTATAATCTATCCAATATATTATAATAAATTAAATAAGAAAAAATATCCATCCACTAATAAATATCACAAAAATAACTCAGAGAAAATATATTTCTGCACTATATCCAATGGAAGGGTCAGTCTTTAGAGGAAGATCAGAAAATTGATATAGAAGGGATGAAGGATATTACCATCAAAGATCACCATCACTATAAACATAGGAAAATACTATCACCATGATCAAGGTTATGGATGAATAATGATGATTAATCATCAGGAGGGAAGCATAATAAATGTAGTGTAGATTAATCACTTACTGAAATGATTTGAAATGATTAAGGAAATCCAAAATCAACAAGGAGAGATCCTTGTTCTATGAGATAATTCATTGGATTAATAAATGAAAAATCACTCGTGTAGCATCTAAAACCTATAGACCATGAAAATTACACATTCTGAATATATATTTCATGAATTGAAATCCATGAAAGTGAAATATTATGAATGAAACATCTTCTCATAATAAAAATATAGATTATACAATTTTATAATGTGAATATTTTTAACAAAATTTTAACCATTGAGGCCTCAAAAAAACATCACAACAACTTATCGAAAATATTTCATACCATGTATATTGTTAATGATGTGAAAACGTCCTATAGGATTTAAATAGTCTATATTTTGAAAAAAATCCCCAATTCATTACTGGTGTTCTAAAAAATGTGTATAACTCCATAATTTCTTCATAAAAATTATACATGGACTCTACTAATTTAGAAAATTGTACATCCCATGATGTTAGGTCACTTAATCCAGAAAAGTATCTCCTTCCTTAGAAGCACCAAAATGCTCCCAAATAAAGAGGGGAACAAAAAAAGAGAAGAGAAATACCATAATGTGGGAAATATGGTGTTAAAAATTCCAAACCATATGAATTTATTTTCAATATGAATTCGTGTAGAATAATGATGTATAGAAATATATGAGGCCACTAATACCTCATCAACAAATCATGATCCTTTGTATCATGAGAAATATTTATATTGATATAAAATTATGTCCAACTAAATAATATTTCCAGGTAATACCTTTAGATGAGATGAAATTATATCAACATATTTATCTTCGTCACAAAACGCGTGCTCTAAATCACTCAACACAAAATGTTAAAGGGATCAAGATGGAATTTTTTCATAATGATATGTGGAAATAGTAATGAATTTCTATTAAATGAAAATTATAATACATATGTTAAGGCACCATCCCAGGAAACATGGTGACTAAAAATGGCCCAACAAATATTATATCCAATAATCTATAGTTTATGTGTGAACGGTGACCCAACCGAGGAGATAAAATCATGAAAACCTAGACAATTATGTAAAAATATAATAGATATTATTGCTGCATAACATAAGATTTCTGGTGAATCTAAAATATGACTGAATACCAACATATATCTAGATTCTTTAATAACATCTCTAGAACTAGACTCAGTCACACCAAACAATCCTCATCCACCACATCCAAAAAGGATGTTATCTTCACAGATAACCATAAAAACCATTTAAGGGAGCCATTGTGAATTATGTATGATACTGTTGATATATGGAATCATATCCAGACAAAAATATCTCAATCCCATTATTTATTAAAATCCAATATATTGATAGAGTACATATCTAAATTATCAAAATACATGTCTGGTATGGTCATTTTTCTGTTCATGGTATGTTATAATCAACATGACATGAGTCCCCATCTCCCCTTGGAGACTCCTCGTGAACCTCAGTATAATCCTATTTTGCCTATCTAAAACAATCGTAGATGGAATCCCACGTAACATCATGATTTCCAATATATACATCATACAAATTTCTTGAACTTTTTTGAAGTCCTGGATCAGAATGATATGAGATGGATTCTTTATACAATCAATAACCACACAAATAGAATTCATCACTCAAGAAACCAATGTTATTAAAATAAATTTCCTAGAAAACCCCTCCCATTTCCAAATTGTAGTTGGAAGAGTTTAAGGAAACCTAGATGGATTAAAATATTATTTTATTTAATCTATTATAATGTGTAATAATGTGCCACAAAATATCTATTGTCAACCTTCATACCTAGCTTCTAGAATACTCATCTCATGTCATATTACATGTTAAAGGTTCCTAGATGAACAAAAAATGATAATCTATGATAATAAAACAAAACTAATATCTGCATAGATGTTGATATAAAAAAAAATCCCATAAATATTGAATACATTCTAAAGATATAGAACAACCTGAAAAAATATCCCCACAATATAGGTTTTATGGAATTCTCCAAAACTAGTCATCCTTATATAGACTCCATTGACTAGATATAAGGATCTGACCTTAAAAATTTACATAATATTGTATTAAATGAATAATTCACATTGTTGATATTTTTAGGTTTAGGGTTTTAGAGAATTTGGTCATAATGATTACATCTCAAAAGATTATAAATTAGACACTTCTACTCAATTTTCATTTTTTACACAAAATAAAAATTCTTAAAAAAAGAAAAATGAGTAGTTCCATGTTTTGGACAGCATGTCTTTCCTTATCCCATCCTTGACCCTGTTCATCTTTTAGTCCTGTGGAAAACATTTCAAAAACATGGTATGAGCATAAAAAGCTCAGTAATGGTTATAAAAATACGGAAAGAAAATATTAGTTCATGTATACGTAAGAATCAATGAAATCATACTTTACTCATAAAACATAAGAACATTAACATATCTCATGAAATCATAAGATTTATGAATAACTCATAGAAATCATAATACATAAAGGTAACTTGAGGCATCCATAACATTATTACGTATGGAGTAACCCTCATGGTTACATTTGGAATACCCATCACAATATATATTCCCTATATTTATTTGGAGAAACCGTAGTATTTAACTCAATCATGTTACCCAATGCATTGGAGATCTATATCGGGCCCACCCACCCTTAGTTTATCATGGATCCACCTGATTTCATAAACATTGAACAAGAACCATAAAATAATCAAAACACTTAAAACATGCATAAAAGAAACATAAAATTTCTACATTTCAATCATAAGAGATCACATCATGATGTTAACATAAATAAAAACATCTAAAAAAATCATTAAAACTCTATGATAGAAATATCCCTTTATAAATTGAAAAAATTAAAAGAAGACATTTAAAAGAGATTTTAGAATCAAAGTGTCACATACTACTTCAAAACGACTGAAAGAGTTTTAAGAAATTCATGTCCATATAAATAAATCCTTAAAACCATTTTTAAATCATGGACATGGTTGATAAATGTTTAAAATAATAAATCATTAAAATTATTTAAAACAATGTTGTAATAAAAGATACATTTACATTTTGGAAATTTAAATTATAAGCCATATGAAAGTATAACATTTTCAAAACAATTAAATGGCTTGAGTATAGAGATAATATGGATAAGGAATGTCAATGGGGATGTATATAGAATTTAAAAATGAATAAAAGGACATATCATTAAGAAATGTCTCAATGAGATGAAATTGAGATGTAATCCCAATCAAAGATCATGCCATTAGAGCAAGGATAAAAAATGACATAATTATGTGTGAAAAATTTAAATAAACCAAAAATAAGTGGATATTCCATGTAAAAAAATCAGATTTCATCCACAAATATTCATAGCAGGACATAATCATGAAGTAGAGGTTTAACCCAAAGGCATGAAATTATGATAAGAAGTTCCCTTTCAAAAATTCGACAACTTAACAACATCACCATAAAATTCAGAAAATGAGTTGATGAGAGATAAAAAGGGTATATCATAACATGGACATACAATTGAAAGCAATAAGGATATATAAGAACATATCCCAACATAAGAATATGTAAATAAAAGACGTAAAAAAAGAAGTCTTTTAAAAAGAGGAGGGTGAAAGGTTTCCTTACCGATTTGGGTAACATTTGAAACGTACACCCCATGACAGAAGGATCATACAATGAATATGTCGATACCCATAAATTAAAGTATATTACCGAAAGAATACAATCATGTGGAGTACACACACCACACAAAAGGAAATAGTGTCAAATGTAGCATGAATCTCATGTGAATAAAAGTGAGATGAAAAACCCCTTAGCTCACTGTAATCAATCGAGTCTTATGACCAAAAGATAATAAAAACCAAATGAATCACATAATAACATGAATATAAATATAATCAAGATAATATATATGAAATGTACATACACAATAAACCACATTCCATAAATAAGTGGCGGACAATGGAAATATCACGGAATTAAAAGTAAGATAATAAATCCCTTACCTCATGTCTGACTTGTCTTGTTCGTTTCTTTATATTACTGAATAATAAACCTTGGTTAATTTATAATTTCTTAAGAACATACTTTAATGTTTATTATCCAATTCATATCACATATTATCATGTTATAATAATTATTTAATTATGTGATTTCATATCATACGTTTTGTTGATGTTCGACACATGAGTCAAAAATGAACTTGTTTGAAGAAAATTGTCCATGTAGTTATAAGTACTTCATCTCTGGAATGGTGTTCATGATTTAAAAATAATATCTATACAGTATATATTTATTAAATAATAATCCATAATATTTTGAGATAATAAATTAAATGTATCATTCAAGGAGATGGTAGGTCGTACGTACACATGAACACTACTTTCATTTTTATATCATACTTTAATGGAATGAAAACATAATGATACATAGGTATATTATACTTATAGTATAATATATAAGTTATATATGTTACATATGTTCATAAATTACATTCTTTATAAATTCCATGTTTGGCATGAACGAGTCACATTACTTGAGGGCGCGGTTGTCCACACTTCCTCATATGAAATTATCGCATTTGCACGGCATGAAAGGCATAAAGGTTGTTTTAAATATAAAATTCAGAATCATATAGGGGAATTAAATATAATATATATCATTTATAAATATATTTTCATCATAATGGCCACCATGAGAGGAGGTAGGAGAAGATTGAACAATCATCGTTTCGTTAGGCAGTAATTCACCATCCAGAGAAACAATATATTCTTTAACCCTTAGATAGAGGTGTGTGTAAGTGTAGGTAGAATCCATCTCATAAAAACATACTAGTATATTGAGGATACTGGTGTTTTTATGGTATCAAATAATTATAAGATAGTTGTGAGTGAAGAAGGAATATAAAAGAATGAAACTCGAGAGAAGACATGAAATCTAAATCGGGTAACTCTTTTTGATTTGAGACAAACGATTCCTTGGAAAGACGTCTGCCAAAAGTGAGGATTATAAGAGTAAGATAAGGATGTGGAGAGATAATATGTTCAATGTTTGGAGATGAAAATGGCATGAGAGGTGTGGGTAGGGGTTAGAGGTGGGGGCCTTCTTTAATAGGGAGGAGTGTTACTTTTGGAAAGTCTTGAAATGATACTTTATTATAAAATGATTTTGGGATTTTATAGGTCCCAAAATGATATATATTTAGTATAAGGTGATAAGGGATCGAAATCCACCCATAAAATAGGTTTTCAACAAGTGTATGTTTTTTATTTTACCTTATCTTTTAATTTTATTTAAATCGTTCATTAATGAAGTAATCACTGCATCATCATGGTGTCATGAATAAATTTTATTATTTTATGTCTAAAAATTATAAAAAACCCATAATGTAGGAAATATTTTTAGTTTTCCAATGAATATTTATATTATAATAGAAAATTTATGTAAACAAAATTAAAATTATTTTACTTAGGTGTTACATAGTTTGGTTATATTTTTTTTCTTTAAAAAATAATATGATAAAAACTCACTATCACACAAAAGTGATTCCATGGGGTCACTAAGTTGGAACAAGGCATCCCATGGTAGGCCATAACACATCCCAGAGTATTTGGACTCATTTTGGGGTCATTTTATATTATTATGATATAAGTTTATTACCCTTAACTAACTGATTACTAATTAATCATGATAATTAAAGGTAATTGTCGTTGTTTCTATTCATAATGCCAAAAAACAAAATAGCCTTAATTACGTGATTTGGACCTTCTGATTAATAATATGGAATCCATTTTACTAAATTTAAAATATATAAGTTTCATTAATAAATTATATAGTTAAATACCGCTGTCAAAAAAATAGCGTGTATTTAAAAATAATATCCATCAAAAGATTGAAACTTGTTTATGTCTATTTTCATAGTGAATTTATTTCTAATGACCACCATTGGATTACATGGTAAAAATAAATTGTTATTAATCTTTATAACCATTTAAAAATATAATCTATCCATGTAAATAAATTACATTTAAAGGAGGTTTTGAATTAAAATACATCAGTTTTCTCTATTCATTAAAAATGTACATTATCGAAAAAATACAAAAATGTACACAAAGTAAATTTTTATGTATTGATTCTATAGAAGGATTTTATTTTTTCAAATATTTCCTATAAAAGTAAAAAAAGTAGATTTAAAAAGTTTTTTCCATCAAAAGGTGGTTAATCGACCATTTAAATAATATTAGAATATTTATGCTTAAATTGGATTAATTCGCATTTTAAGCCTCTAATATTTATTGGATAAATGTAGAAATATTTAAAATACAAATATAATCACTTTTTAGTTAGTTCTGTACATTCCTTCCATTAAAATGGCTAGGAGTTTACCACCATTTACAATAATTTTATTATATTATTAGTCTGCATCGTATGATTTGAAAGAAACTCATTGTTGTGTATTGGGTACACCATATAACATATCATCCCATTTAAAGTATTTTTAATATTTTATTCACAAATATTATTAAATATGAAAATGTCATATTCTTTATTTATCTGGTGTGTTACATCCTTCCGCCCTTTTGGGAATTGCGTCCTCGCAATTTTCAAATTTGTCTCGGAAACATACTTGAAAGCCCCACATCGGAAAAGGTGTCAATAAAAATATCACTTTAAAAGTCAGAAAGAGAAGTACAATGGTCACATAGGATAACCCATAATAGTATCCTAGGAAAACATGGATATGGAGGAGAAAATAAGTGTCATGTTCTGATAGGGAGGGATTGAAAACATGATCAGGAGAATGTAAACAATCTAAAAGCCCCAAACTTGTGTTGGGTTGGGCTGTATTTGATTCCCCAGTAGGAAGAGTTAATAGAAAACGTTTTTATTTTAAGTTACTTTTCATTGAGGAATTTATTTATGAGCTTAACTAAAACATATTTAAACATACTTACTTGTCATGTAGACTTTAATCTCTTACTATATTTCTAACACAAACTCATATTTTCTCCAATAGATGTGTATTTATGATGACTTGTCATATTAAGAGCTCTATAATCAACATCTAGAGAATCACCTAATCCACACATAAGAACTGTATATTTTCCATGTCTTTAGACCTTAACCAAAACAAAAATATTTAGTATGAGATTAGATAATATCCAAAAAGGATAATGTTTTTCAAAAATAAAAACTATTCTTAATCACCAAAAAATTTCAAAAAAATCCCAAAGTTCAACAACGACAATTCAATAAACTATTGTCCATAGAATTATTCAAAATTAATAAAAACTAAGATTGAATCCCAAATCTCATAGGGATTTAATTACATAGTATTCCTTGATAAATCTTAACATTTATCTCCAAATAACATCAGTTACTCACAAAGTCTCATATTGAAAAGTAATTAACCTAATCACATATTCACCATGATAGGTTAAAAATTTTCATAAATAAACCAAATCATCATATGTCCCCAATGAAAAAATAGATTCTTACAAACAAATATTTCAACCATTATTCCACAATTAAAATCCCATAGTATTCTATCTTCCGTAGGGATATAGTGTTTCGTCAAAAGAGCGAACGTCTTTCACAACAACCATTATCACTTAATCACCAAATCATTTTCATATACTAAGTATATCCATTTGATATAACATAAATTCCCGAAATTAACTTATTCTTGCTCCATAAAATCATTTTACTAAAATAATAAGTCATAATAAACATGGAATTCATGTAGGCCAGTGGTACGCGATGCACCCTTGTCTCCCTTATGTTGTGGGTTTGATTCCTACGGGCTTACCATATGCGATGGGTTGTCACCCATCCTACGAGTTGTCCTTTTTATAAAACTCAAAAATAAACCTAACATTTTTTAACCTCAAGGGTTTCTATATGACTATCATTTTCATCCAAATTCATTATTATCTCAACATCTTAATTCTTGAAGTCTTATTTCACCACCATAAGATAAAATAAAATGATCCCCATAATGAAGAACACCATAACTTGATCATGGTGTCCATTTGGTTTCATCGTCATCTTGTTCACGTAGGTAGAAAGTCCATGAATTGCAACAATGATTTAGAGATCCTTCAAAATCATTTGCTTCCTCCATCCAAATACACCTTGTACAACATTTTTCAATCGGTGTTCACAGAAAAACAGTTTTGTAAAATAATCATGTATGAAATATAATTTCAAAACATCTGATAAAACATGATTTCTATAAAATAGCGGTCTAAATTTTAGTTGAAACTTTCAAATAATGGTTATTTAAAAATACCATAGGTATGTGATGAGAGACTATATTGTAAAATAAAATATAAATAGGTTGTGCAAGGGACTCCTTCTTTTGTACCTTTTTTAAAATAATAATATTCTACAAAATCTTGTGATAAGGTAAAATATTTGAAAATTCTATGATAATATTTATATTTCTTGAAAATATGAGAATATTGTGAAAATAAGATTTCTCTAAATACAACCCATGATCCAATATGATAACGAGGTATAGTGGAGTTGTTTGATATCTCAAACAGCTGCTTACATGTGAGTTGTATGCTAATTTTTTTTTCAAAATCATCCAAACATGACATTGTAATAATTATTGCAAGAATGTCCTCAAGAAGATATAGGAATGTCATTTGAGATCCTTCTCTTTCCATTTGTAACTGACTTTACATGATCTGAAAAAGTTGTAAAATCAGGATTCAACTGAAATAATAGACATAGGGACTAACCATGTGTCTAATGAAAAATTATAATCCTTAAAGTTTTCTAAACCGACCACTGATACCAATTATAAGGACCCAGCCTTTGAACATTCCATTATATTGAATTAAAGGAATAATTCACATTGATGAACTTTTTAGGTTTAGAGTTTTTGAGAATTAAGACAAAACTATTACAACTCAAAATATTCTAAAGTAAACACTTCTACTCAGTTTCCATTTTTTTCATAAAATAAAAACTATTAAGAAAATAAATATGATTAGTTCCATGTTTTAGACAGCATGTCTTCCCTTTATCCCATCCTTTACCCTATTCATCTTTATATCCTGTGGAAAACATTTAAAAAACTTGGGATGAGCATAAAAAGATCAGTAAGGGTTATAAAAATACGGAATGAAAACATCAGTCCATGTATATGTAAGAATAAATTAAATCACACTTCACTCATAAAACATAAGCACTTTAACATACCTTAAGAAATCATAAGATTTATGAATAAATCATTGATATCATAATACATAAAGGTAACTTGAGGAATTCATAACATTATGACATATGGAGTAACCTTCATGGTTTGGTTTAGAATACCCATCGAAGTATATTCCCTAAATCTTATCAAATAAACCTTAATGTTTAACTCCTACACGTTACCCAATGCATTGGAGATCTATATCAGGCTCACCCGCCCTTAGTTTATCACGAAACCACCTGATTTCATAAACATTTCCAAAGAAACATAACATAATCATAAAAATTAATACATGCATAAAATAAATATAAAATTTCCACATTTCAATCACAAGAGATCACATAATGATGTAAACATAAATAAAAACATCTAATAAAATCAGTAAAACTCTATGATAGAAATATCCCGTTATACATTGGGAATATTAAAAGAAATAATTTAAAAGATATTTTAAATTAAAAGTGTCCCACACCACATTGAAACTTTTTAAAGGGTTTTAAAAAATTTATTTACATATAAATAAACCATTAAAACCATTTTTAAAACATGGACATGGATGATAAATGTTTAAAAGAATAAATCTTTAAAACCATTTAAAACAATGTTTTAATAAAAGAGTCCTTCTCCATTTTGAACATTTAAATTATAAGCCACATGAAGTTAGACCATTTTCAAAAGATTTAAATTACTTGAGTATAGAGATAATATGGATATGGAATGTCAAAGGGGTTGTATATACATTTTATAAAATAATAATAGTGCATATCATCAAGAAATGTCTCAATGTGTAGAAATTAAGATGTAATCCCAATCAAAGATAACGCCATTAGAGAAAAGATAATGAAATGACATAATTAGGTGTGAAAAATATAAATACACCAAATATAATTGGATATTTAGTGTTAAATAATCAAATTTAATCCACAAATATTCATAGCATGACATAATCAATATGTAGTGGTTTAACACAAAGAATTGAAATTGGGTTAACAAGTTCCCTTACAGAAATTTGACAGCCTAACGACGTCACTATAAAATTCAGAAAATGATTTGATGAGAGATAAAAAGGGTATCTCATCACATGGATATAAAATTTATAGCAATAATGATATATCAGGACATATCCCAACATAATAATATGTAAATTAAAAGACCCAAAAAAATAAGTCTTTTAAAAAGAGGAGGGTGAAAGGTTCCCTTACTGATTTGGGTAACATTCGAAACGTACACCCATTGATAGAAGGATCATAAAATTAAGATTTAAATACTCGTAAATTAAATTATATTACACAAATAAAACAATCATGTGCAGTACACACACCACACAAAAGAAAATAGCGGAAAATGTAGCATGAGTCTCACGGGAATAAAAGTGAGATGAAAAACCCCTTACCTCGTTGTAAACAATCGAGTCGTATGACCAAAAGATAATACACACCAAATGAATCAAATAATACCATGTATATAAATAGAATGATGATAACATATATTAAATGGCAGTACAAAATACACCACATGCAACATATAATTGGTGAAAATGGAAATCTCAAGGAATTAAAATTGAGATATGAAATACCTTACCTCAAGTCCGACTTTTCTTGTTCATTTCTTTATATTTATGAATAATAAACCTTGGTCAATTTATAATTTCTTAAGGTATTATTATAATGCTTATTATTCAATTAATATCACATATTATCATGTTATAATAATTAGTTAATTATGTGAGTTTATATCATACGTTTTGTCGATGTTCGGTACTTGAGTAAAAAATGAACATGTTTGAAGAGAATTGTCCATGTAGTTATAATTACATCATCTCCAGAATGGTGTTAATGATTTAAAAATAATATATATCCAGTATATATGTATTTAATTATATTCCATAATGTTTGGAGATAGGAAATGAAATGTACAGTTCATGGAGACGGTAGGTCGTACGTACACATGAACTCTACTTTCATTTTTTTTCATACATTAACGGAATGAAGAAATAATGATATATAGGTATATTTTAATTATAGTATAATAAATATGTTATATATGTTACATTATTTCATAAATTAAATTCTTTATATATTCCATGTTTGTCATGAACGATTCACATCACTTGAGGGGGCAGTTGTCCACATTTCCCCAAATGAAATTATCGCATTTCCAAAAAATGCAAAGAATAAAGGTATGTTTTAAATATAAAATACAGAAGAATATATAGGAATTAAATATAATATATAAATATATTTCCATCATAATGGATACCATGATATGTGTTAGTAGATGATTGAATAATCATCGTTTCGTGAGGCAGTAATTCGCCATCCACAGAAACAATATGTTCTTTAACAATTAAACGGAGGTGTGTGTAAGTGTAGGTAGAATCAATATCACAACAAAATCCCAGTATATTTAGGATATTATTTTTCTTATGGGTTCAAATAATAAGAATATATTGGTGAGTGAAGTAGGAAAATAAAATAATGAAACTTGAGAGAAGACATTACCTCTAAATCGGGTAATTCTTTTTGATTTGATCCAAAGGATTCATTTGAAAGAGTTCTGGCCAAAGTGAGGCTTCCAAGAGTAAGAGATGGATTTGGAGAGATAATATGAGCAGAGGTTGGACGAGGCAAGGGCTTGAGAGGTGTGGGTAAGGGCGTAGAGGTGGGGGTCTTTTATAAGAGGGAGGAGGGTCACTTTTGGAAAGACTTGAAATGTTACTTTATTATAAAATGTTTTTTGGATTTTAAAGGACCCACAATGATATATTTTGAGGAAAAGGTGATAATGGTTATAAATCCAAACATAAAATAGGTTTTAGACAAGTTTATGTCTTATATTTTACCTTTTCTTTTCATATTATTTAAATCGTTCAATAATGGGGTAATCACTGCATCCTCATGGTGTCATAAATAAATTTATTTATTTAATGTCTAAAAATTAAAAATAAAAACCATGATTTAGGAAAAAAATTTAGCTTCCCAATGACTATTTATAGTATAAGATATATTTTTTGTAAACAAAACTAAATTTTTTTTACTTGGGTGTTACATAGTTTTGTTATATTTTCCTTTCTTTAAAAATAATATGAAAAAAGGTCACTATCACACAAAAGTGAATCCATGGGCTCCTTAATTTGGAACAAGGCATTCCATGGCCATCTATGAAAAAACCAAGTGTATTTGGACACATTTTGGGGTAATTTTATATTATTATTATAATATTTTATAACCCATAACTACCTGATTACTAATTAATCATGATAATTAAAGATAATTGTCGTCGTTACTATTCATAATTTCCAAAAACAAGAGACTTAATTACATAATTTGAACAATATGATTCCAAATAAAGAATCCATTTTACCAAATTCAAAACATATAAGTTTCATTAATAAATTATATAGTTAATTCCCGATGTCAAAACAAATAGCATGTTTTTAAGAAACAATATCTATCCAAAGATTGACACTTGTTTATGTCCATTTTCGAAGTGAAATTAATTAAAATGACCACCATTGGATTAAATAGTAAAAATATATTTTAATAAAACAATAAAACCTTTTAAAAAAATAATCATACCATATAAATAAATTATATTAAATTGAGGTTTTGAATTAAAATTCAGCGTTTTTCACTATTCATTAAAAATTGAACTTTATCGGAAAAATACCAAAAATTTACACAAATTAAATTTTTATGTCTTGATTCTAATGAATGATTTTATTTTTTCAAATATAACATATAAAAGTGGCCAAAAGTATATTTAAAAATGGTTTTCCATCAAAAGTTGGTTAATCGACCTTTTAAATAATACTAGAATATTTATGCTTAAAATTTGATTTATTCGAATTTTAAGCCTCTATCATTTATTGGATAATTTTGAAAGTATTTAACAAAAATATATAATCACTTTTTTAGTTAGTTCTGTTAATTCTCAGCATTACAACGGTTTGGCGTTTACAACCATTTACAATAATATTATAATATTATTATTGTGTATCGTATGATTTCAAAAAAACGTTCTTGCATATTGAGTACGCCATAGAACATAGAATCCATTTTAAAGTATTTTAAATATTTTATTCACAAATATTATTAAATATGAAAATTTCATATTCTTTATTTACCTGGGATGTTACGCTAGACTCAATGAGAGATATTGATAGTTGGGGAGTAGTAAAAAAACATACCTAAAACATCCTATGGAGCATCCTGCTGAAACCCAGTGGATAGTCCCATAAGGGTCCAATTTACTTTTATTTGAGAATATATTATGATGGTACATTCCTTCTGAGATCCAGTGAAATAAAATTCCCCTTCTCATGAGGTTTAGGTTATTTTAATGTCACATGTGCGGTGATTTTCCACCCAATACCTCAGTTTGATAATTTAGAATTTTAGTGAAAATATATTTCTCTAATCCTTATAGTAAAAATGTATGTTAAACCACTCCCCATTAATATAATTTCAGCAAAAATTAAGAAAATTTATAGAAAATTAATTATATAATTCATTAGAGGTAAAATTATCCACATGTAGTTAAATTTTATGTGATCGATATGCCAAGACATGATAATTCTACATAAGAATGCATTCTAAGATAGCACCATAAGACTAATAGATAACTATATAACCCCTAACAAGATTAGGTATGAGTACATTAGAATGTGATATTTAAAATATTTTCCTCTCATATAAGTAATAATTTAAATTTTCATCCCGTATTAATGTTTCCCCATTCCTATTATAACTAGTCAAAGATGATGGGAACATGGATTATTCTATGAAAAAAATTATGCAGTATCAAAAAAGTCTAAAGAATAATTGAATGTGATTTTTGTTCTGTATAACATACAATCAATAGTCTACCATAACCTTTTATGATCAATTGATCTTCCATTCTTGTAATTCACATTGCCCAAGATAATTATTTTATGGATCAAAAAAATTAATTTCAATAGATTTATTTAAAAATATTGACTCCTATGTTTTTTCAAAACTAAACATAAATGGTGCTCATGGTCATGTTTGAATCTTGAGTAAAACAAAATATCATCAATGAATAATACCGAAAAGTGTTGAGATTCTCATGGAATATCCAATTCATAAAATACTTATAAATAAAAATAGAATTATTTAGTCAAAATTGAATCAAAATATATTCATAATGGTTATACCTACTATTGAAATCAATCATTGGTATATTATACTCCTACAAATTGAGAGGACAACAACATGACTAAAGATCAATCACTAAAGACCACATTTCCAGTCTAAGTGGTTAAAATAATCCCCAAGACTCATCAAATATTTTTTATTTTTAAATGTTACACTGTTAAATATATTATAGTCCTCACACAATTAGAGAGAACTATCTTATCTCTTGGCAATGTCAATTGGGCCATCCCATGGTGAAACACTAGGGTGAAAAATCCTGTCACTATGAGGTCATCTAGATATATATTATTTTGTTTATGATCTACCAATGTGATAAGATAAGAGGTTATTGAGTTTGATTGTGTACCATGAATCATTTTATTCTTAACCATTACCTCTATCTCTAAAGTTAATCCTACAGAAATCATATTAGGAAACAATTGGAAAATCTTGGTCAATCACATGATGATTAGCAGCTGAACATAAATCATATGGCTGAACTGATACAATACACCACAATCTCTTATGTTATAGAAAAGTTGTTTTTTACCAAACCTCTATCAAATTATACTTGAAACACATGATATCCCCCATCATCATCGGGAGAAATGAAAAAAGATTACAAGAAACCATAGCACGAAGGGAATTTATCCAATCTATTATATAATTATTTTCATTAAAATTATAGATCATGAATATAGAAATCCAAGACTACCTCCACATTGTCTATATTTAAATAATAAAAAGGAAACTAAAAGCACTACTCTTTCCTATTCCCTATATGTGTCACTAAATTTAAAAAAACAGCATGAACTTCGTCGGATGTTTATACAAATAAAAAACATGCAGATATAGAAGAGAAGGAGGGACCTATATCAAATAATGAATTTCCACTAATGTTGCAATAATTATGATACCAATTATTTTCATTCAACCTATATCTACCTCTATTGGAAAATGAAAAATTACATGATGGTTCATCACCCTTGAGGCATTTGGTTAGTGAACTATAGTATTTGAATCATCCCACTAGATCATAGTAACATGTAGATATAATGATCATTAATTATAAAAATTTGATGATATAGCTTGATAGAAAATCTATAGTTTCCTGTAATAACCAAAATAGTCACACATCTTCATAGGTTATAAACAAGAACTAGTATTGTGACAAGTCACTCTAAACTGATATAATTCTAGTGGAAATATATTGGCTATAACCAATGGTCTAGAGAAGGCTCATTACTGATAACCAACCCCATAAATCATGCAATGATGAAATTAGTTCATCTTATTTTCTCACGCTCTACTGAATATTCCCTAGCGTGGGTGAGGATGTGATAGAAAACCAAAATTGCATTCCTTTACAAATCTACTATCATTTCGATGTCTGTTGTATGTGTCAATAGAATAAAGAAAAATACCTAAAATATGATATTCATTAGAGAATAATACTTGTATTTTTAAGCCTTCATATATGTATTCATTTCTACATCTTATGTAAACTGAACTAGCATTGAGAACTGATTGGTGAATGCTGACACTGAACGCTCTCCCTCATACAATGTGAAGATTTTTAGAGACATATCCATCATCAAAGAATCTAGTAAAAACTACTAGAATAATAGAGTCTTAAAACACTTCTATTCTAATCCCACAAACCTATCTACATGTACCATTTAATCCAACCATCAAATGTTGTCACCCACAAGGTAGAACTTGACACAATTCAGCTTGATAAATTCATGTGTATGCATGATGTTAATGTAATGGTATATCATTTCAATATAATCTTATACTTCTTGAATCCCATTTATAGCTCTAATATATATTGGATTCTTGTGTAATAACTCACACGATAACCCCCCATTTTCCGAAAACTAATGGATGTAGCTCTTCAAATACCTTACAGAATGGTTTAAACTATTAGAAAGAAACTAGAATTACTAATAGGATCCTTTATATTATTTTGATATGTAGGATGATTACCTTGTGGAGAATCTAATTCACCCTAATTACGAACCCATTATTTTCATCTCGGATGCATAATGATGATCACTAAAATAGTGGAAATGATTAGAAAAATGAATAATCTCATTTCAAAATAAAACACTATAAGAAAAAACCAAGATTATGATAAAGAACACAAACCTGAGACCCACATACCAAATATCCCATTGAAATCAAAGACTTTTCATTGAATAACCTATCTATGTACTAACTAAATCATAACACTCATGTATCTAAAATCCAATATCTTTTCCTTCAACATACCAAAATAATGATGTGGGAGAATAAACCAATATCTATAATAAAAAATTGTTAAGGACATTACCTGGACACCCTTTGAAATTGTTACCTGACCATATCTATCACATAGTTGATGGGTATTCCCCATCCTCATCGTCTAGAGAATAGAACCAATGAATCATCAAAAACCTAATAGAAAAAATTTCTCTAAATAGAAAGAAGAAATAATATTAAATATACACACACGATGAGATGAAATGAAGGAATAATAAATTGGAAATATATTCCATATCAAAAAGAAACAGTTGATGTGAGACAAATCAAATGTAGTTAACAATATCTAAGATAAAATTCCAATATCTAATGAACACTAAGAACTGAAGCCTTTTCTCCATGAGATGTGATGGGGAAACTCACACCATCACACCTCTAACTACCTAGACTGAGATGGAACAACCCTTGATTCCTCACTGCAGTGCCTTTCCTTTCCCAACATTGAAGGAAATACAATTGTAAATGCACCTAGGAAGAGGTATGAAGGGTGTGATCAAAAAATTATTAGTTCGATCCCACCCGGGTGTTCTACAACATGTTTTGATATAATAATTAGTACATGGTAGAAATCAAGGAAAATAATGCATGAAAAATAGTTAAATATATTTTCATATAAAGTAATGATAATTTTCCCTTTTCCATGGTTCCAAATAATGCAGGTAAAATTGTTTCAAAGCATTTAATATAGATAAAATATGTAAAATCAAATAAAATCATATATCCCATATCATATAATGAAAAAATAAAAGTTACCATCATGACAAAGATTACAATTGTTTTGGAAATATACGACACTCAAACCCAATCTTAAACAATAGTGTGATTCAAGTATATAGACATAAGAATAATACCTATAGAGTCGAGGAACACCAAAAAAACTGAACCCCCAATAGAGTTTAATAAGTCCCAAGATGAATTTAAAAAAATTAGTATTGGAAAACTCCATAATAAACACCCATACATTATCAATGGACATGGTCTATTACTATAATGTCCACTAAAGTACCCACGGATTCACATGTGCTACATTTTCAAAAACATTTCATCAAATCCATTATTTGATATATATATCCTAAACAAACTTATCAATACATTTAAAATATATTTTATCTAACCAAAAGAATGAGAAACCTTATTTTTTAAAAAAATATCCATTTTCTGAAAAAATATGATCATTCTGATTAATTTATAAAAAATATTATAACCAGAGAAAGGTAATTCACCCAACATAGGTTACAAACAGAACCACATACCTCAAAGTCATTTTTCACACACGTGCTATGGGTTCCACCAATAGGGATGAAATTAAGGAGAAAAAATGAGGCCATGGAGTGAAGACATAAATTCCAGAATCAATTCAATAATAAAAAAATTCAAAATAGAATTCATGTTACAAATTTTTTTAGTTAAAATGACATGCCACACCACAACATACACGGGGGTCAGTCCTCACAGTAAGATGTCACAATTAATCATGATTGTATCATGAACATTATTATAAAATGATAAATGGATCCATAAATGTTGTTATACAATGATACCATGATAAATAAAAATGAATATTCATAAGTATTTCCCACTAAAATGGACACAACACAACTGAAACAATTATCATTCAATGGGAAAAATGTTTTGGAAGGAGAATAATATCTAAAATCTCTAGGAATACTTCCTAGGCGTCAGAGTAAAATAATGGTTTTTAATTATTGATCAATCAACTATGGAAAACCCAAAAAACTATAGACCTATATAATTACATGTCTTGAATACATATATCATGATATGAAATACATGAATGCCAAATATTCAATGAAATCATGTCTCTTTAGATTAAAAATTTTGAATGTACTATTTCACAATGTGAAAAATATTAATAGTGTATGAAAAACTTTCTTGCCTGAAACCAAATTCACATTATCAATCTAAAATTTGATTCCCACCAGGTAAAAAATTCATGTAATTGGAATTTTCTATATCTAGTAAAAAATAAATATTATTCATATAATCCAAATTCAACAATAGTTTTCTCTAAATATGAGGATAACCCCACAAATACATTATTGCATTTATGTGAAGACACAATTAATTACAATAAACATGCATCCTAGATATTAAGGTCATTTTCTCTAGCAAAAGAACTATATCCTTTGATACCCCCATAAACACCAACAAAAATTGGGAAATTAAATGAGATATAAGAAATAATTTAATGTTGTTAACTAGATTTTATAGTATTGATGGTGGATGATCCTTTGTGGAATAAAAATAATTGAGGTTGTGGTTCTTTTATTTGGTGATTGATTATCAATCCAAATGTGTTCATCCTTGACGATAAGAAATCAGTAATTTTGATATTAATCAACTCCAAACCCAACATCACAATGAATACTAAGTTAATATTATATGGAGGAATTCTTTGTAGTGATAATATATAAGTGATCTAGAAATTTTAATAGTGGGTACATAATGTGGTTCATAGTGTGATAATTATATTTTATTCAATTACACCCATACTAATTTACTCTATTGTGAGACATTAATTTTATGATGTATAATTCAATAAAGATAAATATATTCATGAAGAACACTATGACAATCCCACTAAACTAGAGATATATTCTGGCAGTTCTTGTCATATATCACTTATCTACATTCTTTATAAGATCACTCTAAACACACACACATACACACACACAAATATATATATTTATGATTTTATCATATATAATATGATAGTATAAGTTTAATCATAAATATACACTAGTATTTGAATGTCCGGGGATGGGTATATTTATATCAATGTGTGGTTATGTTTTATCATGAAATGTAGGGATGAATCAGCATAACTCCTGTGTGCGACCCTCAATTAGGATGAGAAAGACTATCTATTAATACATTCATCATATTATATAGATACACATGAATTATATAAATAAATATAATGTCACATTTTACGAATAGTAGTCACATGAGATTATGATCCATTCCATAACCGTAGTGGTTTAGCATCATTAGAAACATGGACACCTAAGAAAGTAGTACATAAAAAATCTACATCTTCCCCAACATAGTTATCAAAAAAGGTACCCTCTAATGAAGTAACATATATAAAAATATTCTTAATGTCAAGATAATAATGGAATTATAATAATGGGTGAGCTTAGATGCTTGAATTGGTAAATAATGAGGATATCAAATTATGATCTTATGTAATAATATCATGAAAAATGGGAATGATTACATAAGAATAATATTTTACATTTATAAAAACCAATTAATTAAATCAATGGTAATGCAATAAATCATGGTTGTTCATATGAATGGATTCTGAATGTAATCAATGAACATGATCCATGGTAGAAATACATTAAAATAATATACAATCATAAAATAGAGGCATAGTGTATCGAAACATTATATTTATAGAACTATTATTTAATTTATACAAAACTAGACACTCATCATATATTAATATTTCACTAACCACATATTTAGTGACAATAGTATTGTGATAATATCATTTGCACCATCTTATTATAATATTATAAACTCCCATGTAGCTTTTTTTGTGTAATGGACCGGACCTATCCGGCCCATTCCATTGACAAAAATAAGGTCACGAAGTGTTTTTGAGGGTAAAGTGGACTTTTACCACACTTTCTAAAATTATGAAACTACACGCCATGTAGTGCGAGTACACGCCATGTACCCCCTTGTCGGGTATACACCGTGTTGAAGGCCGTGTCCTTGCTGTGTGAAATAAATGGGTACACGTTGTGTGTCTAGTACTGGACTCCGTGTAGTCCTTCCCTGCATACGTGTTACCAGTCAATGGATGTGTGCCGTGTTCAAGTTGTGTCCTTGGCGTGTATAAAAAATGGGTACACGCCGTGTAGTCCTTCCCCATGTACAAGTTACCAGTCAACGGCCATGTGCCATGTTGGAGTCCTGTCCTTACCGTGTACAATAAATGGGTACACGCCGTGTGTCCAGTACTACACGCCATGTCGTCCCGCCCCATATATGTGTTACCCTCAAACTGTGTGATGACCATTTAATGGCCGTAGAGCCGTGTTGGAAGCCACGTGGAGATCGTGTGAAATAATCGAGTACACGTCATGTACCAAAAAGTACACACCTTGTACTTTTGCTTTTCTCGCCTATAAAAGGAGGGGTTCCCTTTTACTTTTCAACTCACCCCTCACCTCCCCTTTTCCTCGGAGCAAAGTCCTCCCAATAGACTCTAAGGATCTTTCTTCCATAACTTCTTCGTCCGATCTCCGATTTACAATTCGTCAGTGGCCATGGTATAGTAACGACGAGGCGGAACTTCCGAGCTTGGATCTTCTATCTTTCTTTCGGACTTTCCTTTCTAACTTCTACCTGATGAGGTTTTTCCAGAACCCGACAGAAGTGACGGACACCGACAGATGTCTTCTAAGGATGATCCGGGAGAGCGTTGCAATCAGAACCTGTTGATGTAGGGATCTTACCTTATTCTCTCTAGTTTTTTGCATCATACAGGGTGGGTATCCTTCTATTTTTATGAGAAATGGTTGAACCAATTAATAAAGATAATAGCTGGATTATACAATGGGGATGGGAAGTTTGTTAATGAAGTTATTATTTTTATATCCTGTGATATTATGTTGTGAATTGAATAGGCTTATTCCTACTGAAAATCACAGTCATTGGGGACCTGTTCTTGCGCAATTAAATATTTCCCTATATTTCTAGGCAGTTTTTGTGAATGAAACTTTGTGGAACGTGGGAATTGGTTAATGATGTAATGTGGGACAAATACAATCTGGAACCCTTGTGTGATCACCCCAGTTGAAAAAAATGGAATAATGAACATGTGCGTCTTGGCTTGGTTACGTGGCATGTGATGGGGGTGTTTTGTGGGTTGTTGTCGATCAGGTGAGAAGTGGGGCTGCGGTTGACTTGGTTGTGTGTTGGTGTGAATGCTATGATGGTGATGGGCAGTGGGGCTGTGATAAATGGTATTAAAGGGATGATGATGTACGATGTGGTTGTGGTTTTGGTGGTTGGCAGCGAAGCTGCAGATATGGGTTTATATATTAACGGGATATGGCTTGTGAATTATAAATAAAATGTTGAAGAGTTAATGAATGGTGGGTCATGTTAATGGAACTGAAATAATAATCAATGGGGTTGGTTAGTTAATAAGAAGGACTTGGTTGTGTTGCTTTTGTTTTCCTAACTTGATTTGTGGATGGCAGGGATATGTTTTATGAACGATCGATGTGGTTGTTGTGGTTGGTTGCCCAGTAGTTAAGGAACTAATAAACTAATTCTGTTGAAATGTGAAAATCTAAATGGGGTTGGGGTTGTTTGTTGTATGCATGCTTCGTAGTAGCAATGCCGAGGAACATGCTCAGTTTCTCTGTTTAGAAGCAATAGGTTGGCCTGAGTGTTTGGTATATATATATATATATATATATATATCTGTATCTTTGTGTTTTGACTCACCCCACTCATGTTGAGCACATAGTGTTGAACACTCCCATTTCATGGGATCGGGGGTTTTCCCATAGTTACTGGATCCTTCCTGCTCCTTCTTCCCTAGGCTGTGATGGATTGAGACGACCTTACACCCAAGACACTTCGGGTACATTTCGATTGGGGTGGTTTTAGACGTAGACTCTTCAGGCAGGTTCTATTGTTTCCCAAGAATCTTTGGGATGAGGCCCAGGTGTGTGCGGGTGGGATATATGGTGGTGAGGCCCAGGTGTGTGCGGGCGGGATGTGTGGTGGTGTGGCCCAGGTGTGTGTGGGCGGAATGTATGGTGGTGAGGCCCAGGTGTGTGCGGGCGGAAAAAGTGTGGCAGCTTCAGGATGTTGGCCATTATGAAGAGCAGCTAACTAGTGGGAAATGGTTCGGTGTACCCAATAATATTGTTCTAATATACTACTACTTATTGTGATTGTGTTTTGGTGAGAGTGGCTGGTGAGTTTGGGTGGATATATTTCAATGCTAGGTTTCTTCTGTTGTTCTCACGAGACAGTAGGATGTCTCCCCACTTGTGCACGAGAGCTTTAGGTTTCCCTACTGAGTACTTGTATGCTCACCATACATTTACTTTCAAGTTTCTAGGAGGACTACCAGGGCCGTGCGGTACCCTACTAGTCAGAAAGTTGGAGTTGTTACAGTTGGTGTACTCCTGTTTTCTTTTGGTATTGTACTTTTGAGCTTTCTTGTACTTGTACCTTGTTATAAAATTGTTTAAACATGCATGTGGGCTTGGTTTGGGTTTATTTTTATACACTTGTTCTTTTCCTTTTTGGTGGTTGACTTTTCCTATTTCCTGATCATAAAATAATAAAAAGGTAATATCTCCCATATTTGTGAAAACTCATACCCTTGGTACTAGTCGCCAACTTGGGGCCTAATGGAGGTGGGACTCGGGGGTCATTATCTCCCTTTCACCATTGCCAGCTCAGGAGGGGAATCTTTGGTGGGAGGGGGACATGAAATAATGGTATCAAAGGTGGTGGTTGAGAGATAGGAGGGAGTCTGGTGTTAGGCACAGTGAAGATTGCATGGGATGGTAGGGCAAAGGTGTTAGTTAATCTTCGTGCGTGACATAGGCCCAGGAAGACCATCTAGGACCCAAGATTTTAGGGCCCCCCTGTGATCTGATGCAAGGACTCTGAGCCTACCGAACGACCAAGTGAGACTACATTGATTGCATGGTATAGACCCTAGGGAAGGTACATGCATCATCATTGTGATTTACTTGATTTGGGTGTTATGGGAAATAAATGGATTCAAATGATAAAATGAAACCTTGAGAATTCCTTGCTAATTGGGATTAGGCGATCCTTGTTTACCGTACAGCTATGGCACCTGGACGTCATCCCAGGGTGGCTCAGACGGCCGAGGCCCAACAGATCCAGGCATTCGATCAGTTGAGGACTGACCGAGTGGAGGAAGATAGCCAGTGGCAGAAGTCTCTCCATTCTTTTCAGCGGCAGACCAACAATAAGTACGAGGGTAGTACATCGGATACAGAGACAGAGGGGTGTCTTGAGGAGCAAGGGATCGCTTTTACCTTGATCCATGCTCCTAGAGAGTACTGGGTTCCCCTATCAGTCATTCATCTAAGAGGTGCGTCGCGACATTGGTGGATGCTCTACCTCGGGGAGAGGATAGAGGCAGAGGTTCCATGGGCTGAATCTGAGAAGGAATTCTGAGAGGAATTCCTTTCTTCCATGATCAAGGTGGAGAAGCGGAAGGAGTTACTCTCCCTTAAGCAGGGGAGTATGTCGGTACAAGAGTTGTGGATCATGTTCTAGGATCTCTTACGCTTTTCACCGGATCTCTTTCCGTATGAGGAGTCTCAGGCGAGATGTTTGGAGGCGGCTCTTCATCCTTCGCTCCAATATACTCTCACCCCCTTCACCATTCCGACATACATGGCAGTACAAAAGAAGGAAAATTATGTAGAGAGGATCCACTCATTGGGAGCTGCACCACGAGAGGGGATCCAGCCGGCCTTGTTGAAGGGGAAGGCAGTCAGCAGTAGGTCTCCTGTGACGGGACCTTCCAGGTTTAGGCTAGTGGGGAGCTGGCCCCAACAGTTCTAGTTCAGATATTCGGGTCCTCGTCCCTTTTTCACGAGCCCAGGACCGAAGTGTTTTTCTTGTGGAGGATTCGGGCACATTTAGAGTTGGTGCCCTACCCGAGCCCAGTACGGTGGAGGTGGGAAGGTTTAGTGCCCACCTCATCAGCACCAACTGCCGGCGAGGCCCTTCCAGTAGCAGCATGACCATGCTCCTCTGAGGGAAGACATTGAGGGAGGAGGCCGACCTCAGGGTGCTCCTCATAGACCTCGACTAGGGTGTGGTCGGGGAGGTGGATGACATCATAGAGGTAGAGGAGTTGGGCGTGGACAATTGCACGCAGTAGAGTTGACAGCTCCAGTTGGACCAGAGGTGGTGCGATGTACGATTTGTTTGTTCAGCACTGTTGTTTCTACTTTGTTCGATTCGGGAGCTTCACACTCCTTTGTTTCACCTGGCCTAGCCCACACTCTATGATTAGACGTAGAGAGACATTCCATACCACTTGTGATGAGTACACAAGTTGGAGGCCAGACCAGTGTATCATGTGTTTTACAGGGATGTGGGATGACGTTGGGACCACATCAATCTAGTGGGGACCTTCTTCAATTATAGATGCATCCATACGATGTCATCCTAGGCATCGACTGGTTGTTTTCTATTAGTGTCATTATCGACTGCTTCCGGAGAAGATTTGTGTTCTAAAACATGGATGGGAAATGTGTATCTTTTGTTGGCGAGAGGATCTATCAGGTGGGAAGCCGGCGTGTGGATCCTCTCCTTTCCTTGTTAGGTGGGTTATCAGTGGTTACGATTGATAAAGAGATGGTGGATGTCCTATATGTTTATGGGGAGTTCCTCGATGTTTTCCCGAGGAGGTTGTGACTATACCCCCCCCCCCCCCCCGACGTGATGTTGAGTTCGGGATAGACTTACAACCTGGTGCCCGTCCAATTTTGATGGACCCTTATCGGATGAAACCTTCGGAGTTGCGAGAGTTGCGGATTCATATTGATTATCTGAGGGAGAAGGGTTTTTTCGACCCAGCGTATCGCCATGGGGTGATCCAGTTTTGTTAATGAAGAAGAAAAATGGTGGTCTCAGGTTATTCATATAATACTGCAGGTTGAACAAGGTAACAGTCAAGAACCGTTACCCCCTTCCAAGGATAGATGATCTCTTCGACCAGCTGAGGGGAGCATGTTAGTTTTCTATGATTGACCTACGATCGGGATATCATCAGCTGAGGGTAAAGGACAGTGACATCTCGAAGATGGATTTCAGGTGCAGGTATGGGCAGTTCGAGTTTGTTGTGATGCCGTTTCGAGTTACGAATGCACCAGCTATGTTCATGGGACTTATTAACTTTGTCTCTCGAGAGTTTCTGGACCGGTTCGTCGTTGTGTTTATCGATGATATCCAGATATACTCAAGATCAGAGTATGATCACATTGAGCATCTCAGGGAAGTCGTGAAAGTCCTTCGACACCACCAGCTTTATGGGAAATTTTCGAAGTGTATGTTCTTGACGCAATAAATACACTTCCTTGGGCATGTAGTGTCTTAGCATGGAGTGACTGTGGACCCGTCGAAGGTGGAGGCAGTTGTTTCTTGGGTAGCGCACAAGAGCGTGGCCGAAGTTCGTAGTTTCTTGGGGTTAGCAGTTTACTATCGGAGGTTCGTTTCAGACTTCTCTCGAGTTACTGCTCCATTGACAGCTTTGACTAGGAAGAACCAATTCTTCCCATGGAGCGAGCAGTTCCAGAATGATTTCGACTACCTGAAGGAGAATTTGGTCAGTGCTCCCATACTCAGGTTTCTAGAGGAAGGGTTATTGTATGAGGTGTTTTTTGATGCCTCTGGCTTTGGTCTGGGGTGACTGCTAATGCAGAAGAAGGGATTGATATGTTATGGGTCTAGGCAGTTGAGCCCTCACGAGCATAACTATGAAACCCATGACCTAGAGCGTGCAATATTAGTGTTCGCACTGAAGTTGTGGTGACATTACCTTTTTAGGGAGTGCTTTGTGGTCCTCTCTGATCACAAGAGCATGCGTTATATCTTCTCATAGTGTGACCTGAACTTACAGCATCGGAGATGGGTCGAGTTTCTCCAAGACTATGACTTAGAGATCTTTTACACTGAAGGTAAGGGAAATGTTGTGGTTGATGCCCTGAGTAGTAAGTGGCATAAGTATGTGGTTGAAGAATCCGCTTATGCTTAGAAAGTTATGGGAGAGTTGGTTACCTTGCACTTGGATGCAAGGGTAGATGGTTTTAGAGGCTGTTTGTTTTAGATGATGGTGCAATCCTCCTTGTTGCAGCTGGTGGAAGAGTCTCAGTGGGGGGACTCCGAGGCAGAAGTAATGCAGGGTCGTTTCGATCCTGGAAATGCTCCAGAGGGATGGTCAGAGGATAGCCGACATCAGATGCTTTTCCATGGAAGGTTGTTTGTTCCGGAGGCGATGCGTGAGGAAGTTCTCCGTGAGTTCCATAGCTCAACCTTGGTGGTACATCCCGGAGTTTCAAAAATGTACTCAGGCCTGAGGGAACAGTTTTGGTGGTTCGGGGTGAAACAGGCAGTGGCAGAGTTTGTGGATAAATTCCTAGTGTGTCAGTAAGTGAATGCTGAACAACGTGTTCCCAGTGGTTTGTTGCATCCTTTAGATGTCCCCTAGTGGAAGTGGGATGACATCTCAATGGACATCATCACATGACTATCCAGAGCTCAGGGTGGTTATGACGCTATCTAGGTAGTGGTGGATCGAATGACGAAATCAGCTCACTTCTCAGCAATTAAGGAGTCGGGCCCGATGAGTACCATAACACAGAGGTAAGTATATGAGATGGTGTGTTTTCATGGGGTTCTGAAGACCATCGTCTCAGACTGGGATACTCAGTTTACCTAACGAGTCTGGAGGGTGTTACAACATGATTTTGGCACCCAGTTACGCCTTAGCACTACATTCCACCCCCAGACCGACGGGAAGACAGATCAGACTATCCAGACGTTGGAGGACATGCTGCGAGGATGCGTTCTGGATTTCGGAGGGTCATGGGTACAACACTTACCTTTAGTAGAGTTTTCCTACAACAACATTTTCCACTATACTATTGTCATGGCATCGTTTGAGGCCTTGAATGGGAGACCATGTCTTTCACCCATTTGCTGGGCAGAGGCTGGTGAGACAAGTTCTCTCGGGCCGGAGGTAGTGGAAAGCACCATAGATAAAGTCCAGCTTGTACGTGAGAGGATGAAATCGTCTCAGGACCACCATAAGTCTTATGTTGACTGTCGGAGGAGGCCCAAGGAGTTCGAGGTGGGGGATCATGTGCTCTTGATGGTTTCCCCTCGACGAGGGAAGCGCATGTTTGGGAAGGGGAGTAAGCTCTCCCCTAGGTTCATCAGACCTTTTGAGGTTCTAGGGAGTGTCAGCGAGGTGACATATCAACTGGCCCTACCACCTCAGATAGAGAAGGTTCATGAAGTCTTCCACGTCTCCCAGCTTCGTCAGTACTTACACGATGTCTTCAACATTATCGACTGGGGAGAGATAGATATGGGAGGCGATGCGACCTTCGAGGAACGACCAATCAGAATCGAAGATTGTAAAGAGAAGATGCTCCATGGATGAACCATTCCCTTGGTTCGTGTGTTGTGGAGCCATGGCGGCCTCGAGGAGAGCACTTGGGAGCGGGAGACCCAGATACACGCTCAGTACCTGGAGTTTTTTTGACTTGTGTTTGATTTGTTCTTCTGAGCTTTGTTTTGATGTTTTACTTTGTACCTTTGATGTATGGAATGATTGGCTTGTTGGTTGTGAGACCTTTTGATTCCTTGTTCTCTGGAAGTGTGTAGCATGTCCGGATGTTTGGGGAAAGGAAAAAAAATCTGACTCTTAATCGAGACGCATTAATGAGGATGTGATTGAACCCATACGGGCGAGTCAGTGCCTCCTCAAGCGGATAATATCTCGACATAGAAGAAAGAATTTTCCCCAAACCATGTGTTTGGGCAATGTGTGGGTTGTACGGTGTTAGGGGTAGTGTAAGTTGGAAAATCCTAATGTATGAAAGTGGGAAGACCCAATTCATAATCTAGACGCATTATCGAGGATTCGATTAAACCCGTGCAGGTGAGTCAGTACCACATAAAGTAGAAAATATCTCGACATAGGAGAAGGAATTCCTAACACATATGATTAGGGTTGGTGGTTGGGTTCTTGTTATAACAAGAGTCCTAAGAGGTATCTTATTGGGTTCCTCTAGGATGGTTTTTAATTCTCAGGGATGAGAATGCTTTAAGAGGTATCTGATGTAATGGCACGGACCTCTCTGGACCATTCCTTTGTCAAAAAAAGGTCACGAATTGTTATGGAGGGTAAAATGGACTTTTCCCACACTTTCCAGAATTTTGAAACTACATGCTGTGTAGTGCGAGTACACATCGTGTAACCCCTTGTCAGGTATACCCTGTGTTGAAGGTTGTGTCCTTGATGTATGAAATAAATCGGTACACACTGTGTGTCCAGTACTACACACCATGTAGTACATCCCCGCGTACGCGTTACTAGTCAACGGACGTGTGCTGTGTTGGAGCACTGTCCTTTCCGTGTACAATAAATGGGTACACGCCGTGTGTCCAGTACTATACGACGTGTAGTCCTTCCCTGTGTACGAGTTACCAATCAACAACCATGTGCTGTGTTGGAGCCGTTTCCTTGCCGTGTAAAATAAATGGGTACACGTTGTGTGTCCAGTACTACACGCCGTGTAGTCCCTCCCCACATATGCGTTACCCTCAACCTGTGTGTTGACCAGTCAATGGTCGCGGAGCGGTGTTGGAAGCTACATGGAGACCGTGTGAAATAACCGAGTACACGTCGTGTACCATAAAGTACTTGTCGTGTACTTTTACTTTTCTTGCCTATAAAAAGAGGGTTCCCCTCCTCCTTTTCAACTCACCCCTCACCTCCCCTTTTCCTCTGAGTAGAGTTCTCCCGTGAGAATCGAAGCCTCTTTTTCCATAACTTCTTTGTATGAGCTCCGATTTTCTATCTGTCAGTGGCCACGGGATCGTAACGACGAGGCGGAACCACTGATCTTGGACTTGCTATCTTTTCTTCAGACTTTTTTTTCTGACATCCTCCCGAGTAGGTTTTTCCAGGACCCGACAGAAGTGACGGACGTCGATAGACATCTTCTAAGGTTGATCCAAGGGTGCGTTGTGATCGGAACCTATTGAGGTAGGGATCTTACCTTCATCTATCTAATTTTTTGCATCATATAGGGTGGGTATCTCCTTGTATTCATGAGAAATAGATGAACCAATAAATAAAGATAATAACTGGCTTATACAATGGGGATGAGAAGTTTGTGAATGCAGTTACATTTTTATATCGTGTGATACTATGTTGTGAATTGAATAGGCTTATGCCAACTGAAAATCACGGTCGTTGGGGGCCTATTCTTGCACAATTAAATGATTCCCTATCATTCTAGTCAATTTTTGTGAATCAAGCATTATGGAATGTGGGAATTGGTTAATCACGTAATGTTGGCTAATTAAAATCTAGAACCCTTGTGTGATCACCCCGGTTGAAAAAAGAAGAATAATGAACATGTGGGTGTTGGCTTGGTTACGTGGCATGTAATGGGGGTTTTTGTGGGTTGTTGTGGATCGGGTGAGCAGCGGGGCTGCTGTTGACTTGGTTGTGGGTTGGTGTGAATTATATGATGGTGATGGGAAGCGGGGCTGTGATAAATGGTATTAAAGGGATGATGATGTACGGTGTGGTTGTGGTTTTAGTGGTTGGAAGCGTGGCTGCAGAGATGGGTTTAAATGTGAACGGGCTATAGTTTGTGACTAATATATAAAATGTGGAAGAGTTAATGAATGGTGGGTCATAGTAATGGAATAGGAATAATAATCAATGGGATTGGATGGTTAATAAGAATGACTTGGTTGTGTTTCTTGTGTTTTCCTAACGTGATTTGTGGATGGAAGGGATATGTTTTATGAATGATCAATGTGGTTGGTTGTGGATAGTTGCCCAGTAGTTAAGGAACTAATAAACTAATTCTGTTGAAATGTGAAAACATAAATGGGGATGGGGTTGTTTATTGTATGCATGCTTCGTAGTAGAAGTGTCAAGGCACGTGCTCAGTTTCTCTGTTTAGAAGACATAGGTTGGGCTGAGTGTTTGGTATATATATATATATATATAGATGTGTGTGTGTGTGTATCTTTGTGTTTTGACGCACCCCACTCATGTTGAGAACTTAGTGCTGAACACACCCATTTCATGGGAGAGGGTGTTTTCCCATAGTTAGTAGCTCCTTCCTGCTCCATCTTCCCTAGGTTGTGAGGGCATGAGTCGACCTTACAACCAAGACTCTTCGGGTAGGTTTCGATTCGGGTGGTTTTAGCCCACGACTCTTTGGACAGGTTCTACTACTTCCCAATAATATTTGGGATGAGGACAAGGTGTGTGCGGGTGGGATACGTGGTGGTGAGGCCCAGGTGTGTGCGGGCGGGATGTGTGGTAGTGAGGCCCAGTTGTGTGTGGGCGGGATGTGTGGTTGTGAGGCCCAGGTGTGTGCGGGGTGGGGGGGAGAGTGTGGCAGCGTTAGGATGTTCACCGTTATGTAGAGCAGCTAACTAGTGGGAAATGGTACGGGTACCCAATACTCTTGTTCTTATATACTACTACCTATTGTGATTGTGTTTTGGTGAGAGTGGCTGGTGAGGTTGGGTGGATATATTTCCTTGCTAGGTTTCTTCTCTTATTCTCATGGGATAGTGGGATGTCTCCCCACATGTGCATGAGAGATTTAGGTTTCCCTACTGAGTACTTGTATTCTCACCCTACGTTTACTTTTAGGTTTCCGGGAGTACTACCAGGGCCGTGCGGGACCCTGATAGTTGGACAATTGGAGTTGTTTCAGTTGGTGTACTCCTGTTTTCATTGGGTATTGTACTTTTGAGCTTTCTTGTACTTTTTTCATGTAATAAAATTTTTTAAACATGCATGTGGTCTTGGTTTGGGTTTATTTGTATACACTTGTTCTTTTATATTTTGGTGGTTGAGTTGTCCTATTTCCCGATATTAAAATAAAAAATGGTAATTCCTCCCATATTTATGAAATATCATACCCTTGGTTCTATTCGCCAACCGGGGGCCTACTGGAGGCGGGACACGTGGGTCATTATCTCCCTTTCACCATTGCCAGCTCAGGAGGGGCATCTTTGGTTAGAGGGGTCGTGACATTTTGGGATTTGGCTAACCTCCCATGTTCATTTTCTACTATTATAATTAAAATCGATAACTAATTAATTGGGGGAGATATAAAAAACCCACCAATAATTTAAATAAAATCCACTAATATATATTACCCAGGATCAAGAAAACATTTATCATTATATGAAGTAATTACCTCTGGGAAAGAAAATGACTATCAATATTACATTTTCATCATAATCAAAAACTAGCTAGAGATGTATTCAAAATGAAACATTTTATCATAACATCAATTAGTCATAAAAAACATCAAAATATGTTGACATGGATTAAAATAACAATAAAATATTACTATAACATTTAAAATAAAAAATTTCCGTTTATTTGGAAATCACATATTGAGAATATAAATATTTCCAATAATATTGATGAAGAATGAATATTTGAATATATCCATGTAAACTAATTATTGGAACATCATCTAAAATATAATTAATAATGGATGTAATGGTCATTTAAACCATTTATTTTAAATCACAAATTCCATTGACATTTTAGGTAAAAAATAAACTGCAAATCATTCAATAAATTAAAATAATATTAAATCATAAATATTTTACATAAAGATAAATATTGAAAAAATTGAAATTCCAATTATAGTTTTTAAAATATTTTAAATATAATTTTGACAAATATCAAAAAAATTCAAACTACAAAGAGAAATATAGTTTATTTTCATTGAAAACATTAACTACATTCCCTAATAACATGAAGATAGGTAAAATTAAGAGGAAAATGTATTATTCATAAATAAAATTTGGAGGAGGAATGCTATAAATTATTTAAGATATAGAATAGATAATTTCATCATTTTGAATTAGTAATAAATTCATATTGGTAAAAATGAGATTGTGATGCAGATCCCATACCAAAAGTCAGACATTCTGGGAAAATTTCTACAACATTTATTTAATGTCATAAAATTTATAATAATTCGATAATAGTGAAATATTTATTCATATACTACCATATGTTGTTAAATTACATCAGTTTGATAATATTTAATTATAATTAACTATATATAATATCATTTTACGGTTTTAACCATTTAATTTTCTGGGTTTTTTTAAATATGTATTTATGGTCTTGGCACATTGATAACAGTTCAATAGTATCTATAATAATAATTAGGTCATTATTATAGTATGGAATAATTAAATTAAATTTTATAACCATCAATATAAATATAATAAAAAAGTATTTACATCACATAAATAAGGGGGTATGCCATATGTATGCATGAATAATGTGTTCAAGTTTTTGATGGTTGGAACCAAAATAAGGTAAATAAGAATTCATAATTATAGGATAATTATTATGTAATACATATGATATATACATATACTTATATTAAATCCATCACTTAAACAATCCAAGAATGCTGGTTGGGGAAAATGAATCATCTCATTGTGTATATGTAGTAGTCCACTTGTAATCATGAGGAGTAAATGTGTTTCATATTTGACAGAAAATCATTAGAAAATTGATTTTTCCTAATATAAACATCATTTAATTTTATTTAATATATCAGATTCATCATGATTTTATGGATATGATATTTTAAGTTAATGATAAAGAGGAAAAGAATTAAAATTATCTTTTTTTAGATTTAAAACTATTTTTTAAGAGAAAAATATTTATTTCACCTACTGTAATACCTTATCCTGGAAACCACGATGTCAATGCCTTAATTTATTTCAATGACATGATTATATATAATAAAATACCAAATAATCAATTACATTAGAATTCATTAAAAATTGGACTACATACATGATACCCCTTTTATATTGGGACATGAAAAATACAACATAATCCAGAACAATGACTAATGATTTACATCATTGAATCTAATTCAAAGAATCTATATTCATATCTTGTCAAATGATAAAAATAAAGTGATCCCAATGCCCAGTAATGGTAAGTAAATATGAACAAATATTGAATTAGTAAGTATAAATATACATAGAATGGTAAATAACCGAAAACACATGCTTTTTAAATAAATAGGAAGGAAAAATGATTATGAAAAATTATGTAATTAAAACACATGCCATAAAATCAGTAATCTGAGAATGATATAAATTAATTGATAATGTTAATGTAAATAAATCAAGGATAATTAATAACATATTTTTCGTGAGGGGAATTCTTAAATATTGGATTCCCCGTTTCCGATGTACATTTTACATTTACCATGGAGACCTCTCACATGGCAGTTTAGCATTTCAGGTAGAAACCCATCTAATATGGCCAACTGATTCATCTCTTGAGACTATAAGTGCATCCCGAGGATATATATAATGTGTACCACTTATTTGATAAATATAAAAATCATTCCTTACATATCTAATATCGAGTAATTTAATTAATTCATGAACAATGTTCCTAATCCAATATCCTTATTGAATTAAATTTATAGATTTATCAATAATTTCCCAATTAATCAATTAACTATCAGAGTTAACAAATTAAGTAAAATTGTAATATGGTTTAGGAAATAATAATATTTAATTCATTGTAAAATATAATATTAATATAAAGTTATAATAATTAATTTATTATGTCAAGAGGAATATAAAACTCATAAAATAATGTTATATTTCAAAGATAACTTTTACCACTTAGTAATTACCAAGTCCAAAACCCCTTAGATGAGATAACTAAAAGTAAAAAAATTTAGGTACAATTAATATTAAATAATTAATGATATAATATATCTAATTAATTTGTTGATACACAAAACAAATAAGTACGAGGGGAGTATGAAATTAATCTCACATATGTAAATAGTGAGATGAAAATCCAGTACATTGTGTTTCTGTTTGTGTGGACATCCATTATCATCCAATATAACAGTTTTAGTAATGATAATAAAATTTTATGAATATATATTAATATTCATGATATCATATATTATCTTATCATTATATATTATTAATCCTTTTAATAATCATTCATTATTTTCACGTTTTCAACTATTAATTGCCTAGTTTTTCAAGTATTTATTGACTTGTTACATTTTTTCTATTAAATAGATAATGATTTTTTAATTTATAGAACCAATAACACCATTTAAATCTTATATATATTAATTATATATATATTTATATTAATGCATAGTTTTTTTAGATAGGATATGAAATACACCATTCAATGAGACAGTAGGCCATATGTACGCATGAAATCTACATCAACTTCTTTGTCGTATTTAGAGGAATGAATAATAAATGATATATATATATATGAATATTATAATTGCATTATTTTTAGGACATATATTTCACATATTTTTATTAATACCATCTAATATACAATCCATGTTCTATTTGAATAAATCATATCACATTGGGTAGGTAATAGTCCACATTCCCAAAAATGATTTTATCATCTTCCCACAAAATTTAAATAACAAGGAGTGTGTTATATAAAAATTACATAGGTATTATAAAAAACTAAATATCAAATTTATCAGATATAAACCTTAATTACATCATTATTTCCAATCATGAGAACTAGAAAAGGAAACATGAATAACATCATTTCATGAGGTGGTAATTCTCTGTACACACAAACGGTACGATCATAACACATTTGATTGATGTATATGTTGGTGTAGCTAAAAAAATGGAAATAAAATGAAATTTATATATTTAATACACATTGTTAATAATATTATAATTTTATAATTTTTGATTAAGGGAGTGGAGAATAAAATAATGTAAAAAATACAAGTTGAACGAAGCGACATATTTGTTGGATAACTTTTTTTGGTTTGGGAAAAATTAATTCATTGTTGGGATTATGAAAAAAATGAGGAATATAGAGTCAGTGGAGGGATGTTGAAATATTAATTCTTAATGGTTTTGAAGAAAAAATTTCTTTATATCTGTGACTAAATGAACGGGTGATTTACTTTTTAATTTATGACCTAGATACAAAGGTAACATCTATATCATAGAGCTCACAAATTGTGTTTCATTAAAAACTCTTAAAGATTTTTTTGGAACAGCATGGGGACCTCTTATGATGTTTTAAATTAGTATGGAATGTTAAATATATTTTTTTCCCTTTCCCAAAAAGATATTTATTAATATAAAATTAAATTTAAGGAAGGGCCTTTTTTGGAGGATTGTAAATTTTGTAAATATATATAGGTAAACACTACTGAGAGGACTATATTTCATAATGTGCCTCAAATAATGAACCCAATATTATAAAGTGTATTATCTTGTATAAGTTATACCATAAATTATTTTTTTGACATGGGAAGAGGTCATCGTGGCCCAAAAAGTTAATGTTTAGTCCCTTCATAAGCTTAATTTTACCATAATTGTTGGGATTCATTTTTAATTAATTAAGTAATATTTTTTAATAAAAACCTAGAAGAAATTATTAGAAATCCTAAATTTTTATTATGAAAAATATTTCACTAATTTTTAAATATTATAATAACATAATTGGTTAAAATTAATATAAATATAACCCCACAGACTAGAAGAAAAAACCTGTTTTTAACGTAAACATGTCCAAATGATTTTTATTTTTATATATCTGATTTCAAATATAAATTGACTACATTAAAAAAAATTAATAATTATTGTAATATTTATCTAATTTTTATATAAAAATAAAAATTATTGTAACGTATACTTTTACAAAATCAGATCAAAAGTATTTTTTAATTTAAAATCATTATTTATTATTATTCATCAAAAAATGAATCTTCTTATGAAAGTACCAAAAATTAACCATAAAACATATTATGTTTCAATAAAGAAAATATTTTTTTAAATTTATAAAATTTTATAAATTATTGTTTAAATTTGGAGTGCTAATAAATTGCAGCAAAACAACATTTTTAGAAAATACAACTTTTTTGTGTAAAACTATATTTATCCTTATATTAGGCCTCTCAAATATGTTGGATGAATATAAATAATACATTATTTAATATATAATATAGATATTTCTTCAATATCATTCAATAATAGTAATTAATTTAATATATTAATATAACATTATTTTTTATTAAATTTTTTTAAAAAAATCATTGCTTTTATATTAAATTGGTACTTATATTCACAAAAAATTAATTTTTAACCAATATTTGTAACCATATATTGTCATAATATAATCAATCCTATTAATTAAATCCAACCTAACTACTGGGTTATATCTTATTATATTAAATAATTATATTTTAGTAATATGTTGTTGTTTGATAAAACTCGATCCTACATGTAAAATATGCCAAGTAAGAAAGTCATAATTTCATGTAACATATACTACAAAAAAATTTAATCACAACATTAGGGAAAGATAACTCATTAATTCATGTTTAAAAATATATATAATATATTTATATAAAATATTAAATATATCTTAATGTCTCGATATGTTATATTAGTTTCAATTCTTGGTGTAGTGTGTCATATGTGAAAATAAATATAATATTCTTACATAGGAAATGTGTGGTGTTGCATTCACCCAAAATTAATAAAATATCACCCTCTAAATTTATGATTGATATTTATAATTGAGGGGTTGATATTTTAAAATATTATTATTGAAAACCCTAAATCATAAATAGGGTTTATAACTCTTATTCTTAATAATAATGAAAGCTAAATGTGATGATCAACAAAATACTTGGCTTTTAAATAGGTTAAAATTAGTGAAAATGTGAACAATGAAGAAAAATAAAACTAACGTGTTCTGATAGAGAATGATAAGGCGATGGCCACAATGTAATAAAATATAGGTGTGAAATAGGTCATTAATATCATCTAAAATGATGAAATATGTAATCATTTTGGTTAAAAACACTTTTCCTAGAGTTGAGGAATTATTTCACACCATTAGATTGTAGAAAATATAATTATTTGATATGTTTATTTTTCATAAGCACAATATTATCCTCTTGTTGTCCTTTGAACCATTTCTAATTAATTTCCTAGCACCACATTCATCATATAGTGATGTAATACATTGACCTTCTAAAACATCATCCAAAGATTAATATAAGAAATTTCATAAATTGTTAAATTTTCCAAATGATTATAATACAATACTTTATATGGAAGTTCCCTACATTTTAAAAATGAACTTATAATTAGACTTCAATCATCATGATGAATATCTATAGTCAAAAATACCAAACATGTGAACATCTTCATCATGATTTCTCTTGAAATATTGTAATAATATGTATTATCATTAAAATATATTTGAAACATAATAAAACACCATTTTAAAAAAATCAATAATTTGATCCATTATAGTCAACACTTATTCAAATAAATTATTTAATAAAAAAAATAATATTTCCCAAATATTAGGAACATATTAAGGTTTATTTTTTCCACAAACATGTTTTTTTCAAAAAAAAATTAACATGCAACAGAATAACCGTTCTTACTACCAACCAAAATTTGATCTCAACTTATTAATGAAAATTTACTTTAGTACAGTCCTTATATGTTTCGTAATCCATATGATGAGAAAATAAAAAATAGAATAAATTTTCAACACATTTAATATATACAATTTTAGATTAATATTAATCAGTCCAATTGTTTTATGTCGATGACATAAGATCGACCATGACCTCATTGTTTCTTATGAGGTGTATTCTCTTGACAATTAATGAATTTTTTTCTTAGTTACCCATCTCCTTGAAGTTGTAACACTGAATATGAGTGTTTTCATTATTATATTTTTATTTCTTCCAAGTTACCCTTTTTCCCTGAATAAACTACAATCACTCAATCCTTTCAAATAATTACCATGGTTATTATTTAAATAGATATCAAATGTTGGAAAATACATATTCCCTTTCTTCCCATTATAAATTATTTTTTATTCCTTTCCCTTATTCTATTTTTTTCCATTCCTGTATAAAGGATCATGAGAATTAATTGCCTATTTTTATGTCATATTAAACTATCTCTTCATATGATCAATAAGTATATGAAACCATAACCCTGTGACTATTTGTCTGAAGTCCTTCAATGAAGTTGAAGATTCATGCACTTTTATTTTAATATGAAATATATAACATACCTAGAAAGCCTTGTTCAGGTAGACTCATTGATCAAAACACATTATTATTTATTTCTATTTAAGGTAATAAACATTATCTACTTATCATTTTGTTTCTCTTGAGGAAAATATTTTTCAAAAAACATGTCTTTAAAATATTTCTAATCCTTGAGTTATATTTCCTCTTCCTCCCATGTATTCTGGATTAATGACCACCATTGATCACCATCACCATTGGTAGAGTACAATAAAAATATAACCTTTCCCTTTTAACCAAATCTCAATGCCATGAATATATTAATGAATTACTTAATCTATTACACTAACATCATATATCAGTTTTCACACTAAATGATGGGGGACCATGTCATATAATGTGATCCAAATTCAAAAATACTCATTGCATACAGAGGTTTCTACATCTAATAAAATCTTTTTTGTCATAAATTGATTAAGATATAATAATATAATAATAATATAATTTATTAGAGGACCTGTAATGTCATATTTTTTATGTAAGGAAACCTATACCCTATGCAAGAGTATTGGTAATGTCATATTTTTATTGTTCATTGTATAATTAGGAATACAATATAACACGTAACATAAATTAAAAAATCTAAGCCATGATAATATCATAATCATAAAAATGGGTTTTATTAGAATATATTAACTCTAAAATATATTATAATGATTTATAAATGAAACTTGAATTTTCCTAATCATATCCCTTAGGAGTTTCAAGTGTGACTATACATAGGGCTCATTGTTGTGTATTGGGTTATGCTCGAGTCTTTCCTGATGCACCATTAAGGAGTTGATACCCCTAGGTACATCTATTCCACAACCACATTAACTTGAATTATCCAAACATTGATGTATTAATTATATGACCCACATAATATCTACCATACCATAATTATATTATGTTCATATCTAATTATCCTTAATTTATATCATTAGTTTATATTATGAAATAAAATTTTTCAAAATCAAGTTTCCAGGGATACTACTAAACATCCTTTGATACTAACTATAATGCCCCAACCATAAAACCCATGTGTCAGTGTATTATATTATTATAGTTGCATGATTACAAGGAATCAAATCCTAAAAAACTGACCAGTTTACCAATACTGTAAAATAAGATTGTGTATATGATACCCCAAAAACGGTAAATAGAGAATAAAACATAAGTTACAAAAACCCGTAATAAACTACATCTTTGATACTCATTAGATGAAATCATAATCAAATATTGGTGAATGAAAACAAAATAATATTGAATTAAAATTCTTAGTATGGGTATGTATAGTAGAATAAATAATGAATTGGTAAGCATAAATCAATATGGTAATGTAAATACTTGATAACACATGCCATTTTAATTACTAGATAATTAAACCTCAATATGACAAGGTAAGGAACTAAAAATCATGCAATAAAACCAATAAACTATTAATAAACAAAATCCAGATATACTTTTGAATAAAAATATGTTGGATAAATAATAACTAAATCTAACTGAGGTAAATTCTTAATTATTGTTTCCAGTGTTCATAGGTACATGGTACCTTTACCATCAAGACTAATCCCAATCCGGTTTAGTCTATTCTGTAGAAGCCAATCTATTTTTCCCATATAATCATCTCATGGGACAACCAATCCATTGATGGGATTTCTGTAATTGTCCCCCACCTGGGATGTACCTATCTAAAGGCTTATTCATATATAGTGTAATTTATTTAATTCTTGAACAATGTTCATTAATAAATATACGAATTGAATAAATGATACCGAATTTTTAATAATTCCCCTAGTATTCAAATAAATGTCAAATTGAAAATCGTATATAAGAGATGGTATAATGTTTTGGAATTAATAATATTTATTATATGATAATATGGACATTTAATATAAATTTATCATAAAAAATTCATTGTTGTAATAAAAAGATAACAATCATAGAAGAAGGTGATATTGCAATGATAACTATTAAAATGTAGTATTTTTTAAAATAAAACCCCATGGATGGGATAATTCAACATAAAAATTTAAATAACATAGCTATAAGCGGATTCAATATAAAATATATCAAAAGTTTATATATATATACCATAAAAATATGTAAGCAGAGAATATGAAATTTGTCTCATTGACGTTGATAATCGCTTACCTTATGTTTCCTTTTGTGGGAACATCCTTCATTCTCATGTATAATGGTTTTTATATTGTTCCTATGTTAACCCAAAACAATCTTAATACTTATGATATTATATAAAATCTTATTACAATATATTATTACCCATTTTTAATAATATTTCATTATTTTTACTGTTTTGGGTGTTAATTGCCATGTTTTTCGAGTATGTTTTGACTTGTAACTTTTATTCCAATTATATAGATCATGATTTAAAAATCACCAAAATTTTACCCATGATTTAAATATTATAAATATTCAATATATATGTATTTATATTGATCTATAATTTTTTATATGGAATTGAATTCACAGTTCCAGGATTCGGTAGGACATATGTACACCTAAACACTTTTCAATTTCATTATCATATTTTGATTAATGAATATTTAATTATATATATATTATACTTAATGAATAATATTAATTATATATATTTATATAACATATGACAATTAATACTAACATTAATATGTACTATGTACACTGTGAATCAATCATATCGCTTTGAGGATACAATTGTCCACACTTCCACAAATGATATTATCAAAATCCCTCAAAATTTGAAGAATTAAGTTAGGCATTATATTAAATTTTTTGAACAATACAAAAAATTTCATATATATCATATAAAAACTTGGTTTCCTTTATAATTTTATCCATGAGATATGATAAAAGAGACAATGAACAATATCATTTTGTGAGGTGATTGTTCTATAAACACAAAAATTGTAAGTTCACTACCCATTTGACAGAAGTTTATGTTGTTTTAGGTATAAAATTTAACATACCAACATATAAGTATAATTAAGTTAATGATTTCATTATATAATCTTGGTATAATGTTAAATTAACAGTGTGAATGGAAATAATGTAAGTATTCATGTTGATGTTAATTACATCTTCTTTAGGAATATCTTTTTGGTTTACACCAATGGGATTTTTGGATGAATTTATGCACAATGTGAGTAATATAGTGTGATTTTTGGATTCTTGGATATTAATCTTGCATGATTTTTTCCAACCAAATAGCTTTAGTTTTTTGAGTACACAGGAGGGGTGTGTTCCTTTTTATGGTAGATGAGGAGTGACAGTCTTGTAAACAAAATAGGTAAACACCATTGAGAGGTTTCCCATACATCATTTTCCTCACATAAAGAACTCAATTATATTAAAGAGATTATATCTTCTATATATTTCCAAAAAATATTTTTTGACATTTTTCAAGGTTATTTTGCCTCTTATGTTTATGGTTTGGTCCCTTGAAAATGTTAACTTTACCCTAATATATATAATTAATTTTAACTACATTCATTAATCTTTTTTTAAAAAAACTATCAATATATTATAAAAAAATATAAGTTATTTTGATACCAAATTTTAAATCAATTTATAAAAAATTCTAGTAGTTTAATTGGTAGATATAAATTTAAATGTATCCCCACAAATGGGAGGACAATGAAGGGGTTTAAATTAAAAATGTTCCAGTTTTTACTTTGTTTTATTTTTATATTTTCAAATAGAAATTGATACTTATTAACTAAATTCGTTACATTTTTTCACAATTTATCACATAATTATTTAAAACTAATCAAAATACTAATTTATACATTTAAATAAATTAGACGAAAAAATAAAATTTTAATTAGAATTTAGTATATTTTATTATTCATTTAAAAAATAATTTTCTCAGAAAAATTATAAAAAACAATCCTAAACTAATACTTATTTTTATATTTAAAAAATAAATTTTATTATTTTATTTTAAATTCATAATACTTTCAAAATTCATATTCAATATATTTACGCCATTAAATGGAAGAAAAATAAACTTATTTGAAAAATACCTGTTTTAAGAGGATAACCAAATTTATCCTTATCTTATTCCTATATAATCTATTGGATGAATATAATATATATTTTATTTCATATATAATATATATATATTTATTAATATCATTCTTTAAAATTAATTATTTCAATTTATTATGATTAAATGCCTTCAGAGCATAAAAATTGTTCTTATAAAAAAATTCCCTTTATATTACAATGGTTATTATATTAATTTATAATTAATTTGTAACAAATGAATTCAACCATGTATTTTCATAATTTATTAAAACATATTCACAAAAAATAACATAATAACTAGTTTATATATTTTTATATTAAATAAGTAAATTTTATTAATATATTTTAATTAGGAAAACATGACCTTGCATGTAACATAAGCCATTGAAGGAAGTCATTGTTGTGTGTAATATAAACAACAGAAAAAACCTGAATGTCCACAATTTAAGTCATTGTTTCAAGAATTATAATCTTTACAATATATTTATTTAATATATTAAATATATCATAAAGTATATATATGTTGTATTATTTTTTATTCTATGTGTTGTGAGCTATACATGCTATTAAATATAATGATCATACTTTAGAATTTTTGGGTGTTACATCATACACATTAAAATATTAGAATGAAGAGAAGGCCATGGATTATAGGATAAAATGAACGATTCTGTTATGGATTTTTAGAATTTATTGTCCTAAATAAAAGGCACGAATTTTCTTAATATTAGAGTAAAATAGGTTCCTATTTATATGTTAGGGGTGTAACTCACAGAGAATCACATAAAAATATTTTTTTAATATGATGTCAAAATATTTTGACAGTCCATTTTATTAAGAATAAATCCATACATAGGATAATAGATGGTTGAAATATTGATATAAATAGTAATTTTACATGTTTATTTGTCATCCATGCCAATATATATCAGTATTACCCCTAGTAAAAACTTATTAACATAAAAAATTGGAATTGTTTTTATTCATTTCGTCTTCATATTAGGTTTACCATATTATGTTATGTCATTAATTGTTTTAATGAATACTAAATACATTTCAGATGATCCCATTTTAATAATTTTATTAATTAAATTTAAAATAATCACGCACATCGCAAAAGAATATTGTTATTAGAAAAATGTATTTTAAGAATGAAAGTTCATTTACATTCATTCCCAGCCCTGTAAATATAATCAAATTAATATTTAATTATTTAATTGAATAAATAAGTTTTCAATTTAATATTAAATATTAAAAAAGATTATTTATATAATATTTTAATAAAAAAATATATTTGGTTAGATAAAATCTATTTTTAGAATAATGTGTTTTAGAACCAAATATGAAATTAAACCAAAATAATGTATAATTATCATAGACAATTATTTAATTATATTACACCTAATTAAATGAGAAATATGTAACTCTATGAAAAAATAGAACGGAACATCATAATTACTTAATTTAATGAAATTTAATGTAACATTTAGATAAATTTATAATTTAAATATTTAATAGTAACAAATATTTATGAGGTATCTAAAAAACATTAATATAATAATTATATAATTATATTAAAAAAATTATTTCCTCCCAAACAAAATAAAGATAAAATAATTATTAATTAATTATATTTCTCTAATAAAATAATAATCAATTTTAATAAAATGAAACCATATTTTACATGTTTAATGTTATATTATAAAATATTGAATACATCATTGTCATGGAAAAAATAATAAATTGAAATTATTTAGTTAAATAATAGATATCTTTCATGACGTTGTAATTGTTATTCATGCCATCATGTTTAACAACTATGCTATAATAGATAACAAATAAAGGATCATTTAAAAATAGAGTTTTTTTTTGTAAATCCTCATATCAAATACCTCAATTTTTTTCATGGAATGTATATATAAAATATTGTGGATTTACATTCTTCCCAACTATAAAATTATTTTTTTCCGAAAAAATCTCATACAAATATTCAAACAAATGACTATATTATTTTTTTATTTCATCCTAAAGTTTTTATTTATCCTAATAAAATTTATGATTCCTCCCAAGAATATTTACCATGTTAGTTGTAACGTCCCATATCCGAGTGCAGCCCCAAGTTACCATAGACCCGGTTGGTCACATAATCTAAAGCGCATTGCCCCAAATTCCAGAGGCAACTAAATATCAGTGAGGTAAAAGGTGTGATAATTAAGAAATTATTACCTCATTGGTAGATTATATATAAGGGAAAATAAATAGTAAATAATAGTGAAAGAAGAAATACCATACAACAGAAATAAACAGTGGAAGACTAAAATTAAATCCAATAAAAGTCACAATATATATATATATATATATATATGATCCATGGAATATGTAAAAAATCCAAATAAGTCACAATGATGGAAATCAATACAGAAAACAAATCACAAAAGAATCAAATAAACTCCATCAGCATCAGAAGCTTCTGCATGGTCTCATGCTCTCAATCCCCATAAAAATTCAAGTTCCTAATGAAGAAGTGTGTTTTCACTTATCTTAACCTACAATCATATGATATTTTTTGGTCCAAATGAATGGGCCAAATAGGGTATGATAAAAATATTAGTATGGAACTTCCAAAATTTCTTTTCTTAATTATCAGTGAACATATATAGCAGTGATTATGTCAGAATGAAGAAATAATCTATGATGTACTCAAAATAATTCAATCCTATAGTTTTCAATTACATTCATTTAAATTTATTATTAATCCTTTGAAACATGTTACCTTGGAAGCTAGCATAAGTTCTATATCCCTCTATGTAATAGTAACAAAACAACTATCATAGAAGACCATGTAAATAATCAAGTATGATCAAGTCCAAGATTGAGCCACTACATGTATGCCTCACCACAATCATTCAACCATTCATAAATAATCCTCTTGGAAATATATCTCGATTTAACCCCTTTGGTTTAATATATAACAAATTCATTAAATAAGGACCCTCTGGGATTCTCTCACATTCTAACCTCTTTGGTGGTACATAGCACTAATCATTTACAAATGACAACCAGGAACATCTCATGTTCAATACCCATTGGTCAACATGGAAGCAATAAATTATAAATGACCTCATGTGTAGTTATCACGATCAATACCCATGGGAGAAAAAATCATGAAATAATTATAAAAGACCTCCTAGTTAGGTATCATGGTCAATACCCAGGGTCAATAATCTACCATTAGTCTCTCACAGTCCTGTATAAAAACAATGGACCTATAATATAAAATTTTCCCGTGTAATCTAAAACTTATACATGGATATTCAATAAAAAGCCTCTTACATGGATTTCAAATAGTCAATCCAACTACATACTAATCAACCAAGGAATGGAAAACAAGGAAAGACTAATATTCATTCTAGACCAAACAATCATAAACATCCAAATAAGGGAAAGAGACCCACGTGGTGTCCCATGCACTGGGTATCTTACCATATTCATATATGAATACCCTTTATCAATTCAACAAAACATACTAGTTAAAAAATTTGGTTAATTTATCAATCAACAAATACCCCAAATATGTGTAGACGGCACGACAATAATATATAATCCAAGACAAAACAATGAAAGGCACAAACAACCTACCATGATGTCGTATGATCAATATACTTCAACGTGGCCCCTTGAATCTGCCTTGATCTGCGTAGATCTAAAAATTGTGAAAACACCCAACATTGTATAACTCACTATAGATTAAAAATCAGGAATAAATGCTCTATGGTTTTTGAGACTACGAATGTGGGATTCCAATGCACCTGACACTATCTCAATCAGATCTCGGATATAGAATTGGGAGGGGTTTGAAGTTCACCATCCATTCCATTACTCTCCTATATGAACCATGTAGATAAAGAGATGTTTAAGGATATAATACTGGACCCCACACCAAAATATAGAATTAAAAGGAAATTAAATGATGTGTTTATTAAACCTACACGCCATGTATTATCCATAACTAGCCCCTGCCATTAGTGGTATGTCATGTCATCACATAGCCATGTACTTAGTAGTTACATGTCTCGTACGTGGCTATATGTGGCAACTGGGTACATAGAGTGTACATGTAAGTACACCGTTTTTACTTAAAAACCACTTGTCATCCTTTTTCTAAAAAAACTAAAATAAAGATTCATACCTAAAAAGAAGATATGGGTTATTACAATTGTTGCCCCATAATGTAATCGATCCTCAAATTTCCCTTCCTTGAGTGGGGAAGAAGAATCAATGAACAACTCCTTCCACTGTGATCATACGTCAGCCTCTCTCACCAAAGTCTCATCCTACACTTGGTCATGCTACCATAGAACCTATACTAAAGGAATAGACCGGTCATAGAGAACCTTCGTGCTACGATCCACACATTGAATAGGGTTCTCTTAGAAATTATCATCCACCTTCCAATAAACCTCATCAAGTCAAAAATAAAGAGACGAGTATGAAAATTAACATCGTAGCTGAGAAAATGAAAGACCTCGTGCATATTCCAATACCTTTAAGGTAACTGCAACCGATAAGCTACCAGACTGACTCTCTCCAAAACCTAAAACTACTTGTTGTATCATGGTGAAAGCATTCACTATCTCCTAATTCTCTTATGTCTCAACCTAATTGTGACATGTAAAAAAACAAGATCTCTGACCTAAAACTCTATAATCCATCCTTCTTGATCATTAAATGATTTCATTCGATATTGTGCAGTAGCAATATTCTTTTGAATCAACTCCACTAACTCAGTGGTCTCCTGGACAAGACGAGGCCCAATTATAGGTGCCTCTCCTACCACTGGACAACATTGGGGTCTTCAGCATTGCCTACTGTATAAATTCTTATACGGTTCCATCTAAATCGTTCCCTAAAAATATTTGTTGTAGGCAAACCCCATAAGTAGTATGTGTCTCTCCCAAGATACTCTGAAATCCAAGACACATGTTCAAAGCACAACCTCTAAAACCTGAATCATATTAAAAAAATTGGCCATCTATTCCAGGATGGTAATATGTACTCAGAATTACCTATGTACCCAAAGTCCTATGTATTCCCTGCCATATGTAAGAAGTAAACCATGCATCCCTATCTGAAATGATAGAGTGTGTAACCCCATGAAAATTTAAAATCCCTCAACTGTACATCCTTCAAAGATAATAAAAATAGAAGGTTATTTGATTAAAAGAAAACATTAATCATTCCTAAGCCTATCAATAACAACCAATACAACATCATTTCCTCATGGAGACCTCAGAAAAATAGTCAATAAATCCATCACACCTTCATTCAACTACCACTCAAGAATGGGTAACTACTTTAATAGCTCTTCTGGTCACTAATTATCTTCCTTCACCTACAGATATGTGAAACATCTCATAACAGAACCAACTATATCCCTATTGATGCCTAGACACCAATAATGATAGTGTAAATCACTACACATCATCGTGACACCAGGATGAACTGCCTATAAAAATGAATGAAAATCTCATAAAATCTCCTCGCAAATGTCTGTTAAAAACCATACACGTCCCTAAAAATTCAAAACCTCATCCTCACCAATGTTCAACCCAGTTTTAGTGTCCCCACCTAACACACTCCCTTGTAGGACAAGGACATCATAATCTTATAGCTGCCTCATCCTCACTCGATCCATAATTGTATAGTTAACAACTACAGAAGACATAATCTTTTTTCCCTGTCAGTCGTGTGACCCCAAATACATCTCATAGAACAGAGCCTTAAGATACCACTCAATGTTGGGCTCATGAACTGCATTTATTATAGTCCTCTTGCTCAATGTATCAGACACTGTGTTTCATTTTGCAGTGGTGTAGGTATGCACAAAGTCCAAATATTGAAGGTACTCAACTCACCTTCGATGTCTAAAATTTAGATCACATTGACTAAAGATATTTTTGATTTTTTTTGGTTAGTTTATACCACAAAATGATCTCTAAAAATATAATATCTCCAATAGCCTAAACCATGATCAACTACATCTTACTTGAGATCATGCATCTGGTATTTCCACTCTTATTTCCTCATCAATCGAGACCCATAGGCAATGAATAATTTCCCTTGAATAATAATGACTCCCATCCTGATACCGGATGCATCACATTAAATAGTTTATCACATTATTTGATATGAAAAAATCATTATCGGTACTGAAGTCAACCTCCCATTCATCTATGGAAAGGATAAATAGCAGGAATCTAGCAACAATTATATCACACACTCCATATTCTGTCCTGTCTTTGGTGCTTCTATGCATGAAATGTACTGAAGAAATTGCATTTAGTAACCAGCCATCCCCAAAAAACTCTGGACATCAAATACGTTCTCCAGCTGCTTCCATGAGACTATTTCTCTCACTTTCTATAGGTCTTCTGCTACTGCTATATTTTAGATAACATGACCCATGAATTGAATATTGTATATCAAAATGATGAACTTTGAGAGCTTAATATATTAAAAATTCTCTCCCATTGTACTCAATATGATCTCAATATGGATGGAATGGTCAGGTGGAGTAAGATAGTACACCAATATATCATCAAAAAATACTACAACAAAATAATCCATGTAATGATGTAACGATCGGCTAATCAGTGCCATTAAAACTGCCAATGCATTTGTGAGACTGAGAAGCATAACCAAACACTCGTATAGATAATACCTACACCTAAAGTATTTAAAAGGTATATCAGATGGTCAAATGTGAAATTTAGGATAACTGGATCTCAATTCATACTTCATGAACCCTCGGGCAACTCAAATATGATCTAAGTGATCATCAATACTTGAAAAGGGATCTCGGTTCTTGACTATCAATTGATTCAGATTCCGATAATCCACACAAAGTCTGAGGGTACGATTCCCCTTCATTGGAAAAGAGCAGGATAAAACCATGGAGATGTAATTGGTCAGATGAAACCCATTTCAAACAACTCCTCTAACTTGTTCATGAGCTCATGAAACTTTGGTATAGCCATCATATTGAGAGGAATGAACAGCAGTTCCACTCCTAGAACAAGATCAATAGATAAATATACCTCTCTCTTAGAAGGTAAACCTGAAAAGTTCGATGAAAAGATATCCTTGAAGCAATACACTACTAGAGTAATGTTCATATGTATAGTCCACTGGTCATATAGATATAAACAATAATTATGGGTTGTAATTCATCCTATCCCATGATTTTCGGGTCCCACTCTGATTGCCTTGACATCCCACTCTCCCTTTTTTTAAATGACCCTTTATCATGTGATATGAAACTCAATATAAAAACATATCAGTCAAAATGTCCAAAAAGGAGGCCATGAACTCTATTTCAGGAATGTCATTGAAAACTGTTGCCTCTATGACATTTATGTTCTTAAAGAAGTGAAACCCACCAAACTCGAGTGGGAACACCTTACATTAACTTACAGTAGCTATTCTGATCTAAAATAATGTGTTTTTCATCATAATACCATTATAAGTGAAGATTAACAGCCTAGAGATCTATAAAATGACAAATAATATAAAACAATGGGATGCCACAATATCATAAAGAGTAGAAGAAAAAACTGAGGAAACTAGAGTCGTACATCGATATGTAGAGGGTCTAAGATCATGCTCTTGCTGGGTCTATTCCATAAAAAAATACTAACATGTAATGCGGCCCAGTGACCCTGCCTCTCTACCCTGTACTGATCTACCCTATTGTCTCTAAAAACCTACCATTTTTCATCCACAGTCCCAACCACCTCCTCAGCCTGAACATCCTGATGAAATCCAATTCTCGGACTCTGGAGGTCCTTCTATTGAACATGGAGTCATAAGAGATCCCTTATTACTTGCTATAGTTGATAACATCCTACAAAAAAGCTAAATGTGGCCCATCTTTCCGTAAGATCAGCACTCGACTGGGTCCCTCAGGAAATATATTCTCGTATTCCCACTCCTTCTGCACTGGTAGAACCCTACATTGAAACATGATGATACATCCCTATGGTTCATACAATAATCAATCAAAGGAGTCATTTCCCTAGATGTTGAACCATCCTTGCTCATAGCTCCAAACTCCATCCAATTACGCTTGGTAATCTACACCTAGTTTACTATAGCAGTCATCAATGTCAACCTAGAATCATTCACTTCTGATAAGATTTCATACCTGAAACTGTCCTCAAATATTATAGCTAGTGATAACTCGTCACCTCCCAAAACAGGTGCGAAGCACTGAAGATCTTTAAAGTGAGAAAAATAATCCATCAGGGAAAGAGCTCCCTGTTCCAAATACATAAACTCCAAGGCTTGGTCAGTCCTAAATGTATCATGGTAGAAGTAATTATAGAAGGTCTTCTAAAACTATTAGTAAGACATATCCTGATGACTTCTCACTTCTAATATAACATCACAACATCTCTTGGATGAATCAGGTATCATATACGTTTCCAGATTAACCCTCCACTCAAGAGGCATATCTAGATGCTCGAAGATAGAATGAAAGTCCTCTAACCAATAATCTACAGCTTATGGTCCCATATCCCACGAAATACTTATAGGATGTTACTATTGGAACCCCATAGTCAATATTATTATAGTTAGGGAAGGATGCAGTGATCCTTGAAAGGTATTAATATTTCTCATAAAGCCTTCACAGACCTATGCATTAACACCTACGTCTAGTATAAAAGCTGGTACCAGGATGTGCATGACAAGATATTCTATTGGTAGTCCTTGATCTACCATTTTCGGTGTGTGGTAATCTCCCTTCATATGGCACACAACCGAAGGAAGTCTTTGTGGAATGACTCTATAAGTTCAAGCGCACACCTCAGTTCATGATTATCAAGGACTGCAACATATTGTTTCAATAATGGAACCGAGGAAGGAAAAAAGACTAGGTTTATTAAAAGTGGGTTACACTGCAAGTAGAACCACCCCAAGTCGTTTTATTTTAAGCCTTATCATGGTCCTGTATCCCTTCCAATAGGGTCATGTAACACCCCATACCCACAATGTGTTCCTCCTGAGACATGACATGTACTTGAATATTCTGTACTGCCAAAGGATTCCTACATCGATAGAATTACATGGTCCGGATGGTGTAACACTAAATGACATGAACAATCTAGACACGGTGTGTACCACTAATCTTCCATCCACCTGTTTTGTTATAAACATTGCTGAATACATAGTCAATTTCATAATGGAGTGTACCCCCAGTACACGGCCTGTTCGACATAATTTTTACCAACCCCATGTCTCAACTCACCCAGTCAATCAAACGGACAACAAATATAAAGAGTGTACATATGAACAGTTATTTCCTCAGTAATCAATGAACACAAGGCATGTGTGCATAACATCACATGTCATGTTTTCTGTATTTTCAGACAGTAATCCTCTGAAGCTTCATTGGGACCCAAAAACATAAAATTTGTCCAATGCATTCCATTTTCCGATATTTGATATCCCATACTGCCTACGAATAAATGTTTGGCCTTGTTATTCATATCATATTTAAGTAGAATTTACTAATTTTCTAACATAATCCTCTAAATTCTGATCCAGGAGGGATCATAACACATCAGGGGCCAAAGATTAGAGCCTTTAAAATGAAACATTACATATAGAAATAACCTATAAAAATATCAATTTTTTCTATCACGACATCTATCACAATAGAATGAATATATAGAACAACATCTATCACAACAACATGCAATCACTAATGAACCCTAAATGGAATTACATGAATACATGACATGTGATATCTAGGAAGTTCTTATATGATTCATGAGATGGAATACCCTCATCTCACTGGGCTGTAATATAATAGAAAAAATATGATATCAATCACAATAAAACTAAAAATTGATTCACGCAATGGTAAAATCAAATCAACTGTTACAATTGAAAAACTAGAAAAATTGAAATTTTCAAGGTAACCCAGCTTTTAGCTTTTTGTGTGCTTGATAATATTGATTCCAAAGTATTACTAACTACACCTTAATTATTATTCTAGTCTATTGAATCCAATTAGTAAGGAATATTAGAAAATAAAACACCACTAATACCACATTGGGACATTTCAGATCTGGGTGCCGCCCCAAGGTGCCCCAACCTCAGTTGTCACAAAACATCAAGCACATTTTCCCAAATACTGGAGGCTTCCAAGTAGCTCTGAGGTAAAAGGTGTGATAATGGTGAAACAATGTTCTAATTGAAAAAGTATACACATTGATAATAATAATAAAATATTTAGGAATAAAAACCATAAAATCCCATAGAATCTACAATAGAATACTACATGTAAATCCAAAAGCAAATCAATCCAAAATAAACATCACTAGAATTCACAATAATCAATGAAATAATAAAATTAAATACAAAAGAAACCACAATAATATATATATATATATATGATGCATAGAATATCTATTTAAGAAAAAAATCCAACTAAGACACAATTGTAGAATGCAATACATTAATCCAAGTAAAAAACGAAAATAAACTCCAGTAGCATCAGAAGATGCAGTTTGGTCCAATGTTATCCATCTCTATCGAAATTCAAGTACCGATGAAGATGGTTGTTTTCACATTTCTATACATGTAATCATATAATATATTTGGGTGATAAATCACCACCCAAACCGGATGTTATATGAATCCTAGTAGGCAACCAACAAAATATTTATGATAGTTGGTAGTGAACATATATATTAGGGAATATGCAAAAATGAAGCGATAAACTAAGAAGCACAGAAAAGTAAAAATCCTACAATTTAAAATGACATTAATTTATACTTAATATTAATTTTAGAGATATATAACCACGGGATCCTGACTAAGATCTATACCCCCCTATGTAATAGTAACAAAACAGATGTCTCATAAGATCACAAAAACAATCTAGCATGACAGAGTCCAATCATGTGCTTTGGCATGGTGGACACATCACTTCCATTTAAAAATTCACAGACAACCCTATTGGAAATCTCTCATATTATAACCCCAATAGATTAAAACAATGACAATTAATTAAATAATTAACCTCTGTGATTCTCTTGCAGTCTAACCCCTTTGTTCTAATATAGCAAAAATCATTTACAAATGACCACCTGGAAGCTATCAAGGTTAATAAACCTATGTCAATGTTGCATAAATTAATTATAGAAAACCTATTAGGTAGCTATCACAGTCAATACCCTTGGTTAAATATATCATAATGTAATTATAAATGTCTTTATAGGTAGATCTCAGGGTCAATACGTCATGGTTCAATCATCTACACCAAGGGTCTAAGGGTCCTATGTAAAAACGGTGCCCGTATAATATCAAAGTAGCTCTGGTTATCTGAAACTACTATTTGGATAATCATTTACAAGAATCATAAAAACATTTCATATAATCAATCAAATGTCATCCTAATCAACCAAGGAATGGAAAATAAGGAAAACCTAACAGGCATTCTAGACCAAGAGATCATAAACAACCAAATAATAGAAACACACCTATGTGGTGTCCCATACACCCGATTTCTAAACTTATGCATATGAAACTACAATTTATCAATTAAATAAACTATATAAGGTGATAAAAAGGGTTAAATTACAAATCAAGTGCTTCCCCAAACGTTGTTATGTATCACTTTAAGAAAATATAATCAAAGAAAACACAACAAATGGAAAAAACCACCTACATAGATATCTTATGATAAATATACTTGAACACCATCCATTGAATCATACTTGACTGATTTATATCTAAAAAACTTTTAAAAAATACTACCATTGAATAACTTATTATAGATAAATAATACTAATTAAAGGCTATAGGCTTTTGAGAAGTCACTAGTGGGATTCCAACTCACCCGATGATGTCTCAATTGGAGCTCAGACAGAGAATCAGTAGAGGTTTGATATTCTGCGTCCGTTCTGATGCTCTCATATATGAACCACAAGGAGAAGAAAATTTTTACGAACATAAGATGTGACCCTGCTCTGATATATCAAATAAAAATAACATTACATTGCATGTCCGTTAATCCTGCATGATGTATAGCGGCCTTAACCATAACCCGGGATAAGTGGTATATCAGGTCAACATAATGACATGTAATCATTTGTTATACAACCAATATGTGGCAACAGAGTACACGATGTGTACATAGATGTACACAACGTATACTCCGAAAAACCTATTTTTCAAATTTTTCATAAAAACAATCTAAAATAAAGATCCATATCGGAAAATATGATCTGTGTTATTACATTAGTATTCATGTCAAATACATCAAAATATATATTATAAAATATCTTTATTGTCTGTATCCCATATGAAATATCGTGATCCAATATTAGAACCAATGAGATTATTTTAATATTAGAATCAGGTATTTCATTTCTAAAAAAATAAATGGAATGCATTATAAAAATGTGAGAGGGTTAGAGGACTTGTAAAGAGATAATACCAGGTGCATAAATGATTATAAATCATTAATGGGATGATTTATTTGGTGTTCAACATTCTCCTATGCCAAAATATCATGACCGTAATGTTGGGATAAATTTAATGTTTCACCTTCTAACAATCAATGAATTCAAAATCCAATTGACTATTTTCAAAATTTTATTCCAAAAAAATTAAATCTCTTAATTTCCATACATAGAGGGATTAATAAGGATAAATATGAATGAATGAGTTAATTATATTATTATAATGGGATTGAGAATATGTATAGTGTATTTACTAAACAAAATTGAAATAATGATAAAAATATCATTGAATTTTTTTCATAGTTTGAATGGTTATCCAATACTGACAATTTATTCATGGAATATTGGTCGTACAGAAAAAATATACATATTCAGAGTATGTTGAAGACTTTAGAATATAATATAGGTATAGCTAGATCTCTATCAGATATGATTGATTTTTATAATCCATAAAAACATACTACTTATTGTAGATTATGGAAAAAAGATCAAGAATAAAATCATCTCGGATAGATATGTTGTGTACTAAGTTCGTATGGCTGTCAACTATTACACAAATAGTATTTATGAATTTATATTTTCTGGTGTGTCCAATTATAAAATAAATATAGTTTTCTTCCAAATCCCTTTTGGTTATCAGTAATTGTTGTGTCATCCCCATAGAATTCTATCTCAGATACTGAAATTGGCTAAAATATCATTCATAGAGATACATACTCATCAATAGATCTCTTTATTATTCCCCAAAAAATCACATTTAATTATCTATAGGTCTTTATAAGTCAATAATGAATAAATAATGATGATTATTGATATTCTTTCAATAAAGAATTATATATTTTTAGTATTGATGGGTCACACACTTAGTTAAAAACTAATATCATTCTCTAATGATCATGATTCAACTAAGGAATTTTTATGACCACTTCTATAAATTTTAATCTAATATATGTGCTTATTTAATATAAATATGTATATATGGTTATGCACTCAGTTTTGTAAGATAAACTTTCTACGCTTAATAAAATATTTCTAGGTTTATAATATTCAAATCCATAAATATTATCTATTTTTATCCACAACATAGATGATGTTGGATGAAAAATTAAATACAAAAAATCAACAACATTATTTTCATTCCCATTGAGGTAATGTGTAGAGAAAGACTAAAATTTAAGAAACTCTGTCCATGTTATATGAAGCCTACTCAACTAATCTAGGTTGAATATATATATTAATATTTAATTATTAGTGTATATGACACACATTTATACATAAATATAATCGATCAATATTAGTAATGAAAAAATATTGATAAAAGAATTACATGCTTTATAATGTTTCTTTTAAATCATTAATCTTGGTGAATAATAATCTATCACAATGTCATTATAGATATAAATCAATGTCATCCCCAACATTGATTCATCCCTATAAATTATATCCCTTTTCTATTATAGGTTAGTAATATAATATGTCCACTAACTAACATTCTCTTAATTTAAATTACTTTTTCGTCACATTCATTAATCGAAAATATGTCCACTCCCTTCAGAGTTATCTTTGTGAGTGGATTAGAAATTTATGAGATACACATTACTATGTATCATTAATATCATGCAAATTACAAGAGATAACAAATATCCATAATAGTGGTTATTTGTTTCAAATATTCAATAACATATTTTGTTGATTGATCCACTGATATTTAATCTCTTTAAATTATATATTCTAGAAATAAAACTCCATATATCCCAAATTCATAGTTAGTAATTTTTTAATACAAAATATCTTATACATTGCGTATTTAGTGAAATACTTAGGTCATCAACAAGTAATCTATTTCTAAATGATTGTAAAATGATATTATAAATAAAACAATAATAATGTAATCATGCAAATTAGAAAATAATCTATTCATTATATAAATGAAAATAGAAATTTCATTAGTATGAAAAAAAGAATTGGAAATAAATTTATAGTGTCAACAACTTATATTTATCGGAATGTATTAACTTTTAATTCATAGTATATAGTATCTCAATCAAAGATAAATCATTCAAAAATATTGAGATCCTGAATACTGATAAAAAAATCATAAATATGAGGTATGGTTAATTATTATGGATCAAAATATCTTTTCCTTCCATCCAATAAATGAAAATTTGAATTCTCCCATTAATCATTATAAAAGAAAAGATATTTTTACGCCGTAGTAAAAACTTTTACAAATGGATCCATTATCATTATTGACTTATATATTATTATTTATTCCTATATATAAATAAAATTAATTCAATATGGAGTCATTGTAATATGCTTAGAAATATATATATGTGTTCTACTAAAATCAATGCTTCATGACGTATAGGTATAATATGATGCTTCATGGAATGTCTTAAAAAATAATACATTAAAAACTATACAATTTTTGTTTATATTCACTAAAAACCCGTGATATACACTCCCTTAGAGTTAGTTTATTGTCCTATAAAATGGAGGCAATTTATTTGGAATGATTATATTTATCCTCCCACGAATTTATAATCATTCACTAGTTCGGGATATGAAATTTTTTTTCCATTCCTTATAAATTGACAGGGTATTAATATAATGAAATCTAATCTATTCTAAAAATAAAACCCATTTCAATGAGAATTAGAATAATAATATTTATATGGAGAATTTTTCTTGAAAAATAAACAGGGGATGAATAAAAGACGAGATAAGTTATTTTAATGGAATTCCATGTTTTTATATCGAATTACACATAAAATATAGAGGTTTTCATGTGGTAACTTTAGAAAATTCATCGACATATATGACTCTGTATAACGATAATCAAATATGGTATTATAAGATTATTTGATGAGAGTATATATACATTTCACCATATTGTTATCATTATGGAAATCAACTACAGTAATCACATTAGATTATCCTTTGTATATTGTCCTATGAAAATGTTGATGTTAATCATAATTATAAATTCTCATACTTTAGAACTGGTTAGAATCATTTCCATTATCAATTCATTTAAAACATTGTATTGAAGGTGGTGCATTATGTGGTGTCTTCTCTCTATTTTCATCCTTAACTATATTTTTCGACTTACATTATTATTCATTTTCCCAATGACCATTTTTTCACATATACCACATCTTCTAATACACATTATTAAATTCCATAAATTTTTACTTTTACATAGCTATAATAAATAAATAATCATCACACTGCATTTATTTGTTTGCTATTATAACATTCAGTGAATTTTATTATTCTTATGTTATATAAATCATGATATTGATGTCTGAATCTGATATCCATTTATAGATAGATAGTTCAAAGAACGATATAATCATAATTAGTAATCTATCATAAGGAAAACAAACCTCAAATAATTGGTTTGACATAATTGACTGACTTAAAATTAATTTTTCATTTGAATTCATAATCCTCATTAAGGATGGGCGGTAACCTACATTCCAATGATAATAAAAACCAAATAACCCCATTAAAATTTAAAAAATTTAAAACCATATGAAAATCCAGATGAAATCCATATTTGAGAATCACCCCTATAATCATCATGATATCACTTTTTTTCATTATTATTCATCATCATCTGGAGAACCATTGATGTCATCATTATCATTCACTATATCATTATTTGGTTTTATTGCACTGAAAAACCAATTAGTCATAATTTATATTTTAATTTTAATAACTAAATTGTATCATGGATGTGTTGTAAAATATTAATCATACTTACTAATAAAATAGTCAACATTATAAATTAAATCAATAAAAAAATCTTTATTTTTATGAGTAAATGATGATAAAACATATTGAAAAATATAATATTAAAATCATCCCTCTTTACTGAGTAATTTTCTTCCCATTACCACTTTTCATAAGAATCCAAAAATTATCTTCTTCACATTCCAAATGATTAATATAAAAGATTAAATATCAATGGTCATCATAATGGGGAATGTAACATATCTATTTAGTGGTATTTATCATATTTCCAATGATTAGATGATCATTATACCCACTAAAATATAGTGTATGTTTCCTTAATAAGAACTTAACAATCCTTAATAAGAACTTAACAATTAGTTTATCCAAATGTTACACTTTCATGATAAACATATTCCATTAAATGATAAAATTTCATAATAAAGAAAATAATAATTTTTAGTCCTTATCTAATAATTATTATTTTCAAAGTATGATATTAATTTTATTTTATTTCACATTCAATGATGATACTTTTCATTCTAGTTCCAATTTCTACCATAAACAAAAAACCGTTGAATGTGAAATAATTATAATTATTGGAATTCTAATAATCATTAAAATAATTTATAGTATAACTGAATAATTATGTTTTAACATTAATATATGACACCCTAGTTCATCAATCGTATTACAAATAAATCATGATTCTTCTTAATGAAAATTTAAATTAACCCAATAATATCCCATGGTATTATCTAGAAATGTGTTCTTGCTTATTCCAAACATAGTGAATTGCTTAGGATTTATTTAATACCAATTATATTCCATTCTAATTTTTACCCCTCTATATATTTTTCCCATTTCTAAACCCTATCTCTAGTATCTAGAAAGGGTTATATTTTATAAGGCATTGACCTAAAACATTAAATGATCATCCGAAAATTCAAAAATTTACATTAATTCACTTAAAGACCCCTTTTATTCTTAGAGTTTTATAGAATTTTTATAAAACTCATAAATAGAAATGTAAACATTAAAAGTAGAAACATCAACTCACTGTCCATTTTTTATAAAAAAAATTATTATTAAGAAACATAGTATCATTTCTTGTTTTAACAACATAAATTCTCCTTAATCCCATCCTTGAATCTATTCATTTTTATGTCTAGTGAAAAACATTTCAAAATGTGTGATGATCATTAAAAGCATACTAAAGGATACACAAATAAGGAAAATTATTATTCTTATAAAGACATGAAAACCACGAATTCTATATCATAATATAATACATTTCTCCAATAAGAAGTAGTAAATATACTTCCCTGAATATAGTCTCATTTCATATCCTTATTATAACCAAAACATTACATTAAATCCCCTATAAAAAATATTTAATATATAAATGTCACTTAGTACATAAACATACATAATTGGAATAACCATACTATTGAATTAAAAACATATCACTAAATGAAATATCTATACAGTTGACATCCATGACCAATTTAATGGAGGTTATAATGTATCCACCCATCCTTTGGTTATCACAGAACCACCCATTCTTTGATAATCACCCAACCAACTTATTTGGATTATTATATATCCACTCAGCATCAGTTTATCACATAACCATAATTCAAATTTCTAAGTACCTTTATATAATCATGACTTAAAAAATAATTCATTTATAAATATTTAAATCATAACATTTCATTTTCAATCACAATAAATGTTTTTAATATATTCAAACGTTCAATAAATTTAAAAACCATTTAAAACATTTATTAAAAAAGAATTTTGAATCAATATGTACCATACCACTTTGAAACTTTTGAAATAAATTTATATTTTAAAACATTATTGTACATATAACTAAATTCAAAATAACTATTTTGAAAAAATGGTCACGAAATAAATGGTTCTAGAATAATAAATCATTTATTCATTTAAAATTATGATTTAGTTAAAGAGTCCATTTCCACTAGATAGACACTTGAATAAAATATATCAAGGAATAACAGTAAAATTAAAATAAAAATCATGATAATATATTAATCCATGATATAATGTGTCCAAATAGATTTATATAGATTATATAGGATAATAAGGGTTCATAATATAAAGACATGCCTTAATGAAAAGAGATTGAGACTAAAACCATTAAAAAGATCATATCATTAGATTAAAGAGAAATCATTTATGTAATAATGTGTGAAAAATATAAATACAGCCAATATTAGTTGATAATCAGTGTAAAATAATCATAGGTCAGTCGAACAAATTCGTTTAAAAAGAAAACAAATTACCGGGATATTTAACTAAATTAATGGATATTGAGTTATGATTTCCCTTACCGTGAGACTAACTCGTCAAGATCAATATTTATTATTCTAGAATAATAAAATATGTTAATTTCTAATTTATTGAATTTTTTTTCATGTTTATTCTTTTTTATATCACTTATTACATTGTTAATAATATTATATAATTATTTATGTTCATATTGGTCATTTTTTGATATTTGTTGCTCAAGTTGAAATTCAAATAGTTTTGATGTAATGTTACCATGTAGTCCAAAGTAAATCACCTATATAATTTTATTAATGATATAAATAAAATGTATATCTAGTATATATTTATTTATAATATCCATAATATTTTAAGACAATAAATGAAATACACTGTTCATGGAGATGGTATGTTGAACATATGCAAGAATGCTACTTTCATTTCATCATAATATTAAAAGATTAATTATCAAAGGATATACTTTTATATTATAATAACAGTACTATATTTTATTCATGTATGTATCATCGGTTTAATAAAACCATATTTTATACGTTCCATGTATAATGGGAACAAGTCAAATCACATTGAGGGGGCGGTAATCCACACTTCGTCAAAGGAAATTATTGTAACTAAACAACATAGAAAGCATAATGGTATATTCTAAATAAAAATTATCTAATAATAGAGAAAATATTTATATTATATATATCATATATAAGTATCGTTCCATCATAATATCCACCATGATAGGTAGTAGGAGAAAATTTACCAATCATCGTTTCATGAGGTAGTAGTTTGTTGTACACAGAAATAGTATATTCACATCCTTTTATTGGAGATGTGTATAAGTGTAGTTAGAATAATTATCGTAAAAATTCCTATTATATTGAGGATAATAGTGTTGTTATGTAATCATATAATAATAAGATCATATGGAATGGAGAAAGAAAATTAAGGAAATGAGTTTGAGAGAAAACACTACCTCTACATTAGATAACTCCTTTTGATTTGAGCCAAAAAGATTTCTTGAATTACCTTCTACTGAGTTAAGGATTATATGAGTACGTTATGGATGTTTGGATATTATTTAAGTAGATGTTTTATGATCTATGGGGCTTGAGAGGTGTGAGAAAGTCGATATAGGTGGTTTCTTATTATAAGAGAGAGGAGGGGCACTTTAGGAAAGTCATGAAATATTATTTTATTAAAAATTGATTTTAGAATTATAATAGATAAATAGTAATCTAAATCTATGATAAGATAAGGATAGGTAGAAATCCTCTCAAACAATAGGGTTTATACACTTTTATGTCATAAAAGTAACCTTATATTTTTGCTTTGACCCTTAGATAAAAACATTATCTCTTACCATGTCTTCATATATTTTCATTATATTGGTTACTATAGTTAATATAAAATTGAAATATAAATAAAAGTGGATCAAAAGGATAGTTTTAACATTATATGTGCCATTTGGAGAAATCATAGATTTTTATTAATATTATATCATTTCATTAAATAGAACTTGTTTAAAAAACTCATTTATGGAAATTTTGACCTTATTTATCAATTGATTTATGTTAATGTCATGTAAACACGATTCCTTAAATACAAAGGAATTTACTCACCCATAACATGTATGTTTCATCCAAAAATTTCATGAATGTCATAAAAAAGTTAAAATTAAATTTATATCAATATTTGTAATATCATGTATTTAATCATTCATTAATAAGGTATTTGATGCATCATTATTGGGTCAGAAGTGTATTTATTTATTTAGCCTCTAAAACATATAAATAAAATTAGAAGATGTCGGAAATAATTTTATATTATTAATGAATATTTTTAGTTAAAAATATATTTTATATAATACATACAAATTTTTTTAGTGTGGAAAAATATTTTTATGTTATATTACCCATTTTCTTTAAACTAAATATTGTAAAATTTATTTATCACACCCAAGTGGTTCTATGGGGTCTTAAAAATTACCCATAGATTCCCAGGGTTGGCGTACCTCATCTTATAGGATTTATACATGTGTTTTGGTAGTTCTATATTATTATAGTTGTATGTTTCTACCCTTATTTTCTTGATTTACCCCTTAAACATGGTAAATAAAAAAAATTCTAAAGTTAAAAATCATAATGACCAAAAATAAAAGGTACCAATTTAAAAACCATGTACTAAATGATTCAAAATATAGAATCCATTTTTCCCAATTCAAATAAAAAAAATTCAGAAATTGGTTTAAAATTAATTCTCATTTTCAAAACTAGAATGCTGGTTTTTCATAAAAACCTGTATTTTATCCAAACAATACAAAAAAATAAACTGATTTATACATTGATATAATGTGTTAATAAAGAAGATTATTTTATAAAAGGGGTCATATAAATGTTACAAAAAATATTTTAAAAAAGGGATCTCTAGTAAAAGAAAATAAAATGATCTTTTAATAATATTAGATTAAGTTATGCTTAAAATTTGATTCCATCACATTTTATGCCTCTAAAATTAATTGGATAAAATTAGAATCATTTATCAAATTTTTCAAATGATAATATATTAAATTTTTTTCATTCCCAATAACACAACCAGTATGCGTTAACTACTATTTAAAATAATATTAATATTGTTGAATAAATTTCTGGTATAACTGAGTGTTGTGTGAGATGTAGGACATTAGAGAAACATGTTGTTCTTTTTCAATTATTCCATACTACATTTTGTCCCCTTTAATATAAAATTAATATTAAATTCAATAATATTATAAGACATGAAAATTTATTATTCTATATATTCACATGGTGTAACATCCTTCCCCTATTGAAAATTAATTCCTCATAATTTTACAATTATGTATGAAAATTTCATTGATAATCCCATATAAGGAAAAGGAGAAATTAAAATATCACATTAAAATAAATAATTTAAAGTACAATGGTCACTTGATATAACATGTACTAAGATTACATGCTACAAAACATATATATGGAAGAAAAACTAAGCATCTAATTTTTAAGTAGAGTGATAGAAAACCTGATCAGGTTAATGTTACTAACTTGAAAACCTAAAACACATGAGGGTTTAAATAGTCATTGATTTTATAGTATAAAATGTAATTGTAAAACCATTTTTTTAATATCATTTTCATATAGTTGAGTAATTTATTTTTGATCTTGACTTAGAACATAGGGAAACATACTTACATGTTAAGTATATTTTCATCCTTTAATAAATATCGACCACAAAATAATGTTTTTATCAAATGATGAGTATTCTAGATGACCTGGTCACACCTTAAGCACTAGAATCAATATATTGAAAATCACATATTCTAAAAAAGATGAACTATATATTTAAAAATTATTCAAACATTAACCAAAATGAAAATGGAAAATATAATATCAGAAAAAATCCCCAAAAGAATAATCCTTTATAAAGAGAGGTACTACTTTTAATCTTCGTAATTCAATTGTAATACCCATTTTCTACATTGATGAATAAAAAAATTCAATAAAATTCCTCCAAATATTTAAAACTAATATTGAAAACAAAAATTTAGAATGATTTGATCACATAATATTCAACAATAAATCGTTAAATTTATCTCCAAATTACTTCAACAACTCTTAAAGACTTCTACATCAAAGTGATTAACCTAATCACATATTCTCCATGAAGGGTTAATCATTTCTATAATTAATCCAAATATCTATATGTCCACAATAAAAAACATATATAATTAGATAATATAATTTAATCATTAGTCCTCAAAATAGATAATGTCTTTCTAAATAACATTTATCAATTAATAACCAAATCATATTCATATACTAAGTATATCCATCTGATGAAACATAACTTCCAAAAATAAAATAATTATTAATCCAAAAAAAATTACAAAAAGGAATTAGTCATATTAACTGAAGACTTCACGTATGCCAGTGAAAGGTGATAAATCCGAGTCTGACTTCAGTTGTGAGTTCGATTCTGGCGGCATTGTCTGAAACTATGGGTTGTCACAGGGTCTGTGTGTTTTACCTTTTTTAAAAATCAATATAATATTATAACATTCTCATTAATGTGATTAAATCCTCAAAATTAACCATAACGTATTTTATCATAAATGGTTATTCTATACCTTTGATTTTTCATTTCCGAAAGTACTAACCCGTAACTAGCCAAAAAAAATGTCTACAAAAATACCATTAATTTCTATGAAGTTTCATAACATAAGCCTCAAAAGTGGTATCTATGATATTTAGTCGATTATTATCCTTAAAATTATAAACCCATGATGATATAACTAACCATTTGTAAAACATCATAATACCCAAAGATGGGTAAACCACCCTCTAATACCAACTATAAGGCCTCGAACTTAAAAATTACTTAATCTTGAGATAAATCATAAAATTTACTTTGATTTACTCAAAGGATCTTTTCAGGTTTAGAGGTCTAGAAAATTAGTCCATAAATCATACATATAAACATAAAAATAAGAAGTAGACACTTATACAAACTATTTGTTTTCTCAAAAAACAAAAACTCGTTAAAAATATACAAGGTATAATTTCATGTTTTAAAAACATAACTTTTCCTTGATCCCATACTGGACTATCTTCTTTTTCAAGTCATGTGAAAAACATTTTAAAACATGGGATGATCATAAAAATCACAGAAAGGGATACAAAATGAAGGATAACTATTAGTCTTGGGAAAACATGAAAACCATTAATATGTTATCAAAATGTAATACTTTTCATGTATAAGATGTCTTAAATATACTTCATTTAATATAAGCTCATTACATACCCTTTTTGTGACTAAAATATTACTATAAATCCCATAGAAAGAAACATATAACATATAAAGGAAACCTGGGACATAAAAAATACAAAAATGGAATAACCATACGGTCAACCTTCATAGATATCACTAAATGGAATACCCATTAGACCAACTTTAATATCAAATGAATTTGAGGTTATAACGTAACCACCCATACATGGTTTATCATGGAACCACCCACCTTTTTCTTATCACGTAACAACTCTTATCTGGTTTATTACATAACCACCGATCTAATTTCAATGTACTATTATATAATCATAACACAAAAAATTGAAATTATCATCATTTTAATCATAACATTTCATTTTCAATAAAAATTAATCATTTCAAATTATTGAAATATTAAAGACATTTAAATACCATTTAAAACATTTAATAAATGAATACATTTCAATCAATGTGACTCATACCACTTTGAAACATTTGCAAAAAATTTGAATTTTGAAATAGTCTTGTCCATATAAATAAATTTATAAAAACCCATTGGAAAAAATGGCCATGAAGTAAATTGTTTTATAATAATTAATCATTAAATTAGTTAAAATTATGTATAGGATAAAGAGACCCTTTCCACTTGAGAAAACCATGAATAAAAAAATTTTAGAATAAAATAAAATAAAACATAATATATATTGAAAATATACTAATTTATTATATAACATTTTAAAAGGGATTTATGTACGCATTATAGGATAATAAAGTTTCATAACATCAATATATGTTTCAATGAAAGAATATTGAGACAAAATACCTTAAAAAGATCGCATCATTAGATTAAAAATAACTCAATGAAATTATAATGTGTGAAAAATAAATATACATCCTATATATGTAGATATTATGTGTAAAAAAATAAAAGGTAATTCAAACATATTCTTGGATAAAAAAAACCAATGACATGGATATTTACCTCAATGAATAGAGATTGAGTTGTGATTTATCTTACCTCAATCCCGACTCATCACGTTCAATCATTATGTTCCTGAATAATAATCATATGTTAATTTTTAGTTTCTTGAGAAATATTTTCATGTTCATAATTCCTTTTATATCATATATAACCTTGTTGAAAAAAATACTTAACATTTTATGTTTATATCTGTCATTTTGTGGATATTCGGTAATTGAGTTAAAAATGAAATTGTTGTGATGTAACTTGTCCATGTAGAAAAAATGACATTATCTCTTGAATAATATTAATGATTTAAATATCATATATATATATATATATTATATATGTATTTATAATATCTATTATATTTATAGATAGGAAATGAACTATATTGCTCATTGAGAGGGTAGGTCGTACGTATGCATAAACGCTACTTTCATTTCTTTGTCATTTTAAAAGAATATTAATGAAATTATATAATTTAATATTATAATAAAAGTATTATATTTCTTTTTCATTTTGGTATCATAGGTTTACTAAATAAATACTTTATACTTTACCTGTATAATGTTAATCGGTAACATCGGTTTGAGGGGGCGATAGTCTACACCTCCTCAAATGAAATTATCATAATTACAAAATAGGAAAAGAATAAATTCATATTATAATAAAAAAATTCATAAGAATAAATACTATTTAAATATAATATATATAATATATAAATATAGGGTCGTCATAAGGACCACAATGAGATGTGGAAAGAGAAAATTGATAAATCATCATTTTGTGAGATAGTAGTTCAATATAGAAAGAAGAATTATATTAATATCCATTATATGAATGTGTGTGTATGTTTAGATTGAATAATTTTCATAAAAACATCCAATTATATTGATGATATCGTTTTTTTATTTAATCATAGAATAAGAAGAGAATACAGAGTGGAGAAGTAAAATAATGAAATGGATCTTTATAGAAGAAGCTACCTCTAAATAAGGTAACTCAATTTGATTTGAGATAAAACAATATCCTGAGTTGAATTATTCACAATTTAAAGAATCTATAAGAATGGGAGGGATTTTGTCAGATAATTCCATCAATGGTTTTACGTTCCAAGGTTCTTTAAAGGGTTTAGTATGTTGGTAGAGGTGGTGGCCTTTTATAACAGGGAAGAGGGGATCTATAAAAAAGTATTGAAATATTATTTTATTAAAACATTATATTCGAATTATAAAAGATATAATGTGATATAATTAGACGTTAAGATATGTATGGATCTAAAATAGCTGAAACAATAGGTTTTAGACATGTTTAGGATATAAAATTAATAATATTATATAACATTTACCCTTAGTTAAAAACATTGACTCTTACCATGTTCTATTGTGTTGTCATAATATATGGTTTCTATAGTTATATTAAGTTTTCAATAGAACCCAAAATGGATCATTGACAACATTTTTAACATTATATAAGTTATTTGGTTGAATATTAGATTTTTAATTGTATTATATCATTTAATAAAAAAATATTTGTTTTAAAAACTCCATTATATCAATTATGAAACTATTTTGTAATTTATTTTTGTTAAAGTCATAAGAATTTTATTCCTTAAAATAAATGCATTAAAACATTCATAAAATTTCAATTGAATCCAATAAATTAGTTTATGGCATAAAATGATCAAATTACATTTTTATTAATATTTATAATATCATTTATTTGAATCACTCATTAAAAAGGTAATCATTACATCGTCATTGTGTCATAAATAAATATATTATGTAAAATCTAAAATTTATAAATAATGCACCAAGATGTAGAAAATATTTTTATCTTTATATTGATTATTTTTAGTCAAATATATGATTTTTATTAACCAAATTAAAATTGTTTTAGTTAATATACACATGATTATGTTATATTACCGTTTTATTTAAAATAAAAAATGTAAAAGGTCATTATAACACTAATGTCGATCTATTTGGTCTTAAAATTGATTGATGGATTTATATGGTTGGTAATATATCATCCAATATGATTTTTAAATAATTTTTGGGTGATATATATTTTTATAAAATTATTTAGTTGACTTTATTTACATGTTTTTACCTTTCACCGTGGCAAATACAAAAAATTACTAAAGTTAGAATTCCTAATGTCCAAAAATAAAATGTATATATTTAAAAAAAAATTACCTTATAATTAAAAACATGGAATCAATTTTTTCAAATTAGAAACACATAATTGGTCGGAATCAATTTAAAATTAATATTGGAAGTCAAAACCAGAAAGCGAGTTTTTGAGAATAAAAAACTATCCAAATACTGACATCTGTTTATGTATAATTTCAGTTTAAAATTTATTCCATTGAAAAAAATTGGTTAAAATGATAAAAACATTTTATAATTTCACATTAAAACAATTTAAAATGATACTCTAACAATATAAATAAATTATATGAAATTACAATTTTGAATTAAACTGCTGTATTTTTCATTCTTTAGAAAAAATATAGATTTTATCAAAAAAATTAAGAAACATTCATCCAAGTAAACAGTGATATCTGGAATATAATTGAGAGTTTTATTTTATAAAAAAATTATATATTAAAGTGAAGAAATATAATTTTAAAAATGGTTCACCTGTAAAAGGAGGAAAAATGACCTTTAAAAAATATTAGAGTATTATATGATTATGATTTGATTCAATCTGATTTTAAACCTCTAAAATTAAATGAATAAATGAAAAAAAAATAAAGAATATTTAAAATCATAATATTTTTAATTTTTACATTACTACCAATAAAACGTCTACGAATTCACTATCATTTAAAATAATTATATTAATATAGTGTTATTTTTCAATATAACTCAGTGTTTCGTGAAGCGTAATATTTCAAAGAAAACCATAAGTACGTGTTAGGTATGATATAATAAATAGTGTCTCCTTTAAACTAAAATTAACATTAAATTCAAAAATATTAATAGATATGAAAATGTATTTTTCAATAAATACCTAAGATGTTACAAATTTACTAGGAAGACCATACTAATTTCAATACAATATCAATGGATTTTCACTTATTATTTATTATATCCAAAGGGTTATCAATAGAATCTTCTCATCCAAGTATCACAACATCCCAATACTTCCTTTATAACAAATATATCAAACCAAACACTATATATAATAAATTTTGAAAAAAATTAGATGAATAATAATTACATAAAATTATGTTGAATGTAAGAATCATAAAGGTTTAATGTCCATGAAAACTATTATATAAGAAAAAATGGTATATAAAAAATCTATTTTATATACCACATAGGCCTCCAAATATAAAACTTTTCATATAAATTACAATATTATGTCCTTTTTTCCTATCCTATGTAAATTGGACCATAAGAAATAGTGGAAATAAATTATATATAGGTTTAAACAAATAATCTATCAATAAATGATCATATGTATGTAGATATTGTGCATAATTATATGATAACTGGATTATAACATTTATAAATCATTCCCAAAAATTGATATAATTATTATCCATTACCTAAATATTGGATGTTTATAATAAATTAGTCTAAATTGATCCAAATAACAGTTACCATGATAGAATAACATTAACATAAGATCATTTTTGAAAAGGGAGGCATAATGTGTGGAAAAATCATAACGAATAAAATATAATTTCAAGGATACCCACTATGAAAATCATTATATTTAATCTTTTTATAACCACTCATATACCTTTTTTGGATTTGGATAACCTCCCCTGTAAACCTATTTTAGCTTATGTAACCTCACATTCACCCTATTTTATGGTTGGGGAAACATATTTTTTAGATATATATCAAATATTACATTAACATTAATTCAATTAGGTGGAATGATATAGTGTTACCACCAATCATTAAACTAATAATCCATAAATATTTATTCCAAAATAATGATAAATCATATATTATTTTGAAAATGTTTATCAAATTTAAAACAAAACATAGTTCATCAATACATCGTAATAATAGTCATTGGAAATTTAGAGAATGGATAACATGGAATCATGGATCCATTACCCCAATAAAAAAAATAAAATCATGTTTTTTTAGATAAAGATAGATGTTAAATATAACTAAAACAATAGAATTGAATATTACTTTTACTGGTAATCCATTATTTAAAATACATAATATTCATAGATATTAATGAAAAAATTATCACAGAAAGGAAAAATGGTTAATTTTAATGGAAAAAAGGATTTCTTAAATATAGTAAAATTCATTCATTATATGTAAGCTAAAATGAAAACCCCATTACCATTTTTAATGAAAAAAGGTATATCATAATAAAAAATATAATAATATTATTTTCAATTTTTTCTTATTTGAACAAAATCATGGAAAGAAATTAATATATAAATTCATAATATTGTGGTAAAAAAATTAATGGATATTTTAGAAATTATATATTTGTACAAAAGATAATGGTTCCCATATGAAGAGAAAAATAAACATAGTTTTCCTTCAAATAGATCTTGTTGTGTTTTAAGTGTTTATTTAGAGTATAATATAAGTTAAATTTAGAATATATTAAAATAAATAGCGTGTAAGAAAATTAATATTAGCCTATAAAGATATATCAAATAATTTCATAATTATAAATTAATTTTTAATTAATCACTGTAAAATAGATAAATATAATCATACTGAATTTAGGTAAACATGAGATTGTACTGTAAAACATTAACATCATGTATTAATTAATTTTTATGAAAAATAACATCTATTATAATATATTGAGATGCTTATAACTATTTCTAAGAATAATATTAATTCATATTCAACAATTTGTAGCCAAAATATAGCATTACAACACAAATTTACAAATCATTGATTACTAAAATCATTATTATATGTATTAATTGTTTAATTTTTTATACACGTTTGATTTGGAGTTTATGGTGCTTTGAACTTCATCATCATTATATAATATTCAATATAAAAATAATTCAATAGGTATAATATATAATCACTATATATAGTTTTAAAAAAATATTATAATGTTTTAATTAAAAATCAACTACATCACTTACTATAGATGATATTTCATGTGAACTAATTATTGATGTTTTTCAATTTTATATGGAATAAAAATAATTAAAAAATCACTTCAAAAAGATAATAATTACACAAAAATTTTAATAAATATACATTTTATAAATCATAACAACCAACTGTTATATATGTAGGTTGAAATGATTCCTTTTCCTTGTGGAGGTGGTAGTCCATAGAAATTCCTTTGTTATAGTTTCATTTCTCATTTGATGAATAATATTTGAGAAATTTTGGTTAAATATACATAATAAAATATTAGTACATTTATTATAATTTACTGTTCATGTTTAAATGGATACAAATTATTTTGAGAATTTAGGAAGATAAAAAAATTAAATAACACTACTACAAAAATGGTCAAGGGAGGCATTATGCTTTTATTAGCACTAAAAAAAAGCGATGATAAAGGGGGTCTTTAGCAGTGCTAAAAAAATAGCACTGATAAAGGGGGGCCATTAATAACGCTAAAAAATCACTGTTAATAGTGACCATTTATCAGCACTTTTTTTAGTGCTGTTAAAGGGGACCCCTTTATCAGTGCTTTTTTAGTAGCGCTGATAAAGGGGGGCTTTATCAGTGCTTTTTCATAGCGCTGATAAATTTAATGTTTAAAAAAATTATTCTTCATGAAATATAATATATTTTTTTATAATTATATTAATATTGATATAAATATAATATATATTCTTTAAATATGTTTTAGATAATTATAAATAGACTATAACATTTAATATATAATACATTTAGTGAAAATGGATCAAAAATATTTTAAAACATATTATTAATTAATAATTTTCTAATTATTATCAATTAAAAATCATTTAATAACAATTTTATGACACAAAAAATCAAAACAATTAATATAAGATCTAAAATAAGTTGAAAATGTAACTCGAACTTCAAACGACCATACCCTTTTATCCACGTATCCGTTTGAGTTCTACAACATATCAAATCGAAGCCTGCGATGAGCTCTACATGATCTGGATTGAAGAAAATATTCTATCACATTTTATGCCCAAAAAAGGCCCATAAGGCCTCCAAAACTGAGTTTTTAGTCTAGATACCACGATTTGTTAACATTCAAACATGTATAACTTCTGATATGGATACCTGTTAGGATTGTACCTCATATCAAATAGAATATTGTTTCATTTTATTTTATTGGACTGGTTGTGGAGTTGAGATGGGATTCTAGATTATATGTTATGGTCATTTTAACATTCTATGGATTTTTAAATACACATATATACATGTATTTATTCGTAAATATATATGTGTGTGTGTGTGTGTTGTATATATGTATGTATGAATTTATTTATTTATTTACAAAACACACCTAAAAACATGTTTTATAAATGTATTTAAATCTAATCTTATAAATTTATATTAATATACAAATAAATATTCAGATAAAAAAATTTGACTACAAATATATATATAAATAGATATAAATATATATTAATATACAAATGAATATATATATACTAATATATGAATAAACATATATGTATTAATATAACTAAACATATTTATATTAATATGAATCTATATTAATATACAAATAAATATAAATATATATTTATAAATAAACAGATGTATCATTAAATAGAATAGAATGTGAAATGGATTAGTGGTAAAGGTACAAGCGCGCAAAGGGGAAGGTCGTGGGTTCGAGTTTGGGTGGAAGCAAGGAAGTGTGCTTGTATGTGTGAGATGCGTACTAAAGGGAAGTGCACGAGAGTGGGGAGGGGCCACCTAGTGCTGATAAGGGGGGGGGGGTGGAAGAAAGCTCTAATAAAATCTCCCCCCGGATATAATTTTTTTTTACTTTTATCCGCCCTAAAAAAGCGATGATAAAATACCCCTTGTATGAGCGCTTTTTTAGCGCTGATAGAAGGGGTCTTTTATCATCTCTTTTTTTAGCGCTGATAAAAAGGGTGTTTATCAGCACTTTTATGAGTGCTGATAAAAAGGATCACCCCTTTATCTTCTCCTCGATTTACATCACTTTTTTTTCATTGTTAATTCACTTTTCTAGCACTGATAAAATCCTTATTTGTAGTAGTGTAACTTTTGTATAATTTATACACCTTTTTTTCTTGACCTTCATTGGAATAGAACATAAGACTTAATATAACAATATATTCATAAATTCAGTGGCTAAAACATGATGTTAATGAATCTAAGAAGGTTTTAGAGTGGGTTTTTTCAAAACAATAATTTAAAAAAATATTAGATTCTATGGATAGTAGTGGTATTCATTAATATGTTTTTGGGGGGTCTGAATTTAAATTAATGAATGGATTTCAATAATATATGGCAATGTTTGGGTGAATGTTGATATTAATGAAATTTAATAAAATTTTTGGATATGTTAATGATTAAATGTATTCATCCAAAAATTATTGATAATTTTATCTGGAATTCATACACTTATCCCTTAGTTTAACCACCCAGTAAACCCGCTTTAACTTTAACTATTGTAATAAATAGTTTTCTTTTTTATAGATTATTAAGAAAATAATGTACTTTATCAGAATTATATTATACTAATTATAATGATTAAAAATTTTATTTCAAATTATTATTTTCATCTTAGTATGTGAACTAATTAAATTTAAAATAAGGGTGAAAATGTAAAAAAATAATATTTTTGAAAAATCTTCTAAACACAAAAAATAATTTATATATATTCTCAAGAATCTAAAAATAACTAAACGATTAAAAATAAATTTCACTTAAAATATAATGTATAAATTTTATAAAAATAATAATTTATATATGTTAATTTAATTTATTATGTGAAAACACATTACAATGACAAAAAACATTTGTCATGAAATTTATATTCAAGCCCAAAAATCAACATATAAAAAATTGAGTATGATGTTAATTACCATTCCATTAATTAAATTACATACAGATAATAGATAAAAATGTTACATAAAAATGAAATTTAAAACCAAATTTATTAATTAAATTAATTGATCTATTGTAATGGAATAATGTACTTACAAAAAATTTATTTTTTAAAGTTAAAATAAGGTCTTCTTAGAACAACCTAAAAAATCATCCAAATATTTTATTTTAATTATAGTTTTCCAAATTATTTTCATTCTAAAAAAATTCAATATAATATAATAATTAATTCTATTATTCACATGAAAATTTCATTTAAACTGTATTTTAACTAAAAAAAGATTGATGAAGAAAATGAATTTAGTGAAATTTGAGTACATAACTATAATGAAATAAAGAATTTTTTTGAACCAATCCAATTATTTATCGATATTTTTTTAAAAATCTCATTAATATTATTCAATCCAAGATGACATCATTTTTTTATGTATTATCAGGTCATAACTATTTTAGGATTGGGGTTTTATTTGATAAAATATATCAAATTATTTAAGGTAATTACATAGGAAATGAATACAAAAACATGGTGTGTTACAAATTTCCCATTAGATAATAATAATATTCATATTCACATTATATTATGTAAAATAATAGTTCAATTCATTATTTCAGTGTTATATATTTATATGTCATAATGAAGTCTCGTTTTTTCACTTATCATTATATTAACATCAGTGTCTAACTTCACTTATGGACTGAACCGATATATACAGTTCAATATTGGATGGTCCCAGTAGAGAATTTCTAGTAAAAGGTGAAATTATATGCCCTTTTAGATGAGCCCCTTATTATACACAATTTCTACCCCTCAACAACCCATATTATATTCTCCATGAAATTTTTTTATATATTGAATCAATGCATTGTCTATATTAATCTAAATTAGTTTATAATTAAGAATAATGTGCCTTTTCCAAGTAACGAGTATGCTGACGATCAAAACAATTGTTAAATATTGTTAAAAAATATTGACCTATTTTATTTTTATCAAAAAATTTGGGTTTATTAGTGTGAAATCCTGTTGACTAAATATATATTTTGTTATAGCAACAATGAGTTATTGGAGATATTCTTTGTTTAAAAAACACCCCATATGTGTTCATGGGACTCAAAAAGTAGACCACCAAGTCTTATATAGTTTAATTTTTAATATTTAGAGTAGATGGAGTTTTAATATATTCCTGATCAGTGGAGGATAATACTAAGAATTTATGGAATATCATAGAATAACATCCTGAAAATTAACTATATAAAAATCTCTATATTTTCATTTTTTTAGTTTCATAAATTTCAATTCATAGGGAATTCAATCTCAAAATGTGGTATTGTGGTTGGGGCCATTAACTATAATGAGATTCATTATAGGTAGAAATGAAAAATAGTGTTTAATGTGTGTATTCACTTTTAGTTAAGGGGATATAGTAAAATAATAACAAAATACTTCTCAATTATTTCCTCACCTCTAACGGAACATACCCCTAATGTTGGAAATTCATCAGATTTGATGAGTGTTCTTTGTGGTATTGATGTAGAAGTTGTGTAATGAATATTTTTTTTGTTTAATATGTATGAATTTTTTATGAATTTCAATGTGGTTATTTCTTCATTTTTCAAAGTTTTATTTTAATAATGAGGATATATAAGGTGATTTTGTGTCTAGAAATCTATGCCATCTGAAACTGAATAATGTTACCCATGATGAAAAGCATTATGTTGTGGTTTTTGAAGTGAATCAATTGATATAATATCTTCTATATTGATTTTTATTTATCTTTACAACCCATAGGGGTTTTAAATATGTTTCAAATGGGAATTAATTATTCTCATACAGAGTAGTTCACAAGAGTTCCAACCAGACTATGAAAATGATATTGTGTAGTCAATTTTAATGGAAAATATGTTGTCTACTTCCATTAATTAGATGTCTCATGATTTTGTAGTAGGGGTTCTTCTGAGTTATTAACATTATTTTCACAGGATTACGGTGTAAAAGGATATATATTTATCCTTATATATATAGTTATATCCCATGTAAATAAACTCTTAGCATATACATTATTGCATGGTGATATTTACAATGAAGGATTGAGTAAGAAGATATCCTCATATGATGCATTAGAATGATTATATTAAAAGGTAAAAATATCACCAACTTCTAGGAGTAAAAATCTACCTAATAAAATATATGAGTGGAAGTGGTGGGAAAATTGCATATATATCCAATTAAAGTATATCATTGTTTGAAAAATATTTTATAATATATTATGTATATGATTTCTTTAATAGTTATGATGATATGTATTTATTAAAATATTACATTATGCCTCAACAATAAACATGTGTGTCCAAAAAATAAGTATTATATATGTTGATGTATAGTAATGGGGATCCTATGAGGAATTGCACATTCATATATTTCATGATAATGATTCAATAATTTTTTATGGGTTATAACACTATAATGGTGGTTTTTTACTATATGATTAAATCCATTCATTTCCATCACATTACATAGAATATTTTAGTGGACATCATATTACATTTACATAGATCTGAGATTTTATTATTCCCTGTCCTAAACATGATTAGTTTATCTAAACATGATATATAAATAATTTCAATGTTTTCAGTGGTTGAACATTTTTTTGGGAACCCAAAAAAATCAATATATCATTCCATGCCTAGTCAGATGAATAGATTAAAAGGACTAATCAGGTCCTCTAAATTTTTTATGAGATATTATTGTAGATTCTTTTGAGCAATGAAATCATCTACTTATATTGTATATGGTATAAAAAATCACAAATGACATTACAATAATAATGTCACCCATAGAGGATTCCTGTGGGATACACTGCATTCTACACATTTATTTGATAAATATTTATAATGTCATTTCATTATGGTCAAATATAAATTTTTTGATAACAGTGATGGTTCATTTGATGTGATAGTATATTTCCATCATTCTTATATGTGAGAATTCCTATGAATCATAGGGACATATAAAAATATAGGTAATGGTTAGTGAAAATTTAATTTATTAAAGGTCTATTCAAGATATTATTTTTTGATGTTTGGTCAGGATACCAATCTATCCCCAGGTTTTATTATAAAATTTTACAATTTCAATAGAGTGAAAAATTCATGGTCACATTGAAATTTCCGCAGTGATGGACTAGGTGGAATAAAATTACATGAGTCAGTGACGAGGTGATATGTGACTGATTTATCAGACATTTTTATATTTAATGAAATTTGTTTCAAGGATAAAAAATACGTCAAATAATACATAATGAACATTAATGATTTGATGGAATATATGACTCATTGGGGAGTGATTCCATTTGGGTCTACCATGTAGTAATATAAGAATCATTAAGAGTATTTTTGGGAGCATGATTGTAACATCCCAAGTATGTACTGAATAATAGATATTTTTATCTATGACTATTAATGATTAAGATAGTGTTTTAGAGGCTTAAAATTAAAATAAATACAATCTTATGCATGGAATACACTAATATTCTTAAAAGATTGTTTTACTGCCTTTTGATGAAAAAACATTTTTAAATCAAACTTTTGACAATTTTATAATCTATATTTGTCAAAATAAACATATTATTTATGATTGGGACATCAAAATTTACTTTGTGTGAATTTTTGGTATTTTTCTGACAATGTTCATTTTGTAATGAATAGTGAAAAATACTGCATTTTACATCAAAACTGCTTTTTAATCCAATTTATTTATATGATTATATTATCTTTTGAATTGGTTTTAAAATTAAATTAGAATATATTTTTACCATTTAATCCAATGATGGTCATTAGGATTAATTTCACTTTGGAATTGGGAATAAACTAATGCCAAACTTTTCATAGATATTGTTTCAAAAAAACCCGCTATTTGTTTTGACAACGAGAATTATTTTTAAATCAATTATTGAAATTTCTGTGTTTGTAATTTGGTAAAACGGATTGAATATTTGGAATCAGAAGGTACAAATTATTTAATCAAGACTCTTTTGTTTTTGGACATTATGAATAGTAATGATGGTAATTATCTCTAATTATGTTGATTAATTAGTAATCAGGTAGTTAAAGATAATAAAATGATATCATAATAGTACAAAAAGACCACAACATGTGTCCTAAGGCTACTGGTTGCCTCATGTCCGACCATGGTATGCCTTGTACCAAACTTGGGGTCCCCATGAAATCACTTTTGTGAGAAAGTGACTTTTTATCGTTTTATTTTTAAAGAATGTTAAATGTAACAAAGAATGTATCACCTAAGTAAAATATTTTTAATTTTGTCTAAAAAAATGCTATTTTAGACTATAAATAGTCATTGGAAAGCTAAAAAGATTTTCTACATCATAGTATTTTTTTTAATAATTTTTAGACATTGAATAAATTAAATTATTTATGACATCATGATGATGCAACGATTACCTCATTAATAAAGGATTTAAATAAAATGAAAAGATAATGTAAAATCTAAGACCTACACATGTCCAAAACCTATTGGGTGGGTATATTTCGAACCCTTATCACCTTATCCTAGAATAATATCAATGTGGGACCTTTAAAATACGAAACCCATTTGAAAATAAAGTAACATTTCTTTACTTTCCAAGAGTGCCCCTCCTCTCCTCTTATAAAAGTCCCCACCTCTACCTCCTTACCCACACTCCCAAAGCCTTTGGCTCGACCATACCCTGCCCAATTTGTCCCTCCACTTCTCTATCTTACTCCTTGAAGCCTCAATTGGGGCAGAAGTCTTTCCAAGGAGGCCTTTGAGCTCAAACCAAAGGGAGTTACCCGATTTTAAGGTAATGTCTTCAGTTGAGTCCTTTTCTTTTATTTTTCTTCTCCAACCTCCTAAAATCTTTTTATTCATTTCTTTTTTAACAAATAATGTATCTTCAATATACTAGAATGTTTTTATAAGAACGATTAGAGTTACACTTACACACACCTATATCTTATGGTTAAAGGACATACTGTTTCCGTGGATGCTGAATTTATGCCTCCCGAAACGATGATTGTTCAACAATATTTTAACACCCTCAAAGGTGGACATTAAGATGTCACTATATTTATATATGATATATAATATGTTTATGTTTTCTGTAAGCTTCTGTATTTTTAATTTTGGGCATACCATTATGGTTTCCATTATGGGTAAACACAATATCTTGATTTAAGGAAGTGCGGACTACCGCCCCCTCAAAGTGATTTGATTCATTAAATAACATATGTGGGACGTATAAAGGTTGGAAATGAGATATTATATATGATATTATACTAGAATTATAATATAATTTTATATAATTATGATTCCATTCTATAAAATACGAAATAGAAATGAAAGTTGTGTTCATGCGTACGTACGGATTACCGTCTCCATGAACGGTGCATTTCATTTCATACCTCTAAATGATTATGTAATATTATAAATTCATTAATGTACTAGATATATATGACATATATGATATCTACATCATTAATACCATTATGGATATAATGGATACATGAACAACTTGTAATTATAAAGGGTTAATTTTTTACTCAAGTACCAATGATCGTTAAAACAACGTTTATTAACTTAAATAATTACATAGTGTTCATGACATGGAAATAAGTGATATAAAAGGAATAGTGAACTTGAAAAATGTTCTCAAACAAGTAGAAATTAACACAAGTTTATTATTCAGGAGATTAATGAACGACCGAGTCAAGTCGGACCTGAGGTATGGGACTTCGTCTCAATCTCCTTTCATTGAGGCATATTTTGTTTTATACACATCCTTCTTTTATATGGTGTATAAACCCCTTTGACTTTTACGTTTATTCAAAAGGAATCTTTTTTATACGAAGCGTTTACTAAATGACAAAAGGGAATGTTTTTTTCGTACGTATGTGGCGACGACGACTTCTCCACCGCCGTGACCATTATTTGAGTTTCGGCTTCCTCTACAAGCCATACCTTTTTTTAAAAGAAAAATAAATACCATGTTTTACTTTTCTTTTATTTTGGTATTGAAAATGGTTTTCATAATATTTTTATATCAATCTGTTGTATTGATATGTTGTGATTAAAAGGTTGAAATGTTATGTTTCCTTTATTCATGTTTTATGTGATACGATTATGTTGAGGTTCTTGGGCATTATTATGAAGACGGGTGGTTCCGTGATAGACTAAGGGTGGGTGAGCCCGATATAGCTCTCCAATGCATTGGGTAACGCGAAGGAGTGAAACATTAAGGTTTCTCCGAATAGATTTATGGAATATACTGTCATGGGTATTCCAAACGTAACCAAGAGGGTTACTCCCTACGTAAGAATGTTATGAATGCCTCAAGTTAACTTTATGTATTATGATTTCTATGATTTATTCATGATTTGATGAGGTATGTTAAAGTGATTATGTTTTAAGGGTAAAGTGTGATTTCATTCTTATGTATATATATACCCATGTTTCCTTTCCATATTTTTATATCCCTTACTGAGCTTTTTATGCTCATCCCAAGTTTTTTGAAATGTTTTTCACAGGTCAAGGGAAAGGTACATGATATGATGATAATGTCAAGGAAGTGTCAATAATGAATCCATGTTTTATTTTAAATATGTTTCCATTGATGGGAAATAAGAATATTATCTTTATGTAACCACTTTGTTTATATGTGGAATGTAATGAAAGTCTTATGATCTAATTCTCTAAAACACTAAACCCGAAAAGATCCTCAATGTGTAATCTTGTAATAACTCAAGATTATGTAAGGTTTAAGGATGGGGCCTTGTAGTGATAGTCAAATGTGAGACATGTATACTCATATCACAATATGAGTTATGTTTTTTGGATAAAAAATAATGGAAAGGAGCATGTTCTTTTCTATTTCAATAGATCTAAATCCTTTATGTATTTCATTAAGAAAAATTATGTTGATAATTAAAAAGGTTTATTCATTTTTGGGTTTCATCGTTTTATAATACATATAATATGTAATATAATATATTTTTATTTTTATTCATTTGAATATTTAATACATTCAAAATAAAGTCCTCATTATAAATCAAGAAATGTTATTTTTCCATGGAATAAATTTTTTTGGCTTATATTTGTTTAATTATCATTATTAGAATTTAAACCCCAACACAAAGTATTGAAATATGATTAATAAAAATAATATATTATAAAATTAAAAATAAATTATAAATTTCATTTAATGATTGGTGATGAGGGTTTAAGGCCAACTAGTGGGAATAACATGAATAAATAGAGGTATTAATGTAATATATATATTTTTCTTATTTCATTATGATTCAAATTAATTAGATTTTTTATGAGGAGAAATAAATATTGGATATCATTGTGGGATGAATAAAAACATTTACCTTAAATTTAAAATTAGCTCTTCTATTCTCATCCCCTTCATATGGGGGAAAATAAATAGAAGATTTATTTAATTATTTAAACAATAATGTGATGTTATTACTGATGGATTCAATATTTATCAAATTAACTTGTAAGATCATGTGGGAATTAGTGTGTACCATAATCAGGTTGAATGTTTTTTAATTCAATTCTACTTCATTATTCGTACACTTATTCTATAATCCTATATTATATTCATTATTTTTATTCAAGACATTAAAAATAAAATGACCATGTAATGGCCTGGACCCTCCTGGACCATTATATTTCCAAAAGTGATGTTCCACCAAAACAGTGGCACCGTGAGGGTGGCACCGTGACGGTGACACCGTGTCCCCTCGCTGAGCCTTTCATTCTTCTTCCAGTACCTGACTTTTCCACTCCCGCAACGTATGTTTTGACGTAAATTAATTCATTTACTCCTTTTAAAACCATTTAAAGCCCATAATTAATTCCTAAAAATCCCGAGAGACCTCTGTGTGTAACTGCCCAGCCGCGTGGTCAACCCACGACCCCTGCACCTTACGCGGTTACACGTTCTCACCTCAACCGGCCGCGGCTCTTATAAACTAAGTGTTAGCCGTGGTTTCTCTTTTCCTCGATCACGGCTTTTCACAAACACCTTCTGGTGCATCAGGAGCATTGTTATCCGTAAAGTTCCCCGCCCGACCTAAACCGTCGACCATCAATCTACAGGTAAGAAATTTAGCTTTCGCCTCTCTCTTTTGTGTATCATGCGGGATGAGCGTGCTTTTTTTCTGTAGAACTGGTTGGACCGAACTTAATGAAGATAATAAACGATGTTCTAAAGAATGAAGGGGAAGGGGTTGTAATCGTTTTTTCTGCTTTATATTGTGATTATCTTTCTGAGTTGTGCTGGCATACGCCTTCTGAAAATTCATGGATGTTGGTGGTCTTTCCCTGTGCAGTAATGAAACCATCATATGTTTTAAATGGCTTGTTTGTAAATGTAAACTCATGCTGTGAAATTGGTTAATCATGTATACCCGGCTGAAAAAATTGAAAGCACCAGGATCAACCCTTCTGTGATAACCCCAGTTAAAACACACGAAAATTGAAATCATGGAGTGTGTTAAGTAGTTTAAATATGAATATACCGGCATGGTCCTGACTTGTGTTGGTAGTGGTAGATGGTTGTTTTCTTTTACGGGCCGATTGTTGGAGATGTGTGAGGGGATGGGATCCCCTGTTTTTATACTCTCGGTGGTTTTGTGAAATTTGGGATGGGATCCCTTATTGGTATGGATTCGGTGGTTGTGAGTTTTAAGACTGGGGGGGTAGTCGTTTATATCATGAATTGGGGTGGGATCCTCTGTTGTTGAGAACCGGGTCTGGGCGTTATTGTTTTTTCTTGATTGTTTACTTTCCTGGACTTGTGCCTATGCCTACTAGTTTCCCAGTAGTGCTTAAAGTTAATTAAACATTTTCATTAAACTTGAAACAAAAATGGGACAGATGGGTTTTTTTGGCGAGAGTCGTGAGTTGTGACTTGAACTCAGTGGTGTTGAGTTATGTAGGCTGGTTATAAAAACCTGAGCTTTGGGTGAGTTCTTGTTACCTATATCTATACTTGTAGCATTGTGTTTTTTATTTGCGCCCCACCCAAGTTGAGAACTTAGTGCCGAACACCCCCATTTCATGGGGGAGGGTGTTTTTTCCAACACTATTCATAGTGGCTGGTTATTAGATCCTTTTTTGCTCTCTTTCCCGGATAGCACAAGTATCTTTGGGGAGGCTGTGATGGCCGGACGTCCATTATTAGCCCAAGAACCTTCGGGAGGGGTAGTGTGGTGGTTGGCCAGGTGTGTACGGAAGGTGGATTTCCAAGTGTCTTAGGGATGAGTCCCAGGTGTCTTCGGGCGTGGCAGTGGATCCTTTAGCCCAGGTTTCATCGGGCATGGTGGTGGTTGTTCTGTCCTAGGTTTTTGCATGCGTGTTTACGTGTGAAAGTTGTGGCCCAGTTGTGTACGGGCGGGATTCAGCAGTGGGACTACGTGCGGTTGTGGCCCAGGTGTGTGCGTGCGGGTGTGGCAGTGGGACTGCGGTGAAAATGGAGGGCTTGGTCCGATGCATAGAATGTCTCAATAACCAGTGGGAAAGTGGTGTGGGGTACCCAAACATCGATGTTCTATTATATTACATTACTTTACTTGCTTTATTTGGGGAGTGTGCCTTGGTGAGGCTTGTGTGGATAGTTTACCTTTATAGGTGTTTGGTTTACTTCTTTTCTCACGGGACTTTAGTACGTTCCCCCACTTGTGCACGAGAGTCTTTGGTTTTCCCTACTGAGTGTACTTGTATGCTCACCCTACGGATATAAAACAGCTTTCAGGTTTCCAGGAGGACTTCGGGGATCGAGCAAGACCATACTAGCTCAAACCTTTGGGGCAGTTGCAGTTGCTGTTTTTCATCTTTGGTACATACCTTTGTAGTCGCCTTTTGTACATTGTGGCTTTACTTTTAGAACATGCATTTGGGAATGGTTTATTTCTTTTGGTTTTACTTTTCTTTTACCTTGGTGTTCATGAGTTTCATCATCTCATCTCTCGATCTTATAAAACAAAAAGGGGTAGTGCCTTCCATTTGTGTGACATTTCAATACCCTTAGTGCTAGTCACCACTCCGGGACCTATTGAAGGTGGGTTTCGGGGGTCATTATCTCTCCTTCAACATTAAGAAGGAAGGGCCTGGAAATCTGCTGACCCTTCCCTCATTTTGGTGAAGGTGGGTCATGACAGAATGGTATCAGAGGGAGGTGGTTGAGAGATAGGTTGGTGTCTGGAGTTAGGCACACTGAGGATTTCATGGGATGGTAAGGCAATAGTGTTGGGTGACCTTGGCCCGTGAATTAGGTCAGGGAAGAACGGCTAGGACACGGGATTTTAGGGCCCCCGTGATCCAATGCAAGGACTCTGGACCTACCGAACGGCCATGTGAGGCCACACTGATTGCAGGGTAGAGACCCTAGGAAAGGTACATGCATCATAATGACTTATGTTCTTGTGTTTCTAGTATGTCTTGGGAATTAAGAATAAATTAAAATTTTAAGATGTTTTAAGAATAATATTCTACACTACTTGGGCTTAGGCATTCATTGTTTACCTTGCAGCAATGGAACCTGGAAGGAGACCACGTGTGGTACAGGAGATCGAGGCCCCGGAGACTACTTTGGCCGATCGACAGAGAGCTGATCGAGAGGAAGAGGACGTCCAGTGGTTGAAGACTCTTCGGGCCTTCCAGTGACAGGCCCTCGAGAAGTATGAGGGAAACACCTCTGACATGAAGATGGAAGGCTGGCTAGAGGAGCTAGTTATAGATTTCGGCCTGATTCGGGCCCCGACTGAGTACTTGGTTCTTCTGGTCGTCAAAAAGATGCGGGGAGCGGCGTGTCAGTGGTGGACGCTTTACCTGGGGGAGAGGAGAGAGTCTGAGGTGGCTTGGGCGGATTTTGAGAGGGAGTTCTGGGCAGAATTCCTCTCCTCGATGATGAAGGAAGAAAAGAGGCAGGAACTACTCTCCCTCTAGCAGGGGAGTATGTCCGTGAGGGAGCTAGGTATCAAGTTCAAGGACCTCCTACGTTTTTATCCAGACCACTTTTCCGATGAGGAGTCTCAGGAAAGACGTTTATAAGAGGTTCTCCGACCCTCCCTCCAGTATGTTGTTGCCCCCTTCACCCTGTCGACGTACTTGGAGGTCCAGAAGAAGGCCGAAGTGGTGGAGAGGATGCACGCTCTAGGAGGAGTGTCACGAGAGGGGATCCAGCTGGGACCATCGAAGGGAAAGTGTGTCAGCACCAGGACTCCAGTGTCAGGACCCTCCAGGTTCTGACCAACAGGGAGCAGACCGCAGTAGTTTCAGTTTTGATCCCCCGGCCCTCGCCCTTTTCCTTCAGGCCCGTGACCACAGTGGTTCGTCTGTGGGAGCCCTGGACATCTCCGGAGTTAGTTCCTGGACCAGGTGCAGTACAGTGGTGGTGGACAGCCCCACCACCCGCCCTAGCAGCAGCTTCTAGCCAGACCTTTCCAGCAGCAGCAGCAGGGACAGTGAGCTCCCGCTCCTCCGAGGGTAGACGTAGGAGGAGGAGGCCGACCTCAGGGCGCTCCTTAGGGACCTCGACTGGGGCGTGGTCAGGGAGGTGGCCAGCAGCTGAGGGGTAGAGGAGCTGGGCGTGGACAATTGCACGTCGTAGAGGCAGCAGTTCCGGCAGGGCCAGAGGTTGTTCGAGGTATGATCAGTCTGTTTAGAACTCTTGCTTACGCCTTGTTCGATACCGGAGCTTCGCACTCCTTTGTTTCACCCAGTCTAGCCTGTTCCTTGGGTTTAGAAGTGGAGAGAATTCCAATGCCCCTGGTGTTGAGCACATCAGTTGGAGGTCAGATCAACTTGTTGTTTGTTTGTCGGGGATGTAGACAGATGATAGGGCCACATCAGTCGGTTAGAGATCTTCTTCTACTGCAGATTCAGCCATACGATGTCATCCTAGGCATCGACTGGCTATTCTCTGTGTGTGCCATCATTGACTGTTTCCGAAGAAGGGTGGTGTTCTCGGACTTGGACGGCCGGCGTTTTACCTACACTAGCGCGCGGAGCAGTCCGAGGGGAAACACGAAAGAGGAACCTCTCCTCTCTTTGTTGACCGAGCTGACAGTGGAGTCAGTAGATGCTGAAATGGTGGAAGTTCCAGAGATCTTCCTTGAGTTTATGGACGTCTTCCCTGAGGAGGTGGCCACTCTACCCCCTCAACGTGATATCGTGTTTGGGATAGACCTACAGCCCAGCGCTCGACCAATCTCGAGGGCTCCTTACCGGATGGCGCCTTCAGAGCTACGGGACTTGCGGATCCAGATTGACGATCTGATGAAGAGGGGTTATGTTCGCCCGAGTGTGTCACCATGGGGTGCTCCTGTCTTGTTCAAAAAGAAGGCAGATGGTTGTCTCAGGTTGTGCATAGACTACAGGAGGCTGAATCAGGTGACGATCAAGAATCACTACCCTCTTCCAATGATAGACGATCTTTTCGACAAGCTGAAAGGGGCAGGGTAGTTTTTAAGATCGACCTGCAGTCTGGGTACCACCAATTGAGAGTGAAAGAGAGCGAAATCCCGAAGACGGCCTTCAGGTGCAGGTATGGACACTTCGTGTTCGTTGTCGTGCCCTTCGGTGTTACGAACGCCCCGACTGTGCTCATGGGGCTTATGCACTCCATATTCCGGGAATACCTGGATCAGTTCGTGTTCGTATTCATCGATGACATCCTGGTCTACTCAAGATCAGTGGAGGACCATACAGAGCACCTGAGGAGAGTTTTGGAGGTCCACCGACAACACCAGCTCTATGGGAAGTTGTCGAAATGCAAGTTCTGGACACGAGAAGTGCAGTTCCTCGGGCATGTGGTGTCCGGGCAGGGGGTAGCGGTGGACCCGTCAAAAGTTGACGCGGTTGTTTCTTGGGAAACACCCAAGATTGTGGCAGAGGTCCGTAGTTTCCTTGGGCTGGCAGGTTACTATCGGAGGTTCGTACCCATCTTCTCCTGAGTTGTGGCCCCTTTGACAGCCCTGACCAAGAAAGACCAGGTTTTTGTGTGCAGTGAGCAGTGCGAGGCAGCCTTCAGTTATCTAAAAGTGAAGTTGGTTAGTGCAGTAGTGCTGAGATTACCAAAAGAAGGGGTGGCATATGAGGTGTTCTGTGATGCTTCAGGATAGGGCCTGGTATGCGTGCTGATCAGCGACAAGGGTTGATCTCTTATGGGTCCAGGCAGCTATGCCCCCATGAGCGTAATTACGCCACCCACGACCAGGAGCTTGCAGCGGTCGTTTTTGCGCTAAAGTTATGGCGGCAATACCTCATCGGGGAACGCTTTGTGGTCTTCACGGATCACAAAATCTTGAGGTATATCTTCACCCAGCGGGACCTAAACTTGCGACAACGGAGATGGGTGGAGTTCCTCCAGGATTACGACTTCGAGATCTATTATACTGAAGGCATGGGCAATGTGGTGGCTGATGCCTTGAGTAGGAGGACGCAGATCCGAGAGTCGGCGTACGCCTGTAAGGCAATGGAAGAGTTGGATGCCTTACACTTGGATGCGATGATGGATAGCGGCAGAGGCTACCTATATCAGATGATAGTGCAGTCATCTCTGTTTCGACATGTGGAGGAGTCTCAGTGGGGAGACCTGGAGTGCGAAGTGATGCGTGACCGGGTTGACCAGGGAAATGCTTCAGAAGGATGGGCATAGGATGGTCAGAAACGAATGCTTTTCCAGAAAAGGTTGTTTTTTCCAGGAGTGATGCGCGGCAAGGTTCTCAGTGACTTCCACAACTCACCCCAGGCAGTAAACCCAAGAGTTTCCAAGATGTACCAGGGACTGAAGAGGTAGTTCTGGTGGCCTGGAGTTAAGTGAGCGGTGGAAGAGTTTATGGCCAAGTGCTTAGTGAGTCAGCAAGTGAAGGCTGAACACCGAGTTCCAGGTGGCCTACTATAGCCCCTAGATGTCCCCGAGTGGAAGTGGGATAACATCTCAATGGATTTCGTCACAATACCACCCAAGGTCCAAGGGGGATACGATGCCATCTGGGTGGTAGTGGACAGGTTGACGAAATCGGCTCACTTTCTGGCAATCAGGGAGTCGAGTGTTGTGGATGATTTCGCACTAAATTACGTGGATGCGGTGGTGTGGTTGCATGGATTTCTGAGGTCTATAGTCTCGGATAGGGATGCACGGTTTACCTCGCGAGTCTGGAGAGGATTGCAGCATGCGTTTGGCACCCAGTTATGCCTTATCACTACTTTCCATCCCCACAAACAGAGCGCACAATCCAGACCTTGGAGGATATGCTACGGGCATGTGTTTTGGACTCCGGTGGATCATGGGTGCGGCACTTTCCCCTGGTAGAGTTCTCCTACAATAATAGATATCACTCTACCATCGGTATGGCCCCGTTTGAAGCCTTGTATGGGAGGCCATGTCGTTCACCTATGTGTTGGGCCGAAGTAGGAGAGGTAGACATCCTTGGCCCGGAGGTGGTGCAGAACACAAAATAACCGGTTGTTTTTATTGAGTAATAGAATTACAAAAAAAACATGATAAAAATATTGTCGAGGAAATAAAATTTTAATTTGAAAATATTATCATAATTTAAAGATCAAAAAATATTTTGAAAATAACCTTCCTTAAATGTAATCATTGAAACCTATAAACAATCCATTGAAAAATTTATTTGATATGCTGGAAGTAAATTCCGTACATCTAATTAATATTAAAAAAATAATCCTTTAAAATTTTTAGTAAAACCATGAAAATCCTATTTTGGAAAATAAAATAAATATTCCATTTAAAAAATTATAATAAAATAAAAATATTTAAAAATATCGATAATAAACTCTTTAAATATTGTTAAATTATTTTGAAAACATGTTTAGAAAACATAGATATGTTATAAAATCATATTTCAACATAAGATATAAATAAAGGAAGATTTAGTTAAAAATATTATCAGTCATTTTAAGTAAATACAAGTTAAAAATTTATAATATTACAATAAATATTATTTTATTTATATGGGAAAGGAAAATGAAGTCCATTACGTTACTGATTATTTTTGTTGTACTAAGTTAACATAATATATAATATATTTAATAATGTAATTAATTTATAATATAGTTTCATTCTAGTTTATTATATCATATATGATCCTCTAATAACTTTTCACCACCAATTTTTGAATAATATTTCATTATATTTAATTTTTGTTATGTTAATTTTTTAATTTTCACACGTGTGATCAATATTAAATATTATGGTTATTATGAATACTATAAAGAAACGTTTTATTTTGAATTTTAATAAATTTTTGAATGTAACTGTTACTCATAATATATATTATTAGAATAATTCATCAATATTGGACATGTAAAATCAATTTCATCACTTCATGGAAGTGGTAGGTCACTCAAAATTTACTTTTTATTTCATTACAAACACAAACCATTACAATAAAGGGAGTATGCAGTGTTCAAAACAAAGGAAATCACTATTGACAATCAGTTTACAATTAATGTGATTAGAATAAGTTCTTATAAGGGAGACAATAGGTCATATGTAATCATGAGCAACTATCCCATTACCATAACAAGTGAAAGGGTAAAGAAGTTAATGGTGTAATAATTTTCTTGAACAATATCATGTAATGTATATCAAATATATTCATTATATTTATCATTTCTTCATTTCATGAAATTCTTATGTTAAAAATGAATCACATAGTTCTACATGACAGCAGTCCACCATACACATGAGAGATGTTATCTTATTTTCAAAAGAAATGAAAATTAGTAGTATATATGTAATATTATAATTAAATATGAATTATAATTTCATTATATATATATATATTCCATTATTATATAAAATCGTCAGTTATGTTAAGGGGAAATAAGTTACATCTCTTCATGACACGATATTCACCCACACACACGATTTAACATGTGATGGTGGAGGAGATGGGTAAATATTATTCGATCAACATAATAAAATATCTGTAAATTGAATATAGTAGATTATTATATTGGATTTTTTTGTCATGATATTAGTCTTGTAGAGAATAAATAACATTAATGTTCTTCATTAAGAAAATAATTTCTCCTAGATAAACCTCATATTTGTGTCCTCTTATGAATCATAGTGTTGGTCTTTTGGGTATAAAAACATCTCTATAATATATCAAAGGATATTAGAGAGATATTTGGAAATTTATTATTAAACAAATGGGATTGATATTATTTAATAAGTTAAGGGAGGTACTGACCTTTTATATGTGTGGGAGAGGACATACATGGAATGTTTTAAATAAATAAAGTGTACCAATGTATTTCACATGACACGAGACTATAAAATTTTCCATTATAGAAACATTTAGATTAGTTAGTAACAACATTTCCATCCAATCGGTATGAGACAATATTTACATCATTTTAACCCTTATATTCATATTTTACCCCACGATAAACCATTTTTACCTTCACCACTGGTGTAAAATTTTAATATATTACTATTTGAATTAGAAAAAAATATTTGATATTTTAGATAATAAATATTATTCTATATATAATTATGGAATCCATATTTCTAATTCCAATTCAATACGTTTTAGAATTTATTTTTAAATTCAATTGTAAATACGAAAAATATTTTTTCCCAAATAAGATTATAATAAGTTTAAAAATGTAATATATCATAACACATCTTTCAATCAAATCCATTAACCTGTAATAGGAAATTTTAATATTGTTATTTAATTTTACATTAAATGATAATTTTAATATTATTTAAATATATATATATATATATATTGAATTATTATGTATTTTTCATCAAAATTCAGTAATTTTCACTACTCGTTTAAGAATTAATCTTTTTATAAATTACAATAAATTAAAACAATGATAATTTTTATATTTAGGTTTAGAAAATGAATTTTACTTTTTTCCAATAAATATTATAAATGTTATAAAAATTCTAAATTTAAATCATGTGTGAAATGAGTGACTGACCCTCTATTTAGGAAAATATTGTTTTCTGAAAAAACTATTTATCTTTCATTCAATTGATTCTTATTTTATTTATCATAAAATAAAAATAAAATTTTTCATATATGAGTAAATAATATAATTTTCATAACATATTTTATTAGTATTAATAACCACAGATTTAATGGATATGGTATATCTTGTAAATATATTACAATAAATGTACACATAGGGTTTCATATTTTGCAAGAAATCAAAGAGACCAAATTTATTCATTAATAAATATAACACAATTTATTGATGTATTAAATTCATGTCACGTCTTATAATTTCATTTCATTTACAATATCAAATCAAAAAAAAATTTCATTTAAATAATTTGGGTGTTACATCATGTGTGAAACTAGTTTTGTAATTTCATTCATTAAATATCATACCTAGTACTACCCCCCCTAATAGACTAAAGACCTTTTTTGTTGATTTTGATAAACCCAAATTCATGGGATTAGGGAGATCCCATACAAGGCTCGTAGGAAAAGGGATTACATGTCTCGTAGGTCATAAAAAAATATACACTATATACCTACATAGAACTGCTCCTCCCCAGCTTCTTTATCCTTAGTACTGTCAAGGTAAGTGGTATTATGTCACTAATAAGGGGGTGTGATATTAATCAATGATAACAATTTTACAGAATTTTAATTGAAATTATTCTTGTTGTCTTTTTCATGACATGATCTATAATAATGTTTCTTTAGATGATGTTCATATATAATAGAAAAAATAAAATGCGTTGTTCACATCGATTTTTATATGGTTATCCATGAATGATGTTTTCTACTCCACAATGTATTTTGGTAATGATTCAGACACATATTATGTTATTGATCATTAATTTAATTACAAAATAATTGTAGAATACATCCTTAAAGAATATGAAGATAAAAATAGAATGTTTAAATACATCATTTACTCCAGTTAAGTTGTCTATTTGATTAAAAATGTTGTGAATAATATATCCTTGAAATACCTTTTTTTTACAAAATGATAATATATATATATCATAAAATTTATTTAATCTAGTTCAATACTATTTATTTATGAAATATCCCAAAATTATTAATAATATATTATGATGAACAACATGATATTACTACATCATTAAATAATATCTTATCCATCAACTTCAAGGACGTTGACTACAAAGATATAACTACAATCATATTATATAATTTATCTTTCATATATGTAATTTAAAATGATTAAAATATTTTTTATAATATACAGACATGTATTTTTATCTTACATATTTATGAAATTCAATTTTGCATTTAGATATTTAATAGTTTTTATTCCAGAGAGATAAAAATATGTTGTAACAGTTTCTCATTAGTGTCTTCTAAAATAACTAATACATAAGATCTTCTCCATCAGTCAATTATTCCACAGATCATGTGACTATAATTTTCATATTTTAAAAATGATAAAATTAGACATAAATTGATGAAATATTACTATACAAATAATAATGTTGATAATAGAAAGTAGTAAATTCACATTTTTTTCAATGATAGTAATTTAAAATATTTATTTTATAATCAAATTTTTTTTATCTCATACACTAGGATTTAAAATATTTATTTAAGGTTATTAATATTAATAAATAAATAAATAAATAAATAAATAAATATATCATTATATTTTTAAATTTATGGAACATAATGAATCTTTTTTAATTATAGCATTGAAAATAATAATTATATAAACATTATAATATCTTTAAACCCACTAGTATTTCGTAGGCAACTGGTTAACCTAACACATATTCATAGATACTATTTTGTGTCAGTTGAAATAGAATGGTTATTTTTATATAAGAACTATAATTTCTATATTACCAATATATAAATTATTTTCTATATATTACACTCTTCCAACCCTTATATATTTTCCATGAAGATTATTTAAATTTTCTATGTTATCTTGAAATCTTTCATGTGTCCTTTAAAATTATTATCTCATCCTTACATATCCCATATAAAAATATTCTTGTTATACTAAAAAATTGAATTCACCCTATTGTATAATAGTGATATCATGTACATTTTCATATCATATTCAGTCTTCCTTATAATTCTCAAAATCCCTTCGAAATCACTAATAACTCTAACATATCACGAAAATTACGTTGATGCATCATAATTTTTTTATTATATTGTCCATTAGTGTTTTCATGTTTAGGAAAACTATTATAAATTGTGTTTTTTATATAATTACTCTTGTAAACATAGTTATAATATTCAAACACTATTATTTATATATATATGGTATATTTTTATTTTTTTTATTGTCTATAACTCTAAATTTTCAGAACTCGCCACAAGATTTTTCACTCAACACAAACAAACCATAATAACTAAAATCATTTAAAAACACATTCAATTATTATATAAACATATTTTACAAAATTAAAATATTCTCAAAAACATTAAATTATATACACACTTATTTGAAAATAGATGATAAAAACATCAATAATTACATGGGTTCTTCAATAAACAATTTAATATATTTTATCATTCCAAAAAATACCCAAAATTTCATCAGATAAATACTTTTATAAATTTTTATTATCCATACACAATAATAATCAATATTTTGTTGTTCTATGGTTATTTCCACCCCATGATTCAATAAAATCGTGTTCTAGTTGTTTTAAATTACCCCAAGGTGATATGCATTTTTTTCTATTTGTTTATCATGTACATCACATAAATCAACTTACTCATTTATCCTACATTTTTAAATAATAAAAGTACTCGATTAAACAATGTAATAAATATTAAAATTCTACACTCCTATCACTTTGATGATATAGATTTAATTAATTTGGTTCCACCCAAATGTCATTAATATCGATTATTCCAACATTCAAATTCATCCGTAAAACAAAAAATCTATTAGATGGATTGGTTATTTTAAAAGGTTTGGGCCAAAACCTCAAATTATTATTAATGAAATGAACTCTTTAGACTAGGTAGAGGGTGACCCATTATATATCCCAGAGGCTTAAGGACAAGTGGCATGAATATAGGGCTTGAAAGCCCGTTTTTGGCCCAATAGACCCCTCAATTAATAGTACTGTTATAGTACCCATGATGCTACAATACCTTCTACTGTACCACCGCCACTACAATACTGACTACAATCCCTTGCCGCTATAGTGCTGTCGCTGCTATAGTCCACCACTACAACAGTACTACTACAGTTCCCTTCTACAGTACTAATATAGTAACCAGAAATTCTCCCCAACCCAGATTTGATCTTGGGTCTTTTGGATGCCAAGTAAAAGCTTGTACTATTAGGGTACAAGCTCGTTGGCTACTATTATATGGATTGGTTTGTATGAATATTTCTACAATATCAACTCTGGATTTAAATTATTATATTACTATATATTTATTTGAAAACTTCTCTATTCTAATTTTATATATTATTTAAATTATTTTAGATCTAGAGTGTCTAAATAGAAAAATAGATAGTCATTTTAAAACAAGTTATCACATGAACTTCTAGTAGGGATCAAAATAATCAATTAATTTTCATCCAATTTCTCTCTGGTCAGCATCATTTAAGTAAAATATCATGTATACAGAACATATGCAGTACAAATAGTTTCTAATGTCACTATATTTTTCTTCAAAAAAAGATGTTTTACATTAATTTCACTTTAAAATAATTTCCCTTTTATGTTTGCTTCCTCTCATCAAATATCCTTTATTATCAACATAATTATTCCAAATATTATTATTATAGTCAAATTTTTTAATGATAAAATCATTATTTGATTTTTTATATGTTGTATCTAAGGATTGTTTTAGTATATTTCATGTGTGATTACTTTAAATTAAATATACACTTTTCTTATAATTTCTATATATAATCATTGTCAAGTATTGATGTATTGATAAATTAAAATTCATTTAATTTTCACCTTTAAATAAATTTTGTAAAAATTATTCCCAAAATTATCCTTCCAATACTCCAATCAATCATTCACAAGTGAATAATTTAATATTTAACCATGAATTAAAATTTTATTTAATAAATATTTTACTAATTTTTAGTTGGTGAAGAAAATATGGCCTCACATTAAATTTCATTTAGTTGTAGAATAATTATCATTTCAAAAACATGTAATATTTCTAATTTAATCTTGATAATTCATGCAATATTTTAAAAAATATACTATTTTAAGATATATTATTTTCTATAAAAAAATTCACAATAATTTTATCATTCCTTATTTATAAAAAAAAATATTTGTGTCAGTTTTCTATATTATTAAACTCATTTCCATAAAACCTATTTAAAAAATGATATAATAATCTCTTAGATACTACTTCAACACATTTAAATTGGTACAAAATCTATAGATCATGGTTAAATCATTATCTTGAATAAAATCATCATATTTCTCAATATAAGCTTGATTTTATTATTCTTTATTAAATAAGGTTGAGTTCACATACATTTGATTGTTTTTGTAGTGGATGTGAGATACAATGGCCAATAACAATGGAATGGAATAATGACGTGAAACGGTAGAAATGTCTCCCAAAAAATCATAATCTTCTTCGTATGTATATGATTTTCAGTCTTATATAGGATTACTTCATTAAATTTAAAGTTTATCATTGATCATTATAATTAAATAAAAATTTTTAGGAATGTCATTTTTCATTATTAAAAATTCAAAAAGATACCTTATAGAAATTATTTTATCATTATAATGATCTTTATACGTGGAAAATATTTTCAATTATTCTTAACCATATGAGTAACTAATTATAGAACAAAATAATAAATAATAGTTTTTTTATTATAATGATGAAACATTCATTAAAATTATATAGTTGAATTATAATTACCATTTTTCCTACATTATTAGATGGACTTTTTTAATTTATTGTTAGCATCATCCCCCTCATCATCATTTGATTGGTTTAAATTAAAAGTATCATTTCCATTTAAATTATTGCATCATATTCCCTCAATATTTGAGAAATTTATTCACCATCATAAAATTCTTCGAATTTTTATTTTTGTTAACCAAAATTGAAAGAATATTCAATAATTAATAAATTATAAAAATTATGAATCTTTTTACGGAAATTGTTTCATTAATTATTTCCTAGTACATTGGGTAGAAAACCCATGAAATATTCATGCATATAATTTTTAATAAATTTTAACAATTATAAACATTTTTCATAATTAATGGACATCCATACACATATAATTTATTAATATTTTTTATTTTCGGAAATTTGAGAACAATTATTATTTAATAATGCACCAAAATATACCTATATTTAATGTGAGTTACCTTACTCATAACGTATCTTGAGAAAAAAATTATAACCATAGATTTATATAGAATAAAAATCCATATCATAACTAGGATCCTAATTTTCACCTCCCATTCTCCATTTTTATGATCTATATGTTGAAATATAATAATTAATCACCCCATTAGTGAAATAATATAATTAAAAACAAATTCTATTGATATCCCTTGAGTTATTAGTTCACAGTTTCTTGATCGAACCCAAAACAATTTCTTAATATCTATTCAAAATACTTTTGTCATCCCAAAAAACTCAATATATTCTTATAAAATTTATGTTATTAGTTTTTGAATAATTATGAATTAATTTCAAAAAATAATAATCCAATATATATAATTGATGAATCATGATCCAAAAAAATTAAATATTCATGTTTCATATTCGATTGAATATTATTTCGTTTTAATATACATAAACTCATTTCTCATTATAAAATGTATAATAAATGTTCTATATTTCTAGAAATATTTGATGAAAATATTTTACATAATCTTAATTTTAAATATTACCTAAAACCCATTGGGAAATGTCTTAATTCCTTAAATAATAAAAAATTATTATAATTTTATCATAAAATGAATGAATTACTCATATCAACGAAATGGAATTAAATAACACTTATAATTTCCACATATGATGTAATTTGGCCATATTTTATTCCATTTAAGATACATGATTATATTGATTCATGAAAAATTTAAATTCATCAAAATCATTTCATACACTCCCTAAGTTCATTTTATCTCAATTATTTAATAGTAAATAACTAAATATATATGTTTGTACACCAATTTTAGTAATATAATTTCCTCTAATTTTAAAAAGGATCATTCCTTTATAATATAAATTAACATTAATAAGGACCCTAGATTTTAATTAATGGACATTACATCTTTTAAGATGATAATTAATTATATTATTGAAACATTCACCTGAGTATCATAATGTAATAGATAATTTGGTATAATTTATTCATTAAAATCTAGTTCATATATAAACTACATTATACCCCCACAATGTTCATCATAACATGAACCCTTAATATACTTATCATACGTAATAAATTTCTTCATATCCAAACCAAAATAAACACTTGAAAGTGAAAGTTCAGATGATTTGTATGGGTGTAAAAGGGTGATTTCTGAGTATAAAATGAAAAAATGGTATGATAATATTAACATGCCATTTGAAAATAAAACTCTTCATAAAAAAGATCCTAATATTCAGTCATGTCATAATGATTGGAAATTCAAATGTCATGAATCATAAATAAATATATTAATATGATCCTTGGGGGAATAACATTTGCAAAATAAATGGAATTGAGGTATACACATAAGTATTTAAAATCATTTCCATTAATGTCAAGGATCGTTTCTAAGGTTACCAAACTGGAATAAGTTCACTACTGAAACCATCATAGTAGCCATGATTCACTCCCATAACTAGCATAGAAGAAATATTACCTTATATAACAATTGAACTTGCATGCCTCTAATCTCTATGATTCCTCCTGATCAAAATATTGAATACACCAATATTTCTATCAAGGAAATTTAAAATTCTAAAAAAGATCATCTTCCTGATCCTATTTTTATTCACATTATAAATTAACCTTTTTCTTACAACTATGATTTCTTAATTTGGAATCCTTCTCAAAATTTTATGCTTACCTCAAAGCATTACTTAAATCATACTAGCTGAAACAACAAGAGTTACTTCAGCTGGATTATACACTTCAATAAACCATGGATAAATTCTCTCAAGATTCAATCTCATCTAGAGAATTTCTCACAACAGTATTTCCACTGAGGGTTGTCATCAATCCTTCGGAATTTAGCTTTTCTCTAAATATAAAATATGAAACCAGCACAAAGAAAATGCTAACCAAGTCATCCTTTCTTGTGATACTACTGCTTCTCTTTGGAACTATATTTTTGACATATTTGATTATAGATGGTTGATTCTTGACTCTTTCAAAACTCAACTTAAGAAATGTGAAGAGATTGAGGGATCATTGAAAATGAAGAATCTCTTCCTTTCTGTAGTTATTGAACATCCCCTCGTGATCTTGTATGATCGAAATCCTATTATTCATAGAAACTACTCACTCAATCTTAATGTAGGTCGGACCCAGATCCTCATTTCCATAAAGGACACCGGTTTGTTACAAAAAGGTCATTTCCACAATTTTTTGTATGACGTTGGAATCATAAAATGTCTTCAGATCAGTGAATACTTCTTTAAGATGCATCGTAATCTCGAGGTTTTTTGGAGATCCCCTCTCCCTGGATGGATCAAAATAAACATTGATTGTGCCTCCAAAGGAAATCTGGGGCCTGTAGGATGTGGTGTTGTCTTTAGGAACCATCTCGGCCATATTCTAGGCTCCTTTTTGGGTCATTGTGGCATTTCCACCATACTTAATGCTATGATGTTGGGTTTGATTCATGAGATAAAATTTTCGATGAACATTGGTTGGTACCACCTTTGGATTGCAAGTGACTCGACAACAATCTTTCAAGCTATTTTAAATGGGGAAACACATGTAGCTTGGACAATTACTACCCATAGGATGGAATGCAACCATTCACTCACCAATCTGAAGTACATCATCCCTCATGCCTATCAGGAAGCAAACATGGTTGCTGATGGCTTGGATAATTTGGGGGCTAATCAATACATGACCTGGTGCGAAGACGTCCCTACTGCTCTTATTCCATTCCATGTGAATGATTGTAAAATGATCCCGTATTTTTATATCTTGTAAAATTTCATTTGATTACTTTTGTGAAATGGCCACTTAGGTCAAGGCATTATCCTTTTAAAAAACAAAAGGTTAACAACCCATTATAGGATTTTCAATCTCAAGAAATACTAATTGTTAAGAAATACAATTGATGTTGATATAGGTCTCACCCATTATATAAGGATAATAATATGAATGTATGCATTTAATTATAAAACAATCATCATTAAATAAATCATGGAATTAAATTGGATTGAAAAAAATTTCACCATATCATAACCTATGGAAATGAGGTAGGATTCATGATTATTTCATCATTTTAACCTAGTATTACCCATTAAACGAAGAAATATTAATAATAACTCATCATCATATAAGCTTTTGGACAAAAATATGTTCAATTAAAATAATTGGATCCTATACAAATCTAAATTTCGATGGAGAATAATTATGGTATCCTTGTATCATTACCCCAGTAAGGATTATGTGACATCAATATATCTCATCTTAGAAGGAAAATTATTTTAAAATATCATTTAGATGCTTTTTTGAGGAAAATATCTTTACCTCTTTCAAAAAGTATTTTTTAGAAAGAAAATAATTTAAAATATATTTATTTGAAAATAAATTTCAATGATTATAATGGAACTATAAAAACAATGATTTGTCATGATGGAAGAGATTTTTGTTCATGTTATGCCTGTTAAAATATATATTCCTTCAACACTTTTAGTAAAATATAATAATTTCTTATTGGGAAAACGAATTTCAATTTACATTTCATTTTAAAAAACAAAAAATGGGTTTTAATTTCATTAATAATTCATTGGGGAAAAAATTTAAAAATGGTTTTTAAACTTATTTAAGAAACATCGTTCTGAAAGAAAATATGTTGTGGACCAAAAAGGAAAATAACGAAGATACTTTATAAAACAACTTATTTTTTAACTCTAGAGTAAATAAGGAGAGAAAATGAGATGAACAAATGTATTCTCATGAAACAACCCAAGGATAAGTATATTAACGAGTTTCTTGAGTGAATGATAAGAATAGTTTATCATATAAAACATAATAATATTTAATCCTGATTAAATATGATATTGTAACATAAAATTCATACCACATTCCTAACATTGAGTTACAAAACACATGAAAGAATGAAATTTAATAAAACATAAAATATCCTGATAATGAATAATTTCATGAAATTTCATTTCAATTTATATTTATATTCATATTATATAATAATATAGGTTTATATAGTAGTACATGTCACAATGAAGGAAATTTGAAATAAAAGTCACTTACTATATGTCTCAAAATCTATCGTACACTTTCAAACTGCCTGAATAATAAATATAATTTAAGTATAAATATATAAAAAACAATATATATATATTAAGTAATATATAAAGTTAGATTATTATATTCAATTAACCATTTATTTATAATTCCACATTAAAATGACTTATCGAGCAATTCCTTCATT